>CM061544.1:50635014-51875014 GCA_030864215.1 Capsicum pubescens
GATGGGGTAAATACTTCCCTTTGTAGTTGCTATGTATTTTATTCAAAACAACATATGCTTATTTGTGGTTTAATCCTCTCAATCTTAAATGATATCTGTTCTCAAAGTAAAAACGCTAGCGCGTGTAATCTTATCCGCTTTCTGAGGACAATTTCTTGAGGTTAAAAGCATTTTCAAGTTTGTCATGTTTGTTACAGTGCAAGGGTAGCTTGAAATAGCAACAATCTACGCTTGTTGTAAAGGGATTAGGTGTAGGGCCTTTGGATTGCAGCGTTATCCACTTCTGCTCGGTGTTCTAGTGTTAGTTGAAATCTTACAAAGATTATAGTTCATGATTTTTACATCCATTCGAGTTTGAATGTTTTTTCACGTGTCTACCGGTGTCTCTGTGGACTGCTTTATCCGTGTACTATTATTGCGGAGAGATGATGTTGATACATACTTAGTCTGGATGTTAGCATGCATGACGTCCTGTCTCTATTTGTATGTGTGATTGGATGCCCGTGGTTCTTGGTTTCGGAAGTTCTGTTGTTAGAGAATTGGTAATTCCATTACGGCATTATTTGAAGATACAGCTTTTGGTTAACTCATATTGATTTGCAGTATACTCAACCAGCCAACTGCGACGAAATTTGATCTCCTCAAAAGGCAACTGATTGCTTCAGCGATAACTAATGCGGACACTCTAAAGGTATGTCATCCCATATCCGGGATATACATATATATATCTTTGTTGTTTTTTCTGGTTCAGATTTTCCGTTGTTTGCCTTGGAGATTTAACTTGTTTTATCTTTACTCCAGGATGTTGTCTCCTTGATATTTAACAACGCTGTACTGGAACCAACATTTTGCCCGATGTATGCCCAGCTGTTTTCTGATCTCAGTGAAAACCTGCCTCCATTTCCTTCTGATGAACCTGGTGACCGAAAGATTTCGTTCAAGCGTGTTCTGTTGAATAATTGTCAGGAAGCATTTGAAGGTGCTAACAAACTGCGAGATGAAGTGAGGCAAATGATAGCCCCTGAGCAGGAGTCAGAACACAAGGACATAGAAAAGTTTGTCAAGTTGTGTAATCTTGGGAATATTAAGCTTATTGGCGAGCTTTTTAAGCTAAGAATGGTCACAGAAAGTATTGTTCGTCGCATTGTTCAGGTTGTTAATGGCTTGCCTTTTCGCTCAGGTTTTTTTGTTCCTTGGTGATTGCTGTCCTTTTATGCCTTGAAATTTACGAATGATCGTCTTTGCTGGTTTTGTTAACAGGAACTATTAGAACAAGATCCCAAAAGTTGTCCGGAAGAAGAGAAAGTTGAAGCCATTTGTCAGTTCTTCAATATCATCGGCAAGAAACTTGATGAGAACAATAACTCAAGGAGCGTCAACGATATGTACTTTAACCAGTTGAAGGAACTATCAACAAACCCTCAGTTGGTTCCACGGCTAAGGTTTATGGTTCGTGATGTGCTGGATTTACGTTCCAATAACTGGGTCCCTAGGCGGGAAGAGGTGACACTTCATTCTACGTTGTCTTTGTTGTCTGATGTATCCTAGAGTTCTCTCTTATGATGTAATATTTTTTCCTTTTTGCATAGGTGAAAGCCAAATCCGTCGCTGAGTTTCACTCAAAAGCACAAAAGACCTTGAGTTCGCGCCCTGGTGCCTCTGCAAGAATGAGAAATTGTCATGGTCCTCCGGCTCAAGGGAGTTCCAGGTACTAGAAAGATGTCTGGTATGCCTTTCATGGATAATGACAACTGGGAAGTTCATGAATCCCAGTCGATGCCTAGACTGGTACGGCCTGGTGTGGTGGACGAGTTAAGCCCACAATGGTTGTCAAGTCGCCCACATGAACCCGTGACTTCTGCCTCAGGGTAGAGACGGACACATGATTTGAAGTTTTTTGGTGCTACTGTTTTTGTGATGGATATTTCACTAATGACAGATATATGAATGCTTGTTCAGTGAATTCAATCTATTTTGGGATTCTTCGACTTGGGATAAAGACAATTGTAATAGGAAAGTACAAGAAGCAAGAGGTAGTTATAATACGATAGGTAGTAACAAGACGAGACTACTACTAAATAGTACTATCATCCATCTACCCTACACAACCGACATCAAAAAAACTCCAAGAACAAGAAACTACAAGCGTAGCACTACGACTAGCACGGGCGACAAGGCAAAACACTCCTACCTACTAGCATGGTGTATATGTCATGCATAAGCTGAATATGTTGAAACAACAATAGCCAATATATAAATAATATAATTATATAAATTAAAGGCTTAATACCTTGATATCCGCTTGAACTTGACATATATTATAAGATAGATACTTAAACTTATAGTCGATAACTTTTAATATGAGTTGATCACATACATGGACAGCCAGAAGCCTCGAACAAGCCAACCCCATGATAAGGTGTTTGATGAAAGGTATAATTATCACCACATAAATTACTCCATCCATTCACTTTTACTTGTCCACTATTCTAAAAATATATTTTTATTTTTACTTGTCGTTTTTTAACATTTTAAGAAAAGATACTTATATTTTCCCATGCTTTTACATTCACGTTGATTACTTATTGCCTAAATTATAGTAAAAATACTCATATCATTAATTGTTTTTTTAAGGAACATGTAAAGTTCAAAGTGTCCAAGTAAAAACAAACGAGGGGGTGTATTAGAAGCATACACATTGAATATGAGAAATGGGAAAAGAATGAACCATAACATTAGATATTTGCTTGCCTTTTCATCTTTTCCAGGTGAATTTGCAGTAAATGGTACAACTTATTGCCATTGGCAGAAACCAAGCCTTTCATTTTCTTTATAGTTTCTTGTGAATTGATATTTCTTGAGTTTTTTGGCAAAGATTTGCACCTTCAGGATTTTAAAATGTTGTTAATGAACAAATTATTCTAGAGTCTATTAAGATCACCAGTCAAATTCTTAACTTTAATTCCACCATTCTGTTTCGTGTTCCGGATTTTGCATTTCATCTTCAACCATTTTTTTGATGACCAACTCCCTTTACTTGTACGCGTTGTTAAATGTGTATGTGTTCTTGGTGCTTGTTTATGTTATATTATTACTTGATAATGCCTTTCTTTGTTCGTTGAAATTCCATTTAAATATGAATGTGTCTCCAACCCCTATGTTGCTTTGATTTTTTAAAAATATTGCCGCCCCCGTGTTGGATTCTCTAAAAATACACTATTTTTAGAGTACCCGACATGTGGCTGTCTATATTTTTGAAGTATCCGAGCAACGTAGATATTACTATCCTTTCATCATAGGATACAATTTGTTCAGGTGGCTATCATTTCTGACCATGTTTTTAAAATCAAACAAGAAGTTGAAGCTGAACTGTTTGGTGAAGATGCCAGTCGAGGTCACGTGGATACAAATGTGAGTATCTGCAGTAAACTAGATATGTCTTTTCTTTTATTTTTGAGATTTAATAGGAACTACCTTTATGATATGTGTCTGAATATCCTCTTTATCATTGTAGACTACTGGAGACTCTCGTTTTGAGGGCCATGAACCAGTGGCAGAGCCAAGAATTTAGCAAAGGGTGTGCAAATTTTCTTCCCAGTTATGTTAAGGATGTGCAAAATTAAATATTTACTCATAATAGCTAACATTTAAACTTTGTAGATCACGTAATTACTCGACGAAGGGTGTTCATCTGACCACCCTTCGTTTAAGGTGGCTCCGCCCATGCGATGAACGAGTTAGATATACTCGAGGTCAGCTGTTGCAACTGAAGGGCGATATTCTTAAACTCAAACAAGAAGTTGAAGCTGAACTGTTTGGTGAAGATTCCAATCAAGATCATGCAGATAACAATGTGAGTAGAGGGTTAGGGGGTGGGAGTGCGACAGTAACAGTGGGGGGGCGTTCTTTATTAGTGTCTGAAGTTTCTTGTTCGTGGGTTGAGTATTGTCGATGGTTTCGGATATATAATTTTTAGTAGTATCTTGTGACTCTAGTATTATCTTGTGGCTAGCGTTGTTAGTTTATTTTGCTTGTACAAGTTTATATGCATTTATGGTTTGTGTTTGCTATAATGTTATTGGTTCTAAGCCGGGGATCTATTGGAAATAACCTCTCTACTTCACCTGAGGTAGTGTTTTGGTTTGCCTACACTCTACCCTCCTCAGACCCCACTAGGTGGGAATACACTGGGTATGTTGTTGTTACGTTACTTTCTTAAAGTATTCACTTTAGCTGCAACAAGTAGCATCATTCACGTTGTGTAGGTGCAGTGTCAGTTGAAGAGTCGTTATTCTGAGCCAGACACCGATGATTGCTGTAGTAAGTCAGCTCAGCTCTCTGCCCCCATCGTGGACAGATTCTCTCCGAGTAAAGAGAGAAAATGGTGACAGATTCTACTCTAGACAGCAGGTCTCTAATGAATATAATGTGCAAGAACAACTTAGTTCACATCTTGCAAGAACTCAAACGTCTCCCAACCAAGCGGTAGTTCTTATCTATTGCTTTTTATGTTGTTTCCGCAACACATTCATACTGGAATAGTACAACAAGAATCAATCTCCTTTTTGTATGTGATATGAAAGTATTTATCTCGTCTTGAACCTGTTAAAGCAGATAATATAATGAGGACGAACAACTTAGCTCACTATTACCCAACAAAGGGGTAGTTTTGTTTGTGATATGAAAGTATTTATCTCGTCTTGATCTCAGAAATCTTTGTTCGTGAATCAGGATGGACCTCCTCCTACACTAATCAAAGCTGCATTGCCACGCTCAGCAGCTCGACGAACCAATCTATCTGACGAATGTCGAGTCTTGAAGACCGTGAAGGGGTAATTTTTTCTCTCTGTAGTAGTTTTTTATTTAATTCAAATTCCCTTGAGTCTGGCTGTCCATCCTTCAGTCTCCCCTTATTCACTGCATGCTTTATTGCGTTTCTATTAGATATCTCTATTTGTTTTGTCAAAGGTTCATTTAAGCAGGGCGGCGAAACATTACATTGTTTATACATGAATAAATTTGTTTTTTTTATGTAGTCGGAGTTGATGTTGAACCTCCTTCGGCTTCGTACTGTGTTTACTTATTCATATTTTGAACCCCTTACTGAAAATTCTGATTTCGCCACAGGAAGGCACTTTGTGTCGCTTTAACTGTTTGTCAGTATAGGCAAGAACTAAGTCATGTGCCTCGTTGCTCATGAGTTTTATCTTGTATTTACCGCTGTTAACAACAAATATGATCACCAAATGAGATGTATTAATCATTAAGGAAAATGCTACGAATGAGTTTGCTACTTTCTGTGCTTAAAGACCTAATAGAACTGGAGCATGTTTAAAGCTTTTCGCCTTTTGACAATACCTGTCTGGATGTCTACGTCGTTTTAGACTACAATATAAAACTTTCATTTGACATGTTGTCACTTGCCCATGAGACTGCTTTATGCGTGTTCTGTTATTACAGAGAGAAGATGTCGATACGTGCTTAGTTTGGATCTATTATTAGAGAAATGGTAATTCTATTATGGCATTATTTGTAAATGTGGATTTTGTTCAACTCATCGATACTGACTACTATTCATTTGCAGTATACTCAAAAGCCAACAGATAATATCAGCGATAACTAGCACAGACACTCTAAAGGTCTATCGTCCCATATCAGGCATTCGGGGGTGCAGGGGGATCCAACTGAACCCCCTTTGTTGATATATTGTACTACAGAAATAGAGTAAAAATAAGTTTTTTTTGCGTATATATAACTTGTTGAATCCTCTTGGCTTAAACATAGGGATACATCTTTGTTTGTTATTTGTATACGGTTTAAATTTTCCACTATTCGACTTGTTGGAGATATAACATGTTTTCATCTTTGATACGGGAAAAATGGCCATCTTATCTTTTGATGACATCTTTAGAGGCCAACACATAGAAGCTCAAGACTTGGTCACCTTGAGGATACGAGAACATGCATGGAGGACCCGTTTTGAGCATGCCATTAAACAAACCCGTGTGTGGAAGATTGCGTGGGGGCTTATATTTGATGCCAATTCGAAACTACAAGTTTTGAAGTGTGACCCCATGGTTTTGGAGCATTGAAGAAGCACCCTTCATTAAGGGTATTTTGGGGTGTGCACATGTTAAAGAAACAACCCATGACCTCTCCTTTCATTAAGGGTATTTTGGTCCATTATACTATGTAATAAGCTAGGCTATATATAGTCTCTTATTGTGTTTTTTCTCTTTAGTTGTTTATTAATGAAAATATGAGACATTGAAAATCCTCTCTCTTGAGAGTAGACCACCTTAGTGTAGTTCTTAGTTAGGGCTTGGACTAGCCATTGTAGCTTAGGGCTTGGAAAAGCCAATATTGTTCTTTGCTTGGAAACGGTGGATCTTGAGGTGAGTTGATTCCCTTGGCGGTCACCGTAAGAACCTAGTGCTTGTTAAAGTATTTTGTAGAGGTTTTAGAGTTTAATTTACTTTTTTGTTGCTACATTATGTGTTTTCTTTGTGTCAAGTTACCTAACTTCTTTTTCGTTTAAGTTTGTGTTTGTTGTTTTCGTTGGTGTCTTGTCGTGTGGACTGTTTTGCGAAGATTGTGGACTATTTTGTTCTCATTTAGATACCGTTTGGTATCATTTGGTATCAAAGCCATCATTGATTTCGTTCCCACGAGATCAATCTTGGGCTTTCTATCTTGAAAAATCACAAAAATAGTGTTGGAAAAACTGAAAAATGCAAAAAAAAAAGTAATTTGTCCCGTTTTTGTGTTTGGGCCGAAATTTGAGGCTTGGTTTTCTTGTGTTTTTTGTGTGTTTTGTTGTTTCTAGTGTTAGTCCCTTCTTCACTAGCACTAATAGAGTTTACATCTAAATTTTGAGCTAAATCCAAGTGATTCTTGAATGTTGGAAGGTTGTTGATATTGTTGTTAAAGATTGGTGGCTAAAAAAATATTTTGTTGATGTTGTTGTTGAAGATTGGTGTCTGGAAAAACGTTTTTTGATGTTGTTGTTGAAGATAGGAGCTTGAAATGTGTTGTTGATGTTTTGGAGGTCCAACATTAACCTTAGAACTCCAAGATTCAAAGTTGTGTTCTTGGTGTTCTTGGTGTTCTTCAACATCTTCATATCTTGTTGAAGAGAAAGTGGTTTGTTTGATCTAAAATCAAAGAAGAAAGAAGGTGTGGTCTTGTTAGTCTTGAAACACATTCCAAGACTATTATAAAAGAAGAAAGGGGGTCAAAAGACTTTCAAAAGGTCTTATTACCAAAAGAAAGAAAGGGTCTTCCCAAGGCCTACAAAAGAGGAAAGAGGGACAAAGACTTCAAAAGGTGTTTTGCCAAAAGGGTGAAAGAAAAGTCAAGCCTTTTATTTGAACATTGAAAAGCCTCTAAGTCTTGTTGTTTCCCTCCCAAACCGAAAATACACTCTTCCAATTGAACATTGATCAATAAAAATTGAAAACAAGAAAAAAATTTCTCAAAACTTTCGACAATTTTCAACAACCAATGAGAGGTTGCCACGTCATCATCGAAAGTGCTTAAGCTCAAAAATTTTAGATTCGTAGTTTCATTTTATTGTTTCATTAGTTTCATGTCTTGATTCTAGAATTAATTAACAACTAGTAATCACCTACTTAGTTGTAGATTAATTGTTGAATCCGTTTCTTTCGTGTCTTCATTATTTCTGTGTTTTTCTCGTTTTTAACTCGTAGTAACTTCTTTGTTTCAAGTTCGTAAGTAAATTTTATTTTGTGTCTTGAGTCGATCAAACAAAAATCCATTCCGGCCGCCAAGTAGAATTGACATCCTATTGACTACCGGAGTATAAGCAACTTTCAATATTCGTCGCTCCAATTGTGAGAATCACAAAGGTGGGTGTAAACGAGTGCTGGTGAGGAGCTTTTACTACTAATCTTATTTGTTCATTGTGTAGGTACAAAGGTGATATAAGGGGAACATGTCTTCGATAGACGGGGATTATTGTGACTACAACATGGGAGACTATGATTGTAGTGAGGGATTTTATGGCTACGAAGTTGAGTGAGATTGCAGAGGCTATGAAAATAGCCATGATCAAAACTTGGGCAAATTTGAGAGTTATGGTTTTGAGGGAGAAAATGAGGTAAATGAAGTGTCTAGTGCTTATGGTGAACTTGGAGATGATGTAGGACCTCGTGATAGATCTTATGATAACATTGAGGCATGTGAGGAGTCTTACACTTCTCACTCTAAACCTAGATTTGGTGTTAGGTATAACTCTTTCGTTCGCAAACCTTATGAGAGCTATGATGAGAGTACACGTGAGGAGTGTGGAGATTTATATCCTCCACCTTGTTGTACTTCTTATCAAGGTCGATATAGTGTGAATGGTTATACTAGCTCTAGTGGAGGTTGTCCAACGAGAAGAAAAGGGTATGCATCTCCAAAATCGAGAGGTACTCGTGTGCCTTACAATGTTGATCCGAGAAGGAGTGTACACTCCGAAAAGGTGACCATTTGTGGGATACCGGGCTACCTCGTTGTGTTAAATGATAGGTAGTATAGAAACTACATCCTTCCATCCATGGTTGACTACTTGGGGTTGTTTCGCTAGCCTTTACTTGTTCCATACTTCTTGGACGAGTTTAAGGTTACCAAGAGAGTCAAAGTTGTCTTCTCCCAATTTGAATACCATGAGGAGGTGTGGTTCGATATTCTTCAATTGACATACGGTCATGTATGCTTAGGTGCAGATTGGTTTGCACAACATAGAGTTCCAAATGTGCAAAATTGGCCTAATGTTATAAGAGACCGGTGGGGAAATCACCTCGTGACATACATGCTTCCCGAGCCGCAAAGAGAAGTGAATACTTACTCCAAACCGAATACTTATGAGAGACTAAAGATTGAGAGAAGTAAGGGTGTTCAAGGTGGTAATTCGAGAGTGGAAAAAGGAGAGGTTGTGTGGAGCGAAGTGAGGGGATTGCCACCAAATCGAGCTAACATTGTTTGTCGTTCTATTTCTAAGGACATTTGTGTAGGTACCGACATGGCAAGTGAAGGAGAGCAATGCCGAAGTGATGTTGCTGCCCAAGCTTGTGGAGGACCTTCACAACACAGCAAAGGAGAGTCGACTCAAGAACTTCAAGATAAAATAGCTAACTCTTACACTTTTGTGCATGTGAATGATAATTGTGTGGCTAGTAGCCCATTGAGTGTGAGTAGTAGCTTACTTACTTGTGAGTTTAATGATTCTTTGCCTTTTGTTGATGATGTACATGTTGTGAGTGTGGATACACTAGTTGATCCTATTGATGACCAAATTGACTTTTCTTGTGAGATCAATTTATGTCCACCTAGTGTTGAAGCCTATATGTTGAACGGAAGTACATCGTCTTGTGTAATTGGTGTTGATCAACCTATTTGTGAAAATTTTCCACCACTTGAGTATGTGTGTGATGTGATTAATGAAACTCAAGTGAGTAAAGTATTTGAAAAAGTTGGTCAACAAAAGGGGAGTGAACCCGAAAGCTATTCTTGGGACAATCTTGTGCTTGAAACCGCTTTGAAACTTGATATTGATCTCTTAGAGAGGGAGGAACTTGCTTGTTCCAAATCTGCCTGTGGGTTGGATCATGCACTCTTTAGGTATAATGTCTTGTTTGAAAATGATATAAACACTCCTAATGAGCCTAGTGGTGAAAAAGATGGTATAGATTACCTTGGAGGCTATAGCCTATATGTTAACCCACTATGGTGTGACAACATTCCTCCTAAAGATGGAAATCTCTTCTTGGAAGATAAGAGTACTCTTAAGGGTAAGGAATGTGTAGTCTTGGAAGTTACTCCTTCTACTTTGTGTGACTTTATTGTTGAGACTACTCATGGTGATGATTGGGAAACTAGTAGTGAGTACACACATGAGGGCACATTAGTAGAAGTCGACTTGAGTGATACTTTTCTCTACTCACTATTTTCTTTCGATGATATGTATGCTATTGTAGAGAGTATGTCATTTAATTTGTGTGGAGACCGCGGGAAAGGGGAGTGTTGTCTAGAACCGTGTCTATGGCCACTCTTTCCGTTTGACCCCGGTGCCAAATATGGAAATGGTGATGTTGGTGCACCCAACTTGTTGCTTGGTCTACATGACAAGCAAAGTGTCACTCTTGGTGACTCCCATAACCAAATCCTTCGTACATCTTTCATTGAGTTTTTAATATTTCATTCAAAGGATCCTTGGTTATATTTCAAATATGTGCAACCTTGGCATGTTGAGATGATTTGTTGTGCTAACCCTAACCCTCATGCCATGAGGAGTTTGTATTTTTTCGTCCTCTCTTCGGTTTTGCAAGGTTTGGATTTGAGGGCGAATCCTTTTCAAGAAGGGGAGGATGATACGGGACAAATGTCCATCTTATCTTTTGATGACATCTTTAGAGGCCAACACAAAGAAGCCCAAGACTTGGTCACCTTGAGGATACGAGAACATGCATGGAGGACCCGTTTTGAGCATGCCATTAAACAAACCCGTGTGTGGAAGATTGCGTGGGGGCTTACATTTGATGCCAATTCGAGACTACAAGTTTTGAAGTGTGATCCCACGGTTTTGGAGCATTGAAGAAGCACCCTTCATTAAGGGTATTTTGGGGTGTGCACATGTTAAAGAAACAACCCATGACCTCTCCTTTCATTAAGGGTATTTTGATCCATTATACTATGTAATAAGCTAGGCTATATATAGTCTCTTATTAGGTTTTTTCTCTTTAGTTGTTTATTGATGAAAATATGAGACGTTGAAAATCCTCTCTCTTGAGAGTAGACCACCTTAGTGTAGTTCTTAGTTAGGGCTTGGCTTGGACTAGCCATTGTAGCTTAGGGCTTGGAAAAGTCAATATTGTTCTTTGCTTGGAAACGGTGGATCTTGAGGTGAGTTGATTCCCTTGGCGGTCACCGTAAGAACTTGGTGCTTGTTAACGTATTTTGTAGAGGTTTTAGAGTTTAATTTACTCTTTAGTTGCTACATTATGTGTTATCTTTGTGTCAAGTTACCTATCTTCTTTTTTGTTTAAGTTTGTGTTTGTTGTTTTCGTTGGTGTCTTGTCGTGTGGACTGTTTTGCAAAGATTGTGGACTATTTTGTTCTCATTTAGATACCGTTTGGTATCAATCTTCACTGCAGGATGTTGTTTCCGTGATATTCCTCAACGCTGTACTGGAACCGACTTTTTGCCCAATGTTTGCCCAACTGTGTGCTGATCTCAATCTAAAGCTGCCTTCATTTCCTTCTAATGAACCTGGTGGTGAATCAACTACGTTTAAGTGTGTTCTATGGAATAACTGTCAGGAGGCTGTTGAAGTTCATTACAAACTTCGAGCTGAAGTGAGGCGAATGATGGCCCCCTGAGCAGGAGTCAGCACGCAATGACAAAGAAAAGCTTATCAAATTGCGCGCCCATGGCAATGCACGGCTTATTGGAGAGCTTTATAAGCAAAATATGATCCCCAAATGGATGTTCTGGTAAATCTTTCCTTCTTTTGCTATTCGTTCGTGTTACTCTTTAGTGCCATGAACTATACCAATGCTTGTCTTTGCGATTTTGTTAACAGCAACTGTTAGGGCAAAATCCTGGAAGTTGTCCGCCAGAAGAGAACATTGAAGCCATTTGTTGGTTGTTCAACATCGGCAAGCTGCTCGATGAGAGACAAGATTCAAGGAACATCAATGATCTTTACTTTGGCTGTTTGAAGAGACTCTCAACAAATCCTCAGTTGGCTCCACGGATAAAGTTTATGGTTTGTGATCTGCTGGATTTAAGTGCCAATAACTGGATCCCTAAGCCGATTTTTTCCTTTGGTCCTCGATCCGAAAATTGTTAGAACTGTATAGCTTGATGAGCTAAACCAAACTTGCCAGTTTGCTAGACGTTAATGTGGGATGTCTAAGCACATAGATGTGTCAATCTACTTGCTATTCTGTTGGCTAGGAACCATGTTTTACTTGGTTTTATCGGTGTTTGAAATTCGGTATCAGCTCTCGTGTTACCAAGAAGGTACACATTGCTTCAGTTTTAATACTACTAGAAGTTTAACTTTGGTTTTGGATACACTCACTACTAAATTCTATTTCATCTCAGTTCTTTCCTTGTGAGGTTGATTTACAAGACTGGCGTTGAAGGTGGATGACCTTTGGAATATTTCAGTATAAAGCAAAAGCATGTCCTTTGGAATATCTCATCAGATTGTTGAGCTTCAATTCCTTCCTTTTCATGACCTTATAACCAATCTAATATTCGTTAGAATCAAGTGTATAGACAAGGAATGAATAGTTACATTAGAATCGAGTGCAAAAATTAGGAACAATTAGTTTCTTGAGGGATGTTTTTAAACTAAAAATACCACTTATTTTGAAACGAAGTGAGTAGAATCATACACATTAAATATGAGAAATGGGAAAAGAGCCAAAACATTAGAGACTTGCTTTGCCTTTTCATCTTTTTCCAGGTGAATTTGCAGTAAATGCTACTACTTATTGCCATTTAAGAGCTCAAGGCAGTAGCAAAAACCTTTCCTTTTCTTTTCTTCCTGATCAGTTAATTAAGTTTTCAACAGTCTGACGCTCGCTAGCTTTAATGTTGTGCGATTGAATGTTGAAGTAGTGCCGTCTTAAGTGTTGGGCTTGGTTGGAGTTGGTTTACCAGACCGTTTATCTATATTTATATCTCAGAAATGCTCAAATGTTATAGCTTCTGTAGTTCTTCTGAATTGATATTTCTTGAGATTTTTGGCAAAGGTTAGCTATGTTGTTGATGAACAAATTATTCTGGAGTCTATTAAGATCAACAGTCAAGTTATTAAGCTTAATTCCACCAGTCTGTTTCGTGTTTGGGATTTTTCATTTCATTTTCAACTATCTTTTTGATGTCCTACTATCGTTACTTGGACACGTCGCGTTTTTATATATGTATGTGTTCTTGATGCTTACTATGTTTATTATTACTACTTGATAATGCCTTCCTTTGTTTGATAAGATTCAATTCAAGTATGATATGTATCTTCACTGTCTTTTCATCTAGGCGGTTAACATTTTTGATCAGGAGGTCACGGGTTCAAACCTTTGGAAACAGCCTCCGGCAGAAATGCACGGTAAAGCTACGTACAATACACCCTTGTGGTGGGGTGGGGCCCTTCCCCAGACACCGCGCATAGTGGTAGATTTAGTGCACCGGGCTTTCCTTTTTTTTTTTTAAAATCAAAATCAAACAAGAATTTGAAGCTGAACTGTACGTTGAAGATGTCAGTCGACATCATGCAGATAACAATGTGAGTATCTGTTGTTAATAAGATATGCATTTTGCTTTTTTTTTCTGTTGAGATTTAGTAGGGACTCCGCTATATGATGTGTTTCTTGACCATTCTTTTATCATTATAGATTACTAGAGAATCTCGTTTGGAGGGCCGCGAACACATTAGGTATACTCGAGGTCAGCTGCTGTAATTGAAGGGCGATATTCTTAAACTCAAACAAGAAGTTGGAGCTGAACTGTTTGGTGAAGAGCCCAATCGAGATCGTGCAGATGCCAACATGAGTACCTGATAATTATATACCACAACATACCCGGTGTAATTCCACAAGTTGGGTTTGGAGAAGACCTTACCTCTATCTCCTGGAGATAGAGAGGCTACATCTAGTTGACCCTCGACTCAAGTTAGGTATCTCAAAGCCTGATAATTATATGATGACGGGAAAAAGAGAGATTGTTGTTGTGCAGACATTCTAAAGGTTTGTCTTCCCATCTCCACAATACCTCCTTTTGGGTTGTGTTTCACTTCACCTCGCATTTTCACTTGTTTTCATCGGAAATTTAGCATGTTTTATCTTCACTCCAGGGTGTTATTTCCTTGATATTTGACAAGGCTACATTGGAACCTACATTTTGCCCGATGTACGCCCAACAATGTTCTTATCTCAATGGAAAACTTCCTCCGTTTCCTTCTACTGATGAACCTGGTGGCTAAGAGATTACATTCGAGCATGTTCTGTTGAATAATTGCGACGAAGCATATGAAGGTGCTGAATTTTCTGAACAATCAAAATAGACCCACTAATTGCACTTATATAATATGTGCATACAACTAAGTCCTAGGCCCAAAAATATAAAGCCCATGAAAATCACAAATATGGGTTGCACCGCGGAACTTTCTGGGCCGGATCAATAAAGTTCGGGTCACAACTCTAACATTTCCACCTTGACACGAATTCTAATTCAGAACTCAAATCTATTTCAAAACAAACTCTCCACCTCTTCCACAAAATCCCATAAGGGCACATCTCAACAGCTAACACCAACCAAGTCCAAGCAATGCTCAAACTTGGCATTTGGTAGTGTCTTGGTCATCATATCAGCAGGGTTATCATGGGTACTAATCTTGCTCACCACAATGTTACCACGAAAAATAATTTCACGCACAAAATGATTCCGAACATCAATGTGTTTTTTTCTCTCGTAAAACATTTGATCTTTCGTAAGGAAGATAGCACTCTGACTTTCGCAAAAGACTGTAGTAATTTGTAAGTCTTTGCTAAGTTCACCAAAAAAAACCTTCAACCAAATAGCTTCTTTGAAAGCCTCTGTAATAGCCATATACTCTGCCTCAGAAGTTGACAAAGCAATCGTAGTCTGTAAGGTAGCTTTCCAACTAATAGCACAACCACCAATGGTAAAAACATAGCCTATAAGGGACCTCCTTTTATCATGATCTCCTGCAAAATCAGAATCAACATATCCGATTACTCCATCTCTATTTTTCTCAAATTGGAAACAAACATTAGCAGATATATGCAAGTATCTAAAAGTCCACTGAACTGTTTTCCAATGATCTTTGCCAGGATTTGCCATGTATCTGCTAACTGCACTGACAACATATGATAAATCTGATCAGGAACACACCATCGTATATATAAGAGACCCGACGACACTAGAGTATGGAATTCGAGACATATAGTCATGCTCATCATCTGTCTTTGGAGATAAAGTGGTCGAGAGTTTGAAGTGAGCTGCCAATGGAGTTCTAGCAGGCTTGGTATTTTGCATATTGAACCTGTGAAGCACTTTTTAAATATATCTTTTCTGACTCAAATATAACTTATCATTCTTTCTATCCCTCAAAATCTCCATGCCAAGAATCTTCTTTGCTGCTCCTAAATCCTTCGTATCAAAATCTTTACTGAGCTGGGTTTTGACTTTTATCATCTCTCTCATATCCTTTGCTGCAATCAATAAATCATCAACATACAAGAGAAGATACACGAATAAACCATCACTTACCTCCTTGAAGTAGACACAACTATCATAGTTGCTCCTCTGAAACATATGAGAGATCATAAAAGAATCAAACCTCTTATACCACTGCCTGGGTGACTGCTTTAAGCCATAAAGAGACTTTTTCAGCAAGCATACATAGTCCTCCTTTCCTGAGACTACAAAGCCCTCTGGTTGCTGCATATAGATGTCCTCCTCAAGTTCTCCATGCAAGAATGCAATTTTGACATTCAACTGCTCAAGCTCAAGATTATGCATGGCCACAATACCAAGCAAGGCTCAAATCGAACTATGTTTTACAACTGGAGAAAACACATTTGTGAAGTCAATACCTGGAACCTAATTGTAGCCTTTAGCAACTAGTCTTGCTTTGTACCTTGCATCTTCAACTCTCGATGTTCCTTCTTTCCTTTTGAATGCCCACTTGCAATAGACAACTTTCTTATCTTTAGGCAATCTCACCAGATCCCATGTGTCATTCTTATGAAGTGATTCTATCTCCTCCTGCATAACAATCATCCAACGGCAGGAATCATCACAACTAACTGTCTCTGAGTAAGAAGAAGGAACTTCACCGGAATCAATACTTCTGCTACATTCAATGCATAAGCAACCAAATCAGCTTTAGCATACTTCTGGGGAGGTCTAATATCTCTTCTAGGCCTGTCTTTAGCAATAGAATATTGTGGCATCACTGGTGGTGAAGAAGAAATAGTACCACTTTGTATCTCCGGGCTAGACTGAGAAGTAGGCACTGGTGTAGACTCTGCTCCAATCTTCAATTCAACATGGGTGCTTGACTTTTGTTGATTCATGTCACTAAGCTCATCTGGAGGCAAAGAACTAGATTCAAAGGGAGACCGAAGCATAACAGTTTCATCAAACACAACATCCCTACTAATTAAAACCTTTCTGCATTCTGGACACCAAAGCTTATAACCTTTAACACCAGGCTTATAACCCTTAAATAAGCACTTAACAGATCTAGGCTCCAACTTTCAATTATCAACATGAGCATACGCAGGACATCTAAATATCCTCAAATCAGAATAACTAGCAGGAGTACTAGAACATACCTCTTGTGGAGTATTTTTATCAATCACGACTGAGGGAGAGCGGTTAATAAGAAGATAAGCCATGGAAGCAGCTTTAGCCCAAAAAGACTTAGGTAAACCAGCATTAGAGTGCATACAACGCACTTTCTCCATTATAGTCCAATTCATTCGTTTGGCCACACCATTCTGCTGCGGAGTATGACGAACTGTCAAGTGCCTCACAATTCCTTCTGACTTCCGCAAAGCATTAAATTCATTAGAACAGAACTCTAAACCATTATCGGTATGAAGGCGTTTTACCTACTTCCCTGTCTACTTTTCAATCATAGTCTTCCACTCCTTGAAAGTAGGCAACACATCATTCTTTTACTTCAGAAAGAACATCCAAACTTTTCTGCAATAATCATCAATAATAGTCAACAAGTAATTAGCGCCTCCTCTAGAAGGTACTCTAGCAGGACCCCAAAGATCAGAATGAATGTAATCAAGTGTGCCCTTAGTTGAGTGGATGCCTTTAGTGAATCTGACTCTCTTCTGCTTCCCGAAAACGCAGTGCTCATAGAACTCCAATTTGGTGATACTCGGACCATCAAGAAGTCCTCTCTTTCTTAGTTCAGTTATCCCGTTTTCACTCATATGCCCGAGGCGCATATGCCAAAGTTTAGCAACGTCACTTTCTGATAGAGAGGAGGTGGAAACAGTTGCATCACCTGTAACAGTAGAGCCTTGCAGGACATATAAATTTGCAGATTTCTCTGTCCCTTCATCACAACAAGAGCACCTTTAGTAACCTTCAGCACTCTACCTTCACCAGTGTACCTATAACCGTTCGAATCAAGGGTACTCAAGGAAATAAGATTTCTTTTCAAGTTTGGGACATACCGCACATCACCAAGTGTCCTTACAACCCCATCAAACATCTTGATCCTGATTGTTCCAATACCTGTTATCTTACAAGTGTTATTTCCCATCAACACAATACCTTTAGAGATTGTTTCATATGTTGTAAACCAATCCCGATTACGACACATATGAAACGAGCAAGCTGAATCAAGAATTCAATCCTCACAGGGTTTAGAGTTACCATCAGAAACTACCAAGAGTTCTCCATCACTACCGCCATCTTCAACAAAACTGGTTTCAATGGACTTCTCTGGTTGGTTTTTCTTCGATTTTAAAGTCTCCCTTTTCTCTCGATTCCATAACTTCCAACACTCGGATTTGATATGACCATTCTTCTTGCAGTAATTATAGGTTTTGTTTCTGTTTCTGGATTTCGATCAATTTCTATCGTCACCCCCAGAGTTCTTCTCACGATTTCTTCCTCGAAAAATGAGTCCATCTCCTTGAGTCTCCGACCCATTCACAAGATGTTTCATCTTTTCCTTAGAGAACAACGCATCATAGACTTCATCTATGGTCAGGGTATCACAACTATATAAAATCATATCCCTAAAGGTCGTGTATGATGCAGGCATCGAACACAACAGAATCAACCCTAAATCTTCCTCATCGTACTTAACCTCCAGAGTCTCTAAATTAAAGATGATTTTTTTAAAAACAGATAGGTGATCTTCCAAAGACGCACCCTCAAACATACGATGGGAATAAAGTCGTTGTTTGAGATGCAACTTACTTGTCAGGCTCTTTGTCATGCATAAAGATTCCAGTTTCAACCACAACACAGCGGCAGTGGTCTCCTTCAAAACATTCTATAGAATTTGATTAGTTAAGTGAAGGTGGATCTGTGATAGAGCCTTCCGATCCTTACGTCGTTTATCATCATCTATCCACGACGAGGGCATGTGATCAAATCCTAATAGCGCATCATTTAAATCCATCTGTGTGAGCACATACCACATCTTAACCTGTCATAACGAAAATCTGGTGTTGCGATCCAACAATGGAATATCGTACTTCATGGGTGCCATCCCCGAGAAAACAATCGACCAAGATCTGATACCAGTTTGTTATGATTCGGACAGATTAAGCAAACCACAAGCACAAGGAAAAACAAGAATACACAGATTTACGTTGAAAACCTTGCGGGAAAAACCACGCGCAAAGGCAGAGGAATTCAATATAATGGAGAAGAGAGAGTGCAACGTGGAGACGAATTGTCTCAATGACGTATTTTCTGAATACCCAAAACAACCCACTAAATGCACTTATATAATACGTGCATACAAATAAGTGTTAGGCCAAAAAACATAAAGCCCATGAAAATCACAAACATGGGTCTCACCGCGGAACTTTCTTGGCCGGATCAACAAAATTCAGGTCACAACTCTAACAATAACGATATCAGGAGCAAATGCTTCCTAGTTAATGGAGACTTGCAAAGGCACTAAGCTAGCATCCTGCTCGTGAGAATAATGATCTAAGACTCTGTATTGTCTGTGAAACTGTGTATACAAGAAGAATTAGCTACTACAAAAAGTAATAATTGATTAGAAAGAAAGAACTAAGTCGTACGACCATGACAATTCACTTCTGCTAGATTTTTTTTCCACTATCCTGATTTTTTCACTATATATGTTTTGTTCAGTGCATTTTAAAGTTCTCTTTAAAATGGTCTTTTTATTTCAGCAATTGTTTTTCGCTCCTGTTAAAAAAAAATTCCCCTGACCTGCGTTGAATTTCTTTTATTTTTCCTTGAGCCGAGGATCTATCGGGAACATCTCAACCTCCCAAGGTAGGGTTAAGAAGGTCTGCATACACTCTAGCCTCACCGGACCCAGCTTGTGTGCAAAAAAAAAAAAAAGAAGGGAAGCTCGGTGCACTAAAGCTACCGCTATGCGCGGTGTCCGGGGAAGGGCCGCACCACAAGGGTGTATTGTACACAGCCTTACCTTGCATTTCTGCAAGAGGCTGTTTCCAAGGCTTGAACCTGTGACCTCCTGGTCACATGGAGGCAACTTTACCAGTTACTCTTCTGTCGAAAGGCTGCACGATGTAAAGCCCAGATGAAGGGTCTCCCTGTAAATCATGTGCCAAAGACATTTTATTGGTAATTTGGACACTGAGGGACAAAACCAATGGGAGAGGAAGCAGAAATTGGGATATGTCACACTCCAACATGTTAATATCCCTTTAACACTTACAAAAATAAATCATTCTATTTCAAGATTTTGGTGATCAATTTAGTTTTTGTTAAAAGGAAATAGTGAGATTTATTCAACCAGCTAGAGTTTCTGAAAACAGAATCATGCACAAATAAAGTGCTAAAACAAAAAAGAAAGAAGCAATATTACAGGAATCCAGAACTAATCAAATATTTGCATCAAACAAATTATTTGGAACAACAGATTCCAACAACATGCTCAACATGCTAGAAGTTGAATCTTGATCTTCTGTAGCATCCCTACAACATCTTTCATGTTGGTCCTTCTTGTTGGAGATTCGTTACAACAATCTAATGCAACTTTCATGATTGATGCCGCAACATCTAGCTCCTTCTTTAAGCGATTACCAGTTGATGTTAACAAGTTGGCATCTACGACCTCCATTACAGCATCTGGAAGTGAATAACTCGCCCATTGTTTCAAGCTAAGATCTCTCTCAAACTCATTAGGCTTTCTCCTAGTAAACGTTTCCAGCAACATGATCCCATAACTATAGATGTCACTCTTTGTTGACACTAGTCCTTCCAGTCCATACTCTACAGTCAAACAATTCATTTAAAGATGCAATATGCTTTTTATGTGGAAAAAAAAAAAGGAATAATCAATGTTCAAAAAATTAGCAAAACAAAGAGACGTACCCGGTGCAATATACCCGAATGTTGCTAAGGTTTTAGTGTACAAATCACCCTGATCTTCACCAAGCAGTTTTGAAATGCCAAAGTCGCTGAGGTGGGCAACCATATCTTCATCCAGCAAGACGTTACTAGGCTTCACGTCACAGTGAATCACAGGCAAAGAGCACCCATGGTGAAGATATTCCAAAGCACATGCCACATCTATCATTATGCTTAGTCTCTGCTTGATGTCGAGGAAGTAGTTGTGCGAATACAAATACTTCTCAAGACTCCCATTAGGCATATAATCAAGAACTAAAGCCTTAAAATCAAGATTGGAACAACTAGTAATGACTTTTACGAGATTCCTATGGCGAAGGCTGCGCAAAACTTCACATTCCGTATCAAAACTCTTGAATGCCGCATCCAGTTGCAGGTTGAACACTTTCACTGCAATGGCAGTTCCACTTCTAAGGACACCTTTGTAAACAGAGCCAAAACTTCCAATACCAATCAGATTACTCTCACTAAGGTCATCCGTTGCTTGGAGCAGTTCATAGTATGAAATTCTTTCTCGTGTTACGGTAGACAGTGACTCAGCTTGTTGAGGAGAACTTTTACCTCTTCTATACCTTATCCATAGGAGCACAAAGGTCATAGGAACAAATACAACTGCAATTGCGAGCAAAAGAAAAAGAACTAGCAATTTTTTCCTATTTGATATGTTCTTTGATGAAGTGGGGCATGGCGGGACACTAAATCTTGAAGAACCACAAAATGCTTCATTGTAGATGAAAAACTGACTCGAGAGGTTCTTGAAAGGACCTCCCGAGGGTATTTCACCATACAATTTGTTGAAAGAAACATTGAAATACTTCAGGTTTTTAAGTTTCTCCAAAGACTTAGGAATGATTCCAGATATATTATTGTGAGAAAGGTCTAGGAATTCCAAACCTACCATGTTGCTCATTGAGTCAGGTATAGTTCCTTGCAACTTGTTGTGTCTCAAAGAAAGGTGTGCCAGATTCTGCAATCCTGCAATTTCTCTTGGAATTCTATTTGAAAATTGATTCATTGACAGATCTATCAGTGTCGCAGCCTTTAGATTTCCAATTTCTAGAGGTAAAGAACCTACCATGTTGTTTGACGATAAGTCAAGAACCACTAGATCTTGAATGTTCCCTAAGCTTGGCGGTATATTGGTACTCAATTTATTGGAACCCATACGTATCTCTCTAAGGGAAGTAATCTTTCCTAAACAATTAGGAAGAGAACCTGAAAATTGATTTTGAGTCAAGTCGATGACATCCAAGGACTGCAATTTACATAGGTTATCTCCGATAGATCCTGTAAGTTTGTTGTTACTCAAGAACAAGCCCTGCAGGTTTCTCAAGTTTCCAATTGATGTGGGAATCGATCCAACCAAGTTGTTTCTAGAAAGATCAAGGTCTAATAAGCTGCTTAAGTTCCCAACTTCATTTGGAATTCGCCCTTTGATTTTGCAAACGTTGGCGTAAAAATTTCTAAGAGAGGTGGAAAGGTTCCCCGTGGAAGCTGGAAGCATGCCGTTTAGAGGGTTCAAAGTTAGAGAAAGAGCTGTTAAATTTCTGCAATTGGTTAAGAAAGTCAGGAAGCTTAATGATGAGTCACTTGTTAAATTGTTTCGTGCTAAATTTAGATACTGTAGATAAGTCAAATATCCAATAGAATTGGGAATCAAGCCAGTGAGTTGGTTGTTAGAAAGCTCTAGAATAGTAAGTTCTGAACAATTGGAGATGGAATGAGGAATAGTTCCAACAAGATTGGTTAAGCTCCCCAGATTAAGCTCTTCAATGTTGGGTAAGATAGAACCTATGTTTGGTGGGAGGCTTCCTGATAGATTATTGTTTGCAAGAGAAATCACTCTCAGCCCTGATATGTTGAAGGTCTCCATTTCAAGTGAACCACTAAAACTATTCGATTGAAGATTAAGTTTCTCCAACACAACGAGATTGCTTATCTCGTTAGGTATTTCACCTGTCAACACAAGGACAAAAAGGAATACTAGTGAGTTCACTACCTCAAGTTGTACACCTCTTGCTATTAACTTTGATTACGTACCGGTAAACCTATTTTCTTGAAGATATAAAAACTGCATCTCGGTTAAGTTGCCAATATCTCGTGGTAAGAATCCATTAAGATCGTTCCCCCACAGTGACAAAACTTGCAGCACCGAGATATTGAATATGGAGATTGGGACTGAACCGGTTATCTGGTTTACCTCCATCGATAACTCCATCAAATTAGCAAGATTTCCAATTTCTTGTGGAATTATCCCTGCAGTTAATGTGTAATTAATTAATTAATTTTTTTTTTGAAGTAAATAGATAAAATATTACTAGCATTCATAAGATAAAACATACCTGTGAAATGGTTAGCTCCGAGATACAATTGCTGCAGGTCACTCAATCTTCCAATTTCACTATGTATTGGTCCATCAAACTCATTTTTTGATAAAGACAATACTTGAAGTTGTGAACAATTTGACAAACTCGTAGGCATATGACCATGAAGCTTGTTTCCGGTTAGATATAGCTCTTTGAGTATTGGGAGACCATTGCATAAACCATTGGGGAGATTTCCTGATAAGCTATTGCCTGTAAATGCAATGATTTCGATCCTAGAAATATTGAAAACCGTGAATGGTATAGAACCCGTAAGTTGGTTATGCTGTATGGACAACCAGTTCATGTTGGGAAGATTGCCGATCCCTTCTGGAATGTCTCCTTGAAGTGAATTATAAGATAATTCTAACGTCTGCAACCTTGAGGCATTCGAGAGAGACACAGGGATATGACCTTCTAAGGAATTGAATGCCAAATTCAACATTTCAAGCTTTGAAATATTAAAAATTGAAGAGGGAAGGGAGCCGGTGAAACTATTATTCCTAAGACTTAGAACTTGAATTTGGTGTAAAAATCCAAACCAAGAAGGAACCTTCCCGCTGAAGTTGTTGAAACTTAAATCAAGAAACTTAAGCCGACGCAAGCGTGTCATTTCTTGAGGCAAATTTCCATGGAAATTGTTGCTTTCCAAGTCGAGAGAAACAAGAAATGAGAGGTTTCCAAGATCAGGGGGAATCCTGCCTGAAAGATCCATGCTGGAAAGATTCAAGGACTTCACTCGTTGGTGACGAGAACCACAAGTGACTCCAACCCACTGGCAAACGGACCTACCGGGAGACCAACTTTCATCCAATAAATGAAAGGGGTCCGAAATAATTTGGGATTTTAAGGATAGAAGAGCTAATTGATCAGTCGTAATGTTGGTTTGGGTCATGACTGAACTAGCCATAAGCAAGAAGAGTGTTGAGAGAAAAAATGTGAATGTGAAGGCTTTCTCCATTATTGCAATAATTAGTAGGTAGTATAACATGTGGTTTTGAGACTTTAAATAGCAGTGAGATCTCCCTTTTGGTCATACCAACACTATAATACCACTAAATCAACCAAGCCTTTCACATTTCAATCAGAATTATAAATATGGTTGCAAAAAAAGTCCTCTAATTAGCCAAAGACTTGGCAAGTCAACCAAGCCTTTGCATGCAAATTGCCTTGCTTTCATAAGTCAGTGCCGCATTTACTGACTTATCTCAATAGTAATCAAGTTTAGTCAACCTACTAGCACTAGTGGATTTATCCCCGGCAATGAGAGCCTTGGTAGTCAAATTTTTTTCAATGATTTTTTTTTTTTTGATTTTCCATGCGGTGTCCGGTACCCGCATTGGAGCTCGACTAATCCGGATTCGTGCCGGGTAGGGCCCCAATCGGGGGGTAGCGCTCAACAGAGTTTTCTCAAATTTTTTTCAATGAATTTTTCTGGGGGGTTTCCATCCGGTGTCCGGTACCCGTATTGGAGCTCGACTAATCCGGATTCGTGCCGGGTAGGGCCCCAATCGAGGGTGGCGCTCCCAACAGAGTTTTCTTAAAAAAAAATTCAATGAATTTTTTTTTGGGGGGTTTCCATCTGATGTCCGGTACCCGCATTGGAGCCCGACTAATCTGGATTCGTGCCGGATAGGGTCCCAATTGGGGGGCAGCGCTCCCAACAAAGTTTTCTCCATGCCCAGGGTCGAACCCTCGACCTCTGGTTAAGAGTGGAGCAGCCTCATCTGCTGCACCACAGCCCATGTTGGTTCAATGAATTGCTTTCTATAATGATTAATAATTTCATTCAACAAAAAGATTTTATTAATTATAACTAGCATCGTACCCGCACGATGCACAGTAAGTATTCAAGAATGAAAATCATAAAAAAAATATTATACACTTTTTTGGTTGATCATATTATATTTCTTATATGTTAAATTACAGTAAAGTATTGTGTCAGGTGCAACAAAACAAAGAATTTGTTCATGAATCCTAAAAATTAGTATTACGAATTTTTACTTTCGTCTTTTTAATCATGTGTTTTTTTATCCAAAATAATATCAATCCAAAAGTTTAGTATAGCCTAAGTTCAAATGTTTTTTTTTTTTTGCATAATACATCACCTCTAACCATTAAATAATCATCAAGCATGATAAATAAAATTCCACCATTGTATTACCAACCACAAAACACGTAGTTGCATGTTAAATTAACAGTAAAGCATTTGTGAATAGTGAATGAATATTTATTTAAAGATTTGACAATGCAAGAATAGAATGATTCTCAAAAAGATTTTCTATTGTTGTTATAGGAAATTTATTTAAAGAATAAAATATTTTAAAGATGCCCTTGTGGATTTAACAAATTACGGAGTTATTATTTAAAATAATACGCTTTAATTATATTTCATTAGAGTGTTAAGATTGGATGGAACTCAAAGGTACTTACTTACCCCTTAAGGTAATTAATCCATCTGAATGGCCATGGAATTGTATTAAAATTCACATATGATTTACAAAAAATGTGCAGGAGATAGGGTTGGACATAATATACCAAAAATCGAATTACCGAATCAAACAAAAAAATTTGGTAATTGGTATTCGGTATTTGGTATGGTATTTGAGTGTAAAATTTTAACATTTCGGTATTCGGGATTGGGTTTGGTACAAGATATTAATATCATTTGGTATTCGATATTTACCGAATATATATATATATATATATATATATATATATATATATATATATATATAGATAGATAGATAGAGAGAGAGAGAGAGAGAGAGAGAGAAAGAGAGAGAGACTATTAGTCATCTCAAAGAATCTCTTGGACTTTGGTAATATATTCGTAAAAAGTAACAAAAAGAATACTAACTAGGATTTCTATTAAATATGCTCTTTGAAATTTAAACGTATATTGGCACATCTCCAACTTTAATATGGTATTACCAAATACCATACCGAACCGAAGTTTAATTTGCTGATTATCGAACTACCGAACCGATGTTTATAAGTATGGTATGTGGTATTTATGTTCAAATACCAATTACCGAACCCAAATTTTAAAAATATTGAACCGAATACCGAACGCCCAACCCTAGCAGGAGGTCAGTTCAAAAATTAAAACAACCAAAGAAAGTGTTTTATTTTGTGCTAAACTTTTAACTATTTCTGCCAAATGACAAATTAAAATAAAATTAAAAAAAACAACATAACATTTGAAAGCAATGATAATTTAACTTCTGTAATTCTGCTGCAACTTTGTAATTTGAATGCTCTCTTGTAAATGTGCTTTTAATGTGCTCGTACGTTTGAAAAATCCATTGAACCTCATCCTTTAGAAAATTAATAAACCTTAGCTGCAAAATTTTTATTTTTTTTATAACAACACACCTCGTATAATTTAACGAGGTATTTATAGATATTTGGTATGAGAATAAAAGGTTAGAACAGAACTCTAAATCATTATCGGTCCGAAGATGTTTTACCTGCTTTCCTTTCTGCTTTTCTATCGTAGTCTTCCGCTTCTTGAAAGTAGGCAATACATCATTCTTTTGCTTCAGAAAGAACACCCAAACTTTTCTGGAATAGTCATCAATAATAGTCAACAAGTAATTAGCGTCTCCTCTAGAAGGTACTC
This sequence comes from Capsicum pubescens, assembly GCA_030864215.1. Classification (NCBI taxonomy): domain Eukaryota; kingdom Viridiplantae; phylum Streptophyta; class Magnoliopsida; order Solanales; family Solanaceae; genus Capsicum; species Capsicum pubescens. The sequence continues at coordinate 50,661,155 of CM061544.1, forward strand.
TAGCAGGACCCCAAAGATCAGAATGAATGTAACCAAGTGTGCCCTTAGTTGAGTGGATGCCTTTAGTGAATCTGACTCTCTTCTACTTTTCGAAAATACAGTGCTCACAGAACTCCAATTTGATAACACTCTGCCCATCAAGAAGTACTCTTCTGCTTAGTCAGTCATCTCATTTTCACTCAGATGCCCCAGGGGTATATGCCAAAGTTTAGCAACGTCACTTTCTGATAGAGAGGAGGTAGAAATAACTGAATCGCCTGTAACAGTAGAGCCTTGCAGGACATATAAATTTGCAGACTTTCTGTCACGACCCGAACCGAGGCCCTGGCCGTAACAGGCATCCCGCACCATAAAGGCCCGAGAGCCCTTCTAACTTGAAATCATATACACCATTCATACACAAATAAGAAAATGCGGAAAAATATAACGAAACGGAATCATGGTCATAAGTCTGATATAAATTCAACAATGAAAAATGAAATCCAAAACCATTTAATAACATCTGAAAACCATCTGCGAAATCTCTACTACATGACTAATAACAACTGTCTGAAAACTGGGACAAGGCCCCCAGTTAACCAAAACCCTGACTAATGATAAATGTCTGAAAATAAATAGGCCTTCTGAAATATAGAAGGCTCACCAACTGAACTCTGCACTTCTGTCTGAAGAAATCTACTGCTTATCAGGACCCCTAGATTGTGCCTCAGAACCTGGAAGGTAGGGGGTCAATACAGTTGTACTGGTACGCGAAGAAATCCAAAATAATGCATTTGTATAAATATAAAATACATGAGAGCAGGTTACAAAACATCATACATAAAATTGTTTCAAAACACATCGGCACTTTTCTGATAATCATAAATCATTCTTGTCAATACAGTTTCTGATCTTTGTATTACTTCTCTGAGTTAGGTGGCACTCCCCTACAAGTCTGATATTCCACGAGCTATATGAAATCCGTCATTGACTCGGTGGGGAAGCCCCCAACCCAAGTGTGCCACAAGGGTTGGAGTGTCTGAGTCTGATACGCCACAGGGCTCTAGGCCAGCGTAATATAATAAACCCAGATCAAAAAATCACGATTTTGGGCAATGAGTTGTCTGAACTCATGCCTTCTTCGGGGAACCACCTAAGCTCTCTTTATGTCCAATTTTATCCTGTTCTGATACTTGAGTCATTCTGAAGTATAAATCATGAAACTCTGATAAAGTCTGATTTCTATATTAGTCCGAGTCTGTTATGGCATTGTCTGATTTGGTATCGTCATACCAAGACTTGCAAGTCATGTTTTCTGAGTCATAATGCATTAAGCATGATCTTTCATTAAAACATAGTTCAGACCATCCAAACATAAAATTTGAATAAGAGATTTCATGTTGCGAAAACATAAGTCAAAACTATGCAAAAATTCTCATCCTTTCAATAAACAAGTGGTGATCATGTAATCTTTAACAAACCATGCAACTCTTTTCATTATATGATTATGTTCAACATTCATCAACATAAACAACCCCCTCTTTTGAAATCATAATCCAAATATAACATTACTCAAGACATTTCATATCATGCTTTTCAAGATGCATTCAAAACAATTCATATCATATCATAAGTAAAGGAAGATCATAACAAGAGGGGAAATTTTCATGAGTCATGCTCTCAATTCAATCATCAACCTTAAAACACATGCTTACATATATATATAATTTCAAATCAATTTGGGAGAAGGCCTAAAGGCCAAAACAATATCATTAATATGAGTTCTACTTAGTAAATTTCATATTTACTAGAACATGAATAATTTTTCAAGTTTGCTATTTTGGAGTATATTTCATAATATTTCTTCTCAATTATTCTACCTCTTATGGAGGTGTTACTCCTATCACATTCACCCCAGGGAATGGATCTGTAGTTTAACAATCAAAATTCTCATTCCCGAGGAATAAAATATCATGATGTCTTAAGCCTATCAAATTATGATAGCTTAGAATTTCTTTCAAAATATTGCTACTTCATGAGGTGTGCATATAATGTAACGAAAGATTTTATCCTTGGTACGCCTATATTCATATTCATAAATTCAATCACTTGTGTTCTTTTATTTGTCTTCTTTCAGACATATTATGCACTGCTACCACATTCAGTTCAGAGAATGGAGCATATTTAATGGTACATGTTTCATGACTTTTCAGGAAATACACATTATTTTGCCTTAACCATCATTATATAAAAAATATGGTGCTTTGAGATTCAAAACCAATGTCTTATCCATGTAAAGGCATTTTAGGCATATATCGATGGGACTTGAACCCAACATCTTATCATCATGATACATCGGGACTCTAACCCGAATCCGATGTCTTACGCTTTGTGCGATGAAATTAAATTCACCATCTTATCATTAATCAATAGTATATTAGATCAAATAAATATTTAAAGATCAATTGTCTAAGTCCGTAAAATATAACATAAGTTGGCTTTTCTTAAAATTAAAAGACAAACACAATAAATGAATGAAATCTGTATAAATATAAGAAACGAAAAAAAAAAAGTACCATATACCTTTTGTTCAAATACCCACAAATAATTCGTGATTTGCCATTTATCAAAGTTATAAATTTCAAAAGGAGTAGTATCTGCATATCACTTTTACGAATTCTGTATCCATGCATATAATCTACTTTTATGAATTTTAAACTAATTTGAACTCCACTTTAGTTTCACAAATATACCTTAATATTTATAATCTCACTTTGTTTGGTAACATCAAATAACCTCAAACTAAATTAGTTTTCTTAGATCTAGTAATAAAATTATCACTACTTACAAAAATCATACGAATCGTTAAAATATGAGCAACTAAAAGTGCATGAATTAGCATAAACTTTTTCTTTCTTTTAAAATTGAAATCAAATGAGCAACAGTAATTGCAGGTAATGTGATGTAATTGCCCATTTGCTTAACTTTTTATCACCATATTTCAATAATAAATGTAATTTCTTAATAAAACAAGCCTTACGGCTAAATCAGTTTCTTACCGTATCAAGGATGTACTCAATTGGTTAGAGCATCGTGCTGATAACGTGTTATGAAATATAGCAAGTAAAGAACTTAAACAGAACTTGAGTAAAGAAATATAGTTTGTAATCTTTCACTCTATATCAATTTTGTATATGAATACATGGCTATTTATAGCCTAATTTCAAGTTGTGCATTATGTCCACTTTATAAAGTAGGATAATAAAAACAATAAATTATTATTAAGTGCACTCCATTTATTTTCCATTTTGCTATATACTAATATTAAGTGCACTCCTTTTATTTCCCATTTTGCTATATGGCATCCCCATATACATAACATCTACAATATTTCCTGCAGAATAGATGGCAAAATGGGTAGCACTTTTTCCTTGCTATAAATGGCATGGATCCTGCAAAGAGCAGAACCAGCTACTTTCCAAGCAAAACCACATTTTTCTATGCTGTACGTGGTCCTCGCATGGTCATATGTTACATGATATATTGCAAGCGCCTCGTTGAAAATGTCTTCGGTCTTTCTTACAGTTTGTTCAAACTCCACAGCACCATAGAGCAACTGCATTGCAAGAAAATCAACTGAGAGACCTTTGTGTGGTAGAGAGGTTTCCAAGAGACACTCGACTTAAAAGAGAAGTTAAGGGTTGCAAGATAAAAAGAAAAAATGGAGGAGGACCGTAGAAGATTAAGAACTAACCGTCTTGTACTTCTTTATAACTTCATTGCAAGAGGTGATTCTAAGTTCTGAACCTGAATTCAAGGCCCTTGTCATATCCTTTTTGTACTCCTCGTATCTTCCTCTCCACAATTCCATGCATGTTGGAGGGATTTCAACCTCAAAGCAAGGCAGTTTATAGATCTCTACACATAACAAAGAAGTAACACAATGATCACTGAACTGCTAGTGATTCACTTGTTATTTCATATCAAATATACTATAGTCTCCCAGAAAAGATAAGCCCAAACAACTATGCAACAATGGAGCTTCTTAAATTATAAAAAACGATTGGAAACACAAGCCAATATTATGCATGCAACAGGGGAGCTTTAACCTGTTACACACAAAACTTCATCTGGATATGAGCCAATGTGATCATAAATCTGACCCAGAATAGAAGTCGAATGATAGCTCAAGGGGTTCCCCTTTTCCATATAGTGCGGGAACTTGTTTGCCTTCAAATCACGAGGGATGCTAACCTGTCTTGCCAGAATAACATGCATTGTGTTAGTAACTCTGCATTCAAGCTGAAAGGAAGGTTGGCGGCTAGTAATAGTGTTCGTTTAAACATAAACATTATGAGGTATCATAATAGAAGAGTTAGAGAAACAGATAAATAAATACAGGCACCAAGTCGAGGGCAGAATTAAGTTAAAACTAACCTTCTTCCCGCTTTTAGGTGCATCTAATGCATCATAGTAGATATCAACCAGGTGAAGCATCTTTCCTTTCAAGCTATGCATCTCATCCACATCATCACCTCGCAACATCAGAAGACGATCCATAAATGCCAGCCAGCTATCAGCTGCCATAGACATATTGGCACTAAAACAGCAGAAAGAGACTACATCAGGAAATAGGACGAAGAAAGGCTATAAACAAATTAGAACAAGTAATAAATGAACGTGTTAGCTATGAAGTATCACTAAAACAAGATTGTTAAAATATTCAAATTCAACCAGAATTTTGTGTTAAAGGATGAGCAATTGATAATAACATTGCATATTCAGCAGGCCATCTAGGAGGTAGTATTACTGGTCTTGTACTTTTCTCAGTTCCCATTATCGACCACCAAGATAGTTTCTCCAATCCCGGAGAATATATCTAGAAAAAATGTCAGCTCGCTGAACGTCAAAAACCATTCCTTTTCCTGTCAAAGCATTGCTCTGAAGCGGATGACATGTCAAAAGTATTCCAGAAATAACGATGGTGTTTAGATTGCTACACTCTTTGAATTAAATACCAGAATAAAATATGTAAACTTATAAGCTTACCCTTTAGCTTTAGCTTCCAGAAATTGCCTAAAAAGTTCATATTCCAATTCATCAACTGAAAATTCACTTGGCTTCTTGCTGACTGCCTTCGGAGTTGAGTGCATGCGAGTCCATGGTTTACTTGTTGTATAAGAATCTACTAGCTGAAACGTAAAAACCAAATATTGTAAAACCATATTCCTCCAAGACAGGTAGTCGGAAATTCTTGTAAACAACCAGTACCCAGAATGAAATAAATATAAGTGGTAAGAAATGAATCTTGAGCCTAACTCAACCTCAAAAGCTAGCTCACGCAGGGTGGATCGCCCAAGACTGTATAAAGAGACCCATTTTTCATCTCCAACAACCAACTGACATCTAGAAGGTGAACATATAGCATGGGGACCCAGCATCGGATAAACCAAAAAATTGAGATAAACCTTGATTTTGATACCATGATAAGAAAATGGACCTTGGACGTAACTATATATATATATATATAGCATGGGGACCTTGGGCGTAACTCAACCCCAAAAATGAGCTCATGCGATGAAGATTGCCCCAGACAATAACAAGAAACCAAATTGTACGTCCCACAGGACACACCAATGTGGGACTCAACATGTGCCCCACCGCCATGCCCAGGATTAGATATCTAGAGCAGAGACAATACAATATGGGAGCTCAACATCTAGTAAACCAGGAACTGGGAAGAGCCTGATTCTAATATCATCATAAAAAATGGACATTGGACATAACCTAACCAAAAAGCTACCTCATGATCGCCAAGACCATAAAAGGAAACCCATTTTTGAATTCCAGACAATGTGGGATTTAACAATAAGTAAGCTCCCTTCCTTCCAGAAAGTAACTCTGAGAAACGCGAACTGAAAACCAACCTTACGGTTCATGGAAACCCAATACATATCACCATCAAAGTCACCGTTGGCAATCTCAGTAGCAGCTGACCTTGGACCTTTAGTGGAAAAAAATATACCATATTTGGCATCACCAACAATATCTACAAGCTCTTCCACATATCGCGCTTTCATCACATGTACATCTCCAAAGTGAAGACCAGGATTTCTATAGACCAAAACACACCCAGATACTTGGCCATTACCTCTGCATTTCCGGTGCACAATTGCAAAAAGGGATCAGAAGCTGAGATATTCTCCATAAAATGAGAATATTAAAATAAGCATATAAGATCAGAATCTAAACTAACTATCTTGTTTCAAAGCTTAAATTCTCTTTGGAAGAAAACCTTAGCTTAATGAAAGTTCAAAACAATGGTAAATGTCATTTTCAGCATCTCTCCTCAGTCATCATCGTTAAACTTACAAAAATAAAGAATTTAAATTGCTACACGTTATGCCAAAAAGATAGTGTTTAAAAGATGGAGGCAGACAGAAAAAAAGTCATGGATGGAAGCAACAAAACCCCCATATATATAGGTAAAGTACGAACTTATGTTCTCACAACAATCATAACTTCCTTAGAGCCCTATTCATTGTCAAGGAACTGTAGAGCCACACCTCGTATTTCTTGTGATATCTAGTTTAGCCACCTGTCATAATATTTTTTTCCATTAATTTCTACAGTGGTGGGGTGTGTGTGTGGTGGTGGTGGTGGTGGTGGGGTGGGGCAATAGGCCATGGCTTCAAGTCCAAACAACCACTTCCCCAAATTGTAAACATCCGTACAGTTTCCATTGGCAGGTACATTTCATTCTCTGTCAAACACAAAATATAAAAACATATAGAAGCTCCAAACGCCTGTACAGAGAATGATTTTCAGTCTACTTACAGAATAACAGAGACTTCATTGCTTTCCAGTACACCAGTGGGATCAGCTGTTCCCATAAGATAAAAACTGTCACAAAGAGGAAGTTTTCCTCCTCTAAGCTTAGTTCTTTCAAGCTTTGCAAGCCTAGACAAGCGAGCATGGAGATGAGGTTCATTGAGAGGTATCCCAGACGATATCATCCTTGCTGCTAGACAATCATCATCCTTTTCTCTATAGTTGATAGCAACTATTTGAAGAGTTGAAGAAATGACTCAGCAAAAACGTTCTGACAGACATATTAAATGAGAGATAGTAACAGAAATAGTTGGACACTCATTCATCCCTACCTTCCTATGACTGAGGGAGTAACCATATTACAACAAAAGAACACTGAAGAATATAAATTGGCAGTATGGGTGACTCCATGGTTATGTTACAAGACTTGTCAAAATAAGAAGATAAACGCAATAGGAGTATCTGATTCTTCTATTACCTTTTAGAGCTCCACGTTTCCTCCAATACACTTGTTTCGTCTCTTCCAGAGCACTTTCCAAAATCTCCATAAAGAATTCTTTCTGGACTCCTCCGTAGCTCAGCAAAGATATTAAATTCTTGGAAAGGCATGCTTGATTTGGTCTATGACTTAAAGAGAGAAAACCTAAGAATTAGGGAGTTAAATGCACGTAGAATGTCAATGTTAAGAAATGAGTAAAAATACCAAAAGTCCTCTTAAGTTTATCACACATCTCGCCCTGAGCCACTAAAAATTGACAACAAGAGTGTCGTTTTTCAACTTTGTTCCCGTGAAAGGAATTTACGAAGAAGCCATGTAGCCTTTAGAAGGTTAGTACAAATGCATCCCTACCAATTCATATGACTGTACCAGACATTACCAACTCATAAGACTCTGCTAGACATTGCTCATAACTCATTAGTCCAGCGAACCTAGGCTCTGATACCACTTTGTGGTAATTTAACTGACCTAAATTGCACAACCACCAGTAACTACTTAACCTCTTATTATCAACAACGTATGGCGAGGGGACCTGATTAGGCTCTTTGAACCCGCAATTCTCAAGAAAACCAATGATCTCGAAGTTTCACGAAACCTGGTCAGAGTAGACTGGTTAGGGCACTTAAGGCTGCTTATGTTTTGTATATATGGAGTCAACACTTACGTCTAGGAGAAGAAACCACATTTATGGTTCACGAACACCCCCGCCTCACCTCCCTATCCCAAAAAAATCAAAACTAACCAGAGGTGAAACATGCTTGGGGGCTTCTGTTTCTACTGATATAATTGAAATTTGGAATGTTCGCCGTGCAGAGTAGCAATGGCACATGGCAAAGTTTGGATGATTTAGGTGGGTCAAGAAGGGTTGAACCAATAAATGGGCAAGTCAGTAACTCAATCAAAGGTTATTTGGGCTGAATCGAAGAATGGGCTAAATAGTGGGTCATATCCCAACCCTTGTGGCTATATAACATACAAAAAAGTTCTAAAAAATTGACAAGATTTCTCATGGTTCAATTTGGTTTACATATCCACCCAACTTTTAAGTGGGCTGAATTGGACGAGTCAAAATGGACTAAGTTAATAATTGGGCAGGTGGGTGAAACACCTGACAATGCAAGCTAAGTTTTGACTCGGATCTAGTTCAAGGTACATAAATAGTTAGGGGGATACAAGAAGAAACAAATCATGTGTGGACATCAATATCACAACCGTCACGCACTGGTCTAGGAGTCCCCATAGAAGCAACTTTGGAAAGAATATCCAACAAAAAATAAAATTTCAAGAAAAATGGCTTACCGTAGGGTAGCTAGCTAGGCGCCCCGTTTTGTAGATAGTGCAAAAACACGCCAGATTTTGCTTATTCATCATTTAAGAGTCACATACGTTCTAGACCCATTTTTTGACAATATTTGGACAAATTAAATTCCTCTCCTCTCCTCAAACTCTAACAACAAGGGTTTCAAGGAAAACCACAAACCAAGGTTCAAGAACGATTACAGAAGATTCTTCTTTAAACTATTAATCTCCTTTTTGTAACTAGGAGCAAATAAGGTATATAAGGCTAACTCTAAGTGTGGAAGCATCATTGTTCTCTCTCTATCCCCACTGAGTTGTAGATCTATGATTTTTATTAAAAGAGATTGAAAAAAATAAAATTATAATGCTTAAAATTTAAATTTGAAATCGGATCAAGGTGCTCCACCTCTCCACCACACTATCAAGCTACACTCGAATAGGCCATGTATCCATGAATTTCCTTTCGTGATCTGATTAAGGCAATCCTATGTTTTGTTGGTAACTGAAAGAAATCATCGCTTTGGAGAATCTATTAAACCAAGCTCTAGGTAATTAATTCACTCCATACAAGGTTTTCTTCAATCTTAGCCTCAAAAGATACTCTTCCCAAATCCAGGGAGAGTTGAAAAAATGATTTATTTTTTCCGGGCAAGTAAAGAGAAGAAGAAATAACGAATTAGGAGTTCACATTTTTATATTCAGAGAGAGCGGGAATCAGGTTATGGATGTATTGACACAACATATTCTAGGAGAGATGCGTTGGTGTATGTTATTTGTTGATGATGTAGTGCTTAATAACAAGACGGCGGAGGAGTTAATGAGAAGTTGGAGGCTTGGAGACAAACCCTAGAGTCTATAGGGCTTAGTTGAGTAGCACCAAGACAGAGTATTTAGAGAGTAGGTTTAGTGACATGACCCTTCATAGGAAGGTGTGGAGGACGCAAATTAGGGTAGAGGGTTAGTGGGTAGGAGTGCGTCCTTACTAGTAGGGAGGAGTGCTTTGTTTGTCGATGTACCTGTAATCATAGTGTTATGCACGTGGCTTGTAGTTTCTTATTCGTGGTGTTTAGTTAATGTTTGTCATTTCGAATGGATAGTTCATAGTATTACTCTGAGGGTGTCTTGTTTCTTTTATTATCTAGTGGTGTGTTACCCATTTTGTTGTTTATTTTATGTTTGCTGCTTGTCAAACTGTTATTTTTCATGAGTCGCGGGTCTATCGAAAACAACCTCTCTACTTCATCTAAGGTAGTGGTATGGACTGCGTACACTTTACCCTCCTCAAACCCCACTTTGTGGGAATACATTGGGTATGTTGTTGTAGAGAACGGGAATCAGAAAGGGGACGGCGGAGGAGGCGGGGGATCAAGTGAAAGACCTCTATTGAATTATTTTAATATATAAAACATACAGACATACAACACACTCAAATAAAAAACAAGAGAGAAGTACATTGGGAAAATTATTGAATGGGGAAGCATAATATTTTCTAAGATAATCTTAGGATCAACTTTCAGAGGGCTTTTTAAAAAGGGGACTCGAGTTAATGAAGATTAATGCTGAATGGAGGATTTTTAAATGGTCAAGGCAAAATTAAAGTTTACATATAGGAATATGACACACTTATGCAAAATATAATAGTCAGCGACGTATCCAAAAGATAACAACTTTTTCAGTTTCCAAATACAAAACATATCCTTTGGAACTACTTCGCAACGAGTATTATACTCAATTTTCAGGAGATAAAGAGGATACCTGATTGAAGATAAAGAGCATACCTGATTGAAACTATCTCCAATGAGTTAAAAGTTGGTATACTTGAAATTGTTGGGTCTGTCTCAACCTTCACCATTGAGGGTCTAACTTGAATTTTTCCTGATCCAATCTAAGAGAACGATGAAAAAGTGAGGCAATTATTGAAGACTAAATAGAAACACAAAAACCAAGTAACGAGGGGATAAAGTTTTCACATAACAATATCAAAAAGGTGCCAGGGATTTTCATTTTAGCTGGCATGTTAAAGTTCCAACACAAAGAACACAATATTATTTTAGCTGATCACTTGGCCAATATTGGAGAAGACTCAAAGAAGCTAATCATCTATCATGGGATGAACTCCTTGCCGGAAAAGATAAAGAGCATGGTGAGGCTTGATATGGAAGTAATCCCATATTTCAGAATCACTGATAAGAAGAATCATTTTGTTATTAATGATTGTAATAATTTTTATGTATAGTAGTATTAGTATAACTACTCACCACCCAACCCTCTACTCTTATGCTAGGAAGATCCAGCATAACCACCTTAATTTTTGTGCTCAGATGTATCTAAGAATGAGTTCTCTCATTTTTCATGTTATCCTGGAGGCAAAGGTCTACATCCTCCTCCATGTACTTGATTTTTTGGAGAATATAAAGGGTCGGGTAAATCCCTAACCCCACACCATCGGTGGTTCTAAAAAAAAACAGAACACAATATATATATATATATTATAATAACTGGTTAAAGATGGAATTGCAATAGAAGATGAACAAGTCAAATGTGATTCTTCAATTAAACAAGGTAAATTACGTGAGCTGCTTTGAAGGATAAGCTTCTAGCTAGAGGACAACTAGATGAAGAGCTAATAGGGCTCGCTGTAGCTTCTCTAGAAGTATTATTTTAACTAGTGCTGTCAAAAGACTATCAAAAGTACTCCTTTTGAAAGACTGCCTGAAAACTTCTAAACACAATGCCGACCTATATTTAATTAGCCCGCAAAATGGGTTATACAAAAAAAGAAATAAGAAGAAGAAGAAGAAGCAAAATACTCCACAAAGAATCAACTGCACGTATATTCTGCAGTAACTTTATTCCCATTTTACAGAACAAACTTTAAGTGGAAGTCTATTAGTTCTTTTATTTCCTTTTTCTAATAACTAAGTAAACCTGAGGACCACTAGCACATGGTTCAGAACTTAATGGATAATGAGCCCTCCCGTTTCCAGTTAAATTAGTTTAATTTGATCCTGAATAAATAATCTTTTGAAGTGGTGCCTAAATTTTAGGCCTTAAGACAAATTGAATAACTCCTAATTTGATTGGGCTCAAAAGTGCGGTTATTAACGCAAAGTTTAAAACCTAAAATCAATATAAAACATTTTCTTCCAAACACATATAATTCCTGATAAAGCACTTATATCTTTAGCATAATGCACTCGCAAAAGAGGGATAGTAATGAAATGAAATGAAATGGTGAAAATTTTAAATATCTATTCTGATAAATGCAGAAACTGCTCAGATAAATACATGGTCAAAGTATTCGAAAGAAAATAGCAGCATCAAATGAATTTTATTTTTTTTTGAAAAAAAAAAAAAGCAACTCAATAGAAGTCGAAACATACCACATATAGTCCAATCGGTGATAGGCCAAAACACATGCAGTTGCACAACTCTGTGGCTAATTACCAACCCATATCATTCTTCAATAGTTTATCACTTCATGGTTCAATAATAAAATACATCTATGATAGTTACCCAAAAAAATACAGTGATGCAACCTTTTCAATCAAATGCTACTCTTAAGAGATGATGGAAAGTTTAAAGTAAGACAACCTCTCATTAAAACTTTCTTGGACATCTTTTCAAGTATAATTTCTTCCTTCTTTAAGATTGCTTTTTAGATTTTGGAATTAGTTTAAACTTGATGCCGCGAGGAAATAAGAGTAAAATAGAGAAGAGCTTGTGGTACATCAATCAGGTTTTCCTCTTTTCCTCTGATTCTTCAAACAAATGAAATACTCAAAGGCAAAGGCATACATGGGAATCTTCATATACCAAACATCCTTCGTTTTATTGTTGCAGGATCTAGGACTTATTGTGATACAGGCAGCCCGATGCACTAAAGCTCCCGCTTTGCACAGGGTCCAGAGAAGGGCCCGACCACAAGGATCTATTGTATGCACCAGAGGTTGTTTCCAAGGCTTGAACCCGTGACGTCTCGGTCACATGACAACAACTTTACCCGTTACTCCAAGACATTCCTTCCTAGGACTTGTGTGATACGAAAAAGTTAAAAAGAAAATGACCGGATATAGGATTAAAACATGTTAGCGGAAACGTGAAATAAAGAACAAGACAAAGACACAAGATTTAGCGTGGTTCGAATCCTACGTCCACCGGAGAACAACTGTCTTTATATTTTACTAACAAAGAAAGGGAAGAGATCATAATTATACGTAAGAGAATTGCTCTCCCAACTCTCTACTCTTGCAATGGATAACTATGAATTTTGGAATGGTTTTACAATGAAGAATGTTCATCCTTTTATAGATGACAAAAATTAGGCACCAAGTAACAAAACTTGGCCTCTAAACACAAAATAAGAAAAGAAAAATAAATAAAAAAATTGTCCCCCACAAATTTTTACTTGCTCTCCAAGTTTACTTCCTAACCAAGCAATTTGATACATGGAATTTTCTTCCACATGGATTAGACCCCACAAAAAACAAAACCAACTCTTTCAATCTCCATCTTGGTTTGCGTTTTCGAGCATGCATATGAACTCCGATCAAAACCTCTACGCGTACTGGGCAACCCGTTGTAAGAAACAAGAAGAATCAATAGTTTGTTGACAAACTAGCTCCACCTAGCAGTAGTTCTCTCAGAGTTGCATCAGTTGATGCGTACCCCCGCCAAGTCATTGCAGTGTGCAAAATTGGCGAGCGGAACTATCTTGGTCAACATGTCTGCAGTGTTATCGTCTGTGACAACCTTCACGACCTTGATAGTTCCCCCTAATACGACATCACGAATGAAATGGAATTTGACATCAATGTGTTTGGTGTGCTCATGAAATCTTTGATTTTTAATCAAATGAATAGCACTTTGACTATCACATTTTAGATTTGATTCCACCAAACCTTTCAACCAGATAGCTTCTTCCACCAAACCTATCAACCAGATAGCTTATTTCACTGCCTCTGTTGTTGCCATATATTCCGTCTCACGACAATCGACAATTTGGACGTGTGCATACCATAGCATATATAATGCTACCAACTGCGCTAGCATAAGGAACTTTTGACGTGTGTTGCACCTCATCCTCAAACTGAGGCATTTGTAACTTTGAATGTGTAAAATAAGGAGTTAACGATCTACTTACAGGCTTGCTCATATGCAAATTGAATCTCTCAAGAACTTTTTCGATGTACCTCTTCTGAGAAAGATGTACAACACCATCTCCTCTTGAAATCTCCATTCCAAGGATTTTCTTTCCGGCTCCCAAATCCATCATGTCAAATTCTTTGCTCAACAGTTTCTTCAAAGCATCTATCTCTGTGATGTTGTTAGCAACAATAAGCATATCATCAACATACAACAGTAAATAAATCATTGAGTTACCAGACATCTTCTTGTGATACACATAGATATCAAATGCACTCCTTGAGAATCCATGTGTAGTCATGAATGCATCAAACCTATTGTACCACTGTCTAGGGAATTGATTCAAACCATACAAAGACTTCTTTAATTGGCTAACATGGTCTACATTTACCTCAGATAGGAAACCTTTAGGATGATCCCTATAAATTGTCTCTTTTAGATCACCATGTATGAAAGCAGTTTTGACATCAAGTTGTTGAAGCTCCAAGTCAAATTGTGCAACCAATGCTAATAGCACTTGAATTGAGCTTTATTTCACGACTAGAGAGAAAATCTCATTGTAGTCAATTCCCTCCTTCTAACTTGAACCCTTTGCAACCAATCTCGCCTTGAACCTAGAATTTTCCACTTCTAAAATTCACTCTTTATTTCTGTAAATCCATGTGCATCCAACTGTCCTCTTTCCCTTTGGCCTTTCAACTAAGAGTCATGTTTGATTCTTGTTTCTTGGGGAGAGACTCAAACACTTCCATCATGGTTAAACACCATTGTGCAGCATCTATGCAAGAAGTTGCTTCAATATGTGAAGAGGGCTCAAAATCCCTAATCTATTCTTCTGCAGCTACGAACGCATATGCAATCAGATTTGCTTTCTCTATAAAGCGTTTTGGTTTTCGTATCTGCTTTTTCTCCCTTCCCTTCGCAATTGTGTATGGTTGATTGACAGCAAATTCTTTAAGATTGCATCTTTTGACTCATCAACTTGAGTCTCTTGATACTTCACCTTGGTAAGCTCCACCGGACACTGGTAGCTCCACTTGCTCGTATTTCTCGTTTCCTGATAACTCCATAGAAACTTTACGAGGATCAAGTATAGAGGACTCGTCAAAGATAACGTCTCTCCTAACTACAAATTTAAGCAAAGGCAAACACTTACTCCATCCACATACCCTAAGAATATGGCCTTCCTAGCACAATAGTTAGAGGGTTTACCTGACCATACCTCATTCGGAGTCTTAAAGGCAATCGTTGACACTTTGGACATTTTGTGAACACAAGACTTTTCAAGAAGAGTTCTATTCATTCTCTCGGCAACTCCATTCTGTTGTGGTGTGTGCTTGATCGTCTTATGCCTTGAGATTCCATGAACCTTGCAGAAATCATTAAACTCTTCACTGCAAAAATTCCAAATCATTGTTTATGCGAAAATACTTTATTCTCTGCTCCAAATTAATTCTCAACCAATATCTTCCACTCTTTAGATACTTCAAAAGCATCACTTTTAGCCTTCAAGAAATGCACCAAAACCTTTTGTGAAAAATCATCAATAAATGTGAGAAGATACCTCTTTCCACCCTTGGATGTAACTTTGGAGGGACCCCATAAATTTGAAAGGGGGTAGTCTAGCACCCCTCCGTCTTATGCTTGCAATGCTGAAGCAGACCTTCTTTTGCCTCTCTAGGACGCAGTTCTCACAAAATTCAAGTGTGTTGATCTTCTCACCATTCAAAAGGTTTTGGCTTCTCAGCATCTCCAATCCCCGGGCGCTAGCACCCCTCCGTCTTATGCTAGCAGTGCAGAAGCTGACCTTCCTTTGCCTCCCTAGGACGCAGTGCTCACAAAATTCAAGTGTGTTGATCTTCTCACCATTCAAAAGGGTTTGGCTTCTCAGCATCTCCAATGTCCGGGCGCTAATATGGCTCAGTCTCATATGTCATAATCTTGCCTTGTCATCAATTGATAATTGCACTGTAGATGCATTAACAAAGCCAACAATGGTGCCTCCTACCAGTGTGTAGAGGCCATCCTGCAGCTTGGCGTTCAGTATGACTGAAGAAACTTTAGTCACCTTTATAGTTCCTCCTTCGCTTATGTACTTGTAGTTTTGTTTATCTAGAGTACTCAAAGAGATCAAATTCTTCTTCGGATCATGAACCTGACAGACTTCTGTAGTAGTCCTCCGGATTCCATCATGGCAGCGAACCTGAACTAAGCCAATGCCAACTATTTTATAAGTTGCATTATTGCCTATTACCACGGTTCCTCCACTTTTCTCATAGTTGTTGAACCAATCTCTTTGGAATGTCATATGTAGAGTACAACCAGAATCTAGCACCTATTTGTCGCCAGACTCCACTATTGCATGATGTTGTAAGTACATATTCATTATCGAATCATGCACCTGTTCAACAATGACTGCACTCGCCTTTTCTTTGGACTTGGACGTTAGGCAATCTTATTTAAAGTGCCCCTCCTTGTGACAACCCCAACACTCCACATTCTTCTTGTTCACATGAGACTTCGATCTGTGTTTTGATTTGTTTCTTCCCTATTGGCTAGTACGGTCTCTCACAAAAAACCACTAGTTTTATCATCTTTGTCTCATTCAAAATGCCTATGCACTCCACCTTCTCAATAGTGATGGGACTCCTTGTTATACATCATTGAATTCTCAATATAACAATATTTTGAAGTCGATGAAAATAACAAAACACATGCAAGCGCCTCTTCATTCTTTTTAATTCCGACAGTCTGTAAGTCCATGACAAGTTTATTGAATGCATCTAAAGGGTCTTACAACAAAGTACTTGACTCTATCTTAAATGTGTGAAGACGCCGACGTGAATGTCACCGATCGATCCCGGTGAAGCCCTTGCAGCTTGGTCCTATGTCAATACCTATAATCACTTCACAAAGCACGTTAGGTACAAGGGACAGTCGGATGACACTTAATGCATCGCCTTCAATCTTCTCCTTCTCGAAATTTGACGTACCATCAGGTACTTTTCATCAATAGTCTGGATTGGACCTTTCCTCTGCAGTAACGCCATCACATGGATCTTACAGAAATTGAAGTTGTTGCACCTACTAAATCTATCAATTTCAAACTTCATGGAACTCATCATTACTTGTTCTTCCTTTTCTACTACGGATAGTATTTTCAAATAGAGAAAACCAAACTAATTCTCTCTGATGTGGAGACTATGCTGCAACAACAAAGCACACTAAGACTGAACCTTATGCTCTAATACTCATTATTAGCGAAAACGTGAAATAAAAAATAAGAGAAAGACACAAGATTTAACGAAGTTTGAATATGAATGATCCTACATCCACCAGAGAACACTTGCCTTTATATTATTAACAAAGAAAGGGGGGAGATCCCAATTACACATAAGAGAATTGTTTTCTCAACTCTCTATTCGTGCAATGAACAACTATGAATTTTGAAATGGTTTTACAATGAAGAATGTTTATCCTTTTATAGATGACAAAACTAGAGCACCAAGTAACAAAACTTGGCCTCTAAGCACAAAATAAGAAAAGAAAAATAAACACAAAAATTGTCCTCCGTAAATTTTTGTTTGCTAAAACCAACTCTTTCACAACATATAGTGTATCTTAATGATAGATGCAGAAATACCTTTCTATTAACAAGAAAAGTTCCCTTAACAGCACAGCCGTTGAAGAACAAACGGCACTGCATCAACAAAGGCTTAGAGGAAGCAGAATGAGATGATTAGTAAAGCTTATTTTGAAAAATCAAGTATAATGAAGTATTCTACGATTAGTTACCGGTTCCCTATTCCAAGATACACTTCTTTTTTCTGCAATCATGTGATCAAGGTCCACGGTATCAACAAAATTCTGAGAAAAAAATTATATGATTAATGGAGTTATACCAGACCAAGAATAAACAAATATCAGCAGAGGCATATGATAATGCACAATCCCAACGAGTTTCAACTAAAATGGTCCCTCAAGTTTAAGTTGCTCCATTTTTGTTTTCCTCATATAATTTGAACAAGATTGGAACCTTTTGGTCTAACCAACACAATTCTAACATATATCGTCAAAAATTAACTGAATTACTCATGTATAATGCCTAAATTTTGGGTTTGGCCCACTTTTGTCCTTTTTTATCAAGTAAAAGATTTCATTAATAATAACAAGGCCAACGTGGCCGTACAAGTGGTATACCAAAAGAAGAGAAACTTACAAAAAGGAGAAGAGTTAATATCTGCCCCATGGTGGCAGGTTGACACTGATAAATTCAGTCCTGGATCAGTACTTACTTACATGATGTCTCTGTTTCTTGTCCTCAAGGAACTTCTTGTGGCAAGGTAACAAAGATAAGAAAGGTTATAATGTAGTCAAGTGGGATATTGTAACATTTAGCAAGGAACAAGGTGGTATGGGGATTAAGTAACTCAAGACTTCTCAACCCAAGTCCTCTCCAGATATGGATTTGGAGGTTCTGGAATGATGATAGATCTCTTTGGAAGAAATACATTACACAAGTATGGTTTGATAAATCATTGGACAACAAATGAAGTGAAGACTACATATGGATGCGGTCTATGGAGAACAATTAGAAATATGTGGAATCATTGCAGTGAAAATTTGAGCATAAAGGTGGGTCACTCTCCCCTTTCTGGGAAGATCACTGGATTGAGCAAAGGAATCTCTGAATCCTATTCTAGGATTTGTACCTTATTAATCTTCAAAAGAATAATAACATCTCATAGTTGTGGACAGAGCTAGGGTGGAACCTCTTGTTTAGGACTCTAAATGATCGGGAAATAGCGAGTCGCAGATTTTTTGCAGATGTTGAATTCCTTTACAGGATTACTGATGAACCAGATAAGCCGGTGTGAAACGTATGCAGTAAAGGGTTCTTCACTGTTAGATGAGTTTACTGGGAGAAAAACAAGATTAGTTTATCTGAGCATGGCTTTGGAAACTTACTTGGAAGATTAAAATTCCAACTAAGGTTTCTGCTTTTGTTTGGCTGGTTACAAGGAAGGTTTGCTCAACACGAGGCTTTACAAAGAAGAGGTCTACAGCTATGCTCAAGATGTCTCTTTTGTGAGAAAGATGTAGAAAGCAATGAACATCTATTTCTACATTGTCGGACAACTGCAAATCTGTGGCACATGTTCTTCTGTATCCTAGGAGTGACTTGGGTGTTACCTAGATCAACTCTAGAACTTTTGTGTAACCGGAATGAAATTGGAAGAAGAGAGGCAGAGGAAGATTGGTGGGAGTCCATTCCAACTTGCATTTGGTGGACAATTTCAAAGGAGAGAAACTCAAGACAATTTGAAGATAGCGAAAATGAATTGTCTTAGTCTCGTATATTTTTGGTGTAAACAGGATATAATGGGGTAAGAAATAGGTGCCATGTGATCAACAAGCCACAACCACTATCACGAAAGCCTGGGAAGTCATACAAAGATGTAATTACGCTCCTCGTGTCGCGATCGTAATGTACCTTTATTTATGTCAGATTCTGCAATTTCAATTAAGGACCAACTGGCTACTATTGTAATAGGGTAAGTAGCTCTCATAAATAGTCAAAGTCCAGTATTTTTTTCATTCAGCTTGTTCTGATGATGTTGTTGATGAACTCCACAGAGAGTATTTTGGGAATGGATTCCTTTGTTCATTGAAGACTTGTTAAGGTGACTTTTCAAGAGAAATTCTTCCCTTAAAATTTAGTGTGAAAGATTCGGTTCTTTTAATTGCTTAATCGAGTGTGTGTGTGTGTGTTCATTCAATTACATTAATTGGATCTTCTCTAAATCTCTATCTTTACTTTGTTTTAATTACTTCACGTTCGGTTGCTATCATGTTTAGACCTACCAGAAGATATTGCCACATGCTAGGCCATCTCCTCATCTACAGGTTTACCAGTGGGAATCTTGGCGGAGTTAATATTTTATACACTTTGAAAACTTATTTTAACATAAAGACACAAGTCCTAAACAATTATAGAAATGGACACTTTTAATGATGTCATCACATTGACTAAACGTCGGACACAAGTTTTAAAAAATACAATTTAGTCCCACCTCAAGTTCAGGCAATAAATTTTAGAAAATACAATTTAGCCTATCTCAAAAAATATAAAAACCTCATATTTAATTAAAAGAAAATCACAAATCTTTCAAAACAAGCTTGTTTTTCCCTCCTTTGCAATTTTTCGGCTTCCATTGAAAACTCACGCCTCTGTCCACTGTTTTCAGCCATTGTTATCCACCTCCCCACTGTTTTTATCCCTCCATTTATGCCCATAAAGCTTTAAAATCACTCCCACTTCTCTGAAAGAGCTTTTAGCTTCATTAGATACATTCAAACACTCCAGGTGTTCTTCCAAAGCTACAATTTGTTTCATTATTCTGGTGGTCATTGGAAAAGATATCAGGCTGGTCTTTTCAATTTATGTACGAAGGTCTCAATAGTAAACGAAAACTATAGTCTAGTTAGTCTAGGTGTCGACCAGGTATAGACCACTACTTAAGTCTAGACGAGATTATCATCTAGGTCAATCATGTCTATTGCAAAATATGTAGTTGGTCATGGATTCATGGGTGAATGGGAGAAGACTCCTGGAAATCCGTAACTAGGGAGATAGTGTTCATTGCCCTTCATCAGAATGGTTCATATAACGACATGATCGCAAGCGTAATGGTGAGTGGGGACTTAAATTGCGATTCAAGCAACTTGGTCAGTGGCTACGTGATGAATGGGAGGGGAAAATTTCAGCCATCATCCATAAAGAATGATAAGCACATATAATTCTACATGTTTTGTGTTGCTACCGATGGATGTAGGCCTATTTTAAGAATTAAAGTTGTTGAAAGGTCTGGGGAAGAAACTTCCACATCAGCCCCACCTCTGCCCTCGGCAGTCGATGATATTCAATAGGGTACGAGGGCATGGATGATCATGCAATGGATATGGACATGGAAGACCCTAAAAATATTGTAGAAGAAGAGTGTGATGGAGGTGCCGAGGGGCAGTCCGAATCATAACCAAGACACTCGTTCTCGGATGGAACTGGTTTTTTTATTGGACAAACATTCAAGGACAAGAAAACATTGAAGATGTTATTGAAGAAGGCCTCGGTGAGGTCTTTCAATTTTCCTACGATCAACTTGTAAATATCCTGTAAGGTAACGTGTGTATCTCCTACTTGTCGGTGGATAGTGCGATCAATTGTGTATGAAGGACCCCGTAGGGTTCGCATCTACAAGTAAATCTGTGAACACACTTGTGGTGTTGAACATGTCAAGGGTAGCTATAAGAATATCACTGCCAACGTCATTGCCACACTTTGTTTGAACCTTTATATAGACAACAAAGGTCCAAGCCCAAGAGAGATTTAGAGGATCTTTTATAGGGCGGTACACTGCAGATCGAGCCATTGGAAGTGTTGGAGGTGAGGTGTCATTGCCAAGAACATAGTTCGAGGGACACTGAAGCATGGCTATGTCGTGTTGCCTGCTTTTTCTTACAAGTTGAAGAGCCTGAATCCTGGTTTTATAAATACCATCATGATCGATGAGGATTTCTGGCAGGTTCATGTACTGCTACACAACGTTTGGGCATGCATTGGGGGATATGCACATATGAGAAAGGTCATTGTAATTGATGGCACACATTTGTCCGGCAAATACGAAGGTGTTGTTGTCCGCTGTCGCACAAGATACGCAGAACCACATCAATCCCATAGCATATTGCGTGGTGAACGAGGAGAATGATGCGGCACGGAGCTTATTCTTCGGGAAGCTTAAGTCTATTGTGGATGAACCAGATTTGTGCATCATCCCTGATAAACACATAAGAATAGCCAACGACTTTTCAAAGCATTACTCGCATGTGCATTATGGACTGTGTACGAGGCATCTCAATGAAAATCTCCAAAAAAAATTCCAATGTGCAGATCATCATCATGTGTACTACAATGCAGCCAAGGCACAGCTTGGAAGAGTTTAATGATCATTTCGACTTGTTTGAAGATAAATGCTCGGACAAAACAGCTTGCCTTGAGCATGATGTTGGATTTGAATAGTGGAGCAGGGAATACGTTCCAAAAAATAGATTCAATGTGATGATCACAACTACATATTCTGCAATAGACATAATAGACTTGGATGATAATCTCGACTAGACTAAAGTAGTGGTCTATACCTGGTCGACACTAGACTGACTAGACTGTAGTGGTCGTTTACTGACGAGATTTCTGTATAAATATTGGAAAAACCAAAATGATCGCTTTTCCGATGACCACCGAAATAATGAAACAGATTATAACTTTACAAAAACACCTTAAGTGTTGGAATCTATCTAATGAAGCTAGAATATCTTTCGAAAAAATGGAGTGATTTTAAAGCCTATGAGCATTAATGGAGGGATAAAAATAGTGGGGGAGATGGACAACAACGGCTAAAAACCAAGGGGTAAGGGGGTGGGGGTTGATGGAAGCCGAAAAAATCACAGGAAAATCACCTAAAAATAGCAAAAAAAGGAAAAACGAGTTTGTTTTGGAAGATTTGTGATTTTTCTAATTAAATATAAGCTATTTATATTTTTAGAGATGGGCTAAATTGTATTTTCTAAAACTTATGGGTTAAAGTTGAGGTGAGACTAAACTGTAGTTTTTAGAACTTGTGTCCTAGGTTTGTTGTTTTAAAAGTCAATGTGATGACATCATAAAAAGTGTCAATTTCTATAATATTTAGGACTTGTGTCTTTATGTTAAAATAAAGTTTTTTCAAAGTGTCTTAAATATCAACTCCCCCTGGTTTTTGATCTTCATTTGTATTCTTTAACCCTACTACTCTTTGTTCAATCATAACTATCAGTTTCCCCTTTTCTTTAGCAGATGCTAAAGCAAGCTCTTTATACAGCATTAAAAATGCAAATCTGTACACATTCCAATTTCTGGGTTTCTCTTCTATACAACAACAGCAACATCATCCCGGTAGGTTCCCACAAGTGGGGTTTGGGGAGGGTAGAATGTACGTGGGGCTTATGATACTTAAAATTTAAGGAGCTTATGAAATCGAAGGAGTGACCAACAATGCCTTTCAATTTGGACTTAAGGGTGTTACGAGCAATATTTTCTGATGTCATCGGCCTATCACTCTTAATAAGGTAAGGCAAGAGGAGATGAAGCCGACCCATATGTGTTTACAAGTATCTTCTTCTTCATCTCCGTTTTATTTTGAAACTATACTTACCTTCTATTGTCCTTTCTTCAAAGTTTTCTCTTGATGCTAAAATAAATCGATCTTTGTTTCAGTGATGCAGCTAATTATATAAATTTTACATGCTTAATGCAGTAAATTTTCAGTAAATGAGATGATTATGATAATCATCAAAGGTATAAAAATTATTTAAAATGTGTAAGAATTGATTAATCTTCAACATTGCCCAACATTTTGATCGGGTCTAGGTAAGGAAAAATCATTTTAGATATCTTTCATTGAATTTCATAATTCTTCTTCTATATGGTTGATCTATTGAATAATCTCGGTGGCTGGGGAAGAAAGGCTCCCAAATATTGAATTATCGTAATGTTTTTTCAGGTATTTTCACACTACCCTTTTGTTAATTTTAAGTCCATTTTTATACAAGATTATAAGTTATATAGAAAAAAACTTTTCATCGGCAATTTACTATAATAAGTTTGCTCAAGGTAGCAATTAAGAATTACCAATTTTTAGTATCAAGTAGTGTTACTCATTGGCTTATGACTACTTGAATTCATGTATATTCTTGTGATTATGGCTTATATGGCATTTAATTACAATAAAGATACGTGGTAAATTTCAAGAATAGTATTAAGAAGAGTCACATTTTAAAATTATAGATAACTATGGAAACAGCCTTTCTACTTCTTTAGAGGTAGAGGTATGGACTGCGTACATCTTACCCTCCCCAGACCTCACTATGTGGGAATACACTGGGTTTGTTGTTGTTGTTGTTGTAGATAACTATGGAACCTTAAAGTGTCGCTACTGGAGAAAATATGGGTGAACAGTAATGCATTATACTGATGAAGATTTAGCATTTGGTAATTTAGCTAACTCTTAATTTGGATGGAACATCACAAATAAAAAATATTTATTATTTGTCGTTCTGTTGTATATTGTTCAATCTAATGTGAGGCAGATCAGTCAACTGAGGAAGTATCCTTTATGAAAGTGCACAAGAGTTACTGCAGTGACTAGGTATACAGGGAATAATAGAGACATCTCATCCTAACATATGGAAAAGAGTGTTTAGAAAACTGAAACGAAGGCTCTGTAGAAGCTTTGCACTTGCTGTTCTGGCTGCTTTGGTATAAGCTATTTGGAGTGCTAGGAACAAGGCAATGTGGAATCACAAAGTCCAGCGAACAACTATGATATGCGGCCAGATGAAAGAGGAGTGTACATACAGAGTATATGGGCATAAAGTAGTACAGTGGTATAGGAAAGATAGAAATAGATAGAGAAGTTGTACAACAGAGATAATACTAAACAGAGGTAGATAGGTGGAATGCTCTTATTAGTCCCTTCTAGGTAGACATAGAGGTATTAGTAGTGTGCCTAGAATACACAAATTATTAGCTCGGATTTACACTTAAGAGGATAAGTGCTCTTTTTGAAAGTTGTGTGTTATTTCATCCATGTATTATGAGCAATCTCAAAAGAATTTACGTAAATATTAGTTCACTATTCACAATGCTTTACTGTTAATTTAATAGCAAATTTTTTTTGTTGTTGGTAATATACTGATGTAATTTTATTTATAAAGCACAATAGTTATTTAATAGCTTGAGGTGATGTATTATTCTAAAAAACATTGAACTTAGATTATACTAAACTATAGGAGTTGTATTATTTTTGATTAAAAAACACATAATTTAAAAGATGACATTAATAATTCATAAATAATTTTATGGATTCATGAATAAATTTTAAATTTTATTGCACATAATACAAATTTTACTGTAATTTAAGATGGAAGAAACTTACTATGATCAAGCAAAAAAAAGTAATAATAATTTTTATAATTTTTATTCTGGAATACTTTCCGCGCATCGCGCGGGTACTATACTAGTACTATGAAAAACACCAGCAACTGAACCTTCAAGAGGCAACACAACACTCAATTCCCTACTATCCTTCTACCCTAATACGCGACCTCCACACCTTCCTATCTAAAGAAATTGTGTGTACCTCATAGTTTTCATCTTTTATATATTCTGCTTTGGAAAAATCTTTGGGACAATGCATCGCTAAATCTTCTGATATGAATCCAGTTCCATCAGTATGTATACAAGGTTCGCCATCTTCATCACGAATAATACAACCATTTTCATCCTACAATTAATTAAAATAAAAGGATAAATGAATCTGCTCGACATATTTATCAGAAAATCACAAGAGGAAGTAAAAACATATGAAAACAGAAAACTGATACCCGACAAAGTGTATCTTCAATTCTTTCAATTGTGACAGAAGCAAGATTCACTTGAAGCTTAATTGTCTTTGAGAGAATTAATGAAAGCCTGCATGTATGCCTAAAGTTTACTACTCGGCCAAGAAAGCTCAATAGAGATTAAATATGACTATCAAGGAGACCAACCTGGCTGCATATTTTGCCATATTAGAAACCATATGTACATGCATGAACTGACACCTTGCTTCACTGATCCTTTTGGTAGAAAATACATAGGATCCTCCCTCATGGCAAGTTTCAATGGACTCAAACCTAACGAAGTAGCACTTCAAAGAAGCTGTTTTTGTCTTCATCATAGCTTGGTTTCTCTTCCTCTCTTTATCATCTTTATACACTGCACAAGAACCATACTGTCAGACAAGAATTAGATGCAACCAAAGGTTAGGATTATCAGGTGTAACAGCAATTATGACAATAACAACATGGACATTACCAACAAGAATAACAACGACAATAATTGTCATGTTAGCGAAAGGTGCCAAAATGACACAGTTTGTAGCTGGTTTAGGTGCTTAAATGAACAACGTCCACTTTAGGTGTCAAAGTGAAAGATCGTGCCAAGTTGATAGGCTTGTCGATGTGTTTGGCCTTTTTTAAATGAATCAAGAGAACCATTAAAATGTTGTGTAGAATATATTTAATGACTATGCCACAATAATTTAAGTAGCCGTTTGGCCATGAGTATTTTTTCACTTTTTTTCGAAAAATTATTTCACTTTAGTGAAAAAAGTGAAAACCACAGTGTTTGGCCATGAAAATTCCAAATACTATTTGGAATTGTATTTTGGAAAAGTGAAAACAAGAAAAACTTGTTTTCACTTTTTTTTACTCCTACTTCTCTCACAAAATTTCAAAAATAACTTTAATTTATATTCATGGTCAAGCACAACACCAACTCCAACTTCAATTCCAACTCCGAAAAATTATGTTTTCATGGCCAAATAGGCCTAAATTTCAAGACTTAAGACATTTTCCTTATTTCATAAACTCAAAAGAATCGTCATGTATGTGGCTAAGAATCAATTTCGACACTACTTCTCTTTTCAACTTTCAAGATTAAAAGCTCAAGTGATAGTCAAGAGAATCATTCCGAATTTACGTATTCCAAGAATCAGAAAACCTTATTTCATGTTGCTCGATTCCAACATAAGCAATATTTATTTTACGTTATTAACAATGAATTTCAAGTTTACGACAAGTTGTTTTTTCTCTTCTTTCACAATTACAACGACTAAAAGGGTATAACATTGCTAAGTCAAACTATGAAATTTTGAGAGAGAGTGGTGAGATGGTGAGATGGTGAGGAGGAGAGGTGTGTTATCACCGAGAATCAATTTGGATTCATGTCAAGCATTCAACTACAAAAGCCATACATCTTGTAAGAAGATTGATGAAGAAGTATAGGGAGAGGAAGAGAGACTTACATATACTGTTCATTGACCTATAAAAATCTACGACAAAGTCTCAAAGGGATTCTTATGGAAATGTTTAGAGGCTAAAGGTGTACCTGATGCTTACATTAGGGCAATTAAGGATATGTGTGATGGAGCCAAGACCTGAGCGAGGACAGTGGGAGGAGACTCGGTCACATCCCAGTCGTGATGGGGTTGCACCACAGTTCAGCTCTTCATCCATTTTTGTTTCCTTAGTGATCGATGAGCTAACGCGACAAATATAAGGAAGTATCATGGTGTATGTTGTTTATAAATGTCCTGGTTTTGATTGACTAGACATGCAACGACGTTAATAATAGGCGGGAGGTTTAGAGACAAATTGTGGAGTTCAAATGGTTCAAGCTGAGTAGGACTAAGACAGAATATTTAGAGAACAAGTTCAGTGATACAACCCATGTGGAAAGTTAGGATTGACACTCAAGTCATCCCAACAAGGAAAGTTTCAAGTATCTGGAGTTAATAATCCAATGAAATGAGGAAATAGATAATGATGTTACACATCACATTGAAGCGGGTGGATGAAATGGAAGCTTGCACCCGGTGTTTTGTGCGATAAGAATGTGTCACCAAGCCTTAAAAGTAAGTTTCATAAAGTGGTGGTCATACAAACGATGTTGTACAGAAGGAGTGTTAGCGCTCATCAAGACCTCGCATATCCAAAGATGCTAGTAGCAAAAATGAAGATGTTGAGATGGATGTGTGGGCATATTCGAAGAGAGCATCAGGTCCTAATCCCTATGTGTGAAGGAAAAATAAATTGGTTTATAATTGGAAAAAGTCTAAAATTGTCTTCATCAATAACATTATAAATAGAACTTCTGTCCAAAAAAAAATTTAACCCAAAAAATTCGATTATTCTTTATCAAATAATATGACATCATCTGCATCGCGTACTCAAAAGGGAAACGGTCCTATGAGACCAACAAAAAGAGTAGGAGTAGATATTGATGACAAGTCATTATGGAATCATGTAAAAGTAATTTCAACTGCACCCATACTGGTGGAAATAGAACGTGGTCATGTAACTATTGTAGTCAAGTTACTGCTTCATATAATAGAGTTAAAGTGCATCTCTTAAGATTATCAGGTCATGGAGTTCAAATAGGTTGCAAAGTTCAAGGTGATACATTGAGAACTTTGAAGATGGAGGACGAAAAAGCTGAAAAGAAAAAAATCTTCAGTTCAAGTTGATGCAAGAAAAAAAGTTCTCTTTCGGAGGGCACTGATTTACTTCAACATAAAAAAAGAAAGAGTTCAGAAAGTTGAGCTATAGGAAAATCTTTCGACATCCATGAGAGGAAGACTGCCGACAACGTAGCAGCTAGAATGTTCTACGCATCAAGTTTATCATTCAATTTTGTAAATTCTCTCAGCTAGACTGTTCTACGCATTAGGTTTATTGTTCAATTTTGCAAATTCTCCATACTTTGAAAAATATTCGAAGTTTTTAGCTGAAAATTTCATTCCAGTTTATATTCCCCCATCATATAATAGGTTGAGAACAACTCTTTTGGCTCAAGAAATGACTCACATTGATAGGAAGTTGCAACCAATTAAAGATGGGTGGAAAAAAAAAGGGTTGTCGATTTGTTCGGACAGAAGGTCTGACACTAAAATACGACCTTTGATCAATACATTGGCATCATCTAGTGGGAGTCCAATGTTTTTAAATTCAATAAATTCTAGTGAGTGCACGAAGGATGGAGAATATATTATCATGTTACTAAATACTATCATGAATCATGGCTTCAGGAGAGAGTGGGATTCAACGGGTAACTCCTAATGAAGATATAGGAATTTCATCGAATAGAATCAAGTGCTTTCGAAGGTACTTTAAAGATTCTAATGAAATGAAACAAGTCTCATTGGAGTATGGAAAATTTCATAGCGGGATGGTTATTTTGGTGTCTCATGTGATTGAAGCTATGATGTATGAAGATCATCTTTCTTGGTCGGGAAATTATGGTGTCTCTATTCCACTTTTGAAACAATTAGCTTTCAAGTTGTTTACTCAAACGGCTTCTTCCTCTTGTAGTGATAGAAATTGGAGCACGTATTCTTTGATTCTCAGCATCAAGAGAAATAAGTTAGCAACTTCAAGAGTCGAAGATTTAGTGTTTGTACATTATAATCTACGGCTGCTATCTCGCAAAAGAGAGAAATATATAAATGGGCCGAGCAAGTATTGGGATGTAGGTATGTCTATATTTTCTTTATTATTTTCCTCAATTATTTATTTTGCATGATAATTTTTTATTTCTTTATGTAAAAACTTTTGAATATATCTATTCTGTTTAATTTATTTAGGTGGAGTCAATTTGATGTTGATGAGACAATTAATAGTTTAACCGTGCTATCAATAGATGAATCTCAATTGGAAGATATGGTCTTTGAGGAAGAATTTGAAGATTTGAAAGAAGTTGAAGAAGATGCGGAAGAGTAGCTAACTTAAGTAACTTGATAGTGGACAATACTTTTTGTTCTGTTAGTTTTGAAGTAATGTTTTATGTTGGGATGTTTTCTTGTTTTTGTTCAATAGCGAATTTTTAGAATATCTTTGTAACTCTATATTTATAATATTTGATTTTTTAGCCGAATTCCCGCATCCGTATTCATACTCGGATTCGCACCCTCGAATCTTAAAATTTAAATTTGATGAATCCGACTCTTGGATCCGCACCCGTCTCAGATACCCGCACCAGAGTCCAAGCAACTCAGGTGAAGAGAAGATGCACAGATGTCCCACTTAGAAGGTGTGGGAGGTTGGCTATAGACTATATTTGGGAAGAGGTGATTAGACAAGACATGGCTCACCTACAATTGACCAAGGGCATGACCCTCAATAGGAGGAAATGGAGGTCGAAGATTAAGGTTAGTAGGTAGTCGAACTAGTTCACTTATCAGTATCTCTTGTTTCCTTTGCTTCAGTTTTCGTACTATTTGTTGTTGGTACTTGTTCTCTTTTTTATTGTTTCAAGAATTTGTTCGCTATTGTATTTGTTGTACATACTTGATTTGTAACATACTTACGCAATTGGAGGGTCTACCTAAAACAACCTCTCTACCTTCACAATGTAAGGGTAAGACTGCGGACAGTACACCCTACACTGGTATGTTGTTGTTTGTTTGTTTTCTCTTCTTTTGTTAATTTTTAAAAGAACCAAACTGAAATTACAAGAAAACATACCAATAACACGTTGAAGTACAATATATATATTTTTTTTAAAAAGAGAGAGAATTTCATAATTCAAGGAAAAGAAAACAAAGTTACCAAAAAAGCGATAACGTCTCAAGCCAACAAGAATGCCTTCCTCAATAATTACATTGGCACAACTTGCATCTTCAACAAATTTGACAATCAATACATTGTCATCTCCCAGGGCTCTCTGTAAGTGAGTCCTTTTTGTGTCCAAGTATGGACCCTGGATAATTCAAAGCCAAATAATTTGAGTAATGTCAAACCAGGAACAACGAAATGTAAGCTTCAGCATACAAGGACACGAATTAAAACTATCAAATTTTATGCTACACAAAAACCCTAAAGCCAAAATTGATGGTCACTGAATACGCTAAGATCTCTTACAAACTGAAAACAAATAAGATATAGGTCTTTTCTCACAAGTAAAAATAAGAAAAATTATTGTGACTAGAGAACAATGTATAACGAAACAAACTGGCATACACTAGAGAAACAATATATAAGGAAACAAACTGGCATAGTTCTACTACAGAAACAATTTCTCTTTTTCATTTCTATGCTCAGTATGCAAAAGTTCTTCATAGGCTGGCAATAGTCCCTCTAGCAATAAATTGGAAAAGAGGATTCAGATGTAACAAGAAGTAAGGCTTGCAATGTAAATGTTCCATGAAACGAGTGCCCAGAGACTGACAATACGAACCTTGAAGGTACAGTATCCATTCTGTTTAATGTGGCAATAATAGAGATGAGTCTTTCTGGAATTCCAGTCCAAGTACTGCAATGATGAAGAAAATTTGTAATTCAAGGTGTTTACCTGTGACATACCTAGGCTAAAGGTACTCCACAAAATAGATGAAAGAATAAGATGACACAATTACATATCTTTCCTCACTACCTTCACCATAGGTACAACATATGAGTATTGTCCCTACCAACTAGCAAGTGGGAAACAGAAAAGACAAAAAAGAGCATGACAGAAACCCATGTTCGACTATTAAGTATTACTTGTGGAACACGTTTTAGCTTGTAAGGCAATGTACAATTGTAGATATACAATTCTATTAGATGCGCATTTTGCTCTAACTAGATTGACCTTGATTGAGGTCATTAAACAACACTCTCCTTCAATTTTGACCTACCTTTCAATTGTTTGGGCTGTCTCAAAAATTATGACCTACCAAGAGTACCAAGAAATAGTGCAAAATTACATCAAGGGATTACAAATATGTATATACAATTACAATACCAAAGAATAAAACACTTATACGACAGAGATATGTTTTCTATCACTCTGTTTCTGCACCAAAAGAATAAATTCAGTAAGCATCTGCTTTTCACAAATGCTATTTTGGTCTTCACAGCATCCCATATTGCTTTTAAGACAATTAGTACGGATGATGCAAAGAGGGATGGTTCTCCAGACCTGCTTATTTTAAACTACTTTCTTGCCAATTTCTGATTTTGTCAGCCTTCTAACACTCTTCTGTTACTATCTATTGTTTTGTGTAGTTCGATTGTAGTACTAATCTGCTAATACATGTTGTTTTCGTTACTATCTATTACCTCTTGTACTTCCATCATGTCTTTTCCCAGACTGTTTTTGTCTTGAATCGGGAGTCTATCGAAAACAGCCTCTGTACCAAGCCTCTGAGGTACATGTAAAGGTCGCCATACACTCTACCTTGCTGTTGTTCCCAGACTTCTAACACTGCTTTGACAGTTTGAGGCATCACCCATTGCACACCATATATGCTAACAAAAAGATCCCATGGTTCTCTTATTTGTCAGCAATGTAACAGATGTTGTAGATTCTTGGGCTTCTTCACAAATAATAACAATAATAATAAGGGAAAAGGCTCAAATATGTCACCGAACTATCAGAAATGGCTCATTTATGCCATCCGTTAAAAGTTAGGCTCATTCATGCTATCGCCGTTATAAAACCGGTTCATCCATGCCATTACTTTTTAACTGTGGTTTTTAAAAAACAACTTTGCCACGTGGCCTCTTATTAGAGGTCCACTTTATTATATTGGACCCACTAAAAATTTTTGATCCATTAAAAAGAATCCACCCACACCCAACCTATCACCTTAACCCACTTTAATATTACTCTTCCAATGAATCTAAGTCCACATATTTCTGGAAAAACATTCATATATACACATAAATAGTGTCTGCGTAAGTAGGTACCAAACAACACTCAAAACTTCACAAGTTGAAGCCAAATAAAGGGTACCAAACAACACTCATAAAACCTTTTTTACTCATAGATCCAAGAGTGAAGGCTACTTTGCCACTCTACGACACCTTTTGGAAACCAAAGCACATTTCCTTCTTCGTGCTCTCAACAAAATCACTTCCATGAATAACGTTCCTGCACAATTACGAATGTCCTCAAACTTATGCTTTTTTTTAAGAACCATTAATTCCAGCAATTTGAAGAAAATATGAAATTTGCAGATGTTCTGTTTTTTGCTTGTTATGTCCATTGTGTCAAATGTTTATAAGCAAGACTAGTTACAACCAAAAATAATCAAACAGGAACTAGAAATGTCCTGAATGATATCACTTTGTCGGACCACACTAGATATGTTGTTGATGTTGTACAACGTAATGGTAGTCTTGTTCAACGTTCCCATGGTGAGTTGACATCGTAGCCCATTCAGGAATCTTCCATTTTTAGATATACAAAATCATAACCATGCCTCGAATGCAACTTTATGGCAAAGCTAGGCCTAATAATAATCTCCTCTAGTTGGCAAATCATTAGATTAGCGTAGCAACCAGTTTGTCGATTCTATAAGAAGTAAACCGAAGTCATTATTGGTACAAAGATTTAAAGCGTACGTTGCTAAGACTCCAAGGTTAACCTCTGAGTTTAATTTAGTATTAGAGGATTCAATCATTGTCTAACAGTGATTGAGTCCTCTGAATATTGAATCCACACAGAGGAGAACCTCAAAGTGTAGTGGTCCAAGCAGGTAAGGGAAGAGACGAGGAGCTCCGCCATGTCCTCAAACTTATGGTTACCAGGCTAATGACAAATAATATCAATATATATGAGCGGAATCGAAAAGGATCCACATTTTTTTCAAGATAACATGCAACATGCAGAACGAAGAACCTAAAATAGAATATAACATTTTCCACTCAATCTAACAAGGATGAGGATTGCTATCGGTTATGTTCTCTATGCAGCTAGAGGTCCCGAGACAACGATAGATTGGCCTACAAGGATGAAGATTGCTAACAAAAGGAATCTGCTTTCTGCATGCCAAAGAACACATAATACATGGGAATCTTACATCAAGCAACATACTGCTTGATGAGCAAAACAACCCAAAGATTGCAGATGTGAGACTCTCCAGGCTTATGACTACTGCTGGAAACACCAACATGATCACCACTGCAGGCACGCTAGGTTATCGTGCACCAGAACTCTCCAAAATCAAGAATGCAAGTACCAAGACTGATGTCTATAGTCTTGGAGTGATCATTTTGGAGCTCTTAACTGGAAAATCCCCTAGCGAGGCTACGAATGGTCTTGATTTGCCACAGTGGGTAGCTTCCTCTGTGAAAGAGGAGTGGACTAATGAAGTGTTTGATGTTGAACTTATGAGGGATGCACCTAATATTGGTGATGAGTTGCTTAATACTTTGAAATGGCTTTGCACTGTGTCGATCCCACACCAACTGCTCGGCCAGAAGCTCCACAAGTACTACAGAAATTGAAGGAGATAAAATCATACCTGATGTTGGACTAAGGGTTTTTGGAATTTTAGGTTATTTGATGATAGTGTGGGAAGATAATGTGATATTAAATGGGTGTGAGTCGGATATTTAAAGGATCGGGTATTAAATGGGTTTCATGTTTTTTATTTTAATGAATATTGATTTGTTTTACTCAATGACGTGGATCTCTAATAAGAGGCCACGTGGCAAAGTGGTTTTTAAAAACCACCGTTAAAAAGTAATGGCATGAATGAGCCGGTTTTGTAACGGTGATGGCATGAATGAGCCTAACTTTTAACGAATGGCACAAATGAGCCATTTCTGATAGTTCAGTGGCATATTTGAGTCTTTTCCCTAATAATAATAATAATAAAAATAACAATAATAAAAATAACAATAAAAAAAATAAAATAAAATAAAATAAAATAATACCCACTGCATTAGAAAAACAGCCCCTCTACCCCCACAAAGGTAGAGAGAGGTAAGGTCTACAATCTACATATACCCCACCCTCCTAAGACCCCACTTGTGGGATCTCGCTAGGTATGATGTTGTTATTGCGTAAGGAAAAACCTTCCATTTGCAGCATATCCTGGGTTAACACTGCAATTCAACCAAAACAGGCCACCTTAGGTGGTGCTCTAGTACTCGCATCATTTTTCATGGTCAAGTTAAATCTCCCGTGGCCTACTTGTTTATGTAAAAGGATAGAGCTACTCTTCACAGAGAAAGTGCTATCTTAGCTAGCTGTGCAGATCTGAGAATTCCACCTGTTAAAATCAATAGATACAGATTCCAAAGTATGCAATAAGTGACTGATCTCATCCAGCTCCCAACCATGGGAATTCTCCTAAAGTTGAACTACCACTGTAGTATTTGTTAACAGAAAAATTGTATCAAATCCTTTACCACCCATGATACCAACTCTAACCATAACAGCACAGTAAATATCAAATATTCAACCGAGAAAGCAATAGATGTAATAAGTTTTATGCCCGTGAATGACACAGATTCTAACCCATCTGATATGGATTCTATTTTTATTATCATCATCTACTCCAAAAAGGCTCCCAAGCAATGATACGATTCTCGCCACGGGGACTCGAATCTAAGTGCGTAAAGAAAGATAAAGGATAGATAGATGATAGATAAATAGATAGACACAAGGAAGATGAAAGAATCAAGAACTAAAGAGCATAATGAGCTCCAAAACCCTTAATTCAATAATCCACGAGCACCTAACTCATACGATGACCGTAAGGGAATTCGGAACGCCCTTACAACCACCGTTTCTAAACGAGATTCAACATTCGCTTTTCCAAGCTCTCAAGACACTCTCAAAAGAGTTCATCATAATCAATATTCAAAAACAGGCTAAGCTAGGGTTATCTATTTATAGTATTGAGCTAAGCTATTACAATGGACCCAAAAGTGGCCCATAAACCAAGTGGAATAAAATGGGAACAAGCCCAACACACAAGGACCAATCTGCCTTGGTGAGACGGACCATGCGACGGTCGGTCAAGGGTGGGACTGACCGTCCCTTTCTTCGTCGCGCCTAACCAGAATGCAACCACTTCGGTCTTCACTTGACGGCTCTTGTGACAGTCAGTCACTAAGGTGGCGGGCCGTCACTCCATTGGTCACTCCAAGGAAGTGAAGTTTTGTCATTTTTTGGCCTTCCCAATCCATTCTTCATCACTTGAAATCCTTTGGTAGGCATCAAAGCAAGTCCCACGCGATCTTCCAAACATGGAATTGCTCTTTTGTATGCTCAAAATGGTTTCCCCATGCATTTTCTTGTGCCCTCAATGTGACCAAAGCTTGATTCTTCATGTGTTGGCCTTGAATGACATTTTCAAGGGTGTTGATACCGGTCAGGATCGTATCACAAGCGACACCTATCATCTTAAAGATACTTTGTGACCAAAAATAGTTCGGGAACCTCACAACTTGATCCAAATGTTGCTTGGCCTGTGATTCTCCTGGTGACAGACAATGATCAGAAACCACCATACTGCCACCATTGCAGGCGAAGTCCCACTGCAGAAAAACCATCTTCCCATTTTGATTCTCTCTGCCTCCACCCTAGATAGGAATTCAAACAGCAAATACTCCCCAGCTAACTCTTTAATTTCAACACCAGCAGGAACACTCCATATTTTACCTACCCATTGCTATAATCATGCGACCCGGGGATCCAAATCATTGCTTTTGAAAGACCTATTCAAGCCCTTGTGAAGATATTCTATTCTGCTTTTCAGAACGCCGTGAAATCAAACTTAAACTGGTTTGACTGTAATTTTTCATCTTCAGGATTTTAGTGTTGTCTTCAGGCCATGCCTTAATTTGAGCTACCTGAGCATAATTCCTTTACTTCTTGTGTGGTAATCATTCTCAAATTTTGTTAATCCATTCTCCAAAATATGCCAATTTTTATTACAAAATCACCCTATATCATCATTGATTCTGTTACCTTGGATAGCATTCACTTTTATAAGTACTCCTTCTCAGATCACGAAGTTCTTTTATAAATACTATGTCATCATAATCGACAGTGGAACAATTTCATATGTTGAAGGGAAGTGGTGAATGATCCAAGCATCATAGCTTATTCTACACATCTACAATTAAAAGAAAACAGAAAGAATATGGCACCACATGTTCCCCAACAATCATTGACAATTAGTATCAACCGCATATTAAGGCTGTTGCGATGTCTTTATCATTTAACTTTTTAAAAAGCTTGTGTATGTATTCATTATTGTACTCTTCAAAACACAAAAGTCAAAGTACAGCTCCCCACTGCAAGTGCTAGACAATTTTCACCTTTAGTGCCCGTTTGGAAGAGATTATAATCTGGTTAAAGTAGATTATAATCTCTTTTTAGCTTAAAAAGGTGTTTGGCAAATTTTAAAATGGCTTTAAAATGTTGTTTTGGGCTTTTTTTTTAAGCTAAAAACAATAAGCTACAAATGGAAGCTTTTGTTTTTGCAACTTATAATTTTTTAAAGTTTGATCAATGAAATTACATTTGTGTCCTAATAATTTTGTAATGCTTAATGGTTGTACTAATTGAATATTTTCACTTTTTGTATTTATGGCGAACTTAACTCTAGCCATATTAGTACCTCTTTTGTATGAAACTATTGATCTATTAATGTAATTATATTGATTAGTAACATATATATTTTGCTTAATGATAAGCTCAACATATATATTAATATTATCTTCAAAGGTTAAAAGCAACAAGTCCAGTTTAATAAGTAAATGGAAGTGTCGTCACAAATTACACCTTAATGATACGAAATCTTAACGTAACTATGAAGAAACAAATAATCTTTTAATATATAACTATCTTTTTCAAACACAAACATTCAACACTTAAACTCTTAAAAAAATATATTTTTGGCGCACAAATTAATAGTCTTTCATGAAAATATTTTTTTTAATATATATATATATATATATATATATATATGAAAATATATATTAATTTTAATTTGAATCATTTTAGCAATAAAAATTAATAATAATCAACTCTATATATTATTAACAGTAATAAGGGTATTTCAGTTATTTTGAGCAAAAAAGTGCTTAAAAGCATTATTTACCAAACACATCAATAACTTTTTTTCAGTTTCAGCACTTTTATCCAAACACTTAACTGCTTATTTTTAAAATAAGGGTGTGTTTGGTATGATGGAAAATGTTTTCTGGAAAATGTTTTCCAATTTTTCTTTGTTTGGTTGTAATGAAATGTTGGGAAAATATTTTCCACAACAACTAATTTTCCTTCATTTGATGGAAAATGACTTCCCTCATGGGTCAAGGAAAATCATTTTCCAGAAAATGATAAATGAGACTTATGACCCCATCCCCATTCCTTTTCCCCACCCCAACAATACTCATATTTACATGACTCAAAAAATTTACATTTCTAAAAAATTTACATTACTCGAAAATATTTTTCACTATGCTTTGCTTCAATTTTTCACTACTTGAAATAAAAAAAAATGAAACCCGAATTTTTTCCATTTCCAATGTTCGTTGAATGTATTGTTATTTTTATATTCATAGAGAAAGACTTACCTATGTTGCTTTTGCTAATTGCATATTTCATCTTGTCATCGATGTAACTTGTTTCACGAGGTTGAATAAGCTTGTCGTTCCGTTATATTTCTATTGATTGTAGTGTCTTGAGATTGTCCTGACAAAATGTTGAAAAGTGTCTCCTATATTTGTTAATTAATAGTTGCTTAAATTTAGTGATTGTAGTATTTTAGAATTCGATATTGATATTATTTGTTATGCTTAAATTATTTCTTACAAATTGTTGAGTTGTTAGAGGCACTGATATACTAGTTAACAGTTAGTATTATTTTCTAAAAAATATTTTCTCACTCACCAATCAAACACTAAAAAATATTTTTCTAAAACATATTCTCTACTCACCAACCAAACACCATAAAATATTTTTTCACTCACCAACCAAACATGAGAA
This sequence comes from Capsicum pubescens, assembly GCA_030864215.1. Lineage (NCBI taxonomy): Eukaryota > Viridiplantae > Streptophyta > Magnoliopsida > Solanales > Solanaceae > Capsicum > Capsicum pubescens. The sequence goes on from CM061544.1 coordinate 50,699,317, forward strand.
AATAAGTAGAAAACCAACTTATTTTCCCGGAAAACATTTTTCATGGAAAATATTTTCCATCATACCAAACACACCCTAAGTTCAGAACTTTCAAAAACATTTTTAAAGAACTTTTTTCAGCCACTTCTTTTCAGCCTATCCAAACGGGCTCTTAACCTTTCTTTTAATAATCATGTCAGATTATAAGAAGGCAACTAAAATTGCACAAAATAAGTTGCTAACAGAGTAATTATCGAATATATAAAACCAAAAAATAAATCTATACAAAAAAGATGCACTTGAGCAATGAGAAAAGAAAACATTGAAGGTGAGAAACACTATATGCTCGTATTAATTAAGAAAATGAATCAACTTTGAGGAGAGGTTAATGTACCTTTGATCTATCTAACGCAGCATAACATGATTTTCCAAAAGAATTCCAGATTTCTAATTCAAAATCAGTCATCGGAAGATTTTTCTTCCTTACAATATCATCAGCAATTTCAGGGGATATAACATCTTCCAACTTCTTGCTGCCAACAATAGAGATTCAAGTCACATAAACAACAACAACAACAACCCAGTGTAATCCCACGAGTGAGGTATAGGAGAATAGACTGTACGCAGACCATACCTCCACCTCGTAGAAGTAGAGGGCCTATTTCCGATAAACCCCCCAGCTTAAAATCAAGCCACATTCCAGTAAGAGTAGGCTATTGGGACTAACCTTCCAATATAGCTTAGTACCAAAAACAATTTTCTGAATTCAAGTTCATTGAGGACCATCAACTGTTGGCTGACATTAGATGAGGTTCTCCAACAATGAGATTCAGGCTCTTGGTGAAATGATAACCGGCGACTAACTTTCTGAGGGCTTTCAAAGGACGAGGAGCCAATCTCAAACTTTTGTTTAGAAGAACTTTCACCTTGTACACGTTTGCTCTCTAAGCATAGAAAGTACAAACATATAAGTTAGTGACTTGATTTCTTCTACGGTCACTCAATTCATAGTATCTCAGAAAGTGACAAATAAAATTGGAATCATGAAGAAATCAAAATTGTTTGGATTGTTTCTACCCCTATTGTATTGTGTTGTTAGTTTAACGACATGTTTATTTTGATTGCTACTTCAATTTTATTGTATCGTTAAACCCATTGTTAGAAAACGACAAAAGTCTCATTATGTGTAATGACCGATACATATGTATACATACACACACTAATATGTGTGTGAGAGACTGCCTTGTTACTAGCAAACACCGCTATTTTTGGCTTTGATCTCATTTTATTTTTTCTTATTATGTGGAGGGTATTTAGCCATGAGAACAAAAAAGAACTCTTTATTTAAAAAATTTATAGTTGGAATTCGAATTGTGTTTGGCCATACTTCTGACAATAAATTTTAAGAATTTGAATGTAATTTTTTTGAAAATACATGAAATATAATTTTAATGGGGTTATTTTATAAAAAAAAAAAAAAAAAATAGGGTAAATTCAAAAAAGAAAAACCTATAAAAGTGAAATTGAGTGTTTTCCAAATTTCGAAGTTGTATTTGGAATTTTTGTGACCTAACACTAATTTACACATAAAGTAAAGATCTCCAAAAGAAAAAGGTGAAAAATTCTCGTGGTCTTTTATCTTTTAACCTCCTTTTTAGGTAGCTCCACCCCATATCTAATTTTTCTGGTAGATTTAATATTCTTGAAATTATTGGTGTGTAACATTATTTAACCAAAAAAAATGATACAATATACTTATACTTCCCCAATTCATTAAAACGACACAGTATCATATAATACTAACACAATACAATATGATAGATTATACAATATGATAGATTATGAAACAATATGTAACAACAATCCAAATTGAAGTGAGTATTTGGCTATGAAAACTTTTTTATTTTTTTCCACAGTTGAACTTAAAAAACACATTTCACCATAAAAATTCGAGAAATTCTGTTTTCACTTTAATTCACTTTTTTCAAGAAATTTCAAAAACAACAAAAAGGTGTTTTCAATTCACTGCCCCCAAGGGGGTGGTTGAGTTGGTTTGTGGGGACTTTCCCATGGCGGAGGTCGCAGGTTCGATCCACCCCTAATGTCTTCTCAATCGAGCTCGTCGCACTAGGTTTACCTAGTGTGTTTACATCTCCTGTGTGGTTTGCGAGCTATTGCACAGTAAGGGATTTACCTAGTGCGCATACAGTACTTACCACAGTGCTCACCCGAAGGACAGAGATGGCAGAGGGTGTAGCGGCTGCGGATTTTCTGGAGTTTCCAAAAAAAAAAAATTCACTCCAAATTACTCACAAGAAAACATTAATTTATTTTATGGTCCAACACAACTCTAATTTTCAAATATCTTTTTTTATTATTATTTTTTTTACACTTTGAAAACAAAACTATTCTTTCCTATTTTTAAAATGGAACATGAGCAAACGCCTAGTTAAAATTTGGGAAAATGGGTACCTGGGGTTGTCAGTAGAACAGGCGAAGTACGTTTCAATGGACTGTTGAAAGGGCTAGAAGAGACACAATCCGGGTAACGATCAATTAAGTAAACAAGAAAAGCAGATAGACTCTTCTTTATAGGACGAGATGATATGATTTTGAGCAATTGTAATGAACCATGTTCACCGATCAAACCCAACCTCCTCCTAATCACCGCGTCCGGTGGTTGTTGACACTGCTCGCTGCAGATTTTACTCAACATAGTCTCTACGGAACATGGTAATGGTGCATCCAGCACACACAAATGAACATCAATTTCTTCCTCAAATGGGTCACCCATTTCCATTTGACAAAAGAAAGAAAAAAAAAAAATGGAACCTTTGGATAATCACTAGTGAGTCTTTTAAACAAAAGATTAGTACTGTATTTCCCGCTTTTTGGGTTCACTTTACATTGGTAAAGTAAAATTATTCGTCTTTCTATCTTGTGAGTGGTCATTTCTATCTTTTTCTTGAAGCAGAAAAAGTACTAACAGTTCTGATGAGTAGAACCATAAAGGAATAATCTCTCATTTTACCCGTCCTAAATTGAGATAACACAGCTATTAAGAAGAAAACAATAATTGATAATGTAACTTTATTATTTTACGCCTATTAATTGTGTCTTATTGTTAGTTCCAATATTGATAGAGGACTAATACCAAAGCACAATTTATATTCTTAATGGTGTACTCTTAATGATACTCATCTTTGCAATATTTTCCAAGAATTTCTATTACACACAAGAGGTGGTCGAAACCACCTCTTGCAATTACCAAAAAAATAACTACTTCCACTTAATTATATATCATGCCCCAATATATAATAATTTCACCACAATAGTTTAAATATTTAATATATATATATATAGTGATTTCATTATTTTATCATAATGATTTAAATATTTAATATATTCTATTAATTTATATTAATTAACTATAACTACATATTGGAAGTAAAAAAATTTTATTTATTTAATTAGCTATCATGTTCAAAATTAATTTATTACCACAAATCACAATAATTTATTACCACATATAGAAATTTTATTGACTCTCATTATTTTAGTAATGTCACATAAATTGAGATAAAAAAAGTACTGCAAATCATAACAATTAACAACTTAAAATATTTAAAAGTTATATAAAAATTTTAGTTGACTCTCAAAATTGTATCGAAGCCACATAAATTGGGACACAAGGAGTAAATATATTATTTGATAATTACGTAAAAATTCTTATAAATCACAATAATTAACAAGTTAAAATACTTTTTAAAAAATAGATAAAAGTTCTACTCAACTCTCAAAATTTTATCGGTGCAGCATAAATCATGACAAAATAAAAAATTATCTTAATTAATTGCAACTAAATATTTAAAGTAAATCAATTTTATTATTTTAATTGACTTTTATATAGAAAATTAATATTTTTATTTATTTATTTATTTTAGTAAATTTTAATTTTAATTTTTTTTTCTTATATAGAAATACTAATATTTAAACTTAACTTTAAATTTTTAAAGTAAAAATTAATAAATTTAATTTAATAAAATAAATTTCTAATGATTATTTTCTTAGAATTTGTGTTGGGTCAATATGTATCAAGTTAAAAAGAAATAAAAAAATATATAGTAAAATTTTATTATTGTGAAAAATAAATATAATGCACTATCAAATAATCTTTAATAATATCATATTTTGCATATGCAAATATAGCATCATGTATTTAATTAATATACTATTTCGGTGATTATCGATGATTACTATTGGATATGATAAAATCATATTAATTTTTATAGTAATAATATAATCAGTCGCTCTTAATTAATTATTATGAGTCATCTAGGTATTAAGAAAATAAATAATATTTAATGAAAAATTAAAATTAAAATAGACATAAAATGTGAAATTAACTCTTAATGTTTTAAATTAAATTTTCATCTTTCGAACGATGATTTTACTATATCACTTCTTATTATAAGTGTCACACCCCTTTTTCAACTCCGAAAAGATTTCAATTTTAAGTTCGAAAGGGTTTTTTATTATTAAAGTGACAAAATAAAGATAATTTGTTTCGAAAAGGACCTTTTACATTCAAAACTCAGAGTCGCCACTTGGCATGATCTGGTGTGCCAAGTCACCATTGGAAAATCCTTTTCAAAACCATTTGACTCTTTAAATTGGTTTGCGAACAGAGATTCCGGCTAAGGAATTCTGTTGACCGAGGGGAAGGTGTTAGGCACCCCTCGATCTCGTGGTTCGACCACGGTCGCTTGGTGGAGCGTATCGGCTAATTTTGACACTACGAATGTACAAACCACACAAAACACGTAAAACAATCAATCAAACAAACAAAAAAAACAAAAAAAACGAATCAAAAGTACAATGTCCAGTCCAATTTATACAGTCCAAAATAGAAAAATGCAAAAAATTAATCTTATCTAACCTACATTAATACTAACTACGCTCCCGTGCTTTACCCAACGCCTCGGGCCTTCCTCACGAACATCTTCCGCCAACATAGTACGTCAGGGCATTCCCCGGTGAATAAATACATTGTGTCTCGGGGCATTCCCCGGCTAAATAAATACATTTGAATTAAACACGATAAACTAGAAATCAAACATTCACACGCACATTAAACATTCAAAACATTTAATAAACACATCACTCCTAAGTTTTTGCCTATCCAAACCGACATTTGCCTATTCATTTTCACATATCATAATTCTATCACATTCCAACAATATTCATGCTCATTACGAATTAAACAAAACAACAATAAACCAAAGTTAATCTAAATTCAACTTTTTATCAATTTTTCAATTCCATCCCCAAACAACCAATTTCAATTCTCAAACGAGATACCATTTCACCAAACCATAATCAAGCAAACCAACCACGAGTCAAAATAAACACGCATTCATCACCAACAAGGACCAAATAACACGCAATATTCAATCCAACACCAAATATAATAAACAATGAAATAAAAAGAGAAAAAGAGTAGAATTGGACCTCAATTTGAAGCTTTCAAACTCAATGTTATTCGAATAAAGAGAGTCCACACCCGAAAATCTCGAGCCGAACCTTAACACCAACAATCCAACTCTACAATGAGAAATAATGACCCGTTCACTGTTACTTTTCACCGACACTGTTCACGCCGTTACTGTTCACTCTATTACCGTTCACTTTGTACTGTTCATGTCGTTACTGTTCATCGGCACTGTTCACGTCGGATTCCCATTGTCCAGACCCTTTTTCTCTTTTGCGCGATTCTCTCTTTCTCTCCCTCATTTTTTTTTGTTCTTGTAAAGACGATGATTTTTGTGATTGTTGTTATTGTGGAGAAGATGATGATGAAAGAATGAGCCTCCCCTTTTCCCCTTTTCCCCTTTTAGAATTTTCCTTTTATATTTTTTATTTGATTTTTTCTTTTTCTTTATTTATTATCCTATGCGGAAGGATATAATTGGTGGTTTGTGGGAATAAGTGTGTGGCATGTGGAAAAATTAGTGTGACATGTGGAAAGATGAGGGTGGTGTGTGGAAAAATGAGTAGGGTGTGTGCCTTTTGCATGTATCCAATGAAAAATGGAAAGTGAGGAGTTGAGGTGACATAGTGAGGTGACAAAGATGCTATGTATTTAATTATTTTCAATTCTTTTTTTGGGGGAGAAATTATCAATTAAACAAAAGTATGGAAAGGTGAATAAAATAAAAATAAAAAATAAAAATAAAAAATTAAACTAAAATAAAATAAAATAATAATGATTAAAATATTTTCGGGAAAGGATAAAATTACGTGTCTACAATAAGTCATTTATGTATTAGAAAAATAAGAATAACAAAATGATATGTCAACATAAAATATTTGATTGACTATCAAAATTATATTAGTGCCACATAAATTGGGACGGGACAGAAGAAGATATAAAGCAACATATATTATTTGAAAATGAAATAAAAAGTATTGTAAATAACAATAATTAACAACAAAAAAAAAATTGACTGATTTCTGCTTCAGTTGCTTCAGTCGTGATTTTACTATATCATCCCTAATTAATTATTATGGTCATTTAAGTATTGTGCCACATAAGTTGAGATAGAAAAAATATTATAAATCACAATGATTAAAATTTAAATTATTTAAAAAATATAATTGGCTATCGTCGAGACAAAACTTTGGACAAGGAGAGTAGCATATATTATTCAAAAATTATATAAAAAGTATTATAAATTATAATTGTTAACAACTTAAAATATCTAAAAAATAATAATATGTTATATATTTCAAAAAAATTATAAGAAAAATACTAGAAATCACAATAATCAACAACTTGAAAAATTTAAAAGATATAAATATTTGGGCGGCTCTTGAAATTATATTAGTGTCACTGAAATTGAAATAGAAGAAAAGTATTATAAATCACAATAATTAAAAACTTAAATTATTTTTAAAATATAATTGACTATCAATGCCACAAAAATTTGGACAAGAAAAGTAACGTATATTAATTTGAAAAATACATAAAAAATATTATAAATTACAATAGTTAACAACTTAAATTATCTAAATACATATTAAAATAACATATGTAAAACTCACGCTAGATTCCGAATGAATCCTAGAAAACATATGCAATCATTTTATTAAATTTTTTTATTTAAATATATCAAGATTGAAAAGACAAATAAATATCTTAATGTTGGGTCCGTGCTGACACAGGTCATACTTCTCTAGTGCTAATAATAAAGAGTAATCAATTACACTAAATGGTCGTTTGGTAGAGTGTATTGAAATATTAATGTATGCATTAGTTTAATGTGTATTAGTAGTACCTTGTTTGGTATACTTTTTTATCCTATGTATAACTAATGCAAACATTAGTTATACACTCTATTGTGTATTAAAGTGTATATTACTAATACCTCAAAATTCATGGCATTAGTAATGCAATGAATCTAATGCATGCATTAATATGCTTAAAGACCCTATTACACCTCAAAAAAAATTCCGCATCCTTTCCAATATATATATTGAGGGTATTATGTAAAAAAAATAAAATCTAGAAATCATGTAATTCATGTTTTTTTAATACATCGAACCAAACACTGCATAAGAAAAATGCAAGCATAACTAACACAAACATTATTAATACAAACATTACTAATACATCATATTTTGCATTATTCTTATATACTCCACCAAACGACCCCTAAGGGTATAATGGGAAAAAAATTATATTGTCTTAATAAGTAAAAAAAGAAAAGTAAAATGGGACAACAAATTAAAAAATTTGGACAAGTGAAATGGGACGGAGAGAGTATTACTGTAGCGACTACACACTTGCAAGTTAAATGTCGTAAAAGTGTTGGATACTACTTTGACCAAAATAGTCCTTAAATTGCGTGGCTAAGTTTAAGTTGGTCCTTTATGTTAGCATAAGTCAAAATACAATCATTCCACTATTTCATTTTATTTAAAGCGAACGCTATGGTTCAGGTCCGTTGGGCTGGTCCGATCCGATTTATAATTTAATGAAGTTGAGCTTCATTTTTTTCAGCTCATAGGATTTTTTAGTCCGTCTCAAATAAATTTATGGTCTTTGAGGCTTGGGCAATGTGGGTTAGGCTAGTTCGTGGGTTGGTCCGTAAATCAGATACATGCAACTATTTAGATTGTTTATTAATATTTTTATTTGGTTCGAAGGATATCATATTAAAAGTTATTTAATTTCTGTATTAGAAGTATTTTTTGGGTGTTGGAGACTTGATTAACAAGTATTAACATTATATAATATTGTCGGATAATATTTATGTTTATTAACATTCTAAAATGAAATTATAAAATATTATTTTTTAAAAAGTGAGCTGACCCATGAGACCCGCAGCCCACAGAGTAATGGTGTGGGCTTGGTGTTTTTTGGTCCATCATTTTGATGGGCCAGGGTCAAACTCAAAGCCCGAATGAACTGAACCGACCCGTATTGACAACTTTAATTTTATTTGGCATGCTTTCACTTTTAATTCTTTAAGAAAATACCCTGGTCTTAGTATGAATAGCACGGAAAAAAATTAAAGAGACTTTTGCAATGACAGCTTTAAACTTAAATAAATGTAGAAAATAATAATTATTATTATAATAAATTAATTAATTAAAATTTCGATTGATTTTAATCTTAGCAATTACCAGTTGTGTCCTCTTACGTATGCACATCAGTGTCCCAACTCTTCATCTCTTGCATAATCTGCTAAATCAACAAAATTACTAATAATCCTTCAATAACCAAAAACAATAACATATGTGTTGGTGAAATTACAATAATATTGCAATAAATGTTACAGCTGAAAAATTACAAATGAATAAAGAAAAAAATAATATTTTCTTCTTCAACGGCTGAGGCGCGGATATCTCGCTCTCTTTAAAGAGATTCAAGCCCACTGCAGTAATTGTTTCACCGGTCCAGCAGTAATTGTTTCACCGGTCCAGCAGTAATACTCTTTGACTTGTCCCCTCCGAGATACAACAACCTATATTCACAATAACTCAACAATTCTGGACAAAAGTTGAGTTCAAAGCTCCATAAACTAACACCTGCCTTCAACTAATAAACTCTCTTTTATATATAATATTGAACTACAATTTATCTGCTTCATCCATTTAGCCGTGCATGAAGTCTTCTTAAATAGAAGAACAATGCTATCATTATTAAAGTTAGACAAGACATAGTGGATTTAAAAGAATTGCACTAGACAACATAGGGCATGCCTTAATTATAAAAGTTAAAAGGATGGAATTGATGAAAGATTACATTATTAAAGTGATCACTTTAATCAATAGTGCTTCTTTAAAATTAGGATATTATTAAAAATAAAAAATATTAAAAAATGTAATTGTTCATCAATCCCCCACTTATTTTTTAATATTAACAAGAGAGCCCAATAGTTGAAGGAAGACTATCATGCATAATGAAAGTGTACTCTGCATTTAACTTCCACTTAGTGAAACAATAATTTTTATTCCAGAGTCTGTCACGACTCGAATCGAGACCCTGGCCGTGACGGACATCCCGAACTATGAAAGTCCGGACGTCCTTACCTGTCTGATAATTATGCACAACATTCATATAATAAAAGAAGATGCGGAAATATAATCTAATACGGAAACATAATCATATTCTAAATTCAGTTTAACAATGAGTAATAAAATCCAATATCAACTAAACATCGTCTGAAACCGTCTGCAAAATCTCTACTATAAGATCAAATCACAACTGTCTGAAAACTAGGACAAGGCCTCCAGTAGACCAAAACCATAACTAATAATAAATGTCTGAAGTAAATAGGCCTTCTGAAGATAGAAGGCTCACCACTGAACTCTTCTCTGTTGTCCAAAGAATCTACTGCTTATCATGACCCCTAGACTGAGCCTCAGAACCTGAGAGGGAGGGGGGTCAATACAATTATATTGGTACGCAGAGTAATTCAAAAACAAAATATAAATTTTTATATAACATAGATGAGAGCTGCTATAAAATACTTTATCGCAAAATAGTTTGAAAAACACATGGGCATAGTATAATGATTTTTCAACAACAATGCAACACTACTAAGCTAGGTGCACCCTACAATTTTCACATTTTTCACCAACTGCCAAATCCCGATTGCCGCCAAGATTTGAGTATTAGTGAGGGGAGAAGAACACACAAGATCACACAGCAGGGTGTCCCCGTCCCAATCAAGTCCATGTGTCAGGGTTGGGCTCAAGATCACAAAGCAGGGCTCCTAACCATTAGTCCCAAATAAGGATGACACAATACTAGGTACACAAGATCACATAGCATGGTACCAAGTTCACGTATCGGCAAATCATGGTTTTCAGCATAGAGTCATTTGACTCATGCTTTCTTCGGGTAACCACCTAACTCACATAAATTTAAGCTTTAAGGTTGATTCAAGTCAAAACATACATCATACTATGAGGGGTATCGTCATACCCCGGCGTGCAAGTCATCAGCACCACATCATTTCTCCAACTCCTTACGCCATTCACAACATGCACACACATAAGACTCCCATACATATCAAACACATGCACAATGGTTCTCAACATATAATGATTCAAGAAATTTTATCATTTATAAAGTAGTATCATAACAGTTGCAAAACTCATGCTCTTGATAGTTTAACACAAGTATCATGTAGGGTACTTAAAATATTATCATGGGGAAATTTAAAGAGTTCACAATTATATGTTTCTCATCCTTGGAAATTCAAGTCACATGTCCACAATTCAATAATTAAAGTATATTCAAGCAAACAACCCCACGATATTTCAATATTCTTTCCCAAAATCATATCACAAAGCATGTTATTGGTATTAGAACGAAAACCCTACTTATAATAACATATATACTTGTATAAATATTAAAGTCTTGTGTAAATTCTTTTCAAAATCATGCCCATAAAATTTAGGACAACCCCACGTACCATAAATTATCAGATTTAAAAGATGGAACCTAGATCTTGATAGATGAAACCCGAATCTTGATTTGTTTCTTGAAGATCTTGGATTAAGGCTTGATTTTTTATTCTTTGTTCTTGGAATAACCCTTAATTTGATCTTATTTTGAGAGTGAAGAGAGAGTTTTTAATGTTATGGATGAATAACGAGTTATGGTGAATATATTGATGGAATTTGGGGTTAAATAGGGTGCAAAAAGACCCAAAAAACCCTTTAAAACGGCTTTAGATCGCTAAACGAAGGTCCGCGGCGGTTTGGGAAACGGACCGTCGCACCTAGAAAACAGGCTTACTGCCTCATTTACGACGGTCTGTAGCAGTTGCGACGGTCCGTCGGTCCTTCCCGTCACTTTTGGCAGTCCAGATAGCTCACTATAAAACGGCCATAACTTTTTACTCCAATATTAATTTTTTGCTAAATTAATATCGTTGGAAAGAGGACTCAAATACCTTCCATTTGATATATAGTAGGCTACCGAGTTCGATATATAAAAGGAGTTATGGTCAATTGAAGTTGATCCAAGTTTTGACGCTCACTAAAACTTGAACGATAGGAAAGCTTTCAACTAGTCCTTGAGTTTAGGGACCCCTATGATCTCAATTCACGCTCAAATAGATTCACACACTACATAATTGATTAACACATTATACTTACATTGGATTTATGGCTTTTTAAACATCTACGCATAGGAATGATGGTTTACGTTCTAGCCTGAAATGCGGGTCGTTACAGAGTCGTAGTGGTCTCAGATTTGAACTATGACCGATTTAGGAAAATAAAAAGTTACTGCTTGCACATAATAGTCAAGGTGTTAAACTGAGCTTTATAGCCAGCACGTTACGGCTTTGTACTATCCCGGTTTTAATGAGTGTCTTTTGAGAATGAGCCTACTTCTCTTAGGAAGCGGCCTACCTCCACACTCACATAGGTGAAATCCGTCGAGAGTGCTTCTGTGATTTAGCACCCCACTCATACGAGCTACAAATATTCATTAAGAGTTTAATAAACTCAACCTCACAATCATTACAGGCAAATACACTTACATCATAGGGAGGGATTACTAAATAGTGCATTTTTCACAACAAATCATCATGTGATTGGTTTTTCCCATTGAACCTGGCTATCGGATCTCTAGTTCCCATGTTGGGTTTCCTCACATATGACTCAAGATTTAATAGGCTTCAATCCCATCCCCTCGATGTGCTCCAGACATTTTCTCTTGCTAAGGCCTTAGTCAAGGGATCTGTAAGATTATCACAAGATTTGACATAATCAACATTAATGGTACCATTTGTCAAATATGATCTCACATTACTGTGTTTTCTCCGTATAGGTTTGGATTTACCGTTGTAATGCCGATCACTCTATCAATTGTAGCGGTGCTATCACAATGAATTAATATAGGAGGAATTGGTTTTTCAAAATAAGGTATTTGAAATAATAAATCTCTCAACCAATTCGCTTCCTCACTAGCTGAAGCTAAAGCAATTAGTTCAGTCTCCATGGTAGAGTTAGCAATAATTGTTTGCTTTTTAGACTTCCAACATATAGCACCACCTCCCAAAGTAAAAACATAACCAGTAGTAGATAAAGAATCACCTGATAAAGTGTTCCAATCTGCATCACAAAAGCCTTCAAGTACAACAGGATATTTTGTATAGAACAAACCACAATTTTTCGTTCCAATTAAATATCTCATTACTCTGTTTATAGCATGCTAATGTTCATTACCTAGCTTGCTAGTAAACCTGCTAAGTATTCATACTGCATGTGCAATATCAGGCCTAGTGAAATCAGTCACATATCTCAAACTTTCAATTATGCTAGCATATTCCTTTTGATTTATTACATCATTTTCACTTTCAGCAAAAAACAAGTGAACACTAGAATCAAATGGAGTTACAACATGCTTGCAATCATGAAAATTATATTTTTTTAATATTTTCTCAACATACTGTGACTGGTCAAGGAAAATTTCCTCACATGTTCTAGTTATTTTTATTCCAAGAATAAAATTTGCTTCATCAAGATCTTTCATTTCACAATGGCTTCTAAGAATATTTTTAGTTTCATCAATAATATTCATATTAGAGCCAAAGATCAATAAATCATCAACATATAGACAAATAATAACATGTGAATTATTCCAAGACTTATGATATATGCACTTATCACACTCATTTGTTTTATCATGCAGGAATCAAACTTTTCATGCCATTGCTTTGGTGTCTGTTTTAAGCCATATAGAGATTTATTAAGTTTACACGCTTTGCTTTCTTGGCCAGCCTTAATAAAACACTCGGGTTGTTCCATGTAAATTTTTTCATTTAGATTTCCGTTTAAAAAAACAGTTTTGACATCCATTTGATGAATTTGTAAATAAAAAATTATCGTAATAGCGATTAAAAGTCGAATGGATGTAATTCACCGGTGAAAAAAGTACCAAAAATTTTTAGGCCTTCTAGTTGTTTAAAACTTTTAGCCACAAGCCTAGCTTTATATTTATCAATAGATCCATCCGGTTTTAATTTTTTACGTAATACCCATTTACATCCAATTATTTTACAATCCGGTGGTAAATCAACTAGCTTCCAAGTTTTGTTGGAAATTAGCGATTCCATTTCATCATTTACAGTTTCTTTCCAAAAAATAGCATCATGTGAAGACAAAGCTTCTTTTAAAGTGATAGGTTCATCTTCAACATTAAAAACATAATAATCAGGACCAAAGTGTTTTCTACTCTAGCTCGTTTACTTTTTCTTAACTCAAAATCATCATTTTCATTATTATTTAAAGTAAAAGTAGAAGAACTAGGTAGTGACAAAATATTTCTTTTAGTCCCATGACCCCCATTATTTTTAGAATCAAAAGGAAATTTATTTTCATGAAAAATTGCATCACCTGATTCTATTATCAAGCTATCTTCAAGATTAAAAACTCTATAGGTTGTACTATTTGAAGCATAACAAAAAAAAACACAAGTAGTAACTTTTTTACCCAACTTTGAGATTTTAGGATCCATTAACCTTACATAGGCTAAGCAAATCCAAACTCTTAGATATCTCAAATTTGGCTTATGGTCTTTCCACAATTCAAAAGGCATTAATTTTGTCTTTTTATGAGGCACAGGATTCAACACATAACAAGCAGTCAAAAGAGCTTTATCCCAAAAACTCAAAGGTGCACAAGACTCAATTAACATGACATTAGTTAACTCAACCAAAGTTCTATTCTTCCTTTCCGGTATACCGTTAGATGCAGGAGAATAATGAGGAGGAGTTTCATGAATTATACCCTATGATCTTACAAAAGAATTAAACTCAAGTGACTCATATACACAGCCTCTATCACTTCTTATTCTTTTTATTTTTCTATTAAACTGATTTTCAACTTCATGAAGAATTTTTTTTAAAATTCTCAAAAGCATCACTTTTATTTTTCATTAAGTAAACATAAGTAAACTTAGAAAAATCATCAATGAAAGTGATAAAATATCTATTTTCTTAAAATTCCACCAAGTTCACAAATATCAGTATGAATTAATTCTAATAATTTATTTTTTCTTACAACTTGAAAATGAGGCCTCTTTGTGATTTTAACTTTACTACAAACTTCACATTTTTTAAAATTCTTTTTGATCATTGGAATTAATCCTAAACTACTCATGATTCCCACATAACGTTCATTTATATGACACAAACGAGCATGCCAAAAATTAGTAGAAGAAAATATGTAAACAGAAGTAGATGTTTTATACATTTCAACATCCAACTTGAACATACCATCACATGCATACCCTTTTTTCACAAAAATATTATTTTTCACAATTATATACTGATCAGATTCAATAATCTGTTTGAAGCCTGCTTTATTAAGAAGAAAACTAGACATAAAGTTTCTCTTCATGGAAGGAGTATAAAGTACATCTTTTAAGATTAATACCCTTCCAGAAGTAAATCTCAACTCGACATCCCATTCCAAGTACTTGACTTGTATGTGAATTTCCAAGCATGATGGTTTTGGTCTCCTCAAAATTTTTATAATTTTTAAATCAGTCTTTGTCATAACAGACATGACGGTTTGCACCAGAGTCAGCCTACCATCCATCAACATTCACCACCATATTTATGTCTGTTATCACTGCCATAAAAGATTTTTCGATAACGTTTGCCTGAGGTGTAGGCCCACGTTTCTGATATGGGCTAGATTGAGCAATATGGCCACTTTTGCCACAGATAAAGCACGGTCTTTTTTCTTATACATATTGATTTTTTGCTTGGATATTTCCACCATTATTATTATTGGGATGTCTACCATTATTTTTCTTGAATATTTTCTGCTTAGACTTCAAAGTAGTATTTTTGTTATTTTCAGGGATAGCATTATATGAAGATAAATTTACCTTCGTTGTGATGATGTTTTCTTTCGTTTGCATAAGTTCATCTTGGCCCCTAGTCGCATATTTTTTTCGCTCCTGCCTTCTCAGTGTCATACTTACTCTGCAAGGCCTTCCACCTCTTGAAGTGAGTACCGTTGAACTGGAATGGCTTGTTGAGATCTCCTATCTTGACATCCACGGAATTTTCAGTTGTTGCCATCGTTGAATCTCCTTAAAATTGTTGGTGAAAATTGCAAATAAATTGCAATAAATATTACAACTGATTACAACTGAAAAAATTACAAAATAATAAAGAAAATATATATTTCTTCTTCTACGGCTGAGGCGCGGATATCTCGCTCTCTTTAAGGAGATTCAAGCCCACTGCAATAATTGTTTCACCGGTCCAACAGTAATACTCTTTAGCTTGTCCCCTCCAAGATACAACAGTCTACTCACAATAACTCAATACTCTGGACAGGAATTGAATTCAAAGCTCCACAAAAATAACACCTCTCTTCAACTAATAAACTCTCTTATTTTTTTAATTTTGTGATTTTTTTTTTTACTCTTATATAAGTATTCTGCTCCTTATTAGAGAAGTGAGGCTGTTATTAACTATCTTTATTTACCTTTTGTTACTATCTTTATTTAACTCTTGTTATTAGTTGTTATAGTTTGAATAAGTCTCTGATGGTTGGAGTATATTTAGGAATAGTTTGTTAGTTGTAGATAGTGTGCAGATAGTGTCCTGCACTTTAGGTATAGATGCACAACTAAACATGGGCATCAACTCATGGGACATCTTGATGGAACCACAATTTCTCCATCACTTACTATTAGCCAAAGTGATCTTACTGTACCAAATCCCAGTTATCAGATATGGTTCTCTCAGGATCAATCGATCCAACAAGCAGTGATGGCATCGGTCGATCCTATAATTGCTCCAACTGTTGCAGCAACACCATCTGCTAACAAAGCGTGGGAACTCCTTTACACAACCTACGCCAACAAAAGACATACTCTCATCTTCAACTTGCGAGATCAAATGCAAAACACCAAGAAGACTTCCAAAACCATTGCGGAATACTTGCAGGAGGTTCGTTCCCTCTCCGATGCTCTTAAAGTTGTTGGTTCACCTGTCAATGACGATGAACTTGTTGTCAAAATTTTAAGTGTCCTTGGCCCCGAGTATCGTGAAATCTCTGCGGCGATACGAGCACTAAACTCTTCTTTGAGCTTTGAAGAATTATTTCACAAGCTCACAGATCATGAGCTCTTCCTAAAATATCAAGATCTGGAAAAACCATCTATGATCACAACTGTTATTGCTCAGAAGTCCAACACGTCTCCGCAATTCAACAGGAACAATCCTCGCTTCAATAACCAGCCGGGGAAACCATCTCAGTTTCGACAATGGAATTCCAACAATCAACAATCAAATTCCAACAATCTGCAATCGAATTCCAACAATCAACAAAGCAGGCGACAAGCTAAGCAATCTGTCAAATGTCAATTGTGCCACAAGTTTGGTCACACGGCAGATGTTTGTCGCTCTAAGTCGCACAATCACTTTGAAACTAAGGCTAACTTTGCATCTGGGGAGCAGTCATCCGGAAACTCTTGAGTTTTAGACTCTGGAGCAACTCACCATGTCACTGCCGAATCTCACAACCTTAAAGAGTATACAGGAATTGAAGAAATCTCTATGGGTAATGGTAAAACCATTAGCATTACTCATACTGGTTCAACTCTAATTCAGGCATCTAAATCTACTTTTAAGCTTTCTGACACACTTTGTGCTCCATTAATAAAAAAGAATCTCATCTCTGTTGCTAAGTTTTGCCAAGATAACCTCACGTCTATTGAATTTTTTCCTTTTACTTTTGTTGTGAAGGACTTGCATACTCTGAAGCCATTGGTACAAGGCCGGAACAAAAGTGGACTGTATGAGTGGCCATGTTTGCCATCCAGGAAACCCTTCATTCACCTTGCCTCCAAAAAAGCCCCACTTCAACTTTGGCATTGTCGATTGAGTCATCCCCACTCTAGAATTTTAAATTTATTTTGAGAAAATTTTCCTCACCAGTTGTTGCTAGCAAAGAAACATTTGAACTTTTGTAATGCTTGTTCTTCTAATAAAGTACATCGTTTGCCATTCCACCGACTCACTTTGTCCAGTAGTGTTCCTCTTCAGATTATCTTTAGTGATTTATGGGACCATCGCCCATTTTATCACTCGATAAAAAGTTGTATTATTGCATTTTTGTTGATCAGTATACCAAATATACTTGGTTGTATACACTTAAAAATAAAAGTGAGGTTGCGTCAATATTTCCAACGTTTCATCCTTTAGTAGAAAAATTTTTCAAAACAAAAATTTCCTCAATCTATACAGATGAAGGGGGTGAGTTCATCGGTCTTCAGCCCTATCTTAAAAAATATGGCATTGAACACTTAATTTCTCCTCCCTACACTCAACAACGTGTTGCCATAGCTGAACGCCGACATCGCCATATTTTTGAAACTGCTAAAACCCTTCTTCATGAAGCATCCTTACCCTCTGAACTTTGGTCTTTTTTATGTCAATATGCAGTCTACCTTATTAATCGACTTCCCACTCCCATCCTCAATAATGAGTCACCCTACCAAAAATTATTTGGTCGATCTCCTGACTATCACACCCTAAAAGTTTTTGGTTATCTTTGTTACCCATGGATTAAACCTTATACCAAAAATAAACTTGAACCCCGGTCCACCCCATGTGTGTATTTAGGTATCTCTCAGACTCACCATGCTCACATGTGCTTTGACCCTGTCCAGTCCAAAATTTTCATAAGTCGTGATGTTCAATTCTTTGAAAAAGAATTTCCTTTTAAACAATTGTCCATCCATTTTAAAAAAATACACTTCTCAATTAAGTTGGGAAGTCATTGACTCCAAAGAAGACAGTCCAACAACAATTCAAACCACTCCTCTCTCTATTCCATCCCTTATTCCACTCCAAGTAGAGTCCCACTCCAACAATAACACCTATTCTTCTGGCAATGCTCACTCCAACAACAACAATCAAGTACCAGCAGCTCCAGAGTTATCAGGTAATACACCTCCCCCTGTTCCTTCTTTTAATCAACTTCCTGCCCTTTCTCCTCCTGTGCATAACACTGCTACACATAAGCCTTTACTCACATACCAGAGACAAAAAACCACAAACTTGCAATCCCACCAACCAATCCCAACCACCAGTGAAGACACTCCTTCACCCCTGCCACCCCAACAAAGTTCAAATCCCACAAACCAATTACTTGATCCTTCTATACCTGCTGCCCTGATTCCACCGCCATCTTCAAATCGTATTATAACTCGGTCCCAAAATAGTATCTTCAATCCCAAAAGAAAACTTTCTTTTCTGACCCATTTGACCCCTACGCTTGTAACTTTCAAACAGGCTGATAAACATGAAGAGTGGAGACAAGCAATGAAAGCATAATATGATGCTTTAATTAAAAATCAGACTTGGGAACTCGTGCTGTGAAACATGTCAACAAATGTTGTGGATTGCAAATGGTTGTATAGGATCAATAGAAAAACAGATGGTTCTATAGATCGGTTCAAAGCTCGTCTAGTTGCAAAAGGGTTCACGCAGCGTCCTGACTTAGATTTTCATTAGACATTCAGTCTTGTTGTCAAACTGACAACCGTAAGATTGGTGTTATCTATAATTGTGCAACACAATTGGCCAATGCATCAGCTTGATATCAATAATGCTTTCCTACAAGGAAAATTGGATGAAGAAGTCTTTATGTCTCAACCCGGTGGCTTTATTAATACCCAATTTCCAACTCATGTCTGCAGACTGAAGAAGGCTATCTATGGCTTTAAATAAGCCCCACGGGCTTGGTATAATGCTCTGCATGAACATCTGCTGAAAATGCACTTTGTCAGAACAGAATCTGACACCTCTTTATTTGTATGGAAGCATATGGTTGTAACCATTTATGTGCTTGTCTATGTTGACGACATCATAATCACTGGAAACCATCCACACATGATTAAATTTGTCATCAATTCCTTGGCAGAAAGATTTTCGTTAAAGGATCTTGGCTATTTAAACTACTTCTTGGGTGTTGATGTTAAGCAAGTGCTAGATGGTCTCATTCTTTCTCAATCAAAATACATTTTGAAAATTCTTTCTGAACTAGATATGGACAATTGTAAAGGTGTTTTCACTCTCATGTGTTCCAGCGTACCCCTTCGAGTAGCTGATGGTTCGCCACTAACTGATGCCACGCGCTACCGGCGTACCCTTGGCAAATTGTAGTATCTGTCTCTCACTCGGCCTGACATATCTTATGCAATAAATAAATTATCACAATTTATGCATACTCCGACTGATGAACATTGGAAAGCAGTTAAAAGAGTATTACGATATCTAAAAGAAACCGCAAGTTCAGGACTTCGCATCCTTCACAACCCTAACTCCAATTTGTATATGTATGCTGATGCCGACTGGGCTGGCGATCCAAATGACAGAATCTCTACATCAGGTTACATACTTTTCTTTGGACCAAATCCAATTAGTTGGTCGTCCAGAAAACAACGTGCAGTGGCACGCTCGTCCACTGAGGCAGAGTACAAATTAGTAGCCAATGCACTTGTAGAGATCACATGGGTGCGAAACTTACTTCATGAGTTACATGTCACCATTCCGAAGACGCCAACAATCTACTGTGACAATGTTGGAGTAACTTATTTGTCTCACTACCCAGTGTTCCATACTCGTATGAAACATGTTGCTGTAGATTTCACATATGTCCGTGATCAGGTTCACGCTCATCAAGTTCATGTTACTCATACTCATGCTTCTGATCAACTTGTTGATACCTTCACCAAGCCACTGCCTAAATCAGCCCTTATTAGATGTCGTTCCAAGTTAGGTATTGTTGCACCTTACCTAACTTGAGGAAGTGTATTAACTATCTTTATTTACCTTTTGTTACTATCTTTATTTAACTTTTGTTATTAGTTGTTATAGTTTGAATAAGTCTCTGATGGTTGGAGTATATTTAGGAATAGTTAGTTAGTTGTAGTTAGTGTGCAGATAGTGGCCTGCACTTTAGGTGTAGTTAGTTGTATATTCTGTATTTAAAAGCTTGCTTCCAGAGTTAATGTATCTTCCTTTTCATCTCCTTCTCTGAATCTTTATAGCTGTCTCTTATTTATAGCAAAAGAACATATGCCAATGTTGAAATTGCAGCCTGACATATTTGAATAAAAAAAACAACCTTTTTTGAAAAAGTTAAAGTACCTAAATAGTAGCCTCAATTGTTTATCTTTTTTATTTTCATTGTAGCAACCAACTTTGACTACCAATAAAGTTGTCCACAAAATATTGTAAGAACAAGTGGAATGGTGATGGAGCCAACAATATCAATAAATAATAAATGTTGTAATTATCACAAGTCTTAGAATAGACTATTATAATAATAAATTTGACATTAATAATAATGTTAAAATGCCACTAATCCATCAGAAATTAACTAAAGCACCCAACTACCTTCTGGCCGGGTACTTTTTTAAATCTTATACCAGATTTTATATATTTTTATATAATTATACCTAATTTGCATCATCTTGCCTTCCGGTTGTGATGGTGCCGGTAGTGTTGTGGTTGATAGTGGTGGGGGCGGTGCAGCGGTGGCGACGGAGAAAGAGGAGGTATAGAAGGTTGAAGAAAAAGAAGAGCCTGAAGATGAAGACTTTAATTTGGATCTCTTTGCTTAGATCAACGATTTAAGTTTTATGCATTGACAATATAAGTGCGCATGCAATTATTACTTTTGTGTTTTACTATCGAATTGGACTTGGAGTTGATGTTTTGTTTACTCTTTTGGATTAAAAGTCTATATTTTAGTTTAGTTTTCTTTTATATAATGCTTAGTAATTTTTGTAGTATTTGGTTTATGTCTAAGTTTATATTATGTTCATCATGCATGGAGAGATTCATTTTTACAAGTAATATATTTTTTTGGACAGGTTACACAGATTGTGTTTAATAGGGATGCATTTATTAAAATTATAAGCGTCTCACAAAAGTAAGGTTGTCCATCTTATAAGAATTTTTTTCATTTTTACACCTAAAAGATAAGAAAAGATCGTATCATGCACCAATATGGGTTGTGGTGTAGTGGTGATGTTGCTTCATCCTTAACCAGAGGTTTCGGGTTTGAGCCTTGGATATGGAGAAAATTCTTTTGGGAGTGTTGCCCCCTTAATGGACTCTACAACGCGCGATCCAAATTAATCGAGGCTCCAATGCATGCACCGGACACGGATGGAAAAAAAAAGTATCCTACAAATAAAATTGGAAGTGAGTTGAACTAATTTGGAGTCAAAATTCAAAGCTACACTGTATATCACTACTATATACATCACACAGATATGGAAAACATACACTGATATACATCTCTTCTTCCGTACAAAGTCCACCAAGAAACACTATTTGAGTCAACATTCATCCTCGTCCACATGCTTCATTTTTGTATAGTAAAGAGGTAATTCTCCTTATCTCTTTCTGATCTTTACATTGTTCTTGCACTTGGCATTCATTTGATTCTTCTTCTTCTTGCTATGTTGTCAAAGATTGCTTCTTTATGCTCTCTTAAGTGTTCTTGTACTTGGGATTCATTGATTTGATTCTTCTTCTTGTTATGTTGTCAAAGATTGCTTCTTTATGATCTCTTAAGTGTTCTTGTACTTGGGATTCATTTGATTTTTCTTCTTGTTGACAAGAGGGAGTTGCTCACTTCTAATACTGAGGTTGTGAGTTCGAGTCACCTACGGAGAGGTAATCAAAGATTGCTTTTTTATGCTCTCTTTAGTGTTCTTGCACTTGCGATTCATTTGATTCTTCTTGTCGTTGACAAGAGGGAGTTGCTCGGATAGTAATTCTTCTTATCTCTTTCTGATCTTTACATTGTTCTTGCAATTGGGATTGATTTTATTATTCTTCTTGTTATGTTGTCAAAGATTGCCTCTTTATGATCTCTTTAGTGTTCTTGTTCTTGGGATTCATTTGATCTTCCTTCTTGTTGTGTTGTCAAAGATCATTGCCTCTTTATGATCTCTTTAGTGTTCTTGTACTTGGGATTCATTTCATTCTTCCTTCTTGTTATGTTGTCAAAGATTGCCTCTTTATGGTCTCTTCAGTGTTCTTGCACTTGGGATTCATTTGATTCTTCTTCTTGTTGACAAGAGGGAGTTGCTCGGATAGTAAACACCTGTCGCTTTGTGATAATTTGATTTATCTTCTTATTTTGTGTCCCTTGAAAACAAGATTTGAAGAATAGGGAGGTTCAATGGCTTTTGCTGCTGTGACAGTTTGCTTACAGACCCTTGATCAGACTTTTAGTTCCAACCCTTTTCTGAATCTTGATAAGGATGAACACTGTCAATTTCTTTCTGAAAAACTTGGTATTTTCCAGAGATTTCTCGAGGATTCGACAAATAAGTGGGATGATCTTGAAAAGGTGGAAGATTTGGAGAGACGGATTCGAGATGTGTCTTATAGAGCACAAGATTATGTTGAGGAATTGGCTTTCTTTAGTTGGAAAGACATGGACCTATTGGAGTGTTACGATAGGGTGTATAGCACCAAGGGATGCTTGTCCCAAATCGTGGACGAAATTAAGTTGATTGAATTGGAAGTGATGAAGATCTATGAGCAAATGTCTTGTCTTGCAGATATTAATGAATCTGAGAGTTATTTGCTTGAAAGTTCAGCGGAGAAAAGTTCGGTAGTACAAGACATTGTGGTTGGCTTAGACGATGATGTGTTGGAAATAAAAACGCGGCTTTGCTCTTTCTCGTCAAAGTTAGAGATTGTCTCTCTTGTCGGTATGGGTGGCATTGGCAAAAGCACCCTTGCTAGAATGGTTTATGATGATAGCTTCATTCAATATCACTTCAGTATTCGTGCTTGGGTCACAGTGAAAGACCGTCAAGTGAAAGGATTGTTTCTTGGTCTACTGGATGGTATGGTTGAGTTTATCGATGAGATTCATGAGAAACACAGTGACCAATTGGAAGAAATGTTGTATAGAAAGTTAAAGCATAATCGGTATCTCATTGTCTTGGATGATGTGTGGTCCACAGAGGTTTGGGATAAAGTTAGAAGGTGTTTCCCTGACGACAAGAATGGAAGCCGGATCTTGCTAACTACCCGACTTACGGAAGTGGCATTACTTGCTAAATCAGACAGCGCTCCGTACTGCTTAAAGCTGTTGGATTTGGAGGAAAGTTGGGAGCTTCTATGTCAGAAGGTGTTTGGAAGAAAATTCGACCATCCAGATTTAAAGGATATCGGAAAGAAGATTGCAGAACGATGCCAAGGGCTACCTCTAACAATTCTTGTGGTGGCTGGCCAGCTATCTAAGTTACAAAGGACTAGGATGTGTTGGGAGACTTTTGCAAAAACTGTTGGTTCAACTGTTACCGATGAGTACAAGAAATGCTTAGATATACTTGCTTTGAGTTACAGAAACTTGCCACATCACTTGAAAGCTTGTTTCATTTATATTTGTGCATTTCCAGCAGAGACTGCGATTCGTGTCCAGCTATTGGTAAATCTATGGATTGCTGAGGGGTTCCTAACTACAGGAAAACAAAAGACCTTTGAAAACTATGCGGAAGAATGTTTGGAAGATCTTGTGAATCGGAGTCTCGTTATTGTCAAACAGCGGAAATCCAATGGTCGAGTCAAAAGTTGTGCTGTACATGATCTTCTGAGAGACTTAGGCTTGAGAGAAGCTCAAAGGGAGAATTTTTTTCATTTCCCTGAATTCTTTGCCGCAGCCGATACTCTGCACTGTGGCCGTCGTCTCAGTTACTATACTGCTGCCTCTATTGAAGTTCCCTGGAAGCCATTGCTTCCCCTCTCCCGAACTTTACTTCTTTCCAGTTCCGAGATAGCTCCATGTTTTTGGTCACGGTTGCTTGGTTCTTTACAATATAAATTGTTGAGAGTGTTGCGCATAGTACATGTTACCTTCGATTATTTCCCCACTCAAGTTCTGCAACTGGTTCATTTAAGGTATCTTGCTCTGACAGTCAAGGAACCCGAATGCCCTGAATCGATTTCAAGGCTGTGGAACTTACAGACCTTCATTTTGGCTACACGTGGAGTCTTGAATCTGCCTAAAACTGTATGGGAAATGGACAACTTAAGGCATGTATGTTTGGGCAACGGATGTTTTTTACCGAATCCCATGTCTACTAGCTTCAATGGTTGTAAGGTTTTAACAAATCTACAAACAATAACCTATGTGGACATAATGAGTTGTACAGGAGAGGTCGCCGAGAATGTTCCCAACCTCAAGAAATTGGCGATACAAGGACACGGAGATGGTGCAAGCAGTCAGCTATCCTATTACCTCAGTAATCTTCTCCACTTGAAGCAACTCGAAAAATTGAAGCTTTGCTACCACAACTTGTCTAGCATGGATTTTTGCCCGTCAAACCTCAAGAAGTTGGTTCTGAATCGGTGTTCTCTCTCATGTGGATTTACGAGCTCTCTTTGTATGTTACCTAATCTTGAGATTCTTAAACTAGAGTGTGTAGAATTCGAGCAACACACTTGGAATCTGACCGAAGAAGTGTTTAGTCACTTGAAGTACCTAAAAATGGTCGCTTTTAACCTCAGGGTATGGAACGCTAGCGAGGTAAACTTTCTAAAACTTGAACATCTAGTTCTAGAAAGTTGTTACTCACTAGAAAATTTTCCTCATGAAGTAGGGAACATTTATACATTACAATGCATTGAGGTGCTTTCGTGTTCAGTGGTTGTTGAAATGTCCGTTCAAAGAGTACAGGAGGAACAGAACAATATGGGAAATGACAGCCTCAATGTTTCTATTCCGTATAAGGGCAGCATCAATGTTTCTATTCCGGATAAGCGCATCGTCGATGTTTCTATCCCGGAGAATGAAAGCCTCGATGTTTCTATCCCAGAGAACGGCAGCCTCGATGTTTCTATCCCGGAGAAAGGCTGCCTCAATGTTTCTATCCCGGAGAATGTGAGCGTCAGTATTTCCGTCACTGTGAGGGACAGCCTCAAAGTTTCTATCTCGGGGAAGGGCAGCTTCAGTATTGAGCTCTCAGGGAAGGGCAGCCTCAATGTATCTATCCCGGAGAAGGGCACCCTCAATGTTTTTGTCCCGGTGAAGGGAAGCCTCAATATTTTTGTCCCGGGGAAGGGCATCTTCAGTATTTTTGTCCCGGTGAAGGGTAGTCTCAATGTTTCTATCCCAGGGAAGGGCAGCTTCTACGTTTTTGTCCCGGTGAAGGGTAGCCTCGATGTTTTTATCCATGAGAAGGGCGGCCTTAATCTTTCTTTCCAGCATCAATCCTTTTAACAAAAGTCCAAAGACATTAAAAAGGGCAGCCCGGTGCACTAAAACTCCCGCTATGCACAAGGTCCGGGGAAGGGCCACACCACAAGGGTGCATTGTAAGCAGCCTTACCTTGCATTTCTGCCGGAGCATTTCTGTCGGAGGCTGTTTCCAAGGCTTGAACCCGTGACCTCCTGGTCACATGACAACAACTTTGCCAGTTACTCCAAGGCTCCCCTTCAAAGTCCAGAGACATTCACCAATGAAATTCTTTTAGCAAAAAATATCTACACAAATTTACAACTCTTAGGTTGAGTTGTATTTGGTTGATGCTATAAATAAAAAAGTTTTAGGTAATATTTACACCATCCAATAATCCTTACTTGACATAAGCTTGCCAACCCAAAAGCTTGTCAGTTCTGCTTGACCCACCCTCCATCGGGAGGGTCACACTACCTCTGCTTGCTTTCATGTACTTTATTTCTTACGTAACAAAGTTTATTCCGGCTAGACTTTCTTCTTCTCTTATCTACGATATAGTTAAGCCAAGATGAAAGTCGTGCTTACTCTCACCTGTGTATGACAAACAAGATTTCGCTGTAGCAGCCAAAATAAATCGGGACAAAATAATGTTGTTATAGAGAGGTTTGATTGTACTGCTTGAGAAATAGCACCTAGAAGGATGGATGTTGCCTAACGAAAAAGAGAATTTCCCCATCCAAGAATTATTTGCTCGACGCCTGTGCAAGCTGGAATCCTTATGTTAGCTTGGTTGTTTGGAAGATTGTTTCTTTATACTTGGTGTCTTCGCTTATTCTTAATCTGTACCCAGACAGACAAGCCTCAAGTGTTCCATTTCCCGTACAGTTTTAGGCAGATTCAAGCTTTCACGTGTATCCGAAATGAAGGTCTGTAAGTTGCACAACCTTGAAATTACTTCAGGTTCATAAACTGCTAGTGCAAGATATACATCAAATGATCGAACCAGCTGCAAAACTTGAGTGGGGAAACAATCGAATGCAGAATGTAGTATCTCCAACAATTTATATAGTAACGGACTATGCAACTGCGAACTAAAATCTCACAGAGCTCCTGAGCAATGGGAAAGGAGTAGAGTTCGAGAGAGGCGAAGTAATGGTTTCCAGGGTACTTCACCGAGAGGACTGCCGCAGTGCAAAGTATCAGCTGAGGCAGAGAGTTCAGGGAAACAAAAGCAAATCTCTCGCCCTTTGAGCCTCACTCAAAGCGTAGAGTCTTGCAGAAGATCATGGACATCACAACTTTTGACTCGACTAGTGGATCGGAGCTACTCTCTTTAACAATAATAACACTTCGATTCACAGGTCTTTTATTAAGCTTTAACTTTTTATACGACATTTCTGCCAATCGCTCACTATGTTTCTCAAGAATCTCATCGGTAAACTCAACGATATCATCCAGGAGACGAAGCATCTATCCTAAAGCGCACGAACACTAAAGAGATCATAAAAAGGAAATCTTTGACAACATAACAAGAAGAAGAATCAAATGAATCCCAAAGTGCAAGACTCAAATAGTGAACATGGGGGGATTTTGCAAGGGAAAAGAGATGTATATCAGATGTATATCAGTGTATATTCTTCACATATGTGTAATATTGGTAGTTGTATGTTTAGGTCGAGATTGGGTAGGCAAACTATTAAGTTTCGATAACAGTTGATTTGCTTCGATTGTTTGCTTGTGTGAGTGTTTCTTTAATTATAGTTTTCGATCAAATGTATCCATTTGCCGGCGAATGTTCCGAAGTATTATGTATTTAAAGACCGTTCGTGATCACGTGATATAATTTTGTGAGGACTGTGTATATGCCGGTTTTGTGAAAACTGTGATATAATCTGTACCTATAATTTAGTTCAAGTCACTTCCAATCTTCCATAATTTTGTGAAAACTATCAAAATTTCAACAATCTCTTACGCTTAACAAATGGGAAAACTATAATTCATAAACAAGATATCAAAATATTCTAAGGCAGTGTATTGATAAATCGCGTACTTTCTATGTTCCTTTTGTATATAAATGTTTGTTATTACAAACTTTCAAATAAATACAAATTTATAAAGATTCACTGATCAATAATTTTAGTAACTGATTATTCTTTTATCTAATCCGAACATGAGTTTTGTTATGATTGATATGATCCATGCATTGATAGCTATAGTTAGTGAGCAGGCTATGTGGTTCCATTTGGTAGTAAAATTCTTTTATTTGCAAAAAAAATAAAAATAAAATAAAAATTAAAAAATAAGTACTTCTATTAATCTCCATTTGCACTTGTTTTTGAGAAATTTTTTTATACTAATCAGATTATAGGATAGGTTAGTACTGAATTTACAATATATTCTTCTTCTTTTTTGTTGTACTATGATTACGTAGATATAACTCGAGAAAATTTGAAGGACAAAAATTATGGATAAATAGTCGATTTAATGACTCTTATCGATCGATGACCTACGTTCATGTGACATTGGCTTTCGATACAAATTAGTCCGTTCAGCCAAGGGTCTTTTGGAACAATCTTTCTATGTATATTCTATTTTCTCAGACACGCTTATGAAATTACACTGATTTTTTGTTATTATTGTGAGGTTTATATTTTATAAATTAATCTAGTATAAGCTACTTTATGTTCATGTTTTTTTTGTTGCTTGTCATCTTCTTTAAAGTCTCATAATTAAAAAATTGTCTTTGATCAAACATTATATTCTACTTCCTAATTTTTCTTAGTTTTCGTTGTACTACGAGTACGCAAATATAACTCGAGAAAATTTGAAGGACAAAAATTATGGACATGTAGTCGATTTAATAACTCTATTGATCGATGACCTATGGCTTTCGATACAAATTAGTTCGATCTGTCAAGGGTCTATTGAAACAACCTTTCTACTTCTTAAGGCAGAAATATGGTCTATGTATATTCTATTTTTCCAAGCACGCTTATGAAATTACACTGATTTATTGTTATTATTGAGAGGGTTATATTAATTAATAAATTAGTCTAGTATAAGCTACTTTATGTTCATGTTTTCTTGTTGCTTGTCATCTTCTCTAAAGTCCCTTAATTAAAAAATATTCTTTGATCAAACATTGTGTTCTACTTCCTTGCTATTTTTTCATGAAAATCCATAGAGAAAACAATTTGGTAAAGTTAACTAGGAATAACTAAGTATTCTTATGTAAGTTATACATTACAACTTGTACTATTTTATGAGTAATACCTTACAAGTGTGTGTGTATGTATAGTATAATCTCTTTATTAATCTTTATGCTAATTCAATTTCTTGTTGCTTGTAATCAAATCTCTTAAAAGTTTGTCCTCATCAAATATTTTACTTTCATAACGATCAAGTTTTCTTTGGAAACCGATTTTTCATGTGTGTTATATTATAAGTTCTATAACAATATTTTGCTATAGCGAGCAAAAAACTATTCAAACAAACAACGTCGTTACAGCATAGGCGGACCTATCCTTAGGGTAGGAGTGTCTCGGGCACCCGATAATCTGGGAAAAAAATGATATAATGTATATATATACATCGAGTGTGCATAAGTTTTACCTTTTAAATTGTGTGTATAGTTATGTATTTCCAACCTTTCCAACAAAGGCAAAATATGGTTTTTCGAGACGAGGGTCTTTTGGAAACAGCCCCGCTACCTCTTTGAGGTAGCGTACACTCTACTCTACCTCAGAGGCGAGTGAGAAGGGTTGTGTCCAATAGACTCGCGACTCAAGACAAAGACATTAGCGATATGAGTACAAGAACCTTGAGATGGTAACAAAACAATAGATATTAACAGAATAAAAGTACCACAAAATAATAATACTGCCATCGATCTACCCGAGTGGTAATTCTTCATTAGTAATTGTTCATTTTAACTTCTTCATTTTAACCTTAGTAGTAATTGTTCTTGAAGGCTATAAACAACTCAAACCTACTAATTAATGTTTCTTAAGGAGCCTCTAAAAGAAAAACACAACATCATGAAGGAAGTAGTTTAGACCAATTTGGTTTATTTTATACTCTTCCATTCAACAAGTAATATGTAGGGGTGTGCAAAAACCGAACCGACCGATTAATCGAACTGATAAAAATGTTATTGGGTTAACGGTTTTTTATTAGTTTTATAAAAAAATTTATTGGGTAAATGGTTCGATTTCGGTTTTAGTTTATTGGGTTATCGGTTACACTAAGTTATTGTTTTATCCCTATTTATGTTATATAAATAAATCTCTCTCTATCTATCTATATATATAGAGAGAGAAATAGATAGATAGATATGTGTGTATATATATATATATATATTATATGCACTACTTATTTACAATTCAGTGATTCACAAAGTATTAACCTATTCAGGGCAATAAAAGCACAATATAAAGCTCGACTATTATCGTATTGAAAAGCTTAAAGCATTTATAGCTTCCAACAATTAAGATTTAATTTTTTTTCTAACTAACATTCAGTTCAAGTTTGAAGATTCTTGTAAATTAAAATGCATTGCGTAGGATTTTGACGGTAACTAAGATTTCGTTTTTTTATGTTTGTTGTTATTATTTCTATTTTATAAGTATTTTCTTATTCGTTAAACTGAAAACTGAACCGTTAAGGACCAAAGCCGATAAGAAAATATCTTATTGGTTTTACACATTTAAAAATTGAAAACCGATAAACCGAATCAATAACACATAAAACCGAACCGAACCGAACCGACCGATGTACACCTTAGTAATATGGATATTATGGTAAAATTCTTATATCAATCATTATTTTTAAATGGACGTGCAAAGTTCAAAGTAGACATAAGACAAGTAAAAGTGAACTGAGACTTGTTGCCTTTTCATCTTTTCCAGGTGAATTTGCAGTAAATGCTACTACTTATTGCCATTCAAGAGTCCAATGCAGTAGCAAAAACCTTTCGTTTTCTTTCCTTTATAGTATTTATATCTCAAAAATGCTCCAAAGGTATGGCTGTTGTAGTTTCTTGTGCAGTATTTTACTATGTTGCTAATGAACAAAATATTCTGGAGTCTGTTTATATCAGCAGTCAAGTTCGTAATCTTAATTCCACCATTCTCTTTCGTGTTCCGGCTGTTGCATTTCATCTTCACCCTTACTTTTGATGATCGATTCTCTTTACTTGGACGCTGCGTTAAATGTGTACGTGTTCTTAGTGCTTGTTTACGTTTTAATATTACTTCATGATGCCTTTCGTGGGGTCTGGGGAGGGTAGATTGTACGCGCAGTCCATACCACTACCGAGTATATGCCTTTCTTTGTTTGTTGAAATTCAATTTAAGTATGATATTATGCGTCTTCAGTCCTATGTTCTCTTCAAAAATGTTGCCGCCTCCGGGCCGGATTCTCCAAAAATGCACTACTTTTAGAGTATTGGATATAATGTTTCTACTTGTGTCTTTTTAGGTGGCTATCATTTACGATCATATTGTTAAAATCAAACAAGAAGTTGAAGCTGAACTGTATGGTGAAGATGCCAATGTGAGTGTCAGTTGCTAATAAGATATGCCTTTTTCTTTGATGTGTTTCTTGACCATACTTTTATCAATGTAGATTACTGGAGAAGCTTGTTTGGAGGGCCGCGAACGCATTAGGTATACTCGAGGTTAGCTGCTGCAATTGAAGGACGATATTCTTAAACTCAAACAAGAAGTTGAAGAAGAACTGTTTGGTGAAGAGCCCAATCAAGATCATGCAGATAACAACGTGAGTACTTGGGTTTGGAAGGCCTTACCTCTATAGTTAATAGGTTATGTAATAGCTTGCCCGAAGGAAGTAATGTGATCAGAAAATGTAGCATTTGGGTTATACGATTTCGTTACAGTTACCATGTACGTTGGATTATTTAAGGATAGCGTTAGCTATTGTGAGGAATTGCCTTTTTATTTCATACATAAGGACTTCTTGTATAGATGAAATGTGTGTTGACTATCCTTTTATCATTGTAGAGTGAAGCCTCGTGCTTTGGGGGCCGTGAGCGAGTTAGTTATACTCGAGATCAGCTGCTGCAACTGAGGGAGGTAAAAGTTATACTTGAACGTTTTCTTAAATGTGAATTTG
The DNA here is from genome assembly GCA_030864215.1 of Capsicum pubescens. NCBI lineage: Eukaryota > Viridiplantae > Streptophyta > Magnoliopsida > Solanales > Solanaceae > Capsicum > Capsicum pubescens. Next base: position 50,731,198 of record CM061544.1, read on the forward strand.
TTCTTGATTCTTGTTATGTCTATTTGCTTGACAGTGCGTACCATTCTATTATGTTTTTAGGTTGTTAATATCTCTGACCATATTCTTAAAATCAAACAAGATGTTGAATCTGAACTGTTTGGTGAAGATGCAAGTCGAGATCATGCAGAAAGCGATGTGAGTTATCTGTTGCAAAGGATACGCCTATTTCTGAATGTCGGTTCTTTTTTCATTGTCGACTATCTTTTTACCATTGTCGACCACTGGAGACTCGTATTAAGTACTTTAGGGAGTAGCTGAAGCTATTTTCAGAAGCTAAAAAGAGTAGAATTTTCCCCCGAAGTACTTTTTGAAAGGCACTTTTTAGGAAATGTACTTTAGAAGCACTTTTAAAAGCTTCGTCAAGCACTAGTTGTTGCTCAAAGAGTTCTTTTACCAAAAGTACTAAAGTTCCCGTGATTAGCCAAACACAAACTGCTTTTCACGAAAAGTACTTTGGCTACCGCCTCACACACAATGTAGTGGTGTATCCGGAACTTTAGTAATTGAGTTGTACAACGTCTGTGCAGTTTGTATGAATATAGAATAAGGTGCAAGCGATGCAGTAATATTCCGTACTTGTTTAATCAATTCAGTTATCGATAATAATTTGAAATATTGACTTACCGTTTATGAGCTTGAGGCCGCAGAAAGAGGCATTTCCTTTTTGTTCTATCTTAGAAATGCTTAAAAGTGTGCTGCTTCTTGTACGAAATGTATCGTGGCTATATCCGTTTGTCATTGTAGATTGGAGGCTCTCGCGTAGAGGGTCGTGAAAGCTTTAGATATACTCTAGATCAGATGCTGCAATTGAGGGAGGTAAATAGTTCAGTATCTTCTAAGTTTTTTAACAGATTTTGTTATCAGACTTTAGAGTTTTCTTGTTGTTTATATGGTTTTTCTTTTGGTTGATTCCTTCCCACTAGGTGACTAACATTTCTGACGATGTTCTTAAAATCAAAGAAGTTGCACCTCTACTATTTCGTGATGATGCCAACGTGAGTATCTGCTAAAAAGCAGTTGCATTTCCCTTTAATTTTCCGATCACTTTTTGTTGCCAGAAATCGTCTCATTCATGCTTCTGTAGGTGCCAGCGCAGTCTCAGGCTCGTTATCTCCCGCTGCAGTTTCCTACAACACAACAACAATATACCCGGTGGGGTCTGGACCGAGGGGTATTTCCTAATTCGATGCTTTTTCAATCATTTCCAGAACACTCATTATTTCTCTGGCTTTTCCGCTACTAGCTTGCTAAAAGTGTAGTTGTCGATCTGGAACTTCTGTATTTTCATTTTGCACTGTCTTTGCAGTGAGTATGAATATAGAATTAAGTGTTAAGGGACGCAGTTATGTTGTTCAAGGCAAAAATTGTTTCTGATATGAGACTATCTCTAAGTTTTTGATGTCAAAATTCTAGACTTTGTTTGTGAATCAGGAAGGATTAATCAAACCCAAGCGGCGAAGGTCAACAGCTCGAAGAAGAAATCGTTCTGGCAAATATCATGTCTTCAAGACTGCGAAGGGGTAATTTTTCCGGCTGTGTACTAGTTAGCCATCTTTGTTTTCAAAGGTTCATTTAAAGCACACTTAAACCGTGAAGCTCAGGGAAGGCGCTTTGTGTTGCTTAGACTGTGTCTGCGTTGGCAAGAGATTTAGGCGTGTACCTCATCGCTCATGAGTTCTATCTTCAAAAGCTTTTTGACTTTGACAACACTGGTCTGGATGTCTCTCTGTCATTTGGACCACGATATTGAACTTCCATTGATATGTTATCACTTGTTTTATGAGTCTATGCATGAGGTACTTGCTCTCGAAACTGTTATGTCATTATTTATCCTAACTAATATTGTTTTGCAGTATGCTCAACAAGCTGACTCCGGAGAACTTTGATATCTTCAAAGGTCGATTACTAGATGCAGGGATAACGCGTGCAGACATTCTAAAGGTTTGTGTTCCCTTCTCAGGGATACTTCTTTTTTTGGGTTGTGTTTTACTTCACCTCGTATTTTCCCTTGCTTGCATCGGCAGGGTGTTATTTCCTTGATATTTGACAAGGCTGCTGTAACACCCTGTAAAAGTCGTGCATGGATTAGCCTTTAATAGAGTGCCCTTAGACTTAAAAACTTGAAAATTTTTCTAAGTGTAATGAGGACTTAGAGTCATTTTAGCTGGCAATCTTCGGGATACAACTTTTCAACCTTTCCGACATCTGCTTTTAGATTTTCAAGTTGCGTTATGATCGGGAAATCTCGTAGTACATCTCGGATAAGTTTCGGAATTTTTCGGAACGCATAAGGCTGCGTTTGGATTTAAAAACAGTAGCAAAACGCATAGACTATTGCCCAGTTTTCAGCATTTCAGGGTCAATTTCAAACGATCATAACTCCCTGTATATAATGAAATGTGTGAGCTATAATATATCAAACAAAAGCTCTTCGAGTCCTCTTTCAATTGCAGTTGGTTTCATCCAATTTGAGTATATGAGTAAAAAGTTATAATCGATTTACTCTAGTCTACCAAACTGTCAACTGAGGGACAGATTTGACCTTAATTGTTCCTTAGGGGTATTTTGGTAATCCTCCACCCCTATATATACCACCAACACAAGCAACTCAAGATTCAACCGCGGGTTCGTGAAACAAATTACAGATTTGGAATCCTCTCGTTGTAGGCGTCGATAGACACCCAAAATTCGTGGAGAACAAGGTACGCGGGATTTTCCTAAATTCTCATGGGCATAGAAAAATCATGTTTTAGAATGGGGTTTTAAATTATGTATATATATTTATGTATAAGATGTTTTAACATCATTGTTTTGGTCTTTTGACCATCTCCAAAGCGATTTGACAGTTTATATACATATATGAATGAATGTGTTTCAATTTTGAATACATGAACTTGCTAAAGACATTTGACCACCAGGTGTTTGATGAAATTTCTGCATGAATTGAACTTTAAGTTTCGGAATATGAAATCCTTTACATCAGTTACATGTTTTGGTGGTCTAAACTATGTTTTGAATGAAAGCTCTTGCTTAATACATTATGGCTCAGAAAAATCATGACTTGCAAGTCTTGGTATGACGATACCAACTCAGACTAATGCCATATCAGACTCAGACTAACAGACATTTCAGACTTTCATGATTTTAGACATTCAGAATGTTGCATGTACAGAAAAGGTTAAAAATGGGCATACAGAGATGTTAGGTGGTTCCCCGAAGAGGGCTTGAGTTCAAGCGACTCATTGCCTAAAACCGTGGTTTGCCGAATCGGGTATACTATTATGCGCTGACTTAAATGTCCTGTGGCGTATCAGACTTAGACACTCCAACCCTTGCGGCACACTTGGGTTGGGGGCTTCCCCGCCGAGTCAATGACGGATTCCATACAGCCCGTGGAATATCAGACTTGTAGGGGAATACCACCTAACTCAGAAGTTAAACACAGATCATGATTTGAAATGAACAGACAGGTTACATGTTTTCAGAAAGTGCCCATGTATTTTTCAGAAACAGTTTTATACATGATGTCTTGATGAAAAATTGTTTTCACTTAATATGTATATATATATATATATATATGTATGTTCCATTATACTATTTTTTTGGATTGCTTCGCGTGCCAGTACTTTTGTGCTGACCCCTCTCCTTCCAGGTTCTGAGGCACAGTCTAGGGGTCCAGCTACTCAATAGACATTCTCGGATTTGCAGACTTGATCTCACAGTGGTGAGCCTTCTATTATTCGGAAGGCCTAATTATGTCAGACATTATCTTATTTATTATGTTTTTGGTTTACTGGGGGCCTTGTCCCAGTTTCTTTTCAGACAGATGTTTATGTTCTTAGTAGAGATTTCGCAGACTGATGTCAGATAGTATTATTCAAAAATGTTGCAGAACTTGACCATGTTTTCCGTACTCAGTTTCAATTCCGCATTTTATTATGATTATGAATGTTGTGCATGATAACCAGATCGAGAATGGGTGTTCCGGGCCTTCATGGTTCGGGATGCTCGTCACGGCTAGGGCCTAGGCTCGGGTCGTGACAGCTGCATTGGAACCTACATTTTGCTCGATGTACGCCCAACTGTGTTCTTATCTCAACGAAAAACTGCCTCCATTTCCTTCTACTGATGAACCTGGTGGCGAAGAGATTACATTCGAGCATGTTCTGTTGAATACTTGTGACGAAGCATATGAAGGTGCTGAAAAACTCCGAGAAGAGTTGATGCAAATGACAGCCCCCGAGCAGGAGTCAGAACGCAAGGACAAAGAGAAGTTGCTCCTATCGCGCACTCTTGGCAATAGAAGTCTTATAGGAGAGCTTCTAACGCGAAAGATGATCCCTAAAATGTTATCTTCGCCACCTTCTTTAGTTTGTTCCATGATCAGCTCTTTGAACCATTTTCTTCGTTGGCTTTTTTAACAGTATCGATATCTATTATGTTGCAATCCCAAAGGTGGTTCTCCGCGAGATACGTATATATGTTGATGCCATTTCTCAGTATCTATTTTGGTTTGATTAACTTTGTGAATTATGTAATGAAATAGAGAAAATCAACTGCTTTACCTATGTACTTGATGGTTGTGGTAAATTGGTATCTTACTGTGTTTGCTTGGATCAATATGGTTATCTTATCACAGTGAGACTTACTTTTTGATTTTGAAAGATTTTATGTTCGAATTTACGATCAAAGTTAGTTAGATGGTTTAGCCTTGAGGGTGGTGATCTTGAACTTTTGGCTGCGTACGATACACCCTTGTGGTAGGGCCCTTCCCGGGACCTTGTGCATAGCGGGAGCTTTAGTGCACCGGGCTTCTCTTTTAGAAAGGGGAGCCTTGGAGTAACGGGTAAAGTTGTTGTCATGTGACTAGGAGGTCACGGGTTCAAGTCTTGGAAACAGCCTCTGGCAGAAATGCAACGTAAGGCTGCATACGATACACCCTTGTTGTGGAGCCCTTCCCCGGATCCTGCGCATAGTGAGAGCTTTAGTGCACCAGGCCGACCTTTTTGTTACTTTCGATCTTGTAAGTTTGTTGTTGGGTAAGCAGAGGTCAAAAGTTTACGACCACTCATTCCTAAGGTCGTTGAGCGTAGTTTATCACTCGATAGACGGGTGGTACCAAGTTTATTTATTTATTCGAGTACTCGATTGCAAACTAATAAGAAATGGACATTGGATCTGACTTGAACTTCCAAAAGCTGACAAGGGGGAGTTGTTCGGACTTGTATGTCATAATTGCCGGTGTTGCTTTACCATATCTATCGCGCAATTTAAAAATATTTTATTTTCTAAGTTTTATATTAAACTTGAAAAGGTCGAGGTCATTTCCCCGCACAAATATCGATAACTAAGGTGGCTAGGAGGCCGAAGCAAACGACCCTTCCTACACCGATGTGGGACTCTTAACACAGACTTTACCACTACGAATTGATTTTGTTTAGATTTATTTGAGGGCAAACAACATAAATCCTGATAGTTTGAATCTTGATTACAGAAAATTCTGATATTTTGTATAGTTACTGAATATCTTAATTTTTTGTCTGTCGAGATACACAATTAACTCTCATACTTTCAGCGAATATACATGTTTTTGCTTTGTAAAGAAACATAATTAGCGCTCCCTTACATTTTTTTCCGATTTGGGTCTGTCAAAATACATAATACACCCCACAAAGATACATTTTTTTCTTCGTAAAGATACATAATTAGCTCTCAATATATCGAACGAAGATACATAATCCTTTATGTGTTCTATTCAAAGTAGGAATAGTTCTCTTATTTTTTTCTTTCTCCCTTTTTGTGTTCTATCTTTGGCATCTTGAATTGAGTTCTAACCAAGACTCTTTTGTTTATTTATTTCTCATTTCAAATTCTTGATTTTTGTTTTCTAATATCTTTCTTTTTTAAAAAAAAAAACAAAAAAAAACTAGTGCTCCCCATTGTTAAAGAAACCAATTTGAATGACACAAGAAATAATTTATTGGCCAAAATACTTTAGTTATATATGACAACATATTCAGTGTAATCTTTCAAGTCGATTCTGGAAAGGGTGTTTTGTACTTAAACCTTATCCTTGCACTTACGTTGTGATAGTAGAAAGGTGGTTTTGATATATCCTCGACTCAAGTAAACATAATAAAATTAAGTATGAAAAGAAAAATATAGTAGCGACGCGATGAAATTGCTGAACAAAAATGAAAAAGAGAACAGTAATAACGACATCACATAATACAATAATCGAAGCAAAGAAATCAAACAAATAATAATGAAATTGATGGGAAAAAAACCAACATGAGTAGTGGTGCAGTGAATGCGGCTGCTCCATCCTTAACATGAGGTCGAGGGTTCGACCTTGGGTATGGAGAAAACTCTGTTGGGAGCGCTGCCACCTTAATGGGCCCTGCAACGCACGATCCGGATTAGTCGAGGCTCCAATGCGGGCATCCGACACCGGATGAAAAAAAAAAAAAAAGAAATTGAAGGAAAAATAAATAATATGTGAATAATAGTAAAAATTCCTTTTCGAAAATGAGCAAACAAAAGGTATAAAGCCAAAACATATACTTTGAAATATGACCTTAGATTTAATGATTTTTTGTGCATAAAAGGATTCCATCATCTGTCTAATTGAGAATCAATGCCTTTCTTTTTATCACCTTATCTCTTGAAAAATACAATCTATATTCTTAAATTAAATCATACATTTGATAAATTCTTTTTGAAAAGTTCTTAAAACACAAAAACATACATGTGATACTATTTTCTTTTAGTAAATTTCAACATAAAGACATTTTTCTTTATTCAGTAAAGTATTTAGTACCCCTAAACTACGATCAAATTTGCTATGAACGCTTCAATTTCACGGGAATTCTGTTATCCTTGAACTAAATTTTAGCGTATTTTTATCATTCTTTTTAGCTAATGTGTGACCTTTTGTCTATCTTTTTAGCTGACGCGTCACCTTTAATGTGGACCTCATTTTATGTAATAAAGGTATCATGTCAGTACAAATAAAGAGTGATGAAAATAAGCTAAAATTGAGTTTGATGGTAATAGGACCCCTGTGATGTTGGAGTGTGTCGTAAAAACTTTGATCATAGTTCAGGGATACTGAATGCTTATCTCTTCTTTATTTGGAAACGAATTGATTTTAAATTTTCTATTTTACACTTGATGAGGTGATCTTAAAGCCGTAACAAAATACAGTTATATCAAATACGTTTATAATCAGAGTTTCAAAAGTCTTTCTTTTTTTTACCTTAATTTTGTATACCTAGTTAAACAAGTTATGATAAAATAAACAATTTGATAATCCCTTTAAATAGCTAATAAATATTTTTTAAAATTCTTGATTTAGCAATTTTATTGATTAAGTCAATTTGATTTGCAAATGAGAATTAGATTCTCAAAAAGGGTCCCATATGTATAATTCTTTTAATTCCATTACACATTTAGGAAAAGGGAATATCAAATTTTTTTTTTCATCTTTTCTTTCTTAGTATTTTTATTCTTTTTTCATTACTTTACATTTTCAAAAGCTCCTAAATTTAAGTCTAGTTGGTTCCAATTGAATTATTCAAGCTAGCACACTTGTTTCACTTAGACAAGTCTTTTTTATTTTGTATTTTTTTTATCAATGTTCGATATTCACATTGAGGAAAAAAATCAAAAAATAAGTCTAATATTTACATTTACATTTGAAAATCTCACGTTTGGAAGTAAACAGAGCTGCTTGAAAAAGGCGACTCTATATCCAATGCTTGAAATTTTTTATTTTTTTTATTTTTTTGGTTTTCCATTCGATATCCGGTATCCGCATTGGAGTCCGACTAATTCGGACTCGCGCTGGGTTGGGCTCCATTTGGGGAGGGTAGCGCTCCCTACCAAGGATTTGTCCATACCCAAGGCTCGAACCCGAGACCTCTGATTAAGAAAAGAGCAGCCTCATCCACTGCACTACATCCTTTAGTGATCCAATGCTCAAATTTGAGACCTCTAATTATAAATGAAGCAGCACTTACCGCTCTACCACAACCTTGATTCCTTAGACACTATCTTTGCCAAACTTTTAAAGATTCTTTGGACATTTGAATACAAATTAAATCTTCTTTATAAATAGCCCTAAAATACTTCACTAACTCTTAGGTAGAATTAATTTCACAACAAAAACACCATGAAAATTCTTATATTAGTTTCATGGCTTTGCCTTATTATATTCTTGAATATTTTAACATACTCATCTTGCACCTTCATCCCAAAATCCACAAATTATGAACTAGTCTTGTACAATGAAAAAAAGGGAAAGAGTAAGTTTTTTTTTTTTTTTTTAGAAATTGAGTTATTCTTTTTTAGTCACAATTATTATCATGTTTGAATATAGTACAAGAAATATTTCAACTAATATCCATATATGTCTTCATTTTGTTTTTGTTCAACTTGATTATTTAATAATTACTGTCTACATATTAAATAAGGAAAATTTACTCAGTCAGATCGTCTTTACTTGTTATAATAGATAATCTGTCTTTTTTCCAAGATTACAATTCTCGCGAAATGTTTACCAATAAATCATTTGAGCGATCTGATAATGTAAAAAACTTTTTACATCGACGATATATATATATACATATAACTTAACCTCATTAAATAATGAGATAAGCATCCAGTATTCCCGAATTATGGCCAAAGTTGCTACGACACACTCCAACTTCACAGAGGTTCTATTACCCTCTGAACTCAATTTTAATGTATTTTTTTCACCTTTTTTGTGCTGACGTGACACCTTTATTATATAAAATGGGGTCCAAGTCAAAGGTGCCACGTTGGCTAAAAAGATTGAAAAAAATACATTAAAATTTAGTTCGGAAATAGTAGGAACCCCGTGAAGTTGGAGTGTGTCGTAGCAAATTTGATCATAGTTAAGGAAGTGCTAGATGCTTTACTCTTAAATAATTAATCATAATATCTCTAAATTAAAAACAAAATATGCCCTTAGAAATAAAAAAGAATTTTGATTCAAGATCTTTTCTATAACAAATAATAATTCACATACTATACAAAATTTCATTACTTTGATGATGTCTATAATATAATTCTTTTTTATATGAAATTGTGTGCAGTTGCAAATGATACATTGGTTGAATCCACAAGTACAAAGAGCAACAAGGATGAACATAGAAATATTCATAAAATTGTTCATCAAAAAAGAGGAGCTTATGGTGGACCAGACCTTCTTAGAAAGGGACCTAAAAAAAATGGAGCCAATAATTACAAGTTTGAATGGACAATTTTAATTTCTTCTTTTTTATTTTTTCTAGTTTTGGTAATTAATAATAGTCTGTGATAGATTACTGTTTTGATATGTATTACTTGAGTCGAGAGTGTTTTAAAATAGTATTTCTATCTTCATGAGCTAAGGGTAACGTGTACCATTTTACCTTTTTCCTTCGAACTCTACTTATTGGATTACGTTGGATATGTTATTGTTGTGATAGTTAAGAAAATATCAGCTTCTCTTGTGCACTTTATAAATTTGAAAATAGTAGTTTGAAGTTGAGGTTAAAAAATGATATTTGAAAGTTAAAATTATGTTTCAACATATCGTTTTGTACTGTTATGTATTTTAAAGTGTTATAATATTGTTTTGCATTATTTATTGTTGCCTAATAGCAATTTTCTTATTTTAGTTTGACTATATATTATTGTATTATAACTAATAAATTTACTAAAATACTCTTAATTAAATATTTATTGGATTTATCAACGACTCAAATTTTTTTTGAAAAGAAACGAATACAGACGAGATAGTGTCGTGGTTAGGAGGAAGAGTGAATACAGTCGTACCTCTCTATAATAACATTTCGATTAGACTCTCAAATACGATCACTCTTAGCACTATTTGAACTCCCTCCCCCCCCCCCCCAAAAAAAAAAAACAAAAACAAAAAAACTCTTGCCACTTAAACCTTATTAGCTCAATAAAATAAAAGATAATTAAAGTTTGTGAAATTATTATTATATATATATATATATTACCTTTGTTGGAAAGGTTGGAAATACATAAATATATACACTATTTAAAGGGCAAAAGCTTATGCGCACTCGATGTATATATATACATATATCATTTTTTGCCCAGATTATCGGGTCCCAATGACGCTCCTACCCTAATGATAGGTCAATATATATATATATTACCTTTGTTGGAAAGGTTGGAAATACATAAATATATACACTATTTAAAAGGCAAAAATTTATGCGCACTCGATGTATATATATACATATATCATTTTTTTGCCCAGATTATCGGGTCCCAATGACGCTCCTACCCTAATGATAGGTCCGCCCGCCTATGCCATAACAACGTTGTTTGCATGAATAGTTTTTGTTCGCTATAGCAAAATATTGTTATAGAACTTATAATATAACACACATGAAAAATCAGTTTCCAAAGAAAACTTGATCGTTATGAATGTAGAATATTTGATGAGGACCAACTTTTAAGAGATTTGTAAGATCACAAGCATAAAGAAATTGATTTACTTCATGAGTCGAGGATACATCAAAACCACCTTTCTATTATCGTAACGGAAGTGCAAGGATAAGGTTTAAGTACAAAACACCCTCTTCAGAATCGACTTGTAGGATTAAGAGTCTCTCATCAGTATAGGAAGGCTCGTTCGCTTCGGCCTCCTAGCTAGCCAGCTTAGTTTTGATATTTGTGCGGAAATGACCTCGACCTTTTTAAGTTTAATGAAAAACTTAGAAAATAAAATATTTTTAAGTTGCGCGATAGATATGGTAAAGCAACAGAACCAATAATGACATGCAAAAAAAGCAGTTCGATACACTAAAGCTCGAACTCGTTATATGCAGGGTCCGGAGAAGGATCTCACCACAAGAGTGTATTGTACGTAGTCGTACCTTGCATTTCTGCTGGAGCTGTTTCCAAGGCTTGAACCCGTGACCTCCATATTGATCCAAGCAAACACATTTAGGCTGTGCTAATCTTCCATTAACAAGATACCAATTTACCACAACCATGAAAGTACATAGGTAAAGCAGTTGATTTTCTATACTTCATTACATAGTTCACAGAAGTTGATCAAACCAATATTATTATGAATTATCAATGATTTTGCAGGGCTGAATTTACAGATCTATCTAGCAGAGAACCTCTGTATGGTGTGCTAAAACAGATCCTGTAAACGAAACCAACGAAGAAAATGGTTAGACGTCGTTCAATGCATTATAGAGGTGATCATGGAACAATAAGACCAGACCAAAAGGCACGCACGCACGCAATTAACCTGAACAATGAACTCTTCCATAAGCATTTTATTGCCAAGAGCGCGCGATAGGATCAGCTTTTTCTTGTCCTTGCGTTCTGACTCCTGCTCGGGGGCTGTCATTTGCATAAACTCTTCTCGTATTTTTTCAAGACCTTCATATGCTTCGTCACAATAATTCAACAGAACATGCTCGAATGTAATCTCTTCGCCACCAGGTTCATCAGAAGGAAATGGATGCAGACTTTCGTTGAGATAAGAACATAGTTGGGCGTACATCGGGCAAAATGTAGGTTCCAATGCAGCCTTGTCAAATATCAAGGAAATAACACCCTGCCGATGCAAGCAAGGGAAAATACGAGGTGAAGGTAAAACACAACCCGAAAAAGAGGTATTCCGGAGAAGCTAAGGGAAGACAAACCTTTAGAATGTCTGCACGCGTTATCCCTACATCTAGCAATTGACCTTTGAGGAGATCAAAGTTCTCCGGAGTCAGCTTGTTCAGTATACTGCAAAACAATATTCTGAAATCACGTACCTCATGCATAGACTCATAAAACAAGCGACGACACATCAAATGGAAGTTTAATGTTGTTGTCAAAGGCGAAAAGCTTTTGAAGATAGACCTCATGAGCGATGAGGTACACATGCCTTAATCCCTTGCCAATACAGACACAGTCTAAGCGACACAAAGCGCCTTCCCTGAGGTTCGCGGCTTAAGTGTGCTTTAAATGAACCTTTGAAAACAAAGATGGTTAACTAGTACACAGCGGAAAAAATTACCCCTTCGCAGTCTTCAAGACATGATTTTTGCCAGAACGATTTCCTCTTCGAGCTCTTTGCCGCTTGGGTTTGATTAAGGTGGGAATAAATGCTTCCTGATTCACAAACAAAGTAAAAAATTCTGACATCAAAAACTTAGAGATAGTCTCATATCAGAAACAATATTTGCCTTGAACAATATAACTGCGTCCCTTAACGTCCCATAACACTTAAATTCTATATTCATACTCACTGCAAAGACATTGCAAAATGCAAATGCAGAAGTTCCTGATCGACAACTGCATTTTTAGCAAGCGCGGAAAAGCCAGATAAATAATGAGTGTGTTCTGGAAACGATAGAAAAAACATCGAATTAGGAAATATCCCTTGGTACGGAGAGAATGCAAACTGTGGCTGGAAATAATGAGCCTGAGACTGCATTGACACCTACAGAGACACGAATGACACAATTTCTGGCAACAAAAAGTGATCGGAAATACAAACGCTTTTAGCAGATACACAAACATTGGCACCTTCACAAAATATTTGAGGTGCAACTTCTTTGATTTTAAGAACATCGTCGGAAATGTTAACAACCTAGTAAGTATTGACACATCCCGTGTCAAGTTAGTTAGTTTAGGACTCGTCTTAGTTTATCTGTAACTCTATTTAATACGCTTTCTGCTTCATTAATAAACATCTTCTTTCCAGCACTTGCTCTGTGCTTATATGGTATCAGAGCTATCTATTCTAATTCGAACTTGTTGGATGCCAACTCGGCTTGCACTTAACTCATCTATCTTGAACTGGGAAAATACCACAACTTTAGAGTCTTCACAGCCTACACCCAACCTTCCCCCACTTCCAGATTTACCTCCTCCCTTAGAAATACATGCTCGCACAATTGCAAACTCCCTATCCACATCCGTTTCCTCTCAGGAAAAATCCCAGATCAACTCACACTCACAATTCTCCTCGGACAGTGCATCAGTGGTGGATGTAGATTCAGCTCCTGCAACTTCTCCAGATAAATCTCTATCTCCCTCACCTTCTTCAATTGCTATTGTATCGGAATCCTCTTTCCAAACTACTGACCTGCGTCTCCCGCCACCACATCCCACTACAAGTTCACCAACACCTATCCCCACAAACACACATAGCAGCCCACCTCCTCTCCTTTTTTATCAACGCAGAAAAACCACACCTCCTACTCAAGTGACTCCTCAGCCAACTTGCCCTTTCCCCGAGTCAGAACACGCTCCCTCGTCACCTCACTGTCCGTCTCCCCCCCTACCCGTGTTGTCACTCGCTCCCAAAATAATATCACCAAACCCAAACAAATTTTTGATTACTTGGCTAAATTGAACCCCACCACCACACCCACCACTGTTAAACAAGCACAAAAACATCCCGAGTGGCGTGAAGCGATGAAACAGGAACTTGATGCTTTAATTAAAAACCAGACTTGGGAACTTGTTCCTCCTGATCAAACTAAAAATATTATTTCTTGCAAGTGGCTTTTCAAGATAAAAAGGAAAGCAGATGGGTCCATTGATAGATATAAAGCACGACTAGTTGAGAAAGGCTTCACTCAAAGGCTAGGCATTGACTTCCACACGACTTTCAGCCCAATCGTCAAGCCTACCACAGTCCGAATAATCCTTTTTGTGGCACTTCGCCATAATTGGAATCTCCGCCTACTTGATGTCAACAATGCATTTCTCCAGGACAACCTGAACGAGGAGGTGTAAATGGCACAACCTCTGGGCTTCACTAGTGATGACAAACCCACTCACATATGTTGGTTACGCAAGGCAATCTATGGCTTGAAACAAGCCCCTCGGGCATGGTACAATGCCCTCACGGGTTATCTTTCGTCCATAGGATTTATTAAGACTAAATCGGATGCCTCGCTACTCATAAGGTAGGATCTAGGTGACACAATATTTGTCCTTGTCTATGTGGATGACATCATTGTTACAGGGAGCAACACTTTCCATGTCGATCTGGTTATTGCTTCCCTTGCTTCTCAATTTTCTGTTAAAGATTTGGGTAATCTTCACTACTTTCTTGGTGTTGAAGTGATACACAGCTCTGACGGTTTAATCCTCACCCAAGCAAACTATGTGAATGAGATCCTGAATGATGAATTAATGACCGACTGCAAAAGTGTCCACACACCAATGAGTGCATCTGAGCTAATCACACTATCTGATGGTACTCACTTGACTGATGCAACACGCTATCGTCGAGTCTTAGGCAGGCTTCAATACCTATCTTTCACTAGACCGAACATCGCATATGCAGTAAATAAGTTGTCCCAATTTATGCAAGCACCTTCAGATCTCCATTGGAAAGCAGTGAAACGTGTTCTTCATTACCTGCGTGGCACCATCCAACTAGGCCTACGTGTAAACTCCATTGAGGACTTCAACCTGCACGTGTACTCTGATACGGATTGGGGTGGGGACATTGCTGACAGAGTTTTCACATCCGGGTATATCCTGTTCCTTGGTCACAATCCGATCCGGGTATATCTTGTTCCTTGGTCACAATCCGATTAGCTGGTCCTCAAAGAGGCAAAATACCGTCTCTCGCTCCTCCATTGAGTCTGAATATAGGGCAGTGGCTAATGCCCTTTCTGAAACCCTGTGGGTTACCAATCTTCTCGCTAAGCTGCGCGTTCCAATACATCAGATGCCTACCATTTACTGTGACAATCTTGGAGCCACATTCCTGAGTAAAAATCCAGTCCTCTAGAGCAAAGTGAAGCATGCTGCAGTGGACTTTCACTTTGTTCGCCACCATGTCGACATCAAAAAGGTTCGAGTTATTCACGTCCATGCTACCGATCAAATCGCTGACACTCTCACCAAGGCACTGCCTAAACTAGCTTTTGAGAAGAATTTATTCAAGGTAGGCTTACTGACTCATCGCCTAACTAGAGGGAGCGAATTGACACATCCCGTGTCAAGTTAGTTAGTTTAGGACTCGTCTTAGTTTATCTGTAACTCTATTTAATACGCTTTCTGCTTCATTAATAAACATCTTCTTTCCAGCACGTGCTCTGTGCTTATATTAAGAAGAATCAACCAAAAGAAAACCATATAAACAACAATCAAAATCTAAAGCCTGATAACAAAATCAGTTAAAAAACTTAAAAGAAACTCAATTATTTACCTCCCTCAATTGCAGCATCTGATCTAGAGTATATCTAAAGCTTTCACGACCCTCAACGCGAGAGCCTCCAATCTACAATGACAAAACGATACAGCCAAGATTGTAACAAACATAAACGTCCAAGATATATCTAAAGCTTTCACTCTTTTTGTTGGTGTGTTTTTGAAAGAGCTGAACGCTCTCCTATTTATAGTGAAAAGGAGGAGTATGCATATGTCACTGATGACATAAAAAAGGTTGCAATTGTCAACCGCAAATCTCTTTTGATATCCTTTCTCGATCTGCAAACGATTTGAAGAAAGCAAACCAAAGAGAGAATTTTCAATGTTTGCATTTATGGACTGGACCCCACAGATATTACGTCATATGAGAGAACTCTAGGATACATCAGACAACAAATACAACATAGATGAAGTGTCACCTCTTCCCGCCTAGGGACCCAGTTATTGGAACGTAAATCCAGCACATCAAGAACCATAAACCTTAGCCGTGGAACCAACTGAGGGCTTGTTGAAAGTTCCTTCAACCGATTAAAGTACACATCGTTGATGCACCTTGAGTTT
This sequence comes from Capsicum pubescens, assembly GCA_030864215.1. Lineage (NCBI taxonomy): Eukaryota > Viridiplantae > Streptophyta > Magnoliopsida > Solanales > Solanaceae > Capsicum > Capsicum pubescens. Next base: position 50,747,011 of record CM061544.1, read on the forward strand.
TCGTTCTCATCAAGTTGCTTGCCGGTGGTGATGAAGAACTGACAAATGGCTTCAACATTCTCTTCTTCCGGACAACTCAACAGTTCCTTTTAACAAAACCAGAAGAGACAGTCATTCGTAAAGTTCAAGGCATAAAAAGACAGCAATCACCTAGGAACAAAAAGACCTGAGCGAAAAGGCAAGAAATTAACAACCTGAACAATGAAACGAACAATACTTTCTGCGACCATTCTTAGCTTAAAAAGTTCGCCAATAAGCTTAATATTCCCAAGATTACGCAACTTGATAAATTTTTCTATGTCCTTGTGTTCTGACTCCTGCTCAGGGGCCATCATTCGCCTCACTTCATTTCGCAGTTTGTCAGCACCTTCAAATGCTTCCTGACACCTATTTAACAGAATACTCCTGACCGTAATCTTTCCACCACCAGGTTCATCAGAAGGAAATGGAGGCAGCTTTTCACAGAGATCGGAAAAAAGTTGGGCATACATCGGGCAAAATGTTGGTTCCAGTACAGCTTTGTTAAATATCAAGGAGACAACACCCTGGAGTAAAGATAAAAACCAGTCAAATCTCCAAGGCAAACAATGGAAAATCTGAACCGGAAAAAACAAAATAAATAAATAAATAAATATATATATATATATATATATGTATATATATATATATATGTATATATATATATATATGTATATATATATATATATATATGTATATATATATATATTTATATCCCGGATATGGGATGACATACAAATAGAGTGAATGCATATGGGATGACATACAAATAGAGTGTCTGCATTCGTTATCTCTGAAGCAATCAGTTGACTTTTGAGGAGATCAAATTTGTTCGCAGTTGGCTGGTTGAGTATACTGCAAATCAATATGAGTTAGCCAAAAGCTGTATCTTCAAATAATGCCGTAATAGAATTACCATTTCTCTAATAATACAACTTCCAAAACCAAGAACCACGATGTCATACATACTAACATCCAGACTAAGTATGTATCAACATCATCTCTCCGCAATAATAGTACACGGATAAAGCAGTCCACAGTGACACTGGTAGACTTGACAGCTAATTAGACACGAGAGTGGAAGGGGAGAGGGGGTGAATAGGGCCTCAAACAATTTTCCCGTAACATAATAATAAACTAAGTATCAGAATTTACCCCCTCACAGTCTTCAAGACATGATCTTTATCAGAAAAGTTGCTTTTTTGCACTGCCGAGCATGGCATTTCAGCAGATCCTCCCTGAGTCACAAACGATGGTTTCAGAGATCAAGAACTGAGAGATAGTTTCACATCACACAGAATTGTTGTCTTAAACTCAATACAACAAAAAGGCGCTAGCTATCACAAAAGAAAAAAACTGATAGATGAGAAGAAAAAGACATGTCACTCGTCACTGTAAATCTTGTCTGATTATTATCGACAATTCATGTAACATAGGATCTATAGGGACTAATTCTACATTCAAACTAAGATACAATAAGCAATCGAAAACTACCCCTTGGTTAGGAGATATTAGAGTTGTTGCAAATTGTGAGCTAAGTTATTCGTCCCCATTATATTCTCGGTTTTGTTGGGCGTCTGTCTCGCTGTTAAAATTGGTCCTGGGCCTAACTCACACCCCAAAAGCTAGCTCATGAGGAGGAGGATTGCCCAAGCCTTATAAGGAGACCACCCATCTCATTAACCACCAATGTGGGACTTTCTTCTCAATCTTTAACATTTGAGGCTGGACTTGCACCTACAGAAACACGAATGAGACAACATCTGGCAATACAAAAAGTGCATGCTGCAAGAAGGTGACAGATTAAATAAGAAACAATTTTGCTAAACGGGAAAATGTAGATGAACAGAATTTCCTATCTTTTTCCATGTGTGTGTACACGGTGTAATGGGCGGGAAAAATAACCTTCTTTAACAGATACTCACATTGGCATCTGCACGACCTCGCCCTTCAACAAACAGTTCAGATTCAACTTGTTGCTTGATTATAAGGATATCATCAACCTGATCGAGACCAACAACCAAATGAAAAACTACAACAAAGAAACAGATGAATACAACAACAATAACAGCATACCCATAGGTGGGGACCTAGGAGAGTAGAGTGTACGCAAACCTTACCCCTACCTCGGAGAGGTAGAGAGGCTGACTCATCATGACTAAATTAGAGAGTATTACAAGGACAAAAGAAGATTCTTGTATACTCCTCCAGTATACCATTGTAATAACTATTGGTATGTACTCACGTAAACAATCTTTTTTACACTGTCAACAACAACAACATACACATTGTATTCCCACATAGTGGGATCTGGGGAGGGTAAAGTGTACGCAGTCCATACCACTACCTCCGAAGAAGTAGACAGGTTGTTTCCGATAGAACCCCCGCTCAGGAAAAGAAGACAGTAAACAAAGCCTTAATAAAACATAAAACAAGATGAAATAACAGAAATAAGACACCAATTGCAGATAACAATTTCAACTTAAACTTAGATGATACTGAAGTATCTACCTCCTTCGCAGTCTTCAAGACATGATATTTGTCAGAACGATTTCTTCTTCGAGCTCTTTTCCGCTTGGGTTTGATTAAGGTGGGAATAAGTGCTTCCTGATTCACAAACAAAGTCAAAAATTCTGACATCAAAAAGTTAGAGATAGTCTCATATCAGAAACAACATTTTCCTTAGAACAATATAACTGCATCCCTTAACACTTAAATTCTATATTCATACTCACTGCAAAGACATTGCAAAATGCAAATACAGAAGTTCCTGATCGACAACTGCATTTTTAGCAAGCTAGTAGTGGAAAAGCAAGATAAATAATGAGTGTGTTCTGGAAACAATAGAAAAAGCATCAAATTAGGAAATACCCCTTGGTCCAGATCCCACAGGGTATATTGTTGTTGTGTTGTAGGAAACTGCAGCTGGAAACAACGAGCCTGAGACTGCGCTGGCACCTACAGAAACATGAATTAGACGATTTCTGGCAACAAAAAGTGATCGGAAAAGTAAACGGAAATGCAACCTCTTTTAACAGATACTCACATTGGCATCTTCACGAAATAGTAGAGGTGCAACTTCTTTGATTCTAAGAACATCTTCGGAAATGATAGCCACCTAGTGAGAAAGAATCAACCGAAAGAAAAACCATATAAACAACATGCCTGATAGCAAAATCAGTTAAAACTTAAAAGATACTGAACTATTTACCTCCCTCAATTGCAGCATCTGATCTAGAGTATATCTAAAGCTTTCACGACCCTCAACGCGAGAGCCTCCAATCTACAATGACAAAAGGATATAGCCACGATACATTTCGTACAAGAAGCAGCACACTTTTAAGCATTTCTAAGATAGAACAAAAAGGAAATGCCTCTTTCTGCGGCCTCAAGCTCATAAACGGTAAGTCTAACATTTCAAATTATTATCGATAACTGAATTGATTAAACAAGTATGGAGTATTACTGCATCCCTTGCACCTAATTCTACATTCATACAAACTGCACAGACATTGTACAACTCAATTACTAAAGTTCCGGATCCACCACTACATTGTGTGTGAGGCGGTAGCAAAAGAAAGGGGATAGATAGTAGATGTATTCAGGAAACGATGGAAAAAGCATTAGAGTAAGAACTACCCCTTGGTTGGGAGATATATGAGTTCTGGCAAACTGCGAGCTAAGTTGTTCATCCCCATTATACTCTCCGTTTCTGTTGGTATCTTCTTCAGAACAACGAGTATGAGACTGACGAGAGTGTCCAGTAGTCAACAAAGGTGAACAGATAGTCAATACACATCAGATCACAGGAAGTTCCTTAAGTTGAATTGCAACAATGATAAAAGAAAGACATTCAAAAATAGGCATATCCTTTGTAACACATAACTCACATCGGTTTCTGCATGACCTCGACTTGCATCTTCACCAAACAGTTCAGATTCAACATCTTGTTTGATTTTAAGAATATGATCAGAAATATTAACAACCTAAAAACATAATAGAGAAACACATTAAATTTAATTGTGAAAGGATAGAAACTAAACTAGAAATCTATTTAGCAAATTACAAAGCCTGATAACAACATCAGCTAAAACTTAAAAAATACTGAACTTTTACCTCCCTCAATTGCAGCAGCTGATCTCGAGTATAACTAACTCGATCACGCCCCCCAAAGCAAGAGGCTTCACTCTACAATGATAAAAGGATAGTCAAGACATATTTCATTCAATAAGCCCTTATATGAAATAAAAAAGCAATTCCTCACAATAGCTAACGCTATCGTTAAATAATCCAACATACATGGCAACTGTAACGAAATCGTATAACTCAAATGCTACATTTTTTTCATCACATTACTTCCTTTAGGCAAGCTATTACATAACTATTAACTATACAACTTCTCTTTATTTTCTTTAATTGTCATTTTCAGACGGGATTTTTGAAAGTGTGAAAAAGGTCTACCGGTTTGTACTAAGCAAGAAAAGCCGGATTGAGGTGCTAACAGGTATTCTTAAGATAGCTTAAAGACCTGAGACTGGTCGTGCATGTACACGACATAAATGACACAACTTGTTGCAGCTAAAGTGCATACCGTAAAAAAGTAAAAAATAACTAAACAACATTCCCTCTTTTTCCCATCATCATATAATTATCAGGTGCTTTGAGATATCTTCCTTGAGTCGAGGGTCAACTAGATATAGCCTAGAGGTAAGGTCTGCGCACACTCTACCCTCTCCAAACCCAACTTGTGTAATTACACTGAGTATGTTGTAATACATAATTATCAGGTACTCACGTCGGTATCTGCATGATCTTGACTGGGATGTTCACCAAACAGTTCTGCTTCAACTTCTTGTTTGAGTTTAAGAATATCTCCCTTCAATTGCAGCAGCTGATCTCGAGTATACCTAATGCGTTCGCGGCCCTCCAAACGAGATTCTCCAGTAATCTACATTGATAAAAGTATGGTCAAGAAACACATCAAAGAAAAAGGCATATCTTATTAGCAACATATACTTACATTGGCATCTTCACCATACAGTTCAGCTCCAACTTCTTGTTTGATTTTAACAATATGATCGTAAATGATAGCCACCTAAAAAGCCATAAGTAGAAAAATTATATCCAATGATGAAAGTGTAGAGAATAGCAGAAGAAAGCTGTTGTTGGAGAACTTCTGCTACCCCAAGATTGTTAACTAAGATCGGAAGTTCAACTAAGACGAGGAAGCTATGAAAATAGAAGGAAGATATTGGATAAGAGAACTTGTGTAGAAGAATAATACTTGAATTGATTTGTTTTTTGGTTGGTTACAAATGTACAAGATCCTTCCCTATTTATACTCTAAGTTACTCGGACTCTTCACTTTCAGTGCCGCACCCGTGTCGACACGACATGGGTGTGGGATCTGTACCTGATTTGGTCAACCGATTTTGGATACTTTGACCAAATTTGATTGGGAAAGTCCGTACAGATTTAAGAAGTCTTGTAATCAAAACAAAAGCTAAGGTGAAATTGAAGAAAATGGAATACCTTGTACATAGAAATTTTTATGTTAAAAAGGGCAGCCCGGTGCACTAAAGCTACTTCTATGCACGGTGTCCGAGGAAGGGCCCCACCACAAGGGTGTATCGTACGCAGCCTTACCTTGCATCCGGTGCACTAAAGCTACTGCTATGCACACCACAAGGGTGTATCGTACACAACCTTACCTGGGCCCCACCATAAGGGTGTATCGTACGCAGCCTTACCTTGCATCTGGTGCACTAAAGCTACTGCTATGCATGGTGTCCGGAAAAGGGCCCCACCACAAGGGTGTATCGTACACAACCTCACCTGGGCCCCACCACAAGGGTGTATCGTACGCAGCCTTACCTTGCATTTGGTGCACTAAAGCTATTGCTATGCATGGTGTCCGGGAAAGGGCCCCACCACAAGGGTGTATCGTACACAGCCTTACTTTGCATTTCTGCCAGAGGCTGTTTCCAAGGCTTGAACCCGTGACCTCCTGGTCACATGACAGCAACTTTACCAGTTACGCCAAGGCTCCCCTTCAGAAATTTTTTATGTTATTGCTTTTATTTTTATCTCCTTTCAGGATTTTCTTCTTAAATAATATTTTCTCCTCAAGTTTTCCACATAATATCTTATAGTTTATGTTTTATATAGCTCTATTTTTATATATTTAAATTATCTTCTTAAATAGTATTTTAACTAGAAGACTATGATGATATTCATTCTTCCAAAAATTCACTTTAGATATTTTTCACAGAAAGGATAGTGAAGACCTACGTTGCTTGGACACTTCAAAAATATCGACTAGCTTATATTAAATAATCTAAAAGTAGTGCATTTTTCGAGACTCCAGCCCGTAGGCGGCAACATTTTTGAAGAGAACATAGGACTGAAGACGCATAATATCATACTTAAATTGAATTTCAACAAACAAAGAAAGGCATATACTGGGTAGTGGTATGGACTACGTGTACACTCTACGCTCCCCAGACCCCACGAAAGGCATCATAAAGTAATATTAAAACGTATACAAGCACTAAGAGCACATACACATTTAACGCAGCGTCCAAGTAAAGAGAATCGATCATCAAAACTAAGGGTGAAGATGAATTGCAACAGCCGGAACCCGAAAGAGAACGGTGGAATTAAGTTACAGAACTTCACTGCTGATAAGAACAGACTCCGGAATATTTTTTTCACTAGCAACATGGTACAACACTGCAGGTGTTAATCTTTGGCAAAGACTCAAGAAGTATCAATGCACAAGAAACTACAGCAGCAATAAAAACTGCATTGGGCTCTTGAATGGCAATAAGTAGGAGTAGCATTTACTGCAAATTCACCTGGAAAAAATGAAAAGACAACAAGTCTCAGTTCACTTTTTACTTGTCGTACTTTAAACTTTGCACGTCCATTAAAAAACAATGATTGATATAAGAATTTTACCATAATATCAAGAAGAAGAATCAAATGAATCACAAGAACAAGAACACTAAAGAGATCATAAAGAAGCAATCTTTAACAACAACAACATAATAATAATAATAATAAGAAGAAGAAGAATCAAATGAATCCCAATTGCAAGAACAATGTAAATATCAGAAAGAGAGATAAGGAGAATTACCTCTGTACTCAACAAAAATGGAACATGTGGAAGAAGATGAATGGAGAATCAGAAAGATAAAAAGTCATCTTCTTTTCTTTTGTAGACTCAAAAGTCTTTGAGATAAAAAGTGTTTTGTACGGAAGAAGAGATGTATACCAATGTATATTTTCCATATCTGTGTATATATATGTGTGATATACAATGTAGCTTTGAACTTTGTCTTCCAATTTTATTTCCAACAATTTCAACCACAACCACTTAAGGGTCGTTTGGTAGAGTGTATTGAAAAGTTAATGCATGCATTAGTTTAATATATACTATTAATATCTTGTTTGGTATATTTTTCCACCCATAACTAATGCTTGGTATATTACTAATGAGTCAATTCCTCACGGGGGCGGAGCTACTCTTTATATAAGGGGTTCATCCGAACCCCCTTCGGCGAAAAATTATACTATATTTACATAGTTAAAATTATTTTTTATGTATATATAGTCAATGTTGAACCCCCTTCGATCGGTTAGTTCGTATATTCACTTGTGAACCCCCTTACTGAAAATCCTGGCTCCACCACTGATTCCTCATATTGTCACTCAACTTAGTAAAATGTCCTACTAAAGTTACTTATCTTTTTTTTGCTCCAACAATGTCATTCAACTTTGTACATTTTTCTTACAAACTAACAATACTCAGTAGATCATCAAAGTACTGATCCACATATACGTCTATGTGCTACATTGTCTCATAATGTAGGTTCAGGTGCTCAGTATCAGCAGTGTGAGTAGTTCGAGCATCTCCATCTACATCCGGCAGTTGGTGAGGCCTCATAGTCCGGGGACTTGTTACTCAGATTTTGCTAAAATAGTTTTTATTCTTTGTAAGAAAAATAAGAAAAATAGTCCCTTAAGTTAAACCATGAATTTAAATAGTCTTTATTCTTTTATTTAAAATATTAATAGGCCTCCAACTAGGGGTGTCAAACGGGTCGGCCCGACCCGATTATCTAACCCGGCCCGATAAGCCCTAGGGCTTTAGGGTTCCGGGTCCCGGGCCGGTTATTTTGTTAAAATGGGCCCGGTTAACCCGGCCTGGACCAGGCCCGGTCCAGGCCCGCCGGTTAATCGGTCCGGCCCGGAAAATTTAAAAAAAAAATAAAAAAAAATTGGATTTTGGGCCAAACTAGCCGTTGGCCCAACGGCTATATAGCCGTTTTTGGGTCCAAACGGCTAGTTTGGGCCCATTTAGTAAAAAAAAAAAAAACTTTAAAAAATATTTTTTAATCCCCAAAAAAAATCTATAAATACCCTACAACTTCAAATCATTTTTCACACAATTTTTCACTCTCTCAAATCTCATTCTCTCTCAAATCTCAATTCTCAAATATTCAATATATTTAATTTCTTAAAGTGTTCACTTTAATTTTTAAATTTTTCGTTTACAAAGTACGAGCGGAAGTTTCTAAAGTCGCAATCTTCGGATACTTCCAAAATTTGGTATTGTCGTTCCATCTCTTACGTTTAATTTTTACTTATTGTATTAATTGTTTAATATTTAATTTTATTATATTTGTGTATTTTGAATATTTTTAGTTTAATTTAATTTATATTATGGATAAATTAAGAAACCTCGCTACTAAAGGTGTTAAATTTTTTTGTCCCGGAAGCGGTAGTGGTAGTAAAAAGCGAATTACTAGCGGTAGAGGTAGTTCAAGTAGTAGATATACCCGTGTGTCTTCCCCTCCGGTACCGCTTGGTACACCTTTTGAGGAAGAAATAGATGTAGGTGCTCACGATATGGATTACGTAGAAGCTCAGGAAAATTACGGTATAGAAGAAGAAAATGAAGTAGATGCGGTTAATTTAGACGAAGATAATAAAAATATTGCTGAAACACCCGCAGTAGGAGATGCTAACGTTAGATCTGAATCAGTTAATCTCCCTTCCCGTCCTCCCAGTGCCCCAAAACCTCGTAGAAAAACTAGTATTGCATGGCAATTTTTTGAACGTATATCAGATATTGAGGTGCAGTGCAATATTTGTCAACAAATATATAAGCATAGAAGTGGAGGCAAGCAAGGGGGTACGGGTACGTTAATGAGACATATAACTGAAGATCACAAAAGAGAGTTAAATATTGCAAAAGGTGGTGGGGATGTTGGTGGGTCAACGCAAATTAGAATGGACCCAACAACCGGTCAAGCAAGGGGGTACGGGTACGTTAATGAGACATATAACTGAAGATCACAAAAGAGAGTTAAATATTGCAAAAGGTGGTGGGGATGTTGGTGGGTCAACGCAAACTAGAATGGACCCAACAACCGGTCAAGTAGCGAAAAAGTATAATAAATTGAGGGACAGGGAAGAAATAGCTAAAATGGTAGCTGTGGGTTGTTTGCCTTTTAGTTTTCCTTCTTCTGATGCCTTTATTCGTTATATACAAGCAATTTATAATCCTATGTTTAATGGTATTCCTAAAACTACTTGTCGGTCTGATATTTTTAGACTCCATTCACAATATTGTTTTTATTTATCAACATTGTTAAAAAATATTCAATGTAGATTGTCCCTAACTTTTGATCTTGGTCGTGCTGTAAATAAAAATGATTATTTAACCGTTACTTGTCATTGGATGGATAGTAATTTCGTGATGCAAAAACGTATTCTTGCTTTTTTATATGATGAAGATCGTAAACATACTGGACAATTTATTGTTGATTCTATTGTTAAAATTGCCGGATATTATGGTATAGAAAATAAAATTTTATGTATTGCTTTTGATAATGCTTCTAACAACAAGACTGCTATAACAAAAATAAAATCTACGCTATCTCCGCCCTTGCCTGAAATTTTTCATATTAAGTGTGCATGTCATATATATAATTTAATTGTAAAAGATGGTCTTGAGTTTTTTGAGCTTTATATTGAAAAAATTCGTCTTGCCGTTGGTTTTATTCAAGGAAATAATTGTAGATCGAGAATTAGAGAATTTAAAGTTAAATGTCAAGAAAATGGACTTACACCGATTTTGATGCCTGAGGAAATTGATACTAGATAGAATTCTACGTATGAATTTTTAAAAACTTGTTATAAATATAGAATTCCTATTACACTAGCTTTTAACCAACATTGCGGTTCATTTGCTGATTCTGCTGATTGCATGCTACATAATTCTGATTGGGTTGTAATTAATGATCTTGTTAAGTTTTTAGAAAAATTTTATGTAGCTACGGTTGAATTTTCCGGTGCTTACTATCCTACTGTTTGTAATATTTTGGCATATATAGCCGATATTTCTGGTTTGCTCCAACAATATAAAAATAAAGAAGGTTATAAAGAAGCTGTTGGCGCCATGTTTACGAAATTTAAAAAATATTTTTTCCCGATTCCCCCTATTTACTTGGTTGGTGCTATGCTAAATCCGTGCATGAAATATAATCATATGTGTCACTTTAGTACTCTTATTTATACTAACTTAGAAATAAATACTAACCATGATTCTGAACAAGTACAACCTGATTTGTGGACGGCTACGGCTGATGCAAAGGATTACATAGAAAAATTATAAAATCACTATGCTGATTTATTTGATTCAGCCGTACCTACAAATATCACTCCAACTGTCGCTCCTCATCCTCCCGAGGAGCCATCATCTTCTAAAAGGCCGGCACATAGTGGTTTTTCTGATTCGTTTTATGATTTAAATTGTTGGAACAGTGTTGATGAGAGAACTTACACATCAACTTATCGGGAAGAGCTGAAATATTATCTTCGGACGGCACCAGAGGATCGCAGACGACGGATCAACACGTTGGATTGGTGGAGGAATAATGAATTACAATATCCTGTGCTTTCAAGATTAGCTAGAGATATCTTGAATGTTCCAATGTCAACCGTTGCATCAGAGAGCGCCTTCAGTCAGGGACGACAGCAGCTTGGAGACAACCGACACTCATTGGGAAGCAATGCAATGAATGTTCTAGTTTGCCTCAGAGATTGGATTAGAGCGGAAAGAAGAAACCAAGGAATGGAACCGGAGCCGAGCGACGAGCTGAAACTTGAAGAAATTATGACTTCACGGGAGAACTCAGCAGAATCAAGTCCAATGCATAGTTTTGCCCTCGTTGACTTCGACTATCCTATGCAAGTTCCCATTAATATTAACATGAATGAGTTGGAAAAAATGATGCATAATTTATAGATTTTTCATTCATGTAAATTATAAATTTTGGATCATTTTGCAATCAATAAAATTCCCCAAATTCATTCAGTCCTTAGTCGTTGTTTTTTATTTTTTTTTATTTAACGATTTAAAATTTTAAATTGAATTTCTAGTTTTCTACTTTAAATTAAAAACTTACTTCTAATATATTATTAATTTACTACCAAATATTATTAATTTATTATATTAAGTAGCATATGTTTTGTATATTTGTGCATATATCTTCTATAGAAGTGTATATTTAACGTATGCATGTGTATATGTTTTATAAATTAGTATATAAGTATATCTATACATATTGTAATATTGTAATGTATATATAATGTAGTATATTTTATAAGTAGTAGTATATATACATTGAATGGTGCGTATACACGTGTATATATCTTCTATAGAAGTGTATATTTAATGTATACATATGTATATGTTTTATAAATTAGTATATAACTATACAAATATATATTGTAATGTATATACATTATAGTATATTTCATTTAAAGTATTACATATACATAGAATAGAGTGAATGGATCTTCTATAGACGTGTATATTTAACGTATACATGTGTATATATTTTATAAATTAGTATATAACTATACAAATATATATTGTAATGTATATATATTGTATATATCTCATTTAAAGTATTACATATACATAGAATAGAGTGTATATATGTGAATAGATCTTCTATAGACGTGTATATTTAACGTATACATTACTTTATGTTTTATAAATTAGTATATATATTGTAGTATATACTTTTTTTAAAGTAGTACATATATATTGAATGGTGCGTATATATGTGTATATATCTTCTATAGACGTATATCTTTAAAGTATACAAGTGTATATGTTTTATAAATTAGTATGTAACTATATATATATACATATTGTTGTATATATATATATGTATATCACTATATTGTAGTATATATTTTATTTAAAGTAGTACATATATATTGAATGGTGCATATATATGTTTATATATCTTCTAAAGTAGTATATATTTAACGTATACATGTGTATATGTTTTATAAATTAGTATATATATATATTGTAGTGTATATATATATATATATTATACTATTATAGCATATGTTTTATTTAAAGTAGTACGTATAGTCATATATAATTATATATTGAATGGTACGTATATATGTGTAATTGTTTATACTTTATATATTTTTTTAAAAATATATATTGTATATTGGAGTGTATATAGTGTATATTGGAGTGTATATAGTGTATATTGGATTTTTTATTTATTTTTTAAACGGATTTGACCGGGTTTTGGTGGGTTTGACCGGATTGGGTTAAGTGGGCCGGGTTCGGGTGGGTTTTAATTTTTTTACTGTTTGACCCGGCCCGGCCCGGTTAACGCCAAACTCGGCCCGTAACCGGCCCGAAACCCGGGTAAAATGGGAGGGCCGGTTTCGGGATGGCCCGGCCCATTTGACACTCTTACCTCCAACTATATTTCACATTTTTATTTCATTACATACTCTCTTTGTCCCTTTTTAGTTTGGCACATTTCATTTTATACGGTGATTAAAAAATTATAAATTGAATGAATTTTTTTATTATTTTACCCTTTAGCAATATTAATGATATGGGCATAGAAATAGAAATGAATATTGAAATTGAAATTGTTCATATTTTAATGTATACTATGAATTGTAGGGGTATCATGGAAAAAAATTAATTAATTCTATTTCAATTTAGTAAGTGGTCAACTAATATGAATCATGTATTTTTAGTAAGACGACCAACTAAACACGAAAGAAAAGGATTCAAAACTAACTCACAATCTAATAGATAATTACTAGTTTGTCAATTAGTCCGAAAGTGATGACGTGGCAGCTTGTGGTTGGACCATAAAATATACATAGACTTTACTCCGATTTTAAGAAGATAGAAAGGTTGTTCCAATAGACCCTTGGCTAAACGAACTAATTTCTATCGAAAGCCAATGTCACATGAACTTAGGTCATCGATCGATAGAGTGATTAAATCGACTACTTGTCCATAATTTTTGTCCTTCAAATATTCTCGAGTTATATATATCTACCACGAACACGAAGAAAAATATATTGTAAATTTAGTACAACTTATAATCATTTTAAATTTTGTAAAAACAAAACTCATGTTTGGATTAGATTAACGAATAACTAGTTACTAAAATTATTGATTAGTGAATCTTTATAAAATTGTATTTATTTGGAAGTTTGTAATATCAAACATTTATATATAAAATGAACATGGAGGTACGCGATTTATCAACACACCGCCTTAGAAAATTTTAATGTATCTTATTTATGAATTATAGTTTTCCCATTTGTTAAGAGTAAAAGATTGTTGAAATTTTGATAGTTTTCACAAAATTATGAAAGATTGGAAATGACTTGAACTAACTTGGAGTCAAAATTCCGAGCTACATTGTAACATCACGTGATCACGAACGGTCTTTAAATACATAGTACTTCGAAGCATTCACAGGCGAATGGATACATTTGATCGAAAACTATAATTAAAGAAACACTCACACAAACAAACAATCCAAGCATATCAACGATTATCAAAACTTATAGTTTGCCCACCCAATCTCGACCTAAACATACTATTAGGGCTGGGCATAAAATACCAAAAATCAAAATATAGAATCGAATAAAAAATTTGATAATTGGTGTTCGGTAATTCGGTATTTGATATGGTACTTGGAAGTAAAATTTCAATATTTCGGTATTCAATATATATATATATATATATATATATATATATATATAATACGATATGTCTAACTAATCCCGTAGACAATAGTATTAGTGATTTCAAAAAATCTCTTGAACCTTGATAATATATTCGTAAAAAGCACGAACCAGAATACTAAATAGAGTTTCTATTAAATATACTCTTTGAAGTTTAAACGTAATTTGTGCATCTCCAATTTTTATGTGGTATTGCCAAATACTGTACCGAACCGAAGTTTAATTTATCGATTACCGAATTGCCGAACCGATGTTTACAAGTATGGTAAGTGGTATCTACTCTCAAACACCGATTACCAGACGACCGAATCCAAACTTTAAAAATACCGAATCGAATACCGAACGCGCACACCCCTACTGATACTACTACCTATATTACACATATGTGAAGAATATACACTGATATACATCTCTTCACTATTTGAGTCTTGCACTTGGGATTCATTTGATTCTTCTAACTACATGAAAGCTAAAAGACCGGTGAATCGAAGTGTTATTATCATTAAAGAGAGTATCTCCGATTCACTAGTCGAGTCAAAAGATGTGATGTCCACGATCTTCTGCAAGACTCTACGCTTGAGTGAGGCTCAAAGGGCGGGCGATTTGCTTTTGTTTCCCTGAACTCTTTGCCACAGCTGATACTTTGCCCATTGCTCAGAGCTCTGCGAGATTTTAGTTCGCAGTTGCATAGTCCGTTACTATATAAATTGTTGGAGAGACTACATTCTGCGTTCGATTGTTTCCCCACTCAAGTTTTGCAGCTGGTTCGATCATTTGATGTATATATCTTGCACTAGCAGTTTATGAACCTGAATGGAACTTACAGATCTTCTTAGAATATAACATCTGAAATCTTGGAAATATGATATGCTACCTGTTACGACAAGTAAAGATTATTTAATGGCGTAAATATTACTTAAAAAAATTTTCATTAGTAGCGCCAGCGAGATACAACACAACCTAAAAACTGTAAATTTGTGTACTGTAGTTGATAGTTTTATGATCCATTTATCGATGGAAAAATGTAAAATGTTCAAATGCAGGAATACCTTATCGACACCTATATTAGCTGGACATATCGTGAATGTTTAAAGTTTTGAGGTTACATTACTTGTAAAGAAAAGAGAACACATAATATTGCTGCAGACAAATACATTATTGGTTGTCGTCATTTATCCCTATTTACTGATTGAAACCGCTTGTGTAAACCAACATCAGTCGACTCAGACTTCAATTCATTTCCCAACCTTCATCGTGGTCATGGATAGAATCACCCAGGTTCGGGTCCATAAACAGTGACAATTGCCTACAAGGACTCGCTTTTGCTACAGCTTCGGTGGGTTCCCTTAACCAAGCCACTGCATATGAGTCATCGCGGTCAAGAGACCTGACACCTCCCACTACTAGGGAGCTTATGGTTTCATGTTCTATTTCACTCCCCAATTATTGGGTTCCTGTGTCCACCGGCCACTGACTAAAACCAGGCAAATCTCTCTTGACTTTTGCTAAAGGGATCTTGATCAGTACCGCAATACCAATTGTGACAAAGAAAGTCCAAGGTCGCGTTTAGGATAGAATCATTGAGGCTGCCCTACTGCGAGATAGAAACATTGAGGCCGTCATTTCCCATATTCTTCTGTTCCTCCTGTACTCTTCGAACAGATATTTCAACAACCACAGAACACGAGTGCACCTCAATGCGTTGTAATGTATAAATGTTACCTATTTCATGAGGGATACTCTCTAGATAACAGCGTTTTAGAACTAGATGTTCAAGTTTTGGAAAGTTTACCTCGCCAGCGTTCCATACCCTGAGGTAAGAAGACACTATTTTTAGGTACTTCAAGTTACTGAACACTTCTTCGGTCAGATTCCAACTGTGTTGCTCAAATTGTACACGCTCTAGTTTAAGAATCTCAAGATTAGGTAACATACAAAGAGAGCTCGTAAATCCACATGAAAGAGAACACCGATTCAGAACCAACTTCTTGAGGTTTGACGGGCAAAAATCCATGCTCGACAAGTTGTGGTAGCGAAGCTTCAACTTTTCGAGCTGCTTCAAGTAGAAAAGACTATCGAGATCATAGGATGACGGCTGACTCCTATCCCATTCTCTTCGTCCTCGTATTACCCATTTCTTGAGATTGGGAATATTCTCGGTGACTTCTCTTGCACAACTCGTTATGTCCATATAGGTTATTGTTTGTAGATTTATTAAAACCTTACAACCATTGAAGCCAAACACACATGCCTTAAGTTTTCCATTTCCCATACGGTTTTTGGCAGATTCAAGCTTTCACGTGTAGCCAAAATGAAGGTCTGTAAGTTCCATAGTTTTCACAAAATTATGGAAGATTGGAAGTGACTTGAACTAAATTATAGGTACAGATTATATCACAGTTTTCACAGAACCGGCATATACACAGTCCTCAAAAAATTATATCACGTGATCACGAACGGTCTTTAAATACATAATACTTTGGAACATTCGCCGGCAAATGGATACATTTGATCGAAAACTACAATTAAAGAAACACTCACACAAGCAAACAATCGAAGCAAATCAACTGTTATCGAAACTTAATAGTTTGCCTACCCAATCTCGACCTAAACATACAACTACCAATATTACACATATGTGAAGAATATACACTGATATACATCTCTTCTCCCTTGCAAAATCCCCCCATGTTCACTATTTGAGTCTTGCACTTTGGGATTCATTTGATTCTTCTTCTTGTTATGTTGTCAAAGATTTCCTTTTTATGATCTCTTTAGTGTTCGTACGCTTTAGGATAGATGCTTCGTCTCCTGGATGATATCGTTGAGTTTACCAATGAGATTCTTGAGAAACATAGAGCGATTGGCAGAAATGTCGTATAAAAAGTTAAAGCTTAATAAAAGACCTGTGAATCGAAGTGTTATTATTGTTAAAGAGAGTAGCTCCGATCCACTAGTCGAGTCAAAAGTTGTGATGTCCATGATCTTCTGCAAGACTCTACGCTTTGAGTGAGGCTCAAAGGGCGAGAGATTTGCTTTTGTTTCCCTGAACTCTCTGCCTCAGCTGATACTTTGCACTGCAGCAGTCCTCTCGGTGAAGTACCCTGGAAACCATTACTTCGCCTCTCTTGAACTCTACTCCTTTCCCATTGCTCAGGAGCTCTGCAAGATTTTAGTTCGCGGTTGCATAGTCCGTTACTATATAAATTGTTGGAGATACTACATTCTGCATTCGATTGTTTCCCCACTCAAGTTTTGCAGCTGGTTCGATCATTTGATGTATATCTTGCACTAGCAGTTTATGAACCTGAAGTAATTTCAAGGTTGTGCAATTTACAGACCTTCATTTCGGATACACGTGAAAGCTTGAATCTGCCTAAAACTGTACGGGAAATGAAACACTTAAGGCTTGTCTGTCTGGGTACAGATTAAGAATAAGCGAAGACACGAAGTATAAAGAAACAATCTTCCAAACAACCAAGCTAACATAAGGATTCCAGCTTGCACAGGCGTCGAGCAAATAATTCTTGGATGGGGAAATTCTCTTTTTCGTTAGGCAACATCCATCCTTCTAGGTGCTATTTCTCAAGCAGTACAATCAAACCTCTCTATAACAACATTATTTTGTCCCGATTTATTTTGGCTGCTACAGCGAAATCTTGTTTGTCATACACAGGTGAGAGTAAGCACAACTTTCATCTTGGCTTAACTATATCGTAGATAAGAGAAGAAGAAAGTCTAGCCGGAATAAACTTTGTTACGTAAGAAATAAAGTACATGAAAGCAAGCAGAGGTAGTGTGACCCTCCCGACGGAGGGTGGGTCAAGCAGAACTGACAGGCTTTTGGGTTGGCAAGCTTATGTCAAGTAAGGATTATTGGATGGTGTAAATATTACCTAAAACTTTTTTATTTATAGCATCAACCAAATACAACTCAACCTAAAAGTTGTAAATTTGTGTAGATATTTTTTGCTAAAAGAATTTCATTGGTGAACGTCTCTGGACTTTGAAGGGGAGCCTTGGAGTAACTGGCAAAGTTGTTGTCATGTGACCAGGAGGTCACGGGTTCAAGCTTTGGAAACAGCCTTCGGCAGAAATGCAAGGTAAGGCTGCTTACAATGCACCCTTGTGGTGTGGCCCTTCCCCGGACCCTGCGCATAGCGGGAGCTTTAGTGCACCGGGCTGCCCTTTTTAATGTCTCTGGACTTTTGTTAAAAGGATTGATGCTGGAAAGAAAGGTTAAGGCCGCCCTTCTCATGTATAAAAACATCGAGGCTACCCTTCACCGGGACAAAAACGTAGAAGCTGCCCTTCCCTGGGATAGAAACATTGAGACTACCCTTCACCGGGACAAAAATACTGAAGATGCCCTTCCCCGGGACAAAAATATTGAGGCTTCCCTTCACCGGGACAAAAACATTGAGGCTGCCCTTCTCCGGGATAGATACATTGAGGCTGCCCTTCCCTGAGAGCTCAATACTGAAGCTGCCCTTCCCCGAGATAGAAACTTTGAGGCTGTCCCTCACTGTGACGGAAATACTGACGCTCACATTCTCCGGGATAGAAACATTGAGGCAGCCTTTCTCCGGGATAGAAACATCGAGGCTGCCGTTCTCAGGGATAGAAACATTGAGGCTGTCATTCTCTGGGATAGAAACATCGACGATGCGCTTATCCGGAATAGAAACATTGATGCTGCCCTTGTACGGAATAGAAACATTGAGGCTGTCATTTCCCATATTGTTCTGTTCCTCCTGTACTCTTTGAACGGACATTTCAACAACCACTGAACACGAAAGCACCTCAATGCATTGTAATGTATAAATGTTCCCTACTTCATGAGGAAAATTTTCTAGTGAGTAACAACTTTCTAGAACTAGATGCTCAAGTTTTAGAAAGTTTACCTCGCTAGCGTTCCATACCCTGAGGTTAAAAGCGACCATTTTTAGGTACTTCAAGTGACTAAACACTTCTTCGGTCAGATTCCAAGTGTGTTGCTCAAATTCTACACACTCTAGTTTAAGAATCTCAAGATTAGGTAACATACAAAGAGAGCTCGTAAATCCACATGAGAGAGAACACCAATTCAGAACCAACTTCTTGAGGTTTGACGGGCAAAAATCCATGCTAGACAAGTTGTGGTAGCAAAGCTTCAATTTTTTGAGTTGCTTCAAGTGGAAAAGATTACTGAGGTAATAGGATGGCTGACTACTTGCACCATCTCCGTGTCCTTGTATCGCCAATTTCTTGAGGTTGGGAACATTCTCGGCGACCTCTCTTGTACAACTCATTATGTCCACATAGGTTATTGTTTGTAGATTTGTTAAAACCTTACAACCATTGAAGCTAGACATGGGATTAGGTAAAAAACATCCGTTGCCCAAACATACATGCCTTAAGTTTTCCATTTCCCATACAGTTTTAGGCAGATTCAAGATTCCGCGTGTATCCAAAATAAAGGTCTGTAAGTTCCAAAGCCTTGAAATTAATTCAGGGCATTTGGGCTCCTTGACTGTCAGAGCAAGATACCTTAAATGAACCAGTTGCAGAACTTGAGTGGGGAAATAATCAAAGGTAACATGTACTATGCGCAATACTCTCAACAATTTATATTGTAAAGAACCAAGCAACCGCGACCAAAAACATGGAGCTATCTCGGAACTGGAAAGAAGTAAAGTTCGGGAGAGGGGAAGCAATGGCTTCTAGGGAACTTCAATAGAGGCAGCAGTATAGTAACTGAGACGACGGCCACAGTGCAGAGTATCGGCTGCGGCAAAGAATTCAGGGAAATGAAAAAAATTCTCCCTTTGAGCTTCTCTCAAGCCCAAGTCTCTCAGAAGATCATGTACAGCACAACTTTTGACTCGACCATTGGATTTCCGCTGTTTGACAATAACGAGACTCCGATTCACAAGATCTT
Source organism: Capsicum pubescens (assembly GCA_030864215.1). Classification (NCBI taxonomy): domain Eukaryota; kingdom Viridiplantae; phylum Streptophyta; class Magnoliopsida; order Solanales; family Solanaceae; genus Capsicum; species Capsicum pubescens. The sequence goes on from CM061544.1 coordinate 50,767,055, forward strand.
CCAAACATTCTTCCGCATAGTTTTCAAAGGTCTTTTGTTTTCCTGTAGTTAGGAACCCCTCAGCAATCCATAGATTTACCAATAGCTGGACACGAATCGCAGTCTCTGCTGGAAATGCACAAATATAAATGAAACAAGCTTTCAAGTGATGTGGCAAGTTTCTGTAACTCAAAGCAAGTATATCTAAGCATTTCTCGTGCTCATCGGTAACAATTGAACCGACAGTTTTTGCGAAAATCTGCCAACACATCCTAGTCCTTGGTAACTTAGATAGCTGGCCAGCCACCACAAGAATTGTTAGAGGTAGACCTTGGCATCGTCCTGCAATCTTCTTTCCGATATCCTCTAAATCTGGACGGTCGAATTTTCTTCCACACACCTTCTGACATAGAAGCTCCCAACTTTCCACCAAATCCAAGAACTTTAAGCAGTACGGAGCGCTGTCAGATTTAGCATGCAATGCCACTTTCGTAAGTCGGGTAGTTAGCAAGATCCGGCTTCCATTCTTGTCGTCAGGGAAACACCTTCTAACTTTATCCCAAACCTCTGTGGACCACACATCATCCAAGACGATGAGATACCGATTATGCTTTAACTTTCTATACAACATTTCTTCCAATTGCTCACTGTGTTTCTCATGAATCTCATCGATAAACTCAACCATACCATCCAGTAGACCAAGAAACAATCCTTTCACTTGACGGTCTTTCACTGTGACCCAAGCACGAATACTGAAGTGATATTGAATGAAGCTATCATCATAAACCATTCTAGCAAGGGTGCTTTTGCCAATGCCACCCATACCGACAAGAGAGACAATCTCTAACTTTGACGAGAAAGAACAAAGCCGCGTTTTTATTTCCAACACATCATCGTCTAAGCCAACCACAATGTCTTGTACTGCCGGACTTTTTTCCTGTGAACTTTCAAGCAAATAACTCTCAGAGTCATTAACATCTGCATGACAAGACATTTGCTCATAGATCTTCATCACTTCCAATTCAATCAACTTAGTTTCGTCCACGATTTGGGACAAGCATCCCTTGGTGCTATACACCCTATCGTAACACTCCAATAGGTCCATGTCTTTCCAACTAAAGAAAGCCAATTCCTCAACATAATCTTGTGCTCTATAAGACACATCTCGAATCCGTCTCTCCAAATCTTCCACCTTTCCAAGATCATCGCATTTATTTGTCGAATCCTCGAGAAATCTCTTGAAAATACCAAGTTTTTCAGAAAGAAATTGACAGTGTTCATCCTTATCAAGATTCAGAAAAGGGTTGGAACTAAAAGTCTGATCAAGGGTCTGTAAGCAAACTGTCACAGCAGCAAAAGCCATTCAACCTCCCTATTCTTCAAATCTTGTTAACAAGAAGAAGAATCAAATGAATCCCAAGTGCAAGAACACAAACGAGAGCATTAAAAAGCAATCTTTGACAACTTAACAAGAAGAATCTTTTTCTAACCCCTCCGTAGGAGCTCCCACCCTTTTTGCTCCCTTTAATGACTCGAACTCAGAACCTCAGGGTTGGAAGTGAAGGGTGTTTACTATCCGAGCAACTCCCTCTTGTCAGCGACAAGAAGAATCAAATGAATCGCAAGTGCAAGAACACTAAAGAGAGCATAAAAAAGCAATCTTTGATTACCTCTCCGTAGGTGACTCGAACTCACAACCTCAGTATTAGAAGTGAGCAACTCCCTCTTGTCAACAAGAAGAAAAATCAAATGAATCCCAAGTACAAGAACACTTAAGAGATCATAAAGAAGCAATCTTTGACAACATAACAAGAAGAAGAATCAAATCAATGAATCCCAAGTACAAGAACACTTAAGAGAGCATAAAGAAGCAATCTTTGACAACATAGCAAGAAGAAGAAGAATCAAATGAATGCCAAGTGCAAGAACAATGTAAAGATCAGAAAGAAATAAGGAGAATTACCTCTTTACTATACAAAAATGAAGCATGTGGACGAGGATGAATGTTGACTCAAATAGTGTTTCTTGGTGGACTTTGTACGGAAGAAGAGATGTATATCAGTGTATATTTTCCATATCTGTGTATATATATGTGTGATATAATATTAGTGATATGCTTTGAATTTTTGACACCAAATTAGTTAACCACAACCACTTAATGAAGCCAAATACATACACGGCTCCTTAAATTTATGTTTTTTTTCATTCGGTGTCCGGTGACTGCAGTAGAGCCACGCGTTGCAGGCCCTTTAAGGGGGTAGCGTTCCCAAAAGAATTTTCTTCATATCCAGAGTTCGAAATTGCGGGCCCTTTAAGGGGGTAGCGTTCCCAAAAGAATTTTCTCCAAATCTAGGGTTTGAACCCGAGACCGCTAGTTAAGGATGGAGCAGCCCCACCACCGCACCACAACCCATGTTGGTGTATGATAATTTCATTTCTACACTTAATGACCGAGGAAATAAAATCTCTCGTCTTTTTACATATTAAATAAAAGACAACCTTACTTTTGTGAGACGCTTATAATTTTAACAAATGCATCCCTATTAAACACAAAATGTATAACCTGTCCAAAAAAATATTTACGTGTAAAAATGAATATCTCTTTGTAGAAGGCTGTGCATGATGAAAATAATATAAACTTAGACATAAAACCAAATACTACAAAAATTACTAAGCATTATATAAAAGAAAACTAAACTAAAATATAGACTTTTAATCTAAAAGAGTAAACGAAACATCAACTCCAAGTCCAATAGATACTAAAACATAAAAGTAATAATTGCATGGATGCTATACTGTCAGTGCATAAAACTTAAAGTTGTTGGACTAAGCAAAGAGATACAAATTAAAGTCTTCATCTTCAGACTCTTCTATCTCTTCAACCTTTTTTACCTCCTCTTTCTCCGCCATCGTTGCACCACCACCACCACTAGCAACCACAACACCACCAAAACCAACACCGGAAGGCAAGGGCAGACCTATAACCAAACTTTTTGAGCTCCGGCATCTATTAAGTTCGATGCAGATTAGGTATATAAATATATAAAATTTGATAAAGAATTTAAAAAGCACCCAGTAAGCCAAGAAGATAGGTGGGTGTTTTAGATTCTAGGCAGAACCTTAAAGCTTTAGACGTCAATATGTGTGTTTGAACCTTCCGGACACCCACGACCCCTAAATCCTGATCCTCCGCCGCTGCTGGAAGGGGCAAGCAATATATTTGCATGAACAAGCAACATGACCAACATATGTTTGCATGAAAATAGTATAAACTTGGACATAAAACCAACTACTATTATATAAAGGAAACCTAAACTAAAAACAACACCACCAGAAGGCAGGGGCGGACTTATAGCCAAACTTTTGGTGCTCCAGCACCTATTAAATTCGACACAGATTAGGTATAATTATATAAAAAATGTATAAGATCTAGTATAAGATTTTAAAAAGTACCAAGTAAGCCAAGAAGATAGCTGAGTGTCTTAATTTCAGACAAAACCTTAAAGCTTTTGACGTCAATATATGTGTTTGAACCTTCCGTGCACCCATGACCCCTAAATCCTGGATCCGCCACTGCCGGAAGGGACAAACAACATATATGCATATATGCATGAACAAGCAAAAATTGAACAAGCAACATAACCAACATATGTATGCATGAACATAATATAAACTTGATTTACTACCATCATACCAAAGGAACCTAAACTAAAATATAGACTTTTAATCCAAAAAAGTAAACAAAAATAACAACTCCAATTCCGATACGATACTAAAACATAAAAGTAATAGTTCCATGCACGTATGCTGTCAGCGCATAAAACTTAAGTCGTTGGTCTAAGCAAAGAGATCCAAATTAAAGTCTTCATCTTCAAACTCTTCTTTCTCGTCAACCTTCTTTACCTCCTCCTTCTCTGCAACCACCGTTGCACCACCACCACCACTAGCAATCAAAACAACAACACCAGAAGGCAGGGGCGGACCTATAGCCAAACTTTTGGTGCTCCAGCACCTATAAAATTCGACGCAAATTAGGTATAATTATATAAAAAATGTATAAGATCTAGTATAAGATCAGTGTATATTTTCCATATCTGTGTGATATATAGTAGTGTTATACAATGTAGCTTTGAATTTTTTACTCCAATTAGGGCCTGTTTGTTTGGCCATGTCATATGAATTATGATTTTGATACGAAGTTGAAGTTTTATTTAGACATGTATAATTTAAATTTTTTACGTTGTATTTTTTTTCTTCATAAACGTGAAAATTTTAAAAGTTGTGAAAACTATTAAAATTTCACCAATCTTGTACAATCTTAGGAAATGGGCAAACTATAATTCATATATAAAATATGAAAATATCCTAAGGTGGCGGGCGCATTGATAAATCGCATATCTTCATGTTGCTTATATAAAAGCACTAAATGTTTGTTATTACATACTTTCAGATAAACTTAATTTTATAAAAATTCATTAGTCAACAATATTAATAACTAGTTATTTTTTAAACTTATCCTTCAATATGGTATGATTAATCTCTTCACACCGAGCATTAGTTTTTTTAAAGGAGGTTTAATATGTGCATTGTAGGGGCCACGGAATTAATTACTAAGGCTCCCTATTATGAAAATAATTCAAAATACTAATTTGGTTTATTTTTACCCTGATAAATTACAAATCACTCCACTAAAATTCGTAATTGCACTCCTCTATTTTTATTTCAAACTTTTTCATTAAACACTTATATAATTCCACATGTTAAAATTACATATACTAATCAATAAATTGATTTACTAATGAATATAATATAATGATTAATTTTCTTTAGAGCTATGCTTAACTTATTTCATACGTGAAATTTATAAAATCACTGACTGATTTACACATGAAAATTTATAAGTTTCTCAAAAAAGGTGTATCATCAATCTTTATACCGAGACATGGATTCCATTAACTAACTTATTATTTCATCAATATAAATTATTATCACCCAATATACCATGTATATTGACCCATCTCAGGATTTCACCTTTTAATAATTCAAAACAATAAATAATATATATATATATATATATATATATAGATCATAATAGTTATATCAAGATTGAGCATATAAGTACATTTAACCGTTTAGAGAATATGTTTTTATCAGTTAGTCTAAAACAATTATCTCTACGCGGTTCTGTTCAATACATACAAAATGCACTAGCACGAGAAGTTAGAACTATACCATTCTCGTAATTAAGATAAATAATTACTTTTAATCTTGTGCTATAATTATTCTGACTGTTTGTTCAAATCTTCATCTACGATTGTGAACTATAACTTTAACTTATAAGAACCGATGATTTAATCTTCTATGTATAAGCTTAAACTCTATACACCAAATCATCTACTATATAAATTGGAGGACAATATATGACAATGATCTATTTAATGTAACATTTTATTGAATGAAATAAATAAATAAATAATTATTCAATAAATAATACTACATCAAAACGCATCGTTTATAGTATATCCTACCATCTCTGACCCTAACCTAGTTCCGCCCTTGCTTTTTTTTTTATCTCTTTTTCTCCTTTACTTGAGCTACATATATATATATATATATATATATATATATATATATATATATATATATTCCCATTTGCTAATAAAATCCTTTTATTTACCACAAATAAAATATAGGTACTTCTATTAATCTCCATTTGCATTTTTTTAAAAGTAAAATCTATACTAATCTGATTATAAGATAGATTGTACTAAATTTACAATATTTTTTTTCTTTTGTCCTCCAATATAAATAGGGATGGCTCCACCGTAACCTTTTTATAATTTTATTTGTAAAGTAATTAAAGAAAATTAAATGGATTTTTCTTTGTTCATTACCTCATTATTTTCCTATTTTCTTCTATCCATCCTCTTCACACCTACATTTGTGAAAGGAGATTTAGTCATTGATGTTTGCATTAAGACGTTCGTTCCTCTTTTGTGTGAGAAACTTTTACGATCAGACCCTCGTTCCAAAATCACTGATTTTAAAACCCTAGGCATGATCGCGTTCAACATGACTTCGGTCCTCTCCGTGATAGCGCGATGGAGGGAACACTAAAGGAACTATATTCTTCGTGTTCGTTGTACTATGGTTATGTAGATATAAGTCGAGAAAGCGCGATGAGATATTTTAATGACGAAAATTACGGACAAGTAGTCGATTTTATGACTTTATCGATCGATGACCTAAGTTCATGTGACCTTGGTTTTAAATACAAATTAGTAGATGAAAATGAGAAGCTAAAACAAGCTAGTTTATCATTGCAACAATATTGTATGGCTATTATTGTTATAGCCATTCGTATCTAGACTATGAACCTATAAAAATTATGATTTTATAAGGTTTATATATGATCCCAAGACCAAAAAAAGGGTTATATATATATATACATATATGTATATGATCTTGTTGTTTTGGTTGCTTCGTTTTCATGTTCGTTAAACGAAGGTTCTATCTGGAACAACCTTCTCAAGGTAGGAGTAAGGTCTGTGTTAGTGGCGGACTCAGGATTTAGGGGTCACGGGTGCTCGAAAGGTTCAACAACAACAACAACAAACCCAGGACACAGTCCATACCACTACCTCTAAAGAAGTAGAGAGGCTGTTTCCGATAGACCCCCGGCTCGAAAGGTTCGAACACAGATATTGATACCTAAATCTTTAAGCTTTCACTTGGAAAATAAAGCACCAGCTATCTTCCTGGTTTCACGGCGGACCCAAGATTTAGGGGTCACAGGTGCTCGGGAGGTTTGAACACACACATATTGATAGCCAAATCTTTAAGCTTTCACCTGAAAATTGAAGCACCAGTTATCTTCTTGATTTTACGGCAGACCCAAAATTTAGGAGTCACGGGTGCTCGGGAGGTTCGAACACACATATTGATAGCCAAATCTTTAGGCTTCCACCTGGAAACTAGAGCACCAGCTATCTTCTCTGTTTCACGGGTGTTTTATTCCATCTTATACCAATTTTTATACATTTTTTATTTAATTATACCTATTATGTATCGAATTTAACGGGTGATGAACCACCACAAATTTGAACCTAGGTCCGCCTCTGTTTGTGTACTCGTGACAAATATTTCATTCTACTTCTCTATTTCTGTTACTTATATCGCAACAGTTTATACCCTTTCCAGGGCCACGTGTGAAATTTTACTGAGTATAATTAACACATTTATATTAACAATAGTGATGCCTCTAACACTTTAATTCCTGAATTAGCCTTATAAAATTTGACTGTAAAATTATATATTTAATTTGCATTGCCAAAATCTATTAATAATTAGGTTTTGTAAGATAAAACATGTAATTAATTGTTATTCCAATTTTTCCCTTCTTTCCACAAACATAAATAGGGATCACTACATCATAACCTTTTTATATGAAAATTGTAAGCAAAAAGTATAAATAATTAACACATTTAAATTAAAAATAGTGGTGCCTCTAACACTTTAATTCTTGAATTCGCCTCTATTAGAATTATATATTTAATTTGCCTTGCCAAAATCTATAAATAAGATTTTGTAAGATAAGCATGTAATTAATTATAATTCCAATTTTTCCCTTTTTTTCACCAATATAAATAGGGATGACACCATTAATTTTTTATATGTAAATTGTGAACAAATGGCTTCTTCTTTCACTATTTTCTCATTTATTTTATCCATCATCTTCACATTTTCATATGTAAATGGGGATTTAATTGGTGACATTTGTGCAAAGACCCCCCCCTACCACCTCTTTGCGAAAGACTTGTACGATCAGATCCTCGTTCTAAAACCACAAATCTCGATACCCTTGGGGCGATCGCGTTCAACCTGTCTACACCGCTCATAAAATTTTATCGATTTCTCTTCGCGATAAGGCAACAGATCTAACGGTCAAGAAAGTATACCAGAATTGTGGGTCCTACAGTGCGTTCGCGTATACACGACTTATTTTAGGTCAAGGTGCTTTTGGGCATACAGATACTATTACTGTATTTGAATTATTGACACAAGCAATTAATAATTTAATTAAATGTGATAATTTATTTCCAAAAAATAAATTAGTTGAAAATGAGGAATTAAGACAAGATAGTTTATCATTGCAACAACTTTTTATTGCTATTAAAAATATAGCAAGTCGATTTTAGAAGAAAATGTTTTGTTATTATTGTTATAATTTTGTGAGAGCTATATTTACATAATATAAAATTATTATTAGCTCTTTATTATGTTTGTGTATCTTGTTGCTTGTAATTTCTTGATAGATCTTAAAAATCAATCTTGAGAAAACAAATTAAAAATCTAGTTCCTCTATTTTAATTTATTTTCCTTTTTAGTCTATAAAAACACATTTTAAATCTATAAGTTTCGTTGAAATGTCTCTAATATTTTTTTTTATATCATCGCACAAAAGCAATTATTATTTGTTAATGTTATGTGACGTACGTTGTATTTGTAATGAGCCTATTAACCTCGTTTCCACATGGGCTTCAAAAACTTACAATCGTACGAAAGTACGGGCTGGATTGGGCTGGAATTCACGGGTCAATCCATTTTGACAGCTCAGACGATATGACAGAAGAAAAAGTTAACCCGAACGAGAGCTATGTTTTTAGTCAACATATGTTCTCAATTTTCGGAATAGTTGTATAGTAAATGGCTCTCTTTTTATTCATTTACAGACTTTTTAGATCGCCGCTTAAAGATCTCTTTGGAAAAAATAAAATTTTTATGAGAAAACGTCAAATGACGGTCTAAAATTTTATAAATTAATGCGAACATTGAACAATAGTTTAATGTTTTGTCCGTAAGACGGAACAATATATTGAAAAGTATAATGTTATAAAATAGAATAATTTTTCAAAAGCTATATTTGTATTTTTTTTTTTTTTTGTTAACAGAAACAAAGTTTAAATAATAGGCTAAAAAGGAAAATTAATGTATATTGTCAATCATGGAAAAATTACACAGTATAGATAAAACAATTTCATAATTACCTGACATGGTTAATATTTAAAATAATTATTTTACATGATTAAAGGTAGTTGGAATAGTTGAACGTTTGTCATGTGTTGGTTTATATATACATTATGTAATGTGTTGGTACACGTATATACGTTTGTTTATATATACATTATGTAATGTGTTGGTACGCATATATACGTTTGTTATGTGTTTGTTTATATATATACATTATGTAATGTGTTGGTACACATACATACGTTTGTTATGCGTTTGTTTATATATACATTATGTATATACATATAGGAAAAATAACATTAACATACACCTTTACTTACCACATTTACACAATTCTCCATCGTTACAAAGTAATTACAAAAATTTTAACTAATTATGTATCTTTATTTGATGTATTGGGAGCTAATTATGTATCTCGACAGGCCCAAAATTGAAGAAAATATATTGGGAGCTAATTATATATCTTTACAAAGAAAAAATGTATATTCGTTGGATGTATCGGGAGCTAATTATATATCTCGACAGATCCAAAATTGAAATTTTTAGTAATTATGCAAAATGTTGGAATTTTATATAACTAAACTTCAAACTGTCGGGATTTATGTTGCTTAGCCATACATATATGTATACCTATGCCATGTGTTTATGCATATATACATATGGATATAAAAATATGTATAATTATTTCTATATGCATACGCTGATTTTTATATATTGTGTACTACAAATTACAATGAGTATCAACACATTCACGATACTCTGATTTGCTCACACACGTAACCTTCAAGATTTGAATTTTAATACTCAATAATAACTGAAAATGTTAAAAAGAATAATTAATATTTGTATATTTGAAGTCCTAAATACATTTAATCAATAACTGAATTCTATAAAATATAATTATTTAAAATTTAAAATTTAAATTAAGAAATTAGTTAAGATGGGTCTAAATTAACTACATGTGAAGTTTTACCTATTATCAACACATACTTGGAACACTTAAATCCAATTGCATATTTGGGCCAAACAAGCTTAAAATGTTACGGAATAATTGAAATTTCTTCACTTTTAATCAGAATTCTAAAGTTCTAATACGAATACTAAACATCGAATGAAAAAAATAAAATCTTGATTATTATTTTAAAGCTAAAAATTTATAGAGGGAGAAAGTTTTATTTATTTTTAAAAAAATTGTATTGTAGACCCCACACACATGAACTACTTTGAATCTTTTTTCACATGCAAACCAACTAATAGATCTACAAAAAGAACATAAAATATATATTTGTAGATCCAACAAAAAGTAGCTAAAATACAACAAAGAGATGATAATATATAGTTTTTAAAATCTAAATTCCAACTTAAGATAAGATTAGATGTTGATAAAAAAAATTAAAATCTAAATTACAAGTAAATATTATGATAAAAATTTTTACTAATTATTAATTTGATAAACATATTAACAAATTTTTATTATAACTGATAACATGACAAAAATTAATATCACATGTTAAGTTATACTAATAATGAATCTTTGTGCCCTTTTAGAAGTAGGTTCAAGTCACTATATTAAAAAAAAAAACATGTAGTACTATAGTTTAATTGTTCAAATTATTGAAGTTACTATATTCAAGAAAAACTCTCTAAACTTTAAAAATAATAATCTAAATATAATATTTAAATTTCATTCCTTTAATAGAACCATTATTTTCTGTCATACCTTTGCTGTCAACTCAGGATGACGATTAATTAATTTTTAATACTTTTTTTTTTTTGGTTTAAACCATCCGGTGTCCGATATCTGCTTTTTAGGAGTCCGACTATATCCGGATTCTCCCCGCGTTGGGCCTCATTCTGGGGGGAGAGCTCCCAACAGAGTATTTGTCCATACCCAAAGTCAAACCCTCGACCTCTGGGTAGGTTGGACCAATCCCTTTCCATTGGGCCACCACTGCTGTTGGTAATTAATTTTTAATACTAAGCACTTGATTATGCATGCATCAAAGAGATTTAATATAATTTCCAACTTGATTATGATTAATTAATATAATTATTGTTGATTATTGTCAGCAACACAGAGCATTGTCCTTCATGTTATTATTATAATTAAATCAATTAATTATGCTGAAGAAGATTCAAAGAACAATTAATAAAATGAATTTTATAGTATTAATTACATAATTAATTAAATTCATGCACATGATTACTGTGGATTGATTGTTGATCACCTAATTTTTTTTTTTAGAATTAGGTAGAACATTTGTACTTTGTAGTCCACATGCTGGATGAGATTTTTACTTTTCATACAATAGTACATAATGCAATAATGTAGTCGTTTAAACAGTCAAATTTATGAGATTATTTTTTTAAATAGAGTTTAAGTTTTTTGATTTATTTTTTAATATGTAGGTTTGTTAACCAGTCATATTAAATAATATGAATTATCATCGATTAAACTAGGCGAAATGATTTTTAATATGTGATTTTTGTTTTTTAAATAAATAAATAAATATAAAATTAACTAGAAAGTATAGTTTTTTTTAATTGAAAATATAGTAATAATTGTGGTATCCGGGTCAGTTTGAGTACACCTCGACTAATTCTACGGAATATCTGCCGTACCAAATAACTCTGTCCACCAAAATTTTAACATACAAGAAGAAATCACTAACCTTTACCTAAATAAAAAGTAATCATTTGCTACTTTTTTTTGGCCACATCAAAACTTTAAACCACATTTTTTTAGTGATTTCTAATACATCATTTTCAAAATATTAAAGATGTTTAGTCTTTAACCATTAAACTTAGAACAATAATAAATGATGTTTTTTTTTACTCAAAATCTCTATATAAAAATATTCAATGCAATAGTACTAAACAGTTTGAAAACATCCCACAGCATATGCAATTTAAACATTTTTAGTTCTTGTTTAGCTTATTGCCAAAATGTTAGTAATTTTTAAACCTAAAAATCATGATTAGTTTATCTTATATTGTGTATGGTTTTTGTTCCTACATATAGTTGGAGGGTGTATACTTTCACCAATAATACTATATTACTTGATTAATCTGAATTTAATATCTTTGGTGTACATCACAAACAGTAGCTTGCTGTCAAAATGTCATCTCTTAAACTAAAAACAAAAAATCATTATTAGTGTAACTTATATTGTGTAACATTATATTAATTACCTGCTTCATCAACCAAGCTTGGTTGACCTAGTGGTTAGCTCACTAGGTCGTTTAAGCAAGTGTCGGGGGTTCGTTTTCCGCTTTGTGCATGCAACAACCAATTGGCCAGCGGCAAACCCTTAAATGGAGCTCAGATCCGCGGAGGATTAGTCCTTGGCCTGTCGGGCTGGGGGATACCTTGGAAAACCAAAAAAAAAATTACCTGCTTCATCTAAACCTAGTACCTTCGATGCACAACACAATAAATAATACCTTCGATGCACTACACATAGTTGAAGGGTGTATACTTTTTCACCAGCAACTATACTACCTGATTCATATGAATCTAATACCTTTAAGGACTCGTTTGGTAGAGTGTATAAAATAATACTGAATATATTGTATTAGTAATACTGGGATTAGTAATACTGAGATTATTTTTTATGCAGTGTTTGGTTTGATGTATTAAAAGCAATATGTATTGTTATATTTTAAAAAGAATATTGTTTGTTTACAAAAATACCCTCGACATATTATAACTTTGTGTATTTTTTTTTTGCAAAAGTTTATTATTCTTTTTTTAAATAAAAAAAGTTAACAATATAACTAATTATTTACTTTAGAATTTTAAGATTTAATCATTCACTTACAAAAAAAAAAAATTATTACCTTTTCTTTGGTTGTTCATCATTTGCTTGTTGTTACCACTTTGTATTGTTTTTAAGTTGGAGGGAGGTACGTATAACTTTTGGATTAGATAATAAAATCATTATTAAAATAAAATTGTATTCTATAGAGTGTTAAAACTAAGTAGAAAAATTATTTTTATTTATGGATATCTTATTTACAAAATCAAAGCTTGTATGCAATTTGTTTTTGGATTTTGACCAATAAATATTTTTTTGAGTTAATGGAGTAGTTTTTTTTTATAGCTAAAATTATTTGGAGGGATATTATTATTCTAATAAATTGAAAAGAAGTAACTCATATTGAATAAATTGAAAAAGATTTAGAAAAAAATTAAAGAAATTTAAGGGCATTTTTGTAAATAATATAAAAATTTTAAACTAATTTATTTGAATAAATTTATTAGTACAAATATAAAAAATAAAATTAAGAAAATAAAAAAATGTTTAAAAGAATTTGAGGGATATTCTTGTCTTTATACATACTAATCTCATGGTATTAAAACCCATGTATTACTAATACCACCATATGTGATATATTAGTAATACATCCAACCAAACATAATATTAATTAATACCACACTTAATACATGAATTATTTCTCCTAATACGGCCTACCAAACGACCCCTTAATGCACATCACAAACAGTAGCTTGCTGTTAAAATTTCATTTCTTAAACCTTTGATATTGCACAACATTAATTTGTGTAAAGATTTACTTAAATTACAAATAGTAGATATATAAATTCATAATTTAAAAAATTTGAAAGATCCAATTCTTTTTAGGACTTTTACATAGTACGAATTTGAAATAGTCAATTTCAGTGAGTTTTTCATACCAATCGAATAGCCTATATTAAAATGTTGATAGTCACATAAAATACTTCAATTAGAAATAATTAATCATGGACAAAATTATAACCCAACTTAGTATAATATCCAATGGGACACATCAATTACTTTGTGCTAAAAAATAATTTCAAATATTATTATATTTATTTTGTATCGTGTCCACTGGGAGGTTATGACGATGTGCATGGAGGTTATGGTTTCGGTGACAGAAACAGCGAGGGAGCTGCTATGTTGGATTTTACGAGGGCCTTTGGGCTGGTGGTAGTGAATTCGCATCACCTAATTACTTTCCGAAGCGCGATAGCCAAGACCCAAATTGACTTTCTGCTTCTTAGGAAGGGGAATATGGGGTTATGTAGGGACTGTAAAGTCATTCCGAGTGAGCATTTTTTGACCCAGCACAAGTTTCTAGTGATGGACTTGTCTATCAAGAAGTGCAAAAAGAGAAGGGTCAGGGAGTGTCGTCCTAGAATTAAGTGGAAGGGCTTGACATCGGTTAGTGCTTTGGAGATAAAGGAAAAGGTGGCGGGATTGGGGGCATGGGAGTGCAGGGGGGACGTGGATACTATGTGGGATAAAGCTATCAACTGCATCACGGAGACTGCTTGAGAAGTGTTGGGTGTTTCGAGGGGTCGGGCAGGACGTCATAAGGGGGACTGGAGGTGGAATGAAGAAGTTAAGAAGAAAGTAGAGTTTAAGAAGGAGGCGTATGTTAAGTTGATGGAGAGTAAAGATGAAGAAGAGAAGCGGGTGAATAGGGAGGTCTACAAAGTAGCAAGGAAGGAGGCTAAGTTAGCAGTTACGGCTGCTAAGTCGGCAGCGTTCGAGAGCTTGTATGCGGGGTTAGAGGAAAAAAACAGAGAAAAGAGATTGTATAGGCTTGCTAAGGCTAGGGAGCGGAAGGGTCGTGACCTCGATGAAGTAAAGTGCATCAAGGGGGGGATGACAGTATTTTGGTGGAGGATGTTCACATTAAGAAGAGATGGCAGGAATACTTTCATAAACTTTTGAACGAGGAGGGGGACAGAGGCATTGATTTAGGAGAGCTGGCGCACTCGGAGGAGAGCTGTGATTTCAGTTACTGTCGGCGTTTTAAGGTTGAGGAGGTCAGAGAGGCTATTTGTAGGATGCATAGAGGTAGGACGACGGGGCCTGACGAGATCCCGGTGGATTTTTGGAAGTATGCTGGTGAGGCAGGTTTAAGGTGGTTGACTATTTTTTTTAATGGTATTTTCAAGACTGCAAAAATATCGGAGGCTTGGAGATGGAGTACGTTGATTCCGCTGTATAAAAACAAGGGTGACGTTCAGAGTTGCAACAACTATATGTGTATTAAGCTGTTGAGTCACACTATGAAGATTTAGGAGAGAGTGGTTGGGTGGAGGTTAAGGGGGATCATGTCCGTTTTAGAGAATCAGTTTGGATTTATGCTTGGTCGTTCGACGACAGAGGCAATCCACCTGGTGATGAGATTGGTGGAGCAGTATAGATAAAGGAAGAGGGATTTGCATATGATGTTTATCGACCTGGAAAAGACGTATGATAAAGTCCTGAGGGAGGTTCTTTGGAGATGCTTGGAGGTGAGAGGGGTTCCGGTGGCGTACATCAGAGCTATTAAGGACATGTACGATGGAGGAAAGACCCGTGTGAGGATGGCGGGAGGAGACTCAGAGCATTTTTCGGTGGAGACAGGGTTGCACCAAGGATCGACTCTTAGTCCGTTCTTATTTGCGTTGGTGATGGACGTGTTGACACGGAGCATTCAAGGCGAGGTGACTTGGTGTATGTTATTTTCGGATGATGTAGTGCTAATTGATGAGACGCGGGGAGGGGGGGAGGGGGGGTAAATGACAAATTGGAGGTTTTGAGGCAAACCCTTGAGTCCAAGGGGTTCAGGCTGAGTAGGTCCAAGACGGAGTATTTGGAATGCAAGTTTGGTGACTTGAGGCAGGAGGATGAAGTAGTGGTGAGGCTAGACTCCCAGGATGTCTGTAAGATGGATAGTTTTAAGTATCTTGGGTCTACAATTCAGGGGAGTGGTGAAATCGATGAAGATGTCTTTAAGCGTATTGGAGCAGGTTGGATAAAGTGGAAGCTTGCCTCGGGAGTGTTGTGTGATAATAAGGTGCCCCTTAAGCTTAAAGGTAGATTTTATAGAGTGGCAGTCCGACCGGCCATGTTGTATGGGGTAGAGTGTTGGTCAGTCAAGCACTCTCACATCCAAAAATTGAAGGTGGCGGAAATGAGAATGTTGCGTTGGATGTGTGGGCTTACTAGAGGGGACAGAGTTAGGAATGAGATTATCCGGGAGAAGGTGGGGGTAGCTTCGGTAGATGACAAGATGCGGGAAGGAAGACTGAGATAGTTCGGGCATGTGATGAGGAGAGGCGCGGATGCCCCAGTCCAGAAGTGTGAGAGGCTAGCTATGGATGATTTCAGGAAGATTAGAGATAAGCCGAAAAAATACTGGAGGGAGGTGATTAGACATGATATGGAGCAGCTCCAGCTGACTGAGGATATGACCCTAGATAGGAAGGTGTGGAGGTCACGAATAAGGGTAGAAAGCTAATGGGAGTGTGTGGGTTGTAGCTTGCAGTCCGGGGTGTTATGGTGTAGCCGGGTTAGTAATCCGAGGCTTGGACATAGGTGTCCTTGGTTTGTGTGTGTATGGTACGACTAGGTGGGGGCCCTATGTCTTAGTCCATATTTTCTTTTTTTCGTGTCGCTCTTATTTTCGCGCATTTCGTATTTCTCTGATTTCCAATTTCCAATTTCTTATTCCTGATTTTATTATGTCATCCATCCACTTGTTACTATCCTTTAGCTTGAGCCGGGGGTCTATCGGAAACAACCTCTCTACTTCTTCGGAGGTAGCGGTATGGTCTGCGTACATCTTACCCTCCCCAAACCCCACTTTGTGGGAATACACTGGATTTGTTGTTGTTGTTGTTGTTGTTGTTGTTGTATCGTGTCCTTTTTTTTAAACATGTTGCAAAAGATTTTCTAATTTGAGATTTATTAGAAATATTCTCTCGATAGAAATAAAATTTGTGTATATCGTACCTTTCTTGAACCCACTTATAAATTATGTTGAATATATTATTGTTAAGTAACATAATTAAGTAATAAATGAAATATAATATACACCTGTTTCCGAGTTTTTATTTTTAGAAAAGAAGAAACCTGACACCCCCTTCGTCTCATATTATTAGTTTGTTATTTTTCCTTTTTACACGCCTTTGAAAAACTTCTTGCAAACTTTATAAACAAGTATAAATATTTCAGAAAGAATAAATTGCAAAGATAATACGAGAAAATTTTAATTAATATTTTAATTTCTTAATTTAATAGAGCGAGTAACATTCATGAATTGCTAATTTAACTTTTGTTGAATGTAGAATTAAAAGTATTAATGCATGATATACCCCTAGTCCTTTATTAAATTTTTATAACTCTATCATGCATACAATAAATCATAATTAAAACGAGATATGATTAGATCACAATGTAAAGACACAATCTAGTAAGTCATAGTATGAAATAGTTGAATCATAATCATGTGACCACATAAATTAAAATGATTAAAATATTAAAAGGATTCCTTCACAGTTTTTTTAGCTAAATATTTAATAATTTCAAGAATCGCAGCCACCTTAAAAAATCATTCAATTTTATTATTATTTTTATTATAAAAAGTGATTCAACTTTACTATAACAACTTTTTCTATTGAAAAATTCTTTGTTCCTATTTTCAGAAAGGAAAAAAAAAAAAAAAATCTACCGACAAATTTTGAGTCAATCATGCCACAGAAAAATGTAATTAATTTATGAATATATATATATATATATATATATATATATATATATATATATATATATATACATACTTAGATATCAAAGTTCCGTGCTAGCGCGGGCCCAATATATGTTATTTTTAATCTCAATTTATGTGACATAAATAAAATTTTGATAATTAATATATTTTTAGATATTATAATTTGCTAGCTATTGTAATTTATAATAGTTTTTTGACATTGTAATTTACTATTTAAGTTGTTAGCCATTTATAATTTATAATACTCTTCTTGTCCAAATTTTTGTACTGCTGATGGTCAATTATATTTTAAAAATAATTTAAGTTTTGTAATTATTATGATTTATAATACTTTTTCTTTTATTCCAATTTAAGTGAAACTTATATAATTTCGAAAGTTAATCAAATATTACGGTTGAAGTCACGAAACAGACATGTCTTAAATGACTCATAATAACTTATTAGAAGTGATACAACAAAATTACTACAAAAAATAGTTGTGAGAAAAATATAAGTGGGTCTCATATAAGATGTCAAGTTAATTTAAAACATCAATAGTTAATTTATATATCATTACTATATAATGACTTCAAATTCAAATACTTAATTTTTCTATTCAAAATTCGATAAGAGGCCAATTAGAACTCTCTAATGTGATAACTAATCATTTTCAATAAGTAATTTTATTTTTTCATTATTTTTAATTTAAAATTAATAATTTATTAGTCTTAATTATCTTTTGATGGTTTATCTTATTTTTTTGGCACGTTTTTTTTTATTTGTTTTCTTTTGTTTTCTTTTCTTTCCTTTCTTTCTTTCTTTTTCTTTTTTGTTAAATTTTTTTATAAAAATAAATTGACAACTTATATTTATAAAGGTATTTCAAGTAGATATATACATTGAATTTAATTATTAAATTTTAATTTATACTTAAAATGTTAAAATAATTGCGAGTAAGGATAAATTTTAGATACACACACAAATATTTATTATTTACATTTATCAATAATAATAATAATAATAATAATAATAATAAAACTAACAGAGGAAGATGAACACAAAAAATTCACATTCTTCCTGCATATGAAAAGAAAGATATTAAATAAAAAATAATTTTAAGAAATTGAAGAATATAAAGATTGCAGTAAATATATTTACCAAATTAATGATAAAGCGACTAAGAAGCTAGAACTCCATTTCATTTAAACTCAAATTTAAATTCCGTATTAATTATTTCATTATTCTTTCTTATCATTACTTTTTTCAAATATAATATACATTTATATAATAATCTATATATTTAAATTGAGATAAATATTTAAAGGGTCAAACCCATCGATGGCCCCCTAAAGTTGGCATGATCTTTCACTTAGGCACCTCAGGTGGACGTTGTTCACTTTTGACACCTCAAGTAGCAATAAAGTGTGTCATTTTGACACTTTTTGCTGAATCAGCAAAATTATACCGTGTGCGTGTATTACACGCGTCGACGACGTGTAAAGTGATCAATAATATTATGACATTTGTCATTTTTCTCCAAATTAAATGTTAAATATCTATTTTTAATAAAAATAAGAAAAGCACCAACCAAATATTGCCACTTGGCAATTTTTAACTTAAATAGTTATAAAAAAATTATAAATTATAATTTCCCCCACCCCACCAATCCTCATCGTCTTCTACAGCCCAACCCACCCCCTCACCACCTGCCCGTTCCCCCCTTCTCCATTCGTCTTCTCTAACCTTCCCACCCCCTCACCACCTGCCCGTTCTCTCACCCCTCAATTCTCTTCCCCACCCCACCCCACCCCTCAATTTCATGCTAAATAATTTGTGAGTCACGAATTTAGATATGAACCTGAGGATACAGTTATCACAAGAAATTGTGTCATCGTTTGACAAAATTTGTGCTTTAAAAAAGATGCTAGGATTGTTATAGCTGAAACTGATGGATGCATTTGCATCAGTTGTGAAACTGCTTGAGCGTGACAATCGTAAGGACCAGGAGCATGCTGTGGATTTTTTTTTTATGCTCTCAACGAGTTCAATATTGTCAACTAGTAATGGATGAAGGTGTCATCCCTGAACTTGTCTCTGTATCTGTTAATGAAAACAACAATGCAAAGGCAATGGCTTTGGAGTTGTTGAGACTGTTGAAGGGGGAATTTAGTGATATTGGAGAATCTCATGAACCAGCAAAAGGGGGAACTGTTCTGTTTTTTTAATTAAGTGTTGACATTTTTTTTGGGTGTTAATGATGTCGTTGATTAATTGAAGGAGTATTATTTGGTGTTCATGGTGTGTGTTGTTGTTGTAGGTATATTAATGGAGTGAGTATTTTGTTAATGGAGTAAAATTTTGTTATCATTCTTAAAAAATTCAACCTCCATTAACCTCCATTAATGGAGGCTAAAGAAAGTTGTGTGGAGAAGACAACTCCAAAATTACGAAAATATCCCTAAAAAATAACGAAAATACCCCTGAAACGCGCTTAAAAGCGAGTGTAATACACTCTCTTTGCTGAATCAGCAAAAGATGTCAAAGTGACACACTTTATAGCTACTTGAGGTGTCAAAAGTGAACAACGTCCACTTGAGGTGGCTAAGTGAAAGATCGTGCCAACTTTAGGAAGCCGTCGATGGATTTGGCCTATTTAAAATAAATGAAATAATACTAATACTAATATACTAATACTAATAACAATAATAATAATAATATATTATTATTATTATTATCATTATTATTATTATTATTATTACAAAAAAAAAAAAAAAAAAAAAAACATGGACCAATTAAATCAAAGTTAAAACAGAGAACGTCAACATATAGTCAAGCATAGATAGTCATTAGCCATGATAATTAAATGATGCTATAATACTATATTTACTTGAAAGAAAATATATTTTGATTGAACAATTGTCACCTTATCTAGATAGTCTGTCGACTTCTTAATGCGAAGCATGTAGTCCTAATCTCCATTGCAAAGAGTTACAATCTTTGTGCGAGCACCAAAACCATCAAAATGAAGGAGACCTGCATTTCTGCTAATATTATTGCGTAAAGACTTTATCGCATTTTTACCCAATAATTTGATCAAAAGAAAAATTAGATTCAATGGAAGGACAAAAAAAATATCAATTAATTAGATACAAAAAATTAGTATTGTAAAAATATGGCCGAGAGGAGCAATGAATATTTATATTCTAAAAATGCTCAAAAAAGTTAATCTTCGCAATATTATTCAATGCTTCAAAACACAAAAAATTGATGAAACATATTAAAAATAGTTAAATATATCTGTATTGTCAGGCAATGCAATTGATATTTATGTATCTAAACTAAATTTTCACAATTTTTTTAAAAAAATCATAGCAAAAAGAAAGGGTCGATCATGAATTCTGCACGCACAATAAATATTTTTTGAGCAATCGTGTGTTGATTTCTGAGAGTGATTGTGTGTGATAATGCATCAGAAAAATGGTGAATGAAAAATTTAAGCAATATGGATATGAGTTTGAGTAACTATTTATTTTAAAATTTTGAAAAATTGGATAACTCTACAGGAGAAAAAAAAAGGAGCAAATTTTTACTATTTTCAAAAGACTCCTACATACTTGGAGTAGCTTTTTCAAACACGTAAGTTTTAGTTAAAAAATCTAAATTTTATTTTCAATTTTTTTGTGTTCAGCTTCTTCTGGTGCTTCGTCCCCTGCTTTATAATATATATAGATATAGATTTAAAAAATAAAAGATCTTGTAAGAATTTGTATCATTTTCAAAGTAAAAATCACAAGCAGTTAGCATTTTATTAGGAACTCAAATCATTTAATTTTTTTTATTTTTTTTTAAAAGGAGACGATGTTTTTTTTTCTAAATCAAGATATGCCCAAAAGATGTGCTTTTAATCGTTTGTCTTTTATGCATTTTCATTAGAAAAATCAATTGACAGTTTAGAATTATATAAATGAATGAAAAAGTTAATATGAATTGAATTTAGATAATTTTTAATTTATATTTAATTTTAAAATAAATGCAAGTAAGGGTGAGGTATATACATCCACCACAAATGATATATATACTCTTACATTTTTTAATAACAAAAAATAATTAACACTACTACTACTAACTTGAATTAAAACTACTTGTTATGAAATATAAAGAAAGAACAAGAAGAATAAATAGAGAGAGAAGAGGGAGACTTCTTTATTTCTCTTGATGGATGAGAGATCATAAGATTAAGAATACAATGAACAAAACCCCTTTATTTATAGGGAAAAATACTCCTAGTTTCTGACTAAAAGTCAAATACTTCAAATCCTGATACATATCAACTAGATCTTATTAGATCTTGATAGACATTCACTATAATGTAAAGACATTTATAACACTCTCCCTTGAATGTCTAGATAGATAATGTGCCTCGTTAAAATCTTACTAGAAAAAAACCAGTAGAAAAAAAATCTAGTGAAGGAAAAAGAGTACACAACTCTAACAATACTTATATCGGTTGCCTCATTAAAAGCCTTACAAGAAAAACCCAGTGGGACAAAGCCTCGTAAGGGAAAAAGAGCAAAATGCGTATTAACTCCCCCTAATGAGAACATCCTTGAACATTTGCATCCCGATCTTGTGCATCATCTTCTTAAAAGTTGTAATTGGAGAAGACTTGGTGAATAAATCAGCCACATTTTCACTTGAACAAATCTGTGGCACGTTAATATCATCATTCTTTTGTAGCTCATGTATGTAGAAAAACTTTGATGAAGTGTGTTTCGTTCTATCTCCTTTTATGAATCCTCTATTAAGATGTGCGATGCATGATGCATTATCTCCGTATAAAATTATGGGTAGATTGTCATATTTCACACCACATTTTTCTCGGATAAGATGTATCATGGAACTCAACCATACACATTCTCGACTTGCTTCATGGATAGATGTTATCTCAACATGATTCGATGAAGTGGCTACGATAGACCGTTTTGTATATCTCCAAAATATTGCAGTACCACCACATATGGACATATAACTTATTTGAGACCGAACTTTATGTAGGTCAGATAAGTATCCAAAATCAGCATGACCAATAAGATCGGGACTGCAAACTTGCTAATAAATTAACTAAAAAAAAGGCTATATCAAGCCTTGTAGTATTTGCAAGATACATTAGTGCATCAATTGCACTAAGATCAAGGAGTTCCTCATTCTTTTCTTGAGGTCGGAATGGATCCTTATTCAATTTTTGCATGTTTCTCATTTAAGCAAATACTCTATTGCTTTTGAAAACTCTCCAAGAGTTTCAATGATACTCAAATCATCAAATTATATCTTATGAGGATAATAAAAAGTTTCCCAGAAACTTTATATGCTTCAGGCATTTTGAATCCTTTAGGGATTTTCATATGGATGTTTGTCAAGTAACAATATCCAACATGTCAAGTGTGACATCTTCAAGTGTCTGGACTGCAAATCAAATAAGTTTTACGCTTACCAAAATGCATTCTTTAAGGTCACTTGATAAATGTTTCTACGTCAGCATGCTTAAATTAACGTAGAATTCAGATGCTCATAATCTTTTACAATATTGCGCCAATATTGTATCAAAGATATCGTCGATGATTTCTTATTTTGTATCGGTTTACAATGCGACATAACATTTTGAGATCTCATCACTTCATTATTTTCAGGTACCTAAACCTCTTATGCCTATGAATTAAAGAAAACAGGTGGCCCTTAGGCCACTTGACTGGTTGGAGAGGACTTTCAGGGCTCGATCTACGACTGCGTCCCGTGGTTTCGTAGAATGAAGCGAGGTTTGGAACCCTTCAATTACAAAGTGGAAAATGCCTCTCACAATGGGTAGGATTACTGCATTTTTGAAATGTCGACTCTTATATTTGAGAATATAGGGAGTTGGGGCAGGTTAAAGGGCATAATGTTTCATGAAGTGTTATGTCGTAGGCTCTTCAAGAGCACATTGCCTTCTTATCATGATTATTTGCTCCTTATCCTTTTCAAGGATTATTTCATTTGGAACCGATTGGTCTATCATGTTTCACGCATGCATAGACTTTATCCTTTAAGGACACAAAATAGGAGCACTTGCAGCTAAATATGAGATGCTTTCAGCATTTGACTTGAATTATCTTTTGAATGAGGATATGATGATAATTCCTAACATATTTCATAGCTGCTTATAATCTCCCCCTCATGTTAGGAAAACTAACATACATCCTCCATCTTCTTTGAAGAATCAATCTTTGTGCATCATGGTATATTTATTAATCGTATACCTCACATCAAAACTATTAGATGGAATAGCTGGTTCCTGACCTTGAACCAATTGAGAGGGAAGAAATAATCATAATATATTGGTCTAAGGCATACAAGTGCTATTGTATGCAATATATCATATTTCATACCAATACATGAAACTTTGTTCTCATTAGTAATGGTTCAGCTATTTATGGAAGACATTCAATGCTAAACCATCATCATCTTGATGAATTATAATTTAAAATTTTGTATTAAGAGAAAATTTTAAAATCAATTCAAATATTTTTAATATTATTAGTATTATCATTATATTTTTTTAAAATTATTATTATTATTATTATTATTATTACTACTACTACCAATACTACTTTTTTTTGGTTGGTTAAATACTACCAAGACGTAACACAATTGTATTAAAATACTATCACTACTAATAATATTTAATCTAATGTATTAAAATATAATATATTATTAATGTCACTATTACTATTATTGGTATATACGTACTACTACTATTTATTATTATTATATTATTACTGTTATTATTAATATATTTTTATTCTTTATTTAATATCTAAATAAATTATACTTCAAATATGTTTTATAATATTTAAATTTTAAAAGAAATAAGTTTATGAAAGAGTAAAAGTTTATTTTGAACTCTTCAACAATAAGTGTCTATTTTTAAGCTAATGATTTTTTTTTATATGAAGGATAATGTATTTTAATATTCAAAATTATTATTACATCATTATTAACTTTGTTCTAAAAAATAACACGTGGCTTCATAGCAGCTTGACACTTGGCTTCTTCTGATGCTTCGTCCTCTGCTTTATAATATATATAGATAAAGTTTTTCTGAAACTCTAAGATATAACGTCTGGCCGCTGCAATTTTTGTCACGACCTCTACCCCCAACACGTAATAGCCTGTAAATCACACAGACAATATAAAACACACTAGACAATCCACGTACGACAAACTCGACTCAGAAGACATTGAGGGGGATCGAATTATAGTTACTACATATTTTAGTTATGTTAAAATTATGAGTAAACTTGACCCAATAATATATTTGAATAGTGTCATATAAATTAGGACAATAAGATAATCACGTACTTCCTTTCATATTTGTTGTCATATTTTACTTATTGAGAGTCAATTTCACTAATTTTGAAATTAAATTAAATTACATCAACAAAATATTATACAACTAATTTACATATTCAAAAGCATACTTATATTAAAAATACTACTCCCTCTGTTCGCTTTTACTTATCACAAATTTTAAAATTATATTTCTATTTTTATTTGTTATTTTTGACATATCAAAAACAAAGATTTTTTTTTCTATTTTACCCTTTACATCAATTATTTTTTCTACAAATTAATTTTAACACACAATGTAAAGATAATTTAATAAAAATACTATAATAAAATAATTATATTATTAATTATTTTTTTTAATGAATATGTAAAGTCAAATTATAACAATCAAAAACAAATGAAGAGGTTACAAGTTAGTACTTTATGAAACCAAATAGTAAAAAATTACTCTCTCCGTTTCACAATAAGTTAATTGTTAGATTTTGACACACATATTAAGAAAAAAAATAAAGACATAAATTTATCATATTTTTTTATTTTTACCGTTTTCAAAAAATAAAAACACATGATATATCACTCCCAATGCATATTTAATGGAGGATAAATTTAAAAAAAAATTCTAACATCTACCTTAAGAACCATTCACTTATTTTAAAATATAAAAAATACTCCAACAATTCATATGAAATTGATTGAGTATGAAATACAGCTGTAGTAGATCATAACAAACAATATTAATGATGAAAAAGACAAACATTCAATACTAGGTAGACACATAATTAATTAAGAATATAATATTAGACAATAAGACAAATATAGACAACACATGAGTATGGAGTAGAATTTTTTTCCCCAACTAGCAGTATGAGATACATGACAATACATATTTCATTTCACATTACATCCTGGGAACAAAAGTATCCAATGATACAACAACATATATATGTATGTATATACATATATATTCCAATAAAGTAGAGTTGGGGGAGGGGTCATGGGGTGTAAAGTATGCGCAGTTCATATCACTACTTCAGATGAAGTAGAGAGGTTGTTTTTTATAAACTCCGGCTCAGAACAGATATCAGTATAACGAACAAAAGATATAGAAGCAAACAAAAAAGAGATATCAAACCGCTAGATAATAAAGGAAACAAGACACCCACAAGGTAATACTATAAACTAACTATTCAAAATTCTAAACATCACAAAAAAATCATGAATAAGAGACTACGAGAAACTACAGTCGCAGATACAAACAAAGCACACTTCCCTATTATTACAGACGTACTAATACCTACTAACCCTCTACCCTAATCCGCGTCCTCCACACTTTCCTATCAAGGGTCATGTACTCTGTAAGCCGTAACTGCTCCATGTCATGCCTAATCACTTTCCTTCAATATTTCTTCGGCCTATCTTTACCCCGCCTAAAATCATCCATCGCCAGTCTCTTACACTTCCATATTGGAGCATCCATGACCAGTGGCAGAACCATCTTGTGCTTAGAGGGTTCATCCGAATTCCCTTCGATGAAAAATTATGTTATTTATACATGATTAAAATTATTTTTTATGTATATATAATTGATATTGAACCTCCTTCGACTAGTTCGTGTACTTACTTTTTTTTTTATTTTAAACTCCCTTAGTAAAAATTCTGGCTCCGCCACTGTCCATGACCCTCTTCATCACATATCCGAGCCATTGCAATTTAACTTTTCGCATCTTATCCTCCACCAAAGTCACTCTCACCTTCTCCCGATTAATCTCATTCCTAACCCTAATTTTGAATAAGGAAAATAAAGAGTATCCCCACTCACAGGGGATTCAATAAGAATCAATTGATTCTAGTGCACTATTCTTAACACAAATAAATAGTCTTTCTTTTTATCATATGATATTTATGTGGAAGATGATGTATGTACTACACTGTTTTTTGATTAAAAGTTCTATCAAGTGACACTCTAGGTAGAAAAATAATTCCATCGTGATAAAATTAAATAAATTAACATTAGATTAAAAATTACCAGCTTATAAATTAATTTATTTTCTATCGTGACACTGGACATCTTCTTCTCTACCTTCTCAATCATGATCCCGTCTCACCACAGCGTCGATATCTCCGACTAATTGAAAGGAGAGAATTTTGAGATTTAAAGAAATCAATTGAAAATTATAAATATAAAAATAAATAAAATAATGTATTAGTCGATAGAGTTGTTATATATACGGGATGGACAAAAATTGTGTTTGTAGACAAATATTGATCTAGTCAGTGTTTAGATATATTTTGCTAACCATTGAGTGATAGTTCAGCAAAAAACTCATACTTCAACAGTTCAAACATGAAACACAAAAATCAAAACAGTTCAAATGTATTTTAATCTTTAATTGACAAAATTTTGGTAGAAATTAATAATGTTTATAGAAATTATATTAAAGAAATCAACTCTATTTAAAAAAAAAAAAAAAAACTTACTAAATGAATTCAATTATACAATAAATTAACCTTGCAATTCAAAAACTTTTAAAAATAAAATTTAATATATATATATATATAACGTACATATTGTGTGCAAATGGGACCATTTTGTGCCACTAATTTAGGACAATAACGTACACATTGTATAGCTACAGAAATTCTTCTAGAAGTTCTTTCTTCTCGAAGCTTGCGGTTGTTGATTTGCACAAAATTATAAATTTAATATTAAAAAAATTGTCATATCAATTTAATCAATTATGATAGAGTAACCTGATATTTATTGTTGATGAGAGACGATAAATATTTTATGAAATTAGTTGAGATGTGAGTTATCAACCTCCAAACAATACAGTTATTAAAAAAGTAATAGATCACTCTTTTATTTTTAAATTATTCATATAAAGTGTTTCTACAACTCCAAGATAATGTCCATCCGCTATCATTTCTCTCATAACCTCTGTCCTATGGGTGAGTATTTTGTGTGCGTTGAATAAACCTTCTACCGTATAATAGCCTGTAAATCACATAAAAGATGCAAACCGCATTAAACAATCCATGCACGATAGACTCGACTCAAAAAGTATTTAAATTTTTTTTATAATTACTACATATTATAGTTATGTTAAAATTATAAGTAAACTTAGACCCAATAATATAAAAAATTTAGCTACGCTAAGCTTAATAGTAGAACAAAAAATTTTCAAGTAAGAAACATAAAGATTTTAAGTTTGATTTATGGTTAAAATTTAAAG
This sequence comes from Capsicum pubescens, assembly GCA_030864215.1. Classification (NCBI taxonomy): domain Eukaryota; kingdom Viridiplantae; phylum Streptophyta; class Magnoliopsida; order Solanales; family Solanaceae; genus Capsicum; species Capsicum pubescens. The sequence goes on from CM061544.1 coordinate 50,795,203, forward strand.
TTTGAGTCTTGATATTTCAACAGTGTCATATAAATTAGGACAATAAGATAATTACGTGTTACTTTTTTTCTTTCATATTCGTTGTCATGTTTTGCTTATTAAATTACATCAACGTAATATTATATAATTAATTTACATATTCAAAAGCATAATTATATAAAAACTATTACAAATTGTGATTTTTCATGTCAATTTAAATAAAAATCATATTTTAAAAATATTAATTAAATCCTTTATAATCTAACTCTTGAGATATGAAACATGATAATTATTTTTAAAAATACTATTTATGTTTTTTTTGTTTTTTTTTATAGATAAGGTGTTGTATTAATGGCTTTTTAGATTTACAATACCAAAAGGGTAAGGTTGAGTTGTGCCTGTCATGTGACAATCACTATCACTATCACTACCCACATCTCTCATGTACTCATCTCATATTATATAGTAATGATGTTTATATTCACATAGCAAAAATATTTTAATGTATTTTCAATAAGAGAAACATTATGTAACTTATTATTAGGGTTGTTCAAAATCTAACCGTAATCGATAATTCAACCGCAAAATTAACTTATTGGTAATGAGTTATTAGATTAACGATTGGTGAACGGATTAAAAATTTATAGTTAATGGCTTATTGAGGTGGGGTCAGATTACTCAATTTTCTTATTGGATAATCCGTTAACCCGTTAAGAATTATCATACTTACATCTTTACCCTTAGATATAAGTGTCTCTTATAAACCTTAAAACTAAGATCACATTCATTATTCTATTTACTTTTTAGTGTAGGAAATAGCAAGTCACTTCTTGTGACTTCTAATCATAAAGCGCAGTCAGTGTCCCTATAACATAAAAGAAGTATGAAATTTATTCTTAACTCAAAAGACAAATTATTCTCGATAACATGAAGTCCACAACAAAAATAAAACAATTCCAATTCGTCCTTCACAAAGTTTGGTTTTAAACTAAAAAAATTCAAATCATATCAAGTTGTTGGTTTTTTTTGTCTACCCAGTAATTAAAAAATATTTCTACATACATTTTAGGTTAAAAGAAAATTTTCATTTAATTTTATGTTATAACCTGTTAAAAAAATTGTACGAACAAAACTCAACAAACCTATAAATATTGATAAATAAATGAGTCGTGGTATATTCAAGCAACTTTGTCATTGAAAAATTAAAATGGAGAAAATACAGATAATCGCTTCATATTACATTCTCTTAGATTTATTTGATACATCATCCAATAACGATCCGTTAATTGTTAATTCAATACCGAATCAAACATTATATTATCGGTTGGCTAGCGACTTAGTATATTTATAAGCCGATAATCATTAAGACAAATCGTTAAGTATAATAATCCACCCGATTCGTCTGATAAGCACCCCTACTTATTATACTCTTCTATATATTATTCTTCATTATTTTCCTTCTCTTTGTATTTGGATTTGATACGAAAATAATCTCTCTATTTTTTTCGTCGAGTGATAAAGTTTACGTATATTTTATCGTGTCAGACCTCATGACTTATGTGATTTCATTTGGTATATTTTTTTAATAAATTTTTAATAAGAGAAAAATTATGTAACTTATTATACTCTTTTATATATTATTCTTCGTTATTTCTCTGGTCTTTGTATTTGGATTTGATACGAAAATAGTATCTATACTTTTTTCATCGAGTGATAAGATTTACGTACATTTTATCCTCTCAGACCTTATGACTCGTGTGATTTCACTTGGTATATTGTTTTAATGAGTTTTTAATAAGAGAAAAATTATGTAACGTTTTATACTCTTCTATATGTTATTCTTCATTGTTTCCCTCTTTTTCGTATCTGAATTTGATATATTTGAGTCGAAGATCTTTTGAAACAGCCTCTCTCCCTTTCGCAGAGAGTGATAAAGTCCATATATTTTATCCTCCCAAATTTTACTAGTGTAATTTCACTTGATATGTTGTTGTTGTATTATTCTCTATTACTCTGTAAATTCATTCACATACACTAGAATAATTTTGACTTAGAGCCGGGGGCAGAGTTAGGTATGGTCAGGGGTTCATTCGAACTCTCTTGACAGAAAATTATATATATATATGTGTGTGTGAATGAAATTATTTTTTATGAATATATTGTTAAGTCGAAGCCCTTTGATTATTTTATATATTTACTTCTTTATATTTTAAAATCCTTCATAAAAAGTCTGATTCTGCCACTACGTAAAGCTCGACACATAATTATTAGCTAGGGTTAGATGTTAGGATTTTTGCCATGATTTTCTTACTATATTTAAGTTTTACTTTTTCTTAGAAGGAAAATAAAAGTTACCATAATTACTTTTACTTTTCCTGAAAGAAAAATATAATTCTTTTCCATATTTGGTTAACTTCTTTCTTGGAGGAAGAGTTTTGGGCATCTATACATAGAAGACCCCCCTTCTCATACCATAACACAGTAGCATTCACAATGTAGTCATTAAAGAGTCTTTGTTTATGGGGAGATTTCTCTTAATAGATTTAATATTTTTGATATTAGGTTTTATAATATGTAGGCCGATTGGCCAAAACATATAATAATTTAATGCTTTTTAGTATTATTTTTTTTATCGTCTGATTTATTGTCTTAAGATTTACAAATTTTAAGCTTTCACATCACGCCCTCTCAATTTCGAACCCAACATTAGGCACATCATGATAATTAGGTCATACAAAGTAGAACAAGTCAAGTCAAATAATTGAACAAGGATGAAAAGTGCAAAATGAGTTTGAATAGAAAATTTTGGAAAACTACTTTCCATTGATGTTGAAATTAGTACTATATGATGACAAAGACAAGACAAGAAAAAAAACTAAAAAAATATAATCACATATCTTAGTAAAAATGTACAAGTTAAATACAACTTTTTCATATTAATTTGATTAGAAAATATTTTCAATGTTCTCTTTTACTTGTCACAATTTCATTTTTAAGAGTCAAAGAATTTAAATCTTGATCAGTATTTTCAAAAGTATTTTTTTTTATCATATTAATATGAGAAAAATTACAACATGTACTCCCTCCATTTCATTTTATGTGTCGTTATCTTTTTTTTATCTGTCCCAAAAAGAATATCATCTTTCCTAATTTAGTAATTATTTAATGACATTATCCCTATTTTATCCTCACTAGGTCTCACTTAATAAAAAAAATCAATTAAAAAGTAAACTTTAAGAGGGACAATTTTGTAAATTTTACAAAGACATCATTTACTTCTTAAACTTTGTGTCCGGTCAAATAACGATACATCAAATGGGACGGAAGAAATAATATTTTGAGAATTTTTGTAAAATTTACATAAATAAATAAATACTGACAGACTAATAATAATTCTAAGAAAAGGGTATCTTTCTAACATTTCAACAAACCTTTTTTGTTTTGTTTGTTTTTTTTTATTCACCAAATTAAACTCCAAATATTAATCTTACTCAAACGATGTTATAACAATAAAAAAATTGGTTTCAATATTAAAAAAAAATTACATTTCAAATATAGTATAATTAAATCAAATATAAAGAGGCTTCACACAATATCATCTACCAATATTTTGATAAAGGTTGTCATGACCAACAAAAAATGTTGTTGAGTAGTAATATTCATTCAATTTTAGGTCTTGTTTGTACTAGCTGTAGACACGTGATTTTGACCCTCCCCGAGTTTAATATATATATATATATATATATATATATATATATATATATATTTTGATATTAAAAATTTACATTTGGTCTAGTATTATTTAAATTCTTATTTTATTTTAATAAATTTTTAGTTAAGAAATAAAGTTAATTTTGAGTTGTTTTATTTTATTTTATTCTAATTTAAAAAAGAAAATACAAAAATTTTTAAAAAATAGATTTTTATTTTTTTAAATTTTTTTAAAAATAAGTTAGTAGTTTTAATACCATCTTAATTATATTTATTTTTAACTATTTTTAAACTTTTATTGTATTTTCTTAAATATAAAAAATAATTAATTATTATTATATTATTTTTATTATTATTATTTTATTTATTTATTATTTTTATTTGTCATTATCTTCTTTTGTTTTAAAAAAAAAAAGAAAAAGAAAAAATTTAAAAAATTAAAAATCTAATCCTATCCTAAACTACCCCAATCACCCCAACTTTCCCTCCAACTCCCTCAATTTCCCTCCTCCTACATATCTATATAACACAACACACACAACATATGAGAAAGAAAAAAAACTCACGAAAAAAAAACACAAAAAACTGGAGATAAACCAAAACCAAAACCAAAACCAAGACAAAAAAAATGGAAAAGAAAAACACTTAGAAAAAAAAAGGACCGAAAACAAGAAACAGTGAGTGAAAATAAGAAATAGTGAGAAAAACAAAAAAAAGAAAGAAAAGAAAAGTGTTCCAAATAGTTGAGGCCGGGTCCCCGTTTGAGTTTCCGATGACGATATTCTTTTTTTTTTCGATTTTAATTCATCACACAGGTTCATATCAAATTTCGTATTATTTATTTTATAAGTTTTTGTTATAAATCGAATTGTGAATGAATTTATTTCAATGGCTTCTTCTATTATTTAGTATGTTTAATTTATTATTTTTTTGTAATTCATGCTTCATGTCTTTATTTGTAATTCGTATGTTGTTTTCGAAATAATGTTAGTTAGATTGATTTTGAATTTTAAATGAAATGATCTTTAAAGTTATTTGTGTTTTAATATGTAAAATTGTGTTAATTGACATGCATTTAGTATGTAGTTATGTTAAAGATCACAATTAATGACTCATGAATGCATGCATGCAAGAACAAAAAAATAAAATAAAAAAAATGAAATGAAAAACATAACATGTTAAGAATAAAGGTTTTTTTTTTTTTTTTTCCTTTCATGGATTTAGAGTAATGATTTGTAGTTTTCTTTTTTAAAAAAAAAAAAAACAACAACCAAGAGAGTTAAAAACAAAAGAACGGAATTTTGAGAAATAAAAAAGTAGGCCAAAAAATATAAAAAAAAGCAGTAGTATAATTAAAAAAAAAAAACTTGCATGATTATATATATATATATATACATACATATATATATATATATACATACATATATATATATATTTTATATATATATATATATATATATATATATATTTTGATGTTAGTTTATTTATGAAAATTTTGTTAAATGTAACACGTGATCATTTTTTTTTCTTCTTCTTTGTTGTTGTTGTTAATTTCGTTATGATAATTTTGTTAAATATAACTTTATTAATTAACTTTATCATGTGATTATGTTATTTTGCTTTTCATTAGTTTTGTTTAGCCTATATATAATTTTGTTCACCAAGCATAAGATTAATCTGTTTAGGAAGATTTATTTATATAGATATATAGCAGCCATAATTCATAAAGGAAATGAAAAGAGAGGAAAAACCCATTTAGCAAGGGAGAAAGACGAGCTGCGGATTAATTCCAAAACTCGTTGCAAAATAAAGAGTGAAAAAGGATCAAATGAATAAGATAAAATGATCTCGAATGTTCAAGAAATGAAGTAAATGCTTTTATATGCTAGATAAGTTTTCACATTTAATAAATTTTGTCTTGATGAAGAATGCAGCGTACGCATCTTTTTGAGATGTTTAAAAATAATTCGAGGATGCAATATTGCACCTCGGCAAAGATAGTTTTAAAATTAATTTCCACTAGTTTAATACAAGAGTTATAGACAAATTTTAGATATTAAAAATGAGCGAACCTAGGCCCAAACATAATTCATAAAAATAGTTTAAGTCAAGATAAGTCAATAAAAGTGACCGTGCTAGAACCACGGGACTCGAGGGGTGCCTCACACCTTCCCCTCGATCAATAGAATTCCTTACCCGATCTTCTGTTTTCGCATACCAAATAAGAGTCATTTTCTTTTGATTAAGGATTCAAAAAGGTAATTTGGAACACCATAACTCAATTCCAAGTGGCGACTCTGAAAAATGACAAAAACTAATCCATATTCAATACCGTCACTTTAATTGGAAAAACCCTTCGACTCGATTCCTCGAGAGAAAAAGGGGTGTGACATCTCTGGCGACTCTGCTGGGGATTGATTAGAATTCGAGCTTTGGATACTGGTTTTTACTTGCTTTAATTATTTTGATATTGTGTTTGTTGGCCTTATGTGCTACTTGTTGCTCATTTACTGCTTTGATATTATTTGAACTGTATTATATATTGTCTTCTCTCGCGTACCCCTTCTGAATCTCTGAAATAGGATAGAGGGAATGCAACATATGCATCCCACTTTCTTTTTGAGATAGCCGGAGTGTCAAGGCACCTGGTGAAGGATATAGTCACACATGTTAGGCGGGGTTCGGATCGACAACGAAGGCGGTGTTGCCCTGCTACCGACCAAGTTGTCCCTCCCTGGCTCGAGTGTCCGCTCGGGTAAGCCAGTCTAGACACTTATCCCTATTAGGTTTAAACTTAGAAGAACTGAAAATTCAGAATCTGGTTATCTCTATTAGGTGCCGCTTTATTTGCATCACATGCATTTGACTTAGCGGGATTCGGCACAGGGGTCGGGTCTGTCTAGGACAGATGACCTAATTTATAAAGACCAACATGTGCATCCTACGTGCTCTTTGACATTTGCTTGAAAGGCTATTTATTTGTTGACCGACTTTAGGTAATTTTAAAATGCGAGAGATTAATTTATCCTCAAATTTAGTCAATCATTTTTGAAAGAAATTTTTTACTTTTAAATAAAGAATTTTTTTAAATATACAACAACACAGTTTTTACAATCTTTATGAACTACGAGGGTCTGATTCCCACATCTTAGTGAGATACGTAGGAAGTCCTTCCCAGGATACGACCCTATCTTTTAAAAAAATTATTCATAGATTTATTGAAAAATATTTTGAAAATATGATTATTTTCATAATTATTTTTCTAATTTTCAAGTCCAATTTTTATATATATCTTAATAGCCCTGAATCTTTAGGGATCATGACACATTAGATTTCTCCAAAATTAAAATAATATTAGGTGGTTGGTTTGTGGCTAAATTGACATCTCACCCATACAAGACCAGGTCCAAAGAACAGGCAAAATAACCCACAAAAATGGTATAGGGCCAGAGATGAGTTGGTGTAGGCTGTTAAAAGTGAGGAATAAGAAAAAATGGCTTAGAAAGTGAGAAATTTGGAGCAAAATATAAGAAACATGCAAATATTGAGAGAGAAAAAGAGAGTTTCTTACAAGGATATGTATATGTTTCACAATGTTCACTTGCCTCTAGAGTCCAAAACACCAAAGTTGGACATGTACGAAGGTCATGGTGATCTTTTGGCTCATCTGAAAAATTATTGTTATTGAGTAGAGGGAAAAAGAAACTGTTGATGAGAGTTTGACGGTGATAAATTCAGAATGGTTGGGGCGAAAAAAAAAAGAATGATGTAGCAATGATTGTGGAGACTCCACTAAGGCCGGCGTGCAAATCAGTGACTAAAATATTATGTTCGGTAATTTGAAAGTCACTCCGCCCCTCATGAGGAAGGAGTTTTGGTAGTCTGTTTTATTTTTCTTTCAACTACCCGAATTATTTTAGAGTTGGAGTTCGGGATCTATCTTGTCTTGTTTTATTATTATTTCCATTCAAATTCTTCTATCTTTCTGTCAACAAATGTATGTCCTTTTATTTTTATTTTATTTTTTATCATTTATTATATATTGTCTTGTTGTCTTTCTTTTCTTTAAAGAGCTCTTTCTATGGTGATTCTAGTGATGTGATATGCATGTTGAATTCACAGACTGATCTTTAAATCTAATCTAATCCTGAAACATTTGACCAAGAAGACAAGGTTGAAAATATATAAGAAAATAAATAAGTGTTCCGGTATTTGGGGACATAGTTACAACCTCACTTGAACGTATTGAGGCAACCACTTTATGAATCAGAAAATAACTTGATCATCGATTAGAAGATTCAATTTGAAAATTTTGAATGGGGTCGATCAGAGAATTTATAATATCCACTATCAGGAAAAACAAAAGGAGGTTAGTTTCAAAAGGGCATGAGTCATCCATCGAGAGAACAGTACAATATAAGTGGACATATATATTTCACAAGCCTTAAAGAAGTGACGCAAGTGCATGAGCTTAGTCACGATCAATGTTGAAAAAGATGCGTATGATCTTCATGTTCTACTCTCAGATTACATGTTATGTACTTGTGTTTTTAAGGATTGATATGACGAAGGCATTTCATTCTACTACCCAAATATTGTGTCATCCTTTGTTACCCCTTTTGAGTTTTAGTGTTATTTTCTTTCGTACCCCTCTTTTGGAATCAAAATAGAATTTGAAAAAGTAGAAAGAAAAAAAAAACAAAAAGAGTTGAAAAAAAAAATCAATCAAAAATCCATATTCAAGCAAAAGAAATGTTCTGAACTACGTTTGACCTGATTCTTGCTATGACAAGATACGTAGGCAGTCCTATTCTGGGTTCGGTCCAACCAAAGGAAAATTCAAGTTACCCAGAATGAAATAAAACTGGGGCAAAAGTTTATTCCCTTAAAAGAGTCGATTCCAAAAATTGTATATTTTACCCAATGTTGTGTAAATTTTGAGCCACATGCCGACCTTTCTTTCTATCCCATTCCAAAAGCCAAGTTACAACCAAAGAAAGACCTTCAGATCAAGTTTTGAGAATGTCAAGGCTAAACATGTTATGGGTGCATGATGTTTCATATTTTGAGTGTTATTTTCTAAAATAAAAATAAAAATAAAAATGTGAGAGTCTTATCGATGAAAATCCTTTTGGACACCATAAGACGACCGTGAGTTGTGAGATCAATAAAATGAGAGTCTTATTGGTAAAAGTCTTCATGGGCACCATAAGACGACAATGAGTTGAAAAAGAAAAAATGGGAGCGGCTTGTTGGCGAAAACCCATCGAGGTGTCACTAGCCTAAAGAGGATTATAATCCAGAGGGAACAAGTTCAAGAATGGCTCCCTTTCAAATTCAAAGAGTGGGCAAAAAATGTCAGTGATTAGTTTGGATAGATCAAGTTGTTTAATTCAAAATGTATGTCATAATCACTAAAATCAGCTGCCACACCCAGATAAAATTTTCATTTTGACATTTTTTTTAAAAGAAAGATGTCTATTGTCCTTTCCTATTCTTTTTGTTATTTTTATTTTTACTTAATTTCTATTTTTTTTTATTTTTTATTTTTGTGTCTTTTTGGTCAAAAGAAAGTCACTATCGTCATCTTTCATGTATTTTTGAGTCAAAATTTTGTCAAGATAAATGAGGAAGGACTTCAAAAATTGCTACCAACTCCTTTAGTTGTGCAAAACAAGACAAAAGACCAACACACAGAGATAACATGCTTCAAAATAAAGTAAAGTACTCGAGAATGCTTGTCATCTGACAGTTTTTGGACTCATAGAAGTATAAAAGGTGTATTTGAATCTGAATCCCGAGGCATCATGCAAGAGAAATATGATTCGAATCAAAAGGTTTTAGTAGTCAGAATTTGGGGTCAATACTACAACAAGTCAACAATACCTATCAACGATTTGCAATGGAGCTGAGTATGACAAATGCAAGAGATTGCCTGGCCAAGTGCCACAAATCAACCATCGTGTTTTTAAATTAAAAAGTTTTATTATATGAAACAAAAACATGTTACCTTCAATTCAAGGGCTTCAAAGCCTAAATAGCAAAAGATGCAATTCCTCATTTTGCAAATGCAAGAGGCAATATTGCTACACATGTTTAGTAATCATAATCTTGGTGAAAACTCATCATCATTTACCCCTAGGAGACACACTTTCTTGTCTGGGTATTTCAGTTTTCATTTGTTAGGTGACACACTTCCTAACTCGAACCTTCACTACTAGAAGACGCACTTTCTAGTCGAGTCATTTCATTCAACTCTTAGGAGACGCACTTCCTAATCTGAATAAGTCAGTTTTCATTTGTTAGGTGATGCACTTCCTAATTTGAACCTTCACTCCTAGAAGACGCACTTTCTAGTCGAGTCATTTCATTCAACTCTTAGGAGACGCACTTCTTAGTCTTAATAAGTTAGTTTTCATTTGTTAGGTGACACACTTCCTAACTTGAACCTTCACTCCTAGAAGACACACTTTCTAGTTGAGTCATTTCATTCAATCCTTAGGAGACGCACTTCCTAGTCTGAATAAGTCAGTTTTTATTTGTTAGGTGAAGCACTTCCTAACTTGAACCATCACTCCTAGAAGACGCACTTTTTAGTTCGAGTCATTTCATTTAATCCCTAGAAGACACACTTTCTTGTCTGGGTAATTTAAGTTTCATGTGTTAGGAGACACATTTCCTAAGTCATTAGTTTTACTCTAAAAAGATGCATTTCTTTAGAAAGGCCTTGATTCACTCCCTTTACTATACTTTTCACAAGTTGTGACCTGATGACACTCACAAAATTTTCTAGTGTAAACTGGGGCAAAATTTTGTTCGTGTTTACTGAAATTTATTTTATGCTCAGGACCCTCCTGAAGAATGGGACAAGACCCTCCTGAAGAATGAGAATTTACTTATTGCTCAGGACCCTCCTGAAGAATGGGACAGGCCCCTCCTGAAGAATGGGACAGGACCCTCCTGAAGAATGAGAATTTATTTTGTGCTCAGGACCCTCCTGAAGAATGGGACAGGACCCTCCTAAAGAATGAGAATTTATTTTATGCTCAGGACCCTTCTGAAGAATGAGAATTTATTTTATGCTCAGGACCCTCCTGAAGAATGGGACAGGACCCTCTTGAAAATGGGAATTTATTTTATGCTCAGGACCCTCCTGAAGAATGGGACAGGACCCTCCTAAAGAATGAGAATTTTTTTTTTTGCACAGGACCCTCCTGAAGAATGAGAATTTATATTTTGCTCAGGACCCTCTTAAAGAATGAGAATTTATATTTTGCTCAGGACCCTCCTGAAGAATGAGAATTTATTTTATGCTCAGGACCCTCCTGAAGAACGGGACAGGACCCCTCCTGAAGAATGGGACAGGACCCTCCTGAAGAATGAAAATTTATTTTATGCTCAGGACCCTCCTGAAGAATGGGACAGGACCCTCTTGAAGAATGGAAATTTATTTTATGCTTAGGACCCTCCTGAAGAATGGAAATTTACTTATTGCTCAGGACCCTCCTAAAGAATGAAAATTTATTTTATGCTCAGGACCCTCCTAAAGAATGGGACAGGACCCTCCTGAAGATTGGGATGTTAGTTTTCTGTTTCACCTTTTATTTTGAGTTCAGGAACATATTTGAAAAATCAGAAATTGTAAGTTCAGGAGCCCGTCTGAAGAACAGGGTGAAGAAAGAAAGTCCAGGAGTCCGCCTGAAGAACAGGGTGAAGAAATTAAGTCCAGGAGCCCGCCTGATGAACATGGTGAAGAAAAAGAAAAGTCCAGGAGCTCGCCTGAAGAATAGGGTGAACATTATCAGTTGCAAGTCAGGAGCCCACCTGAAGAATAGGGTGAGGATTTTCAAGTCCAAGCCAGAAGAAAATCTGAAGAATAAATCAATTGTCAAGTTCCCCTCTAATGCCAAAAGCCAACGAGGAGGAACATTTCGTGTATCAAGTTCAACTCAGAATAATGACTATCTCACCATTTGAGAAGTCATGAAGATTCAAGTCAAGATTCCAGAATAGCTGAATAGATAAGATTTTCCACTTGTATCTTTAATTTTATTTTTGTTATTCATGTGAATGTAAAAGGAGAAGTGGTCAACCGAAAACTCGATGGAACCTCACTCGATCTCTAACTCACTGTCTCACCATTTATCTCATTAAACTACATGTGACCTGATTCCCTTAAAACCCGGGATATGTAGGCGGTCCAAAACCAGGATTCGGTCACATCTTTTATTTATTTTTATTTATTTATTTTAAAAAAAAAAATCAACATGGAGACAAAAAAAAAAAAAAAAGGTTGAGAGCAAACAAAACCAGAAAAAAATAAAAAAATAAAAAAATAAAAAAATCAAAGTGAATAGAGACGAGAACAGTGAGAAGGAAAAGGAGAAGACCCAAATAAAAAAAAAGAATATTAGATAAAGGAGAGAAAAGTTGATATGCAATTAATGTATATCATACTTAACAATGCATGCCAAAAAAAAATAAAAAATCACACACATGCACATGCAGTACTCTACCATATATATGTTATGCATGCATACACAGGAGAATGATAGACACAATACTTTAATTTGTCACAAAACATCCAAAACATACACACACTGACAACAAAAAAAAATGGAAAATGAGATTAAAAGGGATGGTTGAAAAAATTAGAAATTTTGGGTTTGATTAATGATCGAATTTCTCCTTTTTGATTGTGTTAAAAAGAAATGATTGAGTTGAAAATTCAAAAGAGTAGTCTTCAACAAGTTTTATTCATGCTTGTTAGTAACAATTAATTTATCATTTTTTTTTATATAAATTTCTTTTTACCATTTATCACGATTTTGAATGTTAAAGATATTTCATGTATTAAGTAAAATTGATTGTTTATTAATCTCATTGTGTATAAATTCATTTCGGATTAGATGGTGAATTAAGAATTGATTCTCTTTATTTAATCCTTATGTCTTTATTAGATAGAAATCAAAGCCTCTACCAAAATTAAGGATTAGTTGATTTATTTATTTATAAAAAAAGGGGGGGGGGGGGGGGGAGCGAAAAGAACAATAACATGAATAGGAAAATTTAGTCAAATAAATTTTCGAGAAGCGAAATGTGATAATTATTTAAAACAAATAAATGTATTTCAAATGCTAATAATTTAATTTCCGAGAAACGAAATACTATAAGTATAAAGCATTTAATACTTTCATAAACTATGAAAGTACCAAATTCAACTATTCGTAGGAACCATACAAACTCATATGGTGTAGCTACTTCCAACAAATTAAAAATTCAAATGGTCTTCAATTTTGAGAATTTTTGTATATTGGAAGTTTTCATATGTATGTAAATAAATAAATACATAAATAAATAAATACTGACAGACTAATAATAATTCTAAGAAAAGGGTATCTTTCTCACATTGCAACAAACCTTTTTTGTTTTGTTTGTCTTTTTTTATTCACCAAATTAAACTCCAAATATTAATCTTACTCAAACGATGTTATAACAATACAAAAATTGGTTTCAATATTAAAAAAAAAATACATTTCAAATATAGTATAATTAAATCAAATATAAAGAGGCTTCACACAATATCATCTACCAATATTTTGATAAAGGTTGTCATGACCAACAAAAAATGTTGTTGAGTAGTAATATTCATTCAATTTTAGGTCTTGTTTGTACTAGCTGTAGACACGTGATTTTGACCCTCCCCGAGTTTAATATATATATATATATATATATATATATATTTTTATTTTTTTTTGATATTAAATATTTATATTTAGTCTAATATTATTTAAATTCTTATTTTATTTTAATAAATTTTTAGTTAAGAAATAAAGTTAATTTTGAGTTGTTTTATTTTATTTTATTCTAATTTTTAAAAAAAATAATACAAAAAAATTTTAAAAATAGATTTTTATTTTTTAAATTTTTTTTAAAAATAAGTTAGTAGTTTTAGTACTATCTTAATTATATTTATTTTTAACTATTTTTAAACTTTTATTGTATTTTCTTAAATATAAAAATTAATTAATTATTATTATATTTTTATTATTATTATTATTATTTTATTTATTTATTATTTTTATTTGTCATTATCTTCTTTTGTTTTAAAAAAAAAAAGAAAAAGAAAAAATTTAAAAATTTAAAAATCTAATCCTATCCTAAACTACCCCAATCACCCCAACTTTTCCCCCAACTCCCTCAATTTCCCCCCTCCTACATATCTATATAACACAACACACACAACATATGAGAAAGAAAAAAAACTCACGAAAAAAATAATAAAAAACTGGAGATAAACCAAAACCAAAACCAAGACAAAAAAAATGGAAAAGAAAAACACTTAGAAAAAAAAAGGACCGAAAACAAGAAACAGTGAGTGAAAACAAGAAATAGAGAGAAAAAAAAAAAGTGTTCCAAATAGTTGAGGCCGGATCCCCGTTTGAGTTTCCGATGACGATATTCTTTTTTTTTTTCGATTTTAATTCATCACACAGGTTCATATCAAATTTCTTATTATTTATTTTATAAGTTTTTGTTATAAATCGAATTGTGAATGAATTTATTTCAATGACTTCTTCTATTATTTAGTATGTTTAATTTATTATTTTTTTTGTAATTCATGCTTTATGCCTTTATTTGTAATTCGTATGTTGTTTTCAAAATAATGTTAGTTAGATTGATTTTGAATTTTAAATGAAATGATCTTTAAAGTTATTTGTGTTTTAATATGTAAAATTGTGTTAATTGACATGCATTTAGTATGTAGTTATGTTAAAGATCACAATTAATGACTCATGAATGCATGCATGCCAGAACAAAAAAATAAAAAAATAAAAATGAAATGAAAAACATAACATGTTAAGAATAAAGGTTTTTTTTTTTCTTTCCTTTCATGGATTTAGAGTAATGATTTGTAGTTTTCTTTTTTTTTTAAAAAAAAAAAACGACCAAGAGAGTTAAAAACAAAAGAACGGAATTTTGAGAAATAAAAAAGTAGGCCAAAAAAAAAAACAGTAGTATAATTAAAAAAAAAAAACTTGCATGATTATATATATATATATTCATGTTAGTTTAGTTATGGAAATTTTGTTAAATGTAACACGTGATCATTTTTTTTTCTTCTTCTTTGTTGTTGTTGTTAATTTCGTTATGATAATTTTGTTAAATATAACTTTATTAATTAACTTTATTATGTGATTATGTTATTTTGCTTTTCATTAGTTTTGTTTAGCCTATATATAATTTTGTTCACCAAGCATAAGATTAATCTGTTTAGGAAGATTTATTTATATAGATATATAGTAGCCATAATTCATAAAGGAAAAGAAAAGAGAGGAAAAACCCATTTAGCAAGGGAGAAAGACGAGTTGCGGATTAATTCCAAAACTCGTTGCAAAATAAAGAGTGAAAAAGGATCAAATGAATAAGATAAAATGATCTCGAATTTTCAAGAAATGAAGTAAATGCTTTTATATGCTAGATAAGTTTTCATGTTTAATAAATTTTGTCTTGATGAAGAATGCGGCGTACACATCTTTTTGAGATGTTTAAAAATAATTCGAGGATGCAATATTGCACCTCGACAAAGATAGTTTTAAAATTAATTTCCACTAGTTTAATACAAGAGTTATAGACAAATTTTAGATATTAAAAATGAGCGAACCTAGGCCCAAACATAATTCATAAAAATAGTTTAAGTCAAGATAAGTCAATAAAAGCGACCGTGCTAGAACCACGGGACTCGAGGGGTGCCTCACACCTTCCCCTCGGTCAATAGAATTCCTTACCCGATCTTCTGTTTTCGCAGACCAAATAAGAGTCATTTCCTTTTGATTAAGGATTCAAAAAGGTGATTTGGAACACCATAACTCAATTTCAAGTGGCGACTCTGAAAAATGACAAAAACTAATCTCTATTCAATACCGTCACTTTAATTGGAAAAACCCTTCAACTCGATTCCTCGAGCGAAAAAGGGGTGTGACACTAGCGGTATGAAATTATGATATGAAATCAAATTGATATGAAGATGAAGTCTTTTTTGATATGATTTTAATTTTTTTCTCATAAATATAAAAATTTCACGAATATGAAAACTCTCAAATTTTCTCAGTTCTTATATAATCTTATGAAATGATCAAATTATAATTCAGAAATAAAATATCAGAATATCATAAGTATTGTTATGATAAATCACATATATCGGCATTCCTATTATAAATTAATATTTGAGACTACAAATATTCAAACACATAATTTTATAAAGATTCACCAGTCAACAATAATAGTAACTAGTATTATTTAGTATAATCTTTTCATATGTACATATAATCTCTTCACTCCGAATATGCTTCCTTTTTTTATATAAAATATAAACTTATGTGGTCAAGTTTTATATTTAGAAAAATTGAAATCATGATTTAGTCATATTTCATGGAGTATTTGGATTTAAAATCATCGTCTCAAATTACATGTTCAAATATTAATTTAAAATATCATAACTTTATATTACATGTCCAAATATAAATCAAGTTTGACTGTTCGAGCCTTATTACGCTCTACCTCAATAATTTTTTTTGTTTATACGAATCTAAATTTAATCGAACCTTAATATTAATGATGGTAAGGATGGGCTGCCATGATGAAATTAATATACCATAAGAAAAGAATTAAATTATATAACTAACTTACAACAACTTGCACTTTGTAGAAAATATTTTTTTTATTGGTTCCAATAAATCAGCATATATGATAGTAACCATACAATTTCTAGGCTATAAATAATGATTCCCAATACACTATATTTCTTGTACTACAACACTTTATAGCTGCTTCTTCTACCTTCTCTCTATTGCTATTTCTTTTGCTATTTTCATACATCAAAAAAATTTCAAAAAAATAAAAAGATTATATTTTCAAACACCCTTTTATCCTTTTTACCAAAGAAAAAAATAAATCATGAAAATTAGTATCAAAGAATCAACATTAGTAAAACCATCAAAGCCAACACCAACAAAGAGATTATGGAGTTCAAACTTGGATTTAATTGTTGGAAGAGTCCATTTATTAACAGTTTATTTTTATAAGCCAAATGGATCATCAAATTTCTTTGATATTAAAGTTATGAAAGAATCATTAAGTAATGTTTTAGTTTCATTTTATCCAATGGCTGGAAGATTAGCTAGAGATGAACATGGAAGAATTGAAATTAATTGTAATAATGAAGGTGTTTTATTTGTTGAAGCTGAAAGTGATTATTGTATTGATGATTTTGGTGATTTTACACCAAGTTTGGAGATTAGAAAATTAATTCCAAATGTTGATACTTCTGGAGATATTTCAACCTTCCCACTTGTTATATTTCAGGTAAAATAATTTTTACATTATCAGTATCTTACTATATATATAGAGAGAGAGAGTTGGTGTCTTTGTTTATGTTATTATAGGTTATTAATCTCACTTATTAAGAATATCTAGATACTTGAACTTGTTGGTTTACTTCTTAGTTCTTGCATATGAGTTTAAAAAAAAATTATAAATAAATACATGCAATTGATTTTCAAATTTTAATATTTGATTAGTAAAAATAAATTCTTAAGAATAGAAATTTTTGTATGTGATTGGTAATTCCTCCATTCATCTTTTACTTGTCTATTCATTGTTCTAACAATATTTGTTTAGTTTATAAAATAAATGAATATTTATTCATTTTATCCTTCATATTAAATATAATACATTATTTATTATATTTTTAAAAAAAAAATTATTATATTCAAAAAATAATACAGTAAAATAACCTCTCTATTTTTTTATTTTTTTTAAGGTATGTGTCAAGTTAAATACACATAAATACTTATCCATTTTTAACTTGACACATATTTTGAGAAATAATAAATAGAGAGATGATTTTTAAAATATGAAAGGATTTATTTATGTAATAAAAAATATAAATAAAATAAAAATAACAATATAATGTTGAAGAGAGAAAAAACTATTCTTTTGTGGAGTAAAAAATAGAATTGTGGATTGCAGTTGGTGTTGTTACGTTCATGTAGAAAAATATAGAGTGTGATCGAAAATGTTCTAAATAAGTTATTGTAAAATTCTAATTTGATCTTATAAAGTTTAAATTCCGAATCAGTCACATATCTAGTCATATTTTAGGTAATTTAGTGTATTAGAAAAAAAATCATCATTGTACATAAAACTTCAGAAAGTTTGGTCTAGGGGAAAAAAGAATATTAGTACTAAATTTCACTTGAAATCTAGAATAATAAATTCTTTCTAAAATGGAGAAAAAAATGTAGGGACCATAATTTTCCTTTTCTTCACCTTTTCAAGTAAGAAAATTTAGATTTTTTTTAATTCAATATTTTCTTTTCTTTTTTTCTTTTCCTCACTAACCAAATAAGGGAAAGAAAATATTTATACTTCATTTAATAGAAAGGTTAAAAAGTTCAAGATTGGGTTAAATAATAATTTGCATAATTAATGTCTCTAATAGCTTTTCTAAATTTAAATAGAAGATGATTTAGAATAGATTGTTTATTAAGAATATAACATACTTTTTAAGTCTTTAATTTCAAACATACACTACTAGTAATAATAATATAAACTAATTAATGTAAACAACTATAGCACTAGCTAGGTGATCACTTTGGTTGTATTTATTATTATTTTTTAAAAAAAAGTCAAGCACTTGGAAGATTAGGTTAAAAATCATGTGTTTGGTAAAATATTTCAAGCAGATTCAAGATTTAAATTTAATAATTCAATGATTTGATTTTAAGATTATTAATACTCCACTAAACTCTCTATACCTTAAAATTATGAATTTAAAATTTATTATTTATTAAAATATTTGTGGTTTTCTTGCATATTTATTTGTATTTCAAGCAAAATAAGAAGAGACTTGTCCTCGTATATAAATTCAAAATTTAAACTTAATGAACCGATCTTAAAAAAAATTTAGTAATATCGCTTAGCAGATATATTTTGCTATTTTACTGTTATATTTTTTCTTACAATTCTATTTCAAAAAAATTTCTTTTCAACTGATAGTTTATCATAATTTCTGTGCCCTATAGAAATAACATAAAATTTGCATATATTTTACCCTCACGATCCGAAGTTAATATTCTGACTAGAAAAATCTAGTCAATTATAGGTTGTCTCAATTAATTTTTTGGTAAGCTATCAATTTATTATGATCATAATGTTTCCAGAAACCTACACAAAATATACGTAGTTTTTATTTTTTTATATATACATCTTTAATTAGTAATATGTTGTCTAAAATATATAATATAGAGACTTTAATTATTGTCACATCAAACTGTAAGTACAAGTACGCATCTATGTCAAGAAGTACACATAAAGACAGGAAAAAAAGCTCCAAAAATTAATCATGCACTTTTATTAGTACTATTTTTTTTTTTTTTTAAATCAATTAGTGCTATCTTGTTGCAATAATTTTTAATCATGCAAATTGATTCGAATATCACTTGTTTTAGGTCTGCAGTAGTTTTTCTTTCCTTTATTTTATTAAATAATATATATATATATATATTTTTGCATAAATCTTGTTATACCCAAAAAAAGAAAAATTGTAGTATATACATTGATTTAATATTGCATCTGTTTTGGCTTTTGCTTTTTCTTTTTCTTTTTTCAGAAAATGCATGTGAATCCATCAATAAATGGATTACAATTTAAAGTTCACAAGTCACATTTATTGGTTAATAAATGTTCTTTTCTAGATAGTGCAAGTCTTTTTTAAGTGATTCATTCCAACTTGACTATCTATATATAATTCTGAAAGATACTGATAGTAGTGTTATAATAAATTTAATAATGTTTGTTGCTATTTTTTTTGTTTATATGAAGATTGGTACTTAATTTTAGCTATTGTGTGATTTTCATTATTAGGTGACTCGTTTCAAGTGTGGTGGAGTCGCTCTTGGTGGTGGAGTATTCCACACGTTATCCGATGGTCTCTCATCCATTCACTTCATCAACACGTGGTCCGACATAGCTCGTGGGTTCTCGGTCGCCATCCCACCATTCATCGACCGGACGCTCCTCCGCGCGCGGGACCCACCGACGCCGGCTTTCGAGCACGTTGAGTACCATCCTCCTCCAACCCTAAATTCATCGGTGAAAAATTGCGAGTCCATGGGCCCAAGGCCCAGTACCACGACCATGTTAAAATTCACAAGCGAACAACTTGGGCTTCTAAAGTCCAAGTCCAAACATGAGGGTAGCACTTATGAAATCCTCGCGGCCCATATTTGGCGCTGCACGTGCAAAGCACGTGCATTGCCTGACGATCAATTGACCAAACTACACGTGGCTACTGACGGTAGGTCGAGGCTTTGTCCTCCCTTGCCACCGGGGTACTTAGGAAATGTCGTGTTCACGGCAACGCCTATAGCAAAATCATCTGAGCTTCAATCAGAGCCGTTGGTGGACTCCGCTAAGAGAATTCATAGCGCGTTGGCGAAAATGGACGACAACTACCTACGATCCGCACTCGACTACCTCGAGTTGCAACCTGACTTATCGACCCTGATCCGAGGCCCGACTTACTTTGCTAGCCCTAACCTTAATATTAATAGTTGGACTAGGTTGCCTGTCCATGACTCAGACTTTGGATGGGGTAGGCCAATTCATATGGGACCAGCATTGATAATATATGATGGGACAATTTATATTATACCAAGTCCAAATAAAAAAGATAGGAACTTACATTTGGCTGTTTGTTTAGATGCTGAACATATGCCACTATTTGAAAAGTACTTGTATGAATTTTGAAACATCCAAACACAAAACATCGATAAACTATCAGTCAATGACGTGTTCGTTGTTCAAAAATGGTTCTTACATGTCAATGTACGAGAAATTATCAGTCAGTGACGTGTTCGTTTCTCAAAAAAGGTTGTTACATGACTATGTATGAGAAGTTATCAGTCAGTAGTCAATGACGTGTTCGTTGTCCAGAAAAGGTTGTTACATGCCAATATATGATAAATTATCAGTCAATGACATGTTCGTTGCAAGAAATCATTGTTACATGCCAATGCATGAGAAATTATCAATCAGTCAATGACGTGTTCGTTGCTACAATATGTTTATCAGAAGTACTTCTTATGAATTTGACAAGTTCAAAGAATCAAGAATGTATTTACTTCAAATTGTGGGGTGATTTAGTTCAAGGCACTTTGTTTATTGGGTTTTTTTTTCTTTCCCCTCAAATTCTTTGTAATGAATTTGATTGTGTATTTGCCAATTCTAGACTATTGAGACAAATATCTATGCTTGTATTGATTTTTTTTTAACACTATCAGATCATTTAATATGTAATTAAAAATATTTATGGATAAAGAATTAAAGTTAATTCACTAACCTAAAAGATATAAAACAAGTAAAGGTTAATTTTCAGTCCAACAAAATTTATTCATATTGTCGATAAATATAAGTTAAAATTCTGATGATAAACCAAAATTATTTTGACTTTCGTATAGTTTATTTGAGCTAAGAGTCCTTTCGAAATAAGTCAATCTTATGTATATATATAGAATTTTGCGGAAAGTCATATTATATATATATATATATATCTTTCGAGATCCACCCTATATATTATGGAGTGGAAAAAGGTTAAAATAAGTGATTTTAATCCTTATAAAAACAAAAACTAATTCTTGAGCGTCTTTCACGCTCATGTCACATTGAGGTATTGCGAAAATAAAACTGCAAATTCAATCCAATTTTTCTTATAGCTATTGCGGTCACTGAAGCAGTATCGATAAACTACAAAAACCCTATCTTTCTTAGATTATGTTTTATAAGATTACGTTGAATATGTGATTTTTTGTTTTATAAAATGAAGTAGTTTTTGTTGGAGAAGTAACTAAAGATATGCAACTTTCACGTAATGACATAAATATCATGAATAGTTGATGGGACTTAGAATAAGATGTTTTGGTGTAATTATGTAGTAGATCTTATCCACTATGAGATAGATAGGGTCTTTTGGGAGCTAATTATTTATCTTTATAAAGAAAAAAATATCTTCTTTATTTGATGTATCAGAAGCTAATTATGTCTTGATAAATTCAAAATTGAGATTTTCAGTAATTATGTAAAATGTCGTGACTTTCTGTAATTAAACTCTAAACTATCAGAATTCATGTTGTTTGTCAAAAAAATAATGGGAGAATATTTTCTTTTTTGACAAAACATACGCGGTGCAAATTCAAATTATTCAGAGCTCCAAAGCAGAAACTGAACACCTCGCGAGGAATAATGAAAAAAATACTTTTTATATCTTTCGAGATCTATCATACAATATAAAATAAAAAAAAATCAAAATAAGTTATTTTAGCCCTGTAAAAAGAAAAAGTAGAAGTAGTTCTTAATCCCTTTCAAGCTCATATTTCATTAAAGTACAATGGAAATTAAAAAAATAAATTCCTTTTAGGGTCAACTTCAAACGATCATTCAATATACTAAATTGACACTTTCTTTTATTGTATATATTAAATTTGCACTTTGTTTATAATTTTTTTTACACAATACATTAAATTTGTGCACTGTTTAATATTTTTATATAACAGATAGCGCATAATATTTGTGCACTATCCATATCTTTTGAGATCTATCATACAATATAAAATAAAAAAAAATCAAAATAAGTGATTTTAGCCCTGTAAAAAGAAAAAGTAGAAGTAGTTCTTAATCCCTTTCAAGCTCATATTTCATTAAAGTACAATGGAAATTAAAAAAAAAATTCCTTTTAGGTTCAACTTCAAACGATCATAACTACTTGTACATAATGATTTGGGTGAGCTACTGTATATCAACAGAAAGCTCTAAAAGTCTTCTTTCCAATGAAATTGGTTTCATCCAATTTGTCCATCGAAGCAAAAAGTTATGGTCGATCTACTTCAACCTATCAAAATAGTCCACCAAAGGATAAATTTGACATTATTTGATTTTTAAGGATATTTTGGTCATTTTCACTCCAATCTATCCGGGTAAACCATGGATTTAAGTCCATTAAGATCATTCAATAGCTCATTTTTCTCCAAAATTTCCTAAGGCTCAAACCTCAACCCTACTACTCCAAATTTCATCCTTCTATGTCTCTTACTTGAATCGTAGAAATTTTAAATTGATTTGGGATTCGAGTTGATCATGTTAAGGGCTTCGAGAAGCACCCTTTATTTTCGTGAATAAAGTTCTGGAGTCGGAAGTTCATATTCATCTTCCACTTTTAGGTATGTGGGGCTTTGAACAAGATTATCCTTTCGATCTTGTGCCTGGTATTTTTGTTGAATTACATTGACATGAGATTTTACATGTTTTACCATGAATTGAAAATATGGTTTTATAGCTTATATTATTGTCCATGAGCTATGGGATTATGTCATCCGATATATGTATGATGTTGAGATGGAATTATGTCCAAAAAGTATTTGATTATGAGAGTATGATGATTTAATTTGTTAAGCCTTGATTTATACTATCATTCCACTATTTCCTTATTATGAATTTATAATTGATATTGAAAATTCTATATCCCTACTATGAGTTGATGTCTCAAGTACCTTTAAATGAGATTTGGATGACAAATTGAGAAATATTGATATTGAAGTTGCAATGAGTCTTAGTATTTTCCGGATGGTTTTGATGAGTTAAATTGTTGAAAATATTATGTATTGAGTCTTCATATCCTTATCCAAATGTCGAGTCGGTTATGGTTCAATGCATTGATACCTTGTTGATGTTGAGGAAGATTAAAATGTTTTGAGCTAAAATGTTTTGAGTTAGGAATCCACAAATTGATATGATTTGATAAATGAGAAAGAGATTTGATTTGATCTTTATGATAGACCCTTGTGATGTTGTGGTGGATTTCCTAACGCGTTCTGAGCTTGTCGGGGAGTAGTACTTAGCACCGAGAGGGAAATTTGGTATTTCCCCAAACCTATGTGCCACTGTAGGGTTGTTTGATGATGATATTATTGGCCAGAGAGCCCGATTGTGATTATTGCAGTTTTAAGGTCGTACTCCTTGGCAAAGAGTATGACGCTCCCGCCGACGAGGGTTTCAAACGTTGGTATTCCACGTAGCTCACGTGGGGTTGTCGGTTATAGGAAACTTCCCTGTCCATAAGAGTCATGTTTATTGAAATACCGAGTCACTCCGAGTTTTGATGTGGTAAGTCAAGTTGCCTATGATGATCTATAATGATTTATGAGGTTTTTCTCCTACATTTCCTATCTAAGATGTTATGAGTTGCATGATTCAATGTCACTCAAGCCAGGTGTGTCATTATGGTCCGTATGTACGTTTTTACGAAATTTATGATATTATTTATATTTTGCATGCGCCCCCATATACTCAGCACGTATCTTGTGCTGACCCACATATTTCTCTATGGGCTACATTCTTACCATGATGTAGGTTCAGGTACTCAGCCGCAGCCGCGACAGTGATATCCGAGTGCCGCATCTACGTTTCTTCAGTGGTGAGTCCTCATGGTTCGAGGACCAAGTTGCTAGTTTTGGTGCTGTTGTTTTGTGATCCCTTTGGTCTGTTGAGTCAGTTGGGGATTTGTCCCAATGGCTCATTGATTTTGATGTATAGAGGCTATGTCAGACTAGTGTATTGTTGGGTTGGTTTGTGTATAGGCATTCCATATATGTATAGTCTAACGATATTCCGTGCCATGTGCGATGTGATATGATATGTACTTATAAATATATCCTTAGCGTAGCGTGTATGTTGTTGTGTTGGAACCCAAGGGTAGTGTTTTGGCTTAAAGGGTTAGCTTGAGGCTACGTGTAGCCTTGGGCACCGTGTGGCATCTTGGGATGATATTTCGGGGCGTTACAGCTACCCCCGAATGAGGCCTTATCCGGCGCAAATCCGAATTAGTTGAGCTCCAATATAAGTATCGAACATCGAATGAAAAACGAAAAAAAAAAATGACAATTCCACATAATGTCACATATATAACAACAAACATGATGTATAGTTGATAGGACTTTGAATAGATGACTTGTAGTAGATCTTATCGACATAAATCTTATAGATATGATTTTTTTTTTTTTAAATTAAAAAATTTGAGTTTAAATTTTGATTCTTGAATATAAAAAAATATTGATAGAGAACATTTTTCTTTTTTAAAAAACTTCATTAGAATTATTCAGACCTTTAATGCAGAAATTGAATATCTCATGAACAACATTTTTTTTTTTATAAAGAGCACTTTTTTGATGTGTTTTATGTCATATATATTTAAATTAATCGAGATTCAATAAAGACACTAAACATCAATAAATTTTATTTATTTTATTAATAAAATAATACTCCTAAGTCTTTTCAACATTTATTTTTGGAGGGTAGGAGGACTCTATTGTCTCTTGAAGAGCCCGCGACTAAAATATGCACAAATTTCTAAAAAGTGACGAAAATATGCCATTAAAGTAGAAAGTAACCAAAATAGGCTTGGTGCACTTTTTTTGTGCACCATATTATATTTTCTCTAACGTTTGCAAGTAACGAAGTTAAAAGTGAATGGTAGACTTTTTTTGTGCACCATTCATTTTTTTATATATGGTGTACTTTTTTTGTGCACCATATGAAAAAAAAATATATGATGCACAAAAAAAGTGCACCATATGAAAAAAAATATATGGTGCACTTTTTTTGTGCACCATTCATTTTTTTTATATGGTGCACTTTTCTTGTGCATTATATGAAAAAAAATATATATAGTGCACAAAAAAAGTGCACCATTTATTCTGATAAAAATATATGGTGTATTATTTTTGTGCACCATTTATTTATTTTTATAAGATGCACATTTTTTTTGCACCATCTATTTTTTTTCAATTATGTGCACTATATGAAAAAAAATATATAGTGCACTATTTTTGTGCATCATCCATCCATTTATTTTTCACATTATGCATAAAATTATTGCACCATATATCTTTTTCTCATATGACTATCTATTTTTTTTATATATTATAAAAATAATAGTGCACTATTAATTATTTTTGATACAGTGCACTTATTTTGTGCATTATCCATTCTATTTTATTTATTTATTTCATATATTGCATTATTTAAATGGATTTTTTTTTTAATATATAGTAATTTGAGTGTACTTTTTCTATTTTCTTTATTTATTTTATATAACACTATTTATTGCACTTTTTTTTATTTAGTACTTATTTAATTTATTTCATATAGTGCACTATTTGTTTTGGTCGTATATTGTTTTAAAGTTTGAATTTGTTTTTTTAATTTTGTGCATTCGAATAGTGCACTATCTAGCATTTTGATGCAGTATCTACATTTTTCATACAACATCGTAAATTTTTTATTTTGTATATACTAAATTGACACTTTCTTTTATTGTATATATTAAATTTGCACTTTGTTTATAATTGTTTTTACACAATACACTAAATTTGTGCATTGTTTAATATTTTTATATAACAGATAGCGCATAATATTTGTGCACTATCCATATCTTTTGAGATCTATCATACAATATAAAATAAAAAAAAATCAAAATAAGTGATTTTAGCCCGGTAAAAAGCAAAAGTAGAAGTAGTTCTTAATCCCTTTCAAGCTCATATTTCATTAAAGTACAATGGAAATTAAAAAAAAAATCCAATAAATATCTAAAAATCTATGAAGGAACGTCAAAAGCGAAGACAACTCTTTAGGTCCCTACCGACATTGAGGTGTGAAAACACGAATAATGAAGTGTATAGTTATTTGTTATATAAAATAAATTAGGCTTTTGTTGGAGAAGTAATTAAGCTATAACCATCAAACGATGTGGTGCAATGGATGAGGCTACTCCTTCCTTAATCAGCGGTCTCAGGTTCGAGTTCTGCGTATGAAAAAGTTTTTGGTAGGGAGCGCTACTGTGATGCCCCGGAAAAAAAATTTCCATTAAGATCTCGGACGAAAATGTGTTGAATTTTGTTCTTTGTCGTGATTAATAATTTTTCTGTGTGGAATTTCTGAATATGCGACCCATCATTGTGTAGATCATCGAGTAAGCTTTCCAATGATATGTGGATCATCCAAAACGGACACTCGAGCGATGAGTTATGATCATTCCGATCTAACTGTGAATAGTGGTGAACAGTAAATGTGCAGGAAAAAAATATTGAGGTCAGACGAATTTTAGGGTCAACTTCAAACGATCATAACTACTTGTACATAATGATCGGGGTGAGCTACTGCATATCAACAGAAAGCTCTGAAAGTCTTCTTTCCAATGAAATTGGTTTCATCCAATTTTTCCATCGAAGCAAAAAGTTATGGTCGATCTACTTCAACCTATCAAAATAGTCCACCAAAGGATAAATTTGACATTATTTGATTTTTAAGGGTATTTTGGTCATTTTCACTCCAATCCATCCAGGTAAACTATGGATTTAAGTCCATTAAGATCATTCAATAGCTCATTTTTCTCCAAAATTTCCTAAGGCTCAAACCTCAACCCTAAACCTCAACCCTACTACTCCAAATTTCATCCTTTTATGTCTCTTGATTGAACCGTAGAAATTTTAAATTGATTTGGGATTCGAGTTGATCATGTTAAGGGCTTCGAGAAGCACCCTTTATTTTCGTGAATAAAGTTTCGGAGTCGGAAGTTCATTTTCATCTTCCACTTTTAGGTATGTGGGGCTTTGAACAAGATTATCCTTTCGATCTTGTGCCTGGTATTTTTGTTGAATTACATTGACATGAGATTTTACATGTTTTACCATGAATTTGAAATATGGTTTTATATCTTATATTATTGTCCATGAGCTATGGGATTATGTCATCCGATATGTGTATGATGTTGAGATGAAATTATGTCCAAAAAGTATTTGATTATGAGAGTATGATGATTTAATTTGTTAAGCCTTGATTTATACTATCATTCCACTATTTCCTTATTATGAATTTATAATTGATATTGGAAATTCTATATCCCTACTATGAGTTGATGTCTCAAGTACCTTTAAATGAGAGTTGGATGACAAATTGAGAAATATTGATACTGAAGTTGCAATGAGTCTTGGTATTTTCCGGATGGTTTTGATGAGTTAAATTGTTGAAAATATTATGTATTGAGTCTTCATATCCTTGTCCAAATGTCGAGTCGGTTATGGTTCAATGCATTGATACCTTGTTGATGTTGAGGAAGATTAAAATGTTTTGAGCTTAAATGTGTTGAGTTAGGAATCCACAAATTGATATGATTTGATAAATGAGAAAGAGATTTGATTTGGTCTTTATGATAGACCCTTGTGATGTTGTGGTGGATTTCCTAACGCGTTCTGAGCTTGTCGGGGAGTAGTACTTAGCACCGAGAGGGAAATTTGGTATATTCCCAAACCTATGTGCCACCGTAGGATTGTTTGATGATGATATTATTGGCCAGAGAGCCCGATTGTGATTATTGCAGTTTTAAGGTCGTACTCCTTGGCAAAGAGTATGACGCTCCCGCCAACGAGGGTTTCAAACGTTGGTATTCCACGTAGCTCACGTGGGGTTGTCGGTTATAGGAAACTTCCCTGTCCATAAGAGTCATGTTTATTGAAATACCGAGTCACTCCAAGTTTTGATGTGGTAAGTCAAGTTGCCTATGATGATCTATAATGATTTATGAGGTTTTTCTCCTACATTTCCTATCTAAGATGTTATGAGTTGCATGATTCAATGTCACTCAAGCCAGGTGTGTCATTATGGTCCGTATGTACGTTTTTACGAAATTTATGATATTATTTATATTTTGCATGCGCCCCCATATACTCAGCACGTATCTTGTGCTGACCCACATATTTCTCTATGGGCTACATTCTTACCATGATGTAGGTTCAGGTACTCAGCCGCAGCCGCGACAGTGATATCCGAGTGCCGCATCTACGTTTCTTCAGTGGTGAGTCCTCATGGTTCGAGGACCAAGTTGCTAGTTTTGGTGCTGTTGTTTTGTGATCCCTTTGGTCTGTTGAGTCAGTTGGGGATTTGTCCCAATGGCTCATTGATTTTGATGTATAGAGGCTATGTCAGACTAGTGTATTGTTGGGTTGGTTTGTGTATAGACATTCCATATATGTATAGTCTAACGATATTCCGTGCCATGTGCGATGTGATATGATATGTACTTATAAATATATCCTTAGCGTAGCGTGTATGTTGTTGTGTTGGAACCCAAGGGTAGTGTTTTGGCTTAAAGGGTTAGCTTGAGGCTACGTGTAGCCTTGGGCACCGTGTGGCGTCTCGGGATGATATTTCGGGGCGTTACAGCTACCCCCGAATGAGGCCTTATCCGGCGCAAATCCGAATTAGTTGAGCTCCAATATAAGTATCGAACATCGAATGAAAAACGAAAAAAAAAAATGACAATTCCACATAATGTCACATATATAACAACAAACATGATGTATAGTTGATAGGACTTTGAATAGATGACTTGTAGTAGATCTTATCGACATAAATCTTATAGATATGATTTTATTTTTTTTTAAATTAAAAAATTTGAGTTTAAATTTTGATTCTTGAATATAAAAAAATATTGATAGAGAACATTTTTCTTTTTTAAAAAACTTCATTAGAATTATTCAGACCTTTAATGCAGAAATTGAATATCTCATGAACAACATTTTTTTTTTGATAAAGAGCACTTTTTTGATGTGTTTTATGCCATATATATTTAAATTAATCGAGATTCAATAAAGACACTAAACATCAATAAATTTTATTTATTTTATTAATAAAATAATACTCCTAAGTCTTTTCAACATTTATTTTTGGAGGGTAGGACTCTATTGTCTCTTGAAGAGCCCGCGACTAAAATATGCACAAATTTCTAAAAAGTGACGAAAATATGCCATTAAAGTAGAAAGTAACCAAAATAGGCTTGGTGCACCTTTTTTTGTGCACCATATTATATTTTCTCTAACGTTTGCAAGTAACGAAGTTAAAAGTGGATGGTAGACTTTTTTTGTGCACCATTCATTTTTTTATATATGGTGTACTTTTTTTGTGCACCATATGAAAAAAAAATATATGATGCACAAAAAAAGTGCACCATATGAAAAAAAATATATGGTGCACTTTTTTTGTGCACCATTCATTTTTTTTATATGGTGCACTTTTCTTGTGCATTATATGAAAAAAAATATATATAGTGCACAAAAAAAGTGCACCATTCATTCTGATAAAAATATATGGTGTATTATTTTTGTGCACCATTTATTTATTTTTATAAGATGCACATTTTTTTTGCACCATCTATTTTTTTTCAATTATGTGCACTATATGAAAAAAAATATATAGTGCCTTATTTTTGTGCATCATCCATCCATTTATTTTTTCACATTATGCATAAAATTATTGCACCATATATCTTTTTCTCATATGAACATAATTAGTGTACTATCTATTTTTTTTATATATTATAAAAACAATAGTGCACTATTAATTATTTTTGATACAGTGCACTTATTTTGTGTATTATCCATTCTATTTTATTTATTTATTTCATATATTGCATTATTTAAATGAATTTTTTTTTAATATATAGTAATTTGAGTGTACTTTTTCTATTTTCTTTATTTATTTTATATAACACTATTTATTGCACTTTTTTTTATTTAGTACTTATTTAATTTATTTCATATAGTGCACTATTTGTTTTGGTCGTATATTGTTTTAAAGTTTGAATTTGTTTTTTTAATTTTGTGCATTCGAATAGTGCACTATCTAGCATTTTGATGCAGTATCTACATTTTTCATACAACATCGTAAATTTTTTATTTTGTATATACTAAATTGACACTTTCTTTTATTGTATATATTAAATTTGCACTTTGTTTATAATTGTTTTTACACAGTACACTAAATTTGTGCACTGTTTAATATTTTTATATAACAGATAGCGCATAATATTTGTGCACTATCCATATATCCTGACACATCTTGCTCTAACATGTCAAGGTCATTCACATTGATAAGACATTTCACTATGGTGCATATTTTTTGTGCACTATATCAAAAGTTTAGTTTCTTCAACGGATATTAAAAAATTCTATATAAAGAGAACATCTATAGAGCATACTTTATCTTCATCACTTCAACATCTTCAAATTTTTTATAATTCAACTGAATTTTTATTCATTTGAGTCTTAGAGAATGAGTGAACGTGTCAAAGTTGCATTTTTTTGGGACGGTGAAGTTGTCCACGAGGGTAATACAATATATTATAGTATTTCTCCCAAGTGCAACGTCAAGTATCCAATTTCAATCGGTTATGAAGAATTTATTGATTCAATTTTTAGAAGGATGAAAATTAAACGTGGCGATTATGATCTATTTATAATCGGACAATACCCAAATTCCTTCACATCACAAGGACTGATAAATTATGGAGAATAGATTATCAGTGACGATGAGTCATTGACTGAATTTTTAAGGGCTCCTTGTGATTATGCCAGTCAAGTAAAGTTAAACATTCTTCAAGTTTATGTTAAGGAGCAGACGACTCGTCGTGCTCACTCTCCTGCACAGACGAATGTCTATACACAACATGAGAATCCAACTAGTGTTGGTGATGCCCGTTTAACTCATTATAGTAATTTTTTTGATATGAATGCTTCTCAATACATCATGTCGGGTAACATGGCAACACAATCTTCAATACCCGATCTGAACGAAACTTTGAATGAAAGTGACCGGTAACGTCCATGAATTCATTTTATTATTATTAATTTTTATTCTCACTGCTTTGTTAAACGTTGTTATGTCATATGTTTGTTATATTTTTTTTCAGGAGCTTAACTCTGTGTGAGATGAATAATGATGAATTTTTTGGACGAGATTATAATTATGGCCAATCATCACAGCTTGAATTGATGGACAATGCTGGAACATTTTCAAATATTCCTCTGTCATTGAATTCTGATGCTATCGACTATTATCGGTATGAAAAATATAATCGAGCTTATATTAATTTATATTTTTTTGACATGTATTGAAAATATTTAACTATATAAAATACAGGGATAATGTCATGCGAGATCAACATGTTGTTTCAGAAGATATTGAAAATGGTGATCAAGCAAATTATGATGAATTATCACAGAGTGATGATAGTGCGCCTAATAATGCCGATGGAGGTAAATGCCCCTATGCTCGTCATCAACTGATGATGGTGTGAGGTTCAGTTCTAAACAAAGATCCATATCCATGAGCCCTTATCCTCAATAGGAATCAATTTCACGAACATCGATTCAAAGACCGCCACCAATGTCACAATCAAATAATAGACCCCGTTTTTATTCTAATGAAATTTCATTTCTTGATCATTTTCAGGAAGGACCCGATGTGTTTGTGGATATGCATGAAAATGCTTTTGTCCTTGCAGGTGTGTGGCGTGAACCGACTGATTTTTTAAATGATAATTTTTTTCTTGCTAGTCAGACGTTGTTCAAATCTAAAAAAGATCTACAACGAGCGGTTAAACTCTATCATATTAAAGAAGGGAGGGAGTTTTTTATTGTTAAGTCGGGAAAAGAAGTCTTCAGAATTTGTTGCAAACGTGTAGATCAAGGTTGTTCTTTCAAACTTTGTGCTACCAAGGATAATAGTAATAACTTGTGGTAAATCAGAAAATACATCGGCGAACACATTTGTAATATGGGTGATTATCGTGGAGCTCACGTAAATTTGGATATAGACATGATTGCAACTGTTCTTGTGCCGTATATTGAAAAAACACCGAGGTACTAATTCTTATCGAGTTCATTTGACTATAAAAAATACTTATCTTTTCGTTTATAATTATTAAGCGTTGTTGTTCACAGGTATCCTATCAAAGAATATCAAATCTCCGTTCTCAATAAGTACCGCAAAATAATTAGTCGGCGAAAGGCATATCTTGGATGAAAGCGTGCCTTTGAACAAGTCTATGGAAATTGGGAGGGTTCATTTCGTGAATTGCCAAGGTACATCGCTGCTATGAAATATTTCAATCCAGGCTTTGTCGATGAATGACGATTCGAACACTATGAGAGAGTTAATGAACGCATTTTCAATTATGTGTGTTTGGACGTTTAAGTCATGTGTTGATGGCTTTCGTTATTGTCGACCGGTGATATCAATTGACGGAACACATGTATATGGTAAGTATGATATCAAGTTGTTGATTGTGGTTGGTACGGATGGCAATGACTCCATTTTTTCTTTGGCTTTTGCAATAGCAGCGAATGAAAATCTTAATACATGGACCAAGTTTTTGAGCGATTTGCATCAACATGTTGTGCGTGGTCGTCAAGGTATTACGTTGATATCTGACAGACATCAAGGCATACTTGAAAGTGTCTCTACAAAGCATAACTGGCAAGCTCCTTTTGCCTATCACCGTTATTGCTTAAGGCATTTGAAGGACAATTATCAGAGGGCTTACAAAAGTGTCCGACTGAACAATCTACTATGGGCTGCTGCAACTGCTACCCAAGAGAAAAAATTCTTGTTACAAATGAAATTGATCGAGACACACTTTCCAGCATACGAGTGGTTGATGAATATCGACTTAGAAAAATGGACCATGCACAAGGATGAACAAAAGGAACAATATCTTTTCCAACACGGTGAGAAAATTGCTATGGCGTTTGGTCTTATTGATACATCTGAACAAAAGACTATCAGGATATTCAAAAATCTTCGAGTATGTGGAGATTTCCATAACACAATGAAGTTTATATCTGTATCGGAAGGAAGAGAGATAATCTTTAGAGATTCTAATCGTTTTCACCATATTAATCATGTAGAGAAGTATAGAATGAAACCATATTATTTGCACATTCATTTTTCTTTATTTATTTTGTAAACACCTACTTGTATCATGTATTGATTAATATAAAGTGTAAAATAAGTAAAATCTATTTTGGTGGGAAGTTTCGTTCCTGCTTGTTTAATCTCCAGAGATCTCTTGTATTCAAAGTGTTCCAAAGTGGCATACAAGTCACCTTCACCAACAAAATATTACAAGTCTCCACCACCACCACCATCAACTTTAAGACACCATGCTTTCAAAGATAAATCGAACATAAAATATTCAGAAATATATATATATATATATATATATATTACAACTTTCAACTACAAAAGAAGTCACTAAGGCATGTATGCACAAAGAAGTATTCAAAAATAAATAATTAGTTTTATTTTTAAACGGACAACACAACTACGTGCCACAACTCCTATGTCGTATCAACGCTCGCGGCCTGAGCCCCCCATTCACAGCATCGTCTCCATCTCTGGTGTCCCTCCTATTCATAGCAGCAACCGGATCAGCACAATGCTTGCTTTTATGATTGTTCTTACGTGCCGAAATCTACAAAAAATAAACACATAAATAAATAATTTCAAGGTAATTATGAATATTAATGCATATAGTGTAATAATTACCCGTGTCTCCTCCGTAATATTCATTGGTCCACGAGATGCATCCATGTCAGAGGTCTGAACCGGAATGGATGACGACGATCAAAGCAAATCCTGAAACTGATTAATAATTTACTGTTAGAAAAAGAATTAGATAATCAAAAAGCAAAAATAAAAAAAATTATGAAGTCATTGTTAATACTAGCCGCCATATCTCCAAATTCTGGCAAGCCAAAACTCAAACGTAGAGTACAAGTCAGGTTTCGAGAAGGCATGTCGCAATATGACTGTCGGTTGGGTTCTTCAACCCAAGCCGGTGCAACATATGTGGAGAAATTATGCGGCTCAGGCATGGATGGACAACCTGGCATCAACGGTGATGGATGAAAAGGCGGGTCATCTGCCACTGCCTGAGGCTCTGGCTCATAATGTCCAACAGGGTCACCTACTCCCTCGTGTATGAGGACATCATGTCTACGTCCACGTCCACGATCACGTACTCCTCTACGCACAGTCGCATCACCACTTCCACGTCCACGTGAACATCCATGTCCTTCCCCACCTCCTCCATGCATCCGGAACTATGGTCCCCTGCAATCCTTGATTTTCCTGATCACAGATCCTTCTAATATCATTAGCCATCTTGATTCCCTGAACTCTAGTCTCTGGTCTCTCCATCCATAATAACACCTTATCATACATTTGGTGAAGGCCTCTACGCATCGCCTCATATGTAGGCGCAATCGCCACGTACCTAGAATCACTGAGAGTAGGGTTGCCCAATAACAATCGACCGTGTTGCAAATACCATCTCATATAGGCATCTAAGTTGGCATTATCATGTTCCGCCACAAATCTAGGCTGCCAATGAATCCACAAACCAACACAACGCTTATGCTCTGAAATGAAATCTTGGTCTACTGTAGATCGACCATCATGCCTAGTGTGGTCAGCTAGCCATAGAGGAGCTTCTGGAATGTGTTGTGAAACCCCGAACTCTCGCATCACTCTATTAGCTGGGTGCCACTCTATGACTTCTAAACACAACATCGGCACCCTCGTTCACCACATCAGCTCACCAGTTGTGCAACAGGGAGGTAAGGTATGAAGAATGTCATCATGAGGTGTCCAAACAAACTAAATTAAAACAAAATAGTTAATAAAAAATGAGAATGGATATAAAACAAAGAAAAATTGAGAGTGAATTTAAAACAAAAGGAAACTATTTTCCATGCAGCAGTGATAACATCGAGACGAGAGAATGCAATCTAAGATTAACATGTTGCTTTTTCCTTTAATTTAATTAGGCAGAGAGAGGAGAATGATACTAGCAAGATCAAAACCGTGACTTCTTGGTAGACTTTCAATGGTAATTAGCTCATCACACCTAAGACACAAAATATTCCAAAAGTAGATAGAATAAAAATTCATCAGTATTATGTATGCCTTTTACTTTTGATTCACTTAAGAGACCACTTCAAATAAACATAAGTGTTTATTTTCTAATAGTTTAAACTTGTACATGGTGTACCATGCACAATTTTACATTGTATAGGACTAGTTTGCGGTCCTGCAATCATCTCACTGCTATCCTTCATAAAAGATTCACTGGCTAGACTTTTAAAAGATAATACTCCCTCCATTTCTGTTTATATGGCATTGTGGACATGAAATATTAGAAGAGGGTAAGTGGGAACACTATTTATCCTTTCCGGGTGGAAAAAAAGATCATATACCAAAATAGAATCACTGGAAAAGAAAAAAGAATCAAAGAAAGGAAGGAGAAGAAACAATTTCCAAACTGAGTAACTAATTTTTTCCTTAATAATTAGCTAGTAAGGTGTCTGTTTAGAATATATCATATAATGGTTAAGAATATTCCTATATTCCATACTTGATAGAGGGAAAAAAAGGAAGTTTATGATTGTACTTTTACTAAATACAAATCGTCTATCAATCAGCTGCTTGCTAAGTTTTCAAAAACTATCTATAGACGATCGATCACTTGTTGCACATACGAGTCAAACATACCCCAATGTTGCTTGAAAACATACAAACAAGAGTTCATACTACTAGTTGCTAATAGAGTTCACACTAAAAATATGACCAACACGACACGATACATAATAAGGTAACTTAATATGCCGAAACATAAAGAAACATACCTGCTCCGACGTCAAATGATCAACCTGATCTCTCACGGGGACTAGGGCGTGGTGTGTCTCTGTATCGCGCTTAACCCCTCGCGTCCACTTTCTACCATAGGGAATCAACGACTCAACCCTATTAATATCTCTTGGCATTGGTCGGAAAGGCAGGACCCTCTCCCAAGTCCATATCTACATGTTACATATTAGTTAGTGTTAACCAAAGTAATGAATAATCGAACTGAAGCTAACATAATAAAATGAGATACTTGGAGGAGAGGAATGAATCCTCCAAGTTTTTCTCCTCAATAGATATCTGACAAAGACAATGGTAAAGATAAGCTAGAACAGCGCTGCCCCAGCTGTAGGTCCCCGTCTCGTTGAGATCAATAAGAAAGTACAAGAACCGCAGACTTAAGCGATTCCATGATGTGTTCGGAAATAGGATAGCTCCTAAAATCAACAACATGTATAGTAGAGCAATCCTCTGAACTCTATCATCAGGAGTATCATCTGTAATGGGATCTTGAACAGCCTGTTGCTGAATATACTTGACTAATGCACGTATGTAAAGACGGCTAGTCCCTGAAAAATCCCCTGGTGCAGGAGTGAAGCCAGTAAGATCTTGTAGTAACGTAGAACAATCTAAACTACGGTGCATTAGATCTCGATATGTCACAGCATTTCCCTCAACACATAGTCCAAACAAAATTTGGATGTCTTGCAAGGTCAAAGTGACCTCTCCAAAGGGTAGGTGGAAAGTGTGCATCTCTGGCCTCCACCGCTCAATCATGTCCGTGACAAGCTTGTGATCGAGCTGTATATTACCTACCCTAACAACGTCCCATAACCCCGCCCTGGAAATATACTCTATAATGCGCTGATTTTTTTTTTTTAAATCGCCCTTGCTATATCAATTATTTTTGGACAGACAGTCTCATTACAATCAAGCTTCCCTTTCCACAATCTTTGTGACCTGTGAATCGCTTGTAAAGTAAGTAATGACCCATCAAAGGGTCCAAGATGCAAGATCTGCTGCATAATATATACCTATACACCAAATTTCATTAGGACTAACATCAAACCCAAGCATGCAATATTAACATATTAACCTTGTTACATACAGTTTACATAAAACATTGTTATGCTAATAATATAGAAGATAGATCTTGATTTATGCTTTTACCCCTATGAGTTTGAACTAAAAAAAACAAACACTGACCAAATTACAAATACAACTTGCATCCCAGAATATTTTCAAAACCAAATCTTCTAACATGAAGTAGTGCAAGTTTCATGAATTAAACATTAGAGATACTGCTTAAATTACCTTCTTGTAATATATCTTTTCTCTATGATTTGAAGTACTGTACTCTCGGTGGAAAGGTATAGTTTCTGTTATAAGACTGTAAACAAGAACATAAATATTTATGAAATTACTTATATATATAGGCGCTTTAACGCCTCAAGAAGTTATCGATCAATATGGAAAAAATGTTTGTTTACCCAACATATCTGAGAAGCAAAATGTACAGATCAATGATGTTGTTCTCCTGCCGATAAATGCTTGCCTAGAGGAAAATGAAGCACAATTTTAACCTCAATAAAACAACACCAACTCAGAGTTAAGTAATGGTGTCTAAACAGAGTCTTATCCAGTACTAGAGTATGTTTTTGTCCCTCACATGTTCAATAGACATTTCATTTGCATAGACATCTAACTTTACACTCGAAGCTACTAAAAATTTACAAAGTAGCAGGAAGGATGTTGCAAACAACTTTTTTTAAACTGTGATGTTGGTTTAACATGTTACCTCCTTAATACTTGGCTGAATTCACCTATAATACATCGACTATCATCAACTTTAATTTTCAAAGCTATTAGATTTACTCTTTCTGCCTAGCGCGTTACACCAAAAGAAAACAAATGAACCCCAACCATCAACAATGCCTGAAGCATTAAGCCACACCAACTCAAACCTTAAATTTGGTTATAGCTAGCAGGGTGCAATATAGTTCTAGTCTAGTTCTTGAACTTCTACGCAGGGGAAGATGCAGCACTTTTAACGCGAAGTATAAATTTATTTGTTAATTCATTGCAATAAATAGTAGATATAAACTCGTAACTTCAAGAATATAAACTGCTTCTATGTCTACGATATAATTGATAAGATGAATTTGGTAGAGATATAGCAATAGTCCATTTTGTTAATTCTCCCACACATTTACCATCTTCACATCTAACTTCCCAATGGCTCCTTCTATGATTGTAGCACATTTCATTAGGAGAATTGTTGGTCATTTAATAAGCATTGATTGATTGACTGGAATAAATAAATAAATAAGTAACTAGATTTATATACTGTCAGGGGGCGTTTTATATGCGGGTGGAATAAGCAAGGATATCCCATGGAATTTTTTATCTCACTTCCAAGCAAAGATAAACCTAAATTGAACGTCGTAACTTATTTGAGTACATCTACTTCTATTATAGACTTTTGTTAGATGGGTCGATGTCTTCTGTTATAATGAGTAAAGTTCAATGTCTTTACTGTATAATGAAGTGAAGAGACCATGTTACATATGGTGTGAAGTATCTACTCTCTCATTTTGCATTCAATTCACTCATGCTAGGTGTCAAGGTCAAAACAAAAGGGTGAAAATATTCAAGTGTTGAAAGAAGTAGAGCATCTGGTTGAAGGGCGCAAAGTGAAGGCAATGTTGCTTTTATATGGCTTTCCAAAGTAATCTTCTTCTGACTTCTATGCTTTCACATAAGTGGTCTTTTAATGGATTAAATAAAGAATTCTTCCAAGAAAGTTTCATCTAGTAATTTCTAAGAGAGTCAATTGAAAATATATCTTATGTTCTTCATCTAATTAGAAATGAATCAGCATTATCGTATTTGATGCAATAAACTGTCACAAAATGCTATTTTTTAATACAAAAATAAATAAATAGAGAAGTTAGCATACCAACTGAAGGAGAGAAGTTGATTTTTTAATTCAAAGGCCTCCACGTTGTTACACCACGTCGTTGAAAGATGATTAACTATTTTATTTTCAAGTGAAATAGACTAGGGTGAGGGAAGAGGGACCATCGGAGAAGCTTTAGAAAAGGGGAGAGGGGACCATCGGAGAAGGGTTTTTAATTGAAAAGAAGATGAGGAACAACATGAAGGGTAGGGTAGAGTAAGGATGATATTTTTTTAACAATGGTGGACTTTTTTTGTGCACCATATTAAAAAAAAAAAATGAATGGTGCACAAAAAAAGTGCACCATCCACTTTTAACTCCGTTAGTTGCAAACGTTAAGAGAAAATATGATATGGTGCACAAAAAAGTGCACCAAGCCTATTTTTATTACTTTTTACTTTGATGACATATTTTCATCACTTTTTAAAGTTTGTGGCATATTTAGGTCGTGGGCTCTCTCTTGAATCCACAATAGTCTATGGAAGACAACTCATTTTATTGAGAGAAAAACATTTTGTCAATAAATAGACAAATTGGTCAATATTTTTTTAAAATTATAATTACTAATAGAATATGATGACATCAAAATTTTATTGATGAAATTTGGAAGTGTAATCTATTTATCTTTGATATCTACACAGAGTTGAAGCAATTTTCTTGCCAAAACAGATTCATGATTTAAACATTATAGGTTTGAATTTTAAAATTTTATTATAATTTAATTAATTTACTGGAATTTATATTTTTTGTATATATGTATATATATATATATATATATATATTTATTTTAAATTGAATACATATATAAAATCTGAGCTAAAATTATCAGATTTGAATGAACTCTCAGGTTTTATATTAAGACTTGTCACTATTAAGATAGATTATAATATCTATCACGGGGTGCAAGAGTAACGATAAAATTTTTCACCTTATCAGATGGCTCAAGTTCAATCCTAAAAAAATATAACTTAAAAAAATATAACTTATATTTTTACGTTTTTTAATCTGTTTTAAAAAAGAATAATATATATATATATATATATATTTGGTGGGGGGAAATGAATGTGTTTCCCACTTTGTACTTTTGTGCCCTAGTTGACTCTTTTTTTTTTTTGGTTTCCCAATGTATCCCTACAGCCGGCAGCCGTGAGACTAATCCTTCATTTCTCGGTCAGCATATTTTGCGGTAGGAAACTGACCACAGAGTTTTTTCCATTCGTCAGAGGCGGAATCGAACCTCTGACATCTTGCTTAAGGGATATAGCGCTGAATCACTATGTCAACTCAGGTGGTTGACTAGTTGACTCTAAATGTTAAGAAATATTTCTTTTATGAAAATAACTTTTCATAAAAAGTTCCAAATAATTTTGTCTCTATGTTGGAGGTGTATTGTCCAAATTTCCTAAACATGTGGGCTCATTTGACAACATTATTTTATATTATATGTATGATTGATTCAAATTTTCCCTTTTCTTTGACCACAATATTCAAAAAAAGAAAGAAAGAAAAAAGAAGGGAATCGAGAATCATCTTCTTCAATAAAAAGTAGATAAGTAATATATTAATTTTATAAGGTCTGTACCAAGTTCGGGTTCAAATTCAAGTAAATTAATATTTTATATAATAATATAATTAAATATATAAAATAATTATAACTCGTAAAGATCATAAATTGAAAATCATTAATATTTTTATGAATTTATGAACATATATCTATAGCAATAAATATACAATAATGTATTTTTTCAGCTATTTATTAAGTTTTAATTTTATTCATAGTTTCACGAGACAAGAATTTAAGTTAGTTAATATGTAATTTAAGCTTAGTTTCACTTTAAATTAAGAAAAAAAAAATCATCAAAAAAACTTTGAGAATCTATTAGTCTTTATATTTAGTTTATGCCTAAAAATATTAATTTTCAATTAATCAAAAAAGATTTTTAAAAATAATCTGATTTCATTTTTATCTTTATTAATAATTTTAACTTTCAATATTTGAAATATTTTATTGATAATTTCAAAAGCAAGACAAAATTGTCTATAAAAAAATTCTATTCACTTCATAAAAAGTAATTAGGAAATTTTGAGAACCATACTTAGTTCATCAGAAATAAATATAACCTTATACAATTAGTTAATAGATTTACCGATTAGTTAAACAACAGGGAATTTTAAATAATTCAGTTTATTGTTAGCCTGAACTCTCACCTTATTGGTGAAGGCTTGATTCTCCACTTTGTAATTTCCTCCATATTTTTTTTTTTAAAATTAGTTAAACAATTAAAAATTCAAGAAAAAACTCACTAATGATTTCTCATATTATGACATACCACATACAAAGTTTCATTTGTGATTTGACAAATAAAGCTATAAAGTAGTTTTATTTATATCAACTACATGCCATAATTTTAGTTAATTAATAAATTAATTGAAATTATTAAAGTAGCTTTGTAATAATTACTAAAGTATATTATTCTCTCTTATATAAAATAGTAAAGTAATATTGCTAAAAAAATATTTAAAGTTATATATTTGTACAAGCATCTTCATTTGTAACTAAGAGAATTATAAACTCTGTGATTATCATATCATTCTTAATTTTCTCTAAATCTTATTTAAATATCAAGAGTCGTGTTGAACTATCTATTTACCCCATTTATACTTGTTTTCCACATATGAACTGTGCGTTCTGTGGAACTTGGAGATCGCGTATTAGGGTAGAAGGTTTGTAGATAGTAGTGTTATCTCACTTTTCGGAGATTTTGGCTTGTTGATGTTCGGCGGAGTATTAGTCGTACTCTTGTAGTCCTTTGATATCTATCACCATATGTTGTTTATTATGTGCCGATTATCACAATATTTTGATGTCGTTACTATTCCTTTCTTGTAGGCTCTTCACTGGGTTCCTTATTTTAATTGCTATGTTTCTTCACTATTTTCTTCTTCTTTTACATGAATTTGTTGCACTTGAGCCGATGGTCTTTTGGAAATAACCTCTCTACCTCCATGAGATAACAGTATCATTTGCGCACGCTCTATCATCTTCAGACCCTAATTGTGGGGTTTCAACTGGGTATGTTGTTGTTGTTGTTGTTGTTGTCGTAAGTTTAAAACATAAAGAAGTAATTGCACAAAGAAGTCGAGGAGGTTCAACATCTACTATATATATATATATATATATATATATATATATATATATATATATATATATATATAAACAACGTAAGTTCACTTCAAACTCCCTCGACCCTACCTAGCTCTGCTCCTGTTCTGTGGATCCACCACTACAAGGATATACAATGGATATTCAATGCAAGGTCTCGATGGATTTGTTGCACTTGAGCCGAGGGTCTTTTGAAACAACCTCACTACCTCCACAAGATAATAGTAACGTTTGCGTACACTATATCATCTTCAGACCCTAATTGCTAATTGTGGGGTTTTAACTGGGTATTTGTTTGTTGTTGTTGTTGTAGGTTTAAAATATAAAGAAGTAATCGTACAAAGAAGTCGAAGGAGATTCAACATCTATTATATATATAAACAACGTTAAGTTTTCACTTCAAACTCCCTCGACCCTACCTGGCTTCGCTCCTGTTCCGTGGATCCACCACTAAAAGGATATACTAAGAATATTCAATGCAAGGCTATACAACATGTCTAGTGTAATACCACAAGTGAGATCGAGATGCAGACCTTACCTCTACTTTTGTTGGATAGAGAGATTGTTTCCGATAGACCCTCAACTCAAAAAGGAAAGTTTTCGAAGCAAGATTGCGAAAAACAAATCACAGATAACAGGAAATTAACATATATCAACACAACTAAAGTCCATTGAATACCTTTCTACTAAGTAATCAACCAGAAAGCATGATATACAAGCAGTGGAACAACGATTTGTCACTCGTTATTTGCCCGATTAGATTCGGAAGAAGTCCGTTTGGAATCGATCATCGTATAGTTGCCAGTGCCCATACCTCTCAGTGTTAGATTCTAACGACAAGTTCGGCTTCTTCAAGGTTTTCAACTGCTTCAGATTTGACGATGCATTTGATATATCCCGGCTAGTAACATTCGTACACCCAAAGAGATCCAGATGCTCGAGGTTTACACACCCTTCGGATATCAAAGCTAGACCTTTACTAGTCATCGTGGAGAATCGTAGTTCAAGTTGCACGAGTTGTGGCATGAATTTCCCTATAGCAGTAGCTTCATAATCACCATGATGTGGACGGAGAAAACTTTCTTGTTCGGAAGGAAACAACCGAGTCATGAGATTTCGCCTCAGAATCCGCAAACTAGGACAATGCTGTCCTATAAGAGCTAGAGACCTGTGAGATATTTGATAGCAGAAACTGATGTCGAGTTCACTAAGCAACAGGCAACCAAAGGCTATCTCAGACATTGCTTTATCGGTTACATGTGGACAGCTCGAGATAGAGAGAACTTGAAGGTTCGGTGACCTGAAAAAATAGACAGACAATATTTAGCATTCATAAACATCAATCACGATAACAGAAAACTTCTTCGATAACAGGAAAATATCATCTTTCGGAAAACTGGAACAACCAAATGAACTGAATGTATCGGTACACTAGCCCAACTATGAAACCAGCTGACTCCTTTGCCCGCCTTGCCGTCCTTTGCCATCAACGAATAGAATGGGCAAGTTTGTATGGCGATGGGGAAGACTAAAGGGTGCTCTTACGGCACTTTATGCATCCGATTACCTATAGAAAAAGTCATGTCAATTCTCGGTAAAGAAGAACTCTTTTGCACGATCTTAAGAGAGCCAAGTTCCGCAAGAGCATTATCACGAGCCTTTACTTGCTGAAAGGAACCATGTAATAGTTGATCAGACTTATCAACTAAGTTGCTCGGACTCTCCAAAAAGTTGCCGCACCCATGTCGGATCCTTCAAAAATGCACTATTTTTGGAGGATCCGACACGCACCCGTCGACATGTTTGAAGAGTCCGAGCAACTAGCTTATCAGATCCCAACCCATTGCTTCTGATTTATTCAAACGAAAATAAAGATTTTAACCTCCATAATACCACAAGAAAGCAACGTCCAGCTCTAACTGCATTTGAGTCCTCTTCTCGAGAGGAGTCTCAACGCGTGCATTTCAATATTCCTCTTAAATACGGTTACTTTGACGAAGATGATCACACATAAACCCCAACTCGTATCCCGA
This sequence comes from Capsicum pubescens, assembly GCA_030864215.1. Taxonomy (NCBI): domain Eukaryota; kingdom Viridiplantae; phylum Streptophyta; class Magnoliopsida; order Solanales; family Solanaceae; genus Capsicum; species Capsicum pubescens. The sequence goes on from CM061544.1 coordinate 50,839,682, forward strand.
ATCATAAAGAGTTAGTGGCGCCACTGTCTTCAGCCTCGACATTTTACTGGTAATTGTTCACTATGGCCACCAATACAATAGACAACGATTATTTACGTGCATTCCTCCTTCATAGTATAAAAAGAAAAAAAAAAATCTTAAGGGTGGTGCATGTTCAGACCAACTTTTGTCCACCTCAACAAATGCAACGGGTACCTTTTATCTCGCACTAGCACAGGTACCAGTACCAAGTACCCGTCTTTTGAGGCTAAGACAGATAAAGATAATCACCTAGCATTTTTCGAGTTGATATTGGGGTCCTTACAAGCTCGAAACCAAAGCCAATTTCCGGCCAAAATGCTAACATCTAAATTGAAACTAAAAAATAAGGGTCTTCGAGACCTTGCAAACATACATACGTTCTAATCCCAATTTCTCCGCACACACAAAAATTACTCAAAAAGTTTCACACTTCCTCCTTGAAACATCACCATCGTTCATGCAGCAAAACTGAACAATTGATTGTTGAGATTTGTTTTGATACGTAGTTGGTGATAATTCAGGTGCGAAACTCGCACACGTTATAATTCAACCATGAAACTCGAAAAACAACTATCAATCGCAAGTTTCCTACCTGAATTATCACTCATTATTTATCAAAACAACCTCCACTATCAATTTCTAATCCCAATTTCTCCGCGCACACAAAAATTACTCAAAAAGTTTCACATTTTCTCCATGAAATATCACCGTCATTCGTGCAGCAAAATGAACAATTGATTGTTGAGATTTGTTTTAGTAAGTAGTTGGTGATATTTCAGGTGCGGAACTCGCACACATTATAATTCAACCATGAAACTCGAAAAACAATTTTCAAATTCGCAAGTTTCCTACCTGAACTATCACTCATTACTTATGAAAACACACCTCAACTATCAATTGTTCACCATCATTAGTGTGAGGGGCATATATGTACCATTTCATTAACGATAGCTGTATATGTGTACCCAAAGTATGACGGAGGGTACATACGTACCATTTATCACAGTTCAACCTGTATTTTTCCCTTTTCCGAAAAACAATTAGAGGTTTGCAAGTTTTCTACCTGAATTATCACTGATTATTTATCAAAATACACCTCAAATATCAATTGTACACCATCGTTCAGCTATGAAACATGAATAATTTATACTTTTTTAAATGGATAATTTGGTTACCTTTCTGCAATCAAAGCAATGGATCGATCAGAGCAATGCTTAACACGAACATGAGTTAGCGATCCATCACTCCAACCTACAACAGATCGAATCATAGAATCGATTTTCTGTTCAAATTCGGGATTCGACCTCGACTCATTGTCCGATTCACGAAACTGACTTTCGAGATCGATTACTGAATTGAGTTTAGGATCTTTACAAGCTTGAAACCAATGGTTGCAGACAAACCTGGCATTTCGCCATAGGTCTTCAATTGAGAGACGAGAGAGGATGTTAATGAGGCATAGTTGTGTTAACTCTGCCCAGTTATGTAGAGGACGCGCTTCGATTTTCTCTTCTTCATCAGCCATTTTTTGTGATTCCTGGATTTAGTATTAGGGAAGATGAGAAAAAAAATTGGTATATAAACAATAGAAAAATGATTGAGAGAACTATGAAAAAAAGAGAAGTTTTTTTTTTTGGTTTTCCATTGGATGTTGGTATCCGCTTTGGAACCTGACTAATCTGAATTTGCGCTGAGTAGGGCCCAAATACAAGTACCCACATTGAAGCCTGACTAATCCAGATTTGTGCCGAATAAGGCCCCATTGGGGTAGTGCTCCCAACAGACCGATGTCCGGTATCTGCATTGCAGCCCGATTAATCCGAATTCACGCCGAGTAGGGCTCCAAACATCGGTACCCGCATTAAAGCCTGACTAATTCGAATTTGCGCCGGGTAGGGCCCCATTTGGGGTAGTGCTCCCAACAGAGTTTTCTCCGTGCTCAGGGTCGAACCTCGACCTCTGGTTAAGGGTAGAGCAGCCCCATCCATTGCACCACAATCCATGTTGGTTAAAAAAAATAGAAGTTATTTCAACGGAAAAGGGACAAATATAACGCCGAACTATGATAAATGATATATATATATATACACATAATATTTTGGGTATATATATACCTTACCATTAATGAAATGATACAAATATGCCAGTCACACTAATGGTAGGGACATATGTGTATCCAAAGTATGACGGATGACCATATACGTATTATTTATCATCGCTTGGGATATATTTATTCCTTTTTTATTTTAATTATTTTTTCCCAAATAATTAATCCAAACTTACTCGAAATGATTTTACATGAACAAAGCACATCCATTAAGTAATCCAATGATTGTTCGATTACTTGAGGTGAGTAAAGATCCGTTCTGACCTCTAGAAGAGAGTGAAGAGATTCTTGATACCGAAAGAACACATCTCAGTGCTATTGATGCACTTATGTATCTTGCTAATGCTACACGGTCTGATATAACATTTTTTGTTATTTTACTAGCAAGTGCAGATCTTGTTGGTCATGCAGATGCAAGTTATTTATCTGACTCACATAAAACTCGATTTCAAACAGGCTATATGTTTACATATTGAGGTATTACTATATCACGGTGATCTAAAAATCAGTCTATTCTCAAATCATGTTGAGCTAATAGCTATTCATAAAACAAGTAGAAAATGTGTATGTTTGAGATTGGTAATACATTTCATCAAAGCAAGTGATACATATGCCCCTACCGTTAGTGTGAGAGGCATATACGTGTCATTTCATTAACGGTAAAAGTATATGTGTAACTAAAGTATGGCGAAGGATATATATATTCCATTTATTATAATTGGTGGTATATTTGTCTCTTTTTCGTTATTTCAATCTTTTCGGACCTTTGATTAAAAGTGAAGAGATCGAACCATCCAAATGTCACATTCATTCTAATCCAAATTTCTCCAAAATGTAACTTATTGTCACCTTCTATGTTGCTTGGACTATTCAAAAGTATCCCAGGAGCGTGTCGGATTCTCCAAAAATAGTGTATTTTTGAAGGATCCGACATGGCTGCGGCAACATTTTTGGAGAGTCCGAGCAATTTAGGTCACCTTAACAACTCTAGTAAATCCTTTTGATCCTCAAGTTCAACTGAACTACTACCCAAGTCCTTTAACAATCCCCTCTTTCATCAATGTTCGAATTTTCTCCGCATCGTTCCACCTTCCCATTTCACCGTATAGATTAGCCAACACGACGTAATAGGCCGAGTTTCTCAGTGCCAATGCTATAAGTTTCCAAGCTGCAAACTCGCTCAACTCTCGATTCCCATGAAGCCTGCAGCCGGCAAGCAATGCACCCCAAACGCTCTTCGTAGGTTCCACCGGCATCTCTTTGATCATACTTAACGCGTCCTCTAAATGCCCACAACGCGCTAACAAATCCACCATACACGCGTAGTGTTTCGCACCAGGTGGAAATCTATACTTCCCACTCATCAACGACGAAAAGATTTCTCTACCTTGTTCAACCATCCCGGAATACGCACAAGCACAAAGCACGGCTAGTAAAGTGACTTCGTCAGGCTTGACATTTTCGCGCTCCATTATCAAGAACCATCGCAATGCCTCTTCCCCGCTTTTGGCCAACGCCAACCCCCTAATCACAGCATTCCATGTATACACATTCCTGCATTTCATTTCTTGAAACACCCAAAAACCACGCTCGAATTTATTGTCACCTTAACAACTCTAGTAGATCCTTTTGATCCTCAAGTTCAACTGAACTACTACCCAAGTCCTTCAACAATCCGCTCTCTTTCATCAATGTTCGAATTTTCTCCGCATCGTTCCACCTTCCCATTTCACCGTATAGATTAGCCAACACGACGTAATAGGCCGAGTTTCTCGGCGCCAATGCTATAAGTTTCCACGCTGCAAACTCGCTCAACTCTTGATTCCCATGAAGTCTGCAGCCGGCAAGCAATGCACCCCAAACGCTCTTTGTAGGTTCCACCGGCATCTCTTTGATCATACTTAACGCTTCCTCTAAGTGCCCACAACGCGCTAACAGATCAACCATACACGCGAAGTGTTTCGCACCAGGTGGAAATCCATACTTCCTATTCATCAATGACGAAAAGATTTCTCTACCTTGTTCAACCATCCTGGAATACGCACAAGCACAAAGCACGGCTAGTAAAGTGACTTCGTCTGGGTTAACATTTTCGCGCTCCATTATCAAGAACCATCGCAATGCCTCCTCCCCGCTTTTCGCCAACGCCAACCCCCTAATCACGGCATTCCAAGTATACACATTCCTACATTTCATTTCTCGAAACACCCTTAAACCACGCTCGATCTTCCCACATTTCCCATACATATCGATCAACGAAGTACCCAAAATCACATCCATTTCCCATCCACACCTCCTTATATACTCATCTATCCACTCCCCTACATCCAAATCACCACAATTAGCACAAGCAGCCAATGCATTCACCATCGTTACTCGATTAGGCGCCGCGCCCGAATCTCTCATCCTCTCAAACACACCAACCGCATCGCCATACTTCCCACATTCTCTATACCCCATAATCAACACCGTCCACGAAACAACATCTCTTTGAGGCATTTCATCGAACAGTTTGCGACAATCCAAAATTTCACCACAAGAACCATACAAATTCAACAACGAGTTCTGCACGTAAATATCTGAATCAAGCCCCCATTTTACAACGTGGGTATGTACACATTTTCCTAATTTCAACTCCTTAAGGTCAGATAATGACTTTAGAACAAAAGGGTAAGTGTAAATATTCGGGAAAATACGTTCTTGATACATATGAATGTACATCGATATCGATTTCTGCTTCAGTAGTCGATCTTTGGAATGCGAGAGTTCTTGAATGAGAGTGTTGCAAATGAAGATGTGGGGTTTCATGATGAGTTTAGTGTAAAGGGTAAATGAGGAGTTTAAGAGACTTAAAGATTGGGAAGTGGAGATGAGGTTTTTGGCTATGGTTGTGTTGTAATGGAGATTGTGGTGAATGAGTTGAGCTTGGATTTGGGAGAAGTGAGAAGGTGAAATGGAGGGATTGTTGAGGAGATTAAGGATTTTTGTTGATATGTTGTTGAGTTGTGAATATGATTTTGTAGTCATTGGTAAACTTGTTGAAATGGAGGGAAATGAAAGATCTTTTATACATGGTCTGGCGTCGTCAGTTGGTAAGTAAACACTCCGACTTAGAGTATCTACGTTTAGACATGTTAACTTTGTTGAGGAGATTAAGGATTTTTGTTGATATGTTGTTGAGTTGTGAATATGATTTTGTAGTCATTGGTAAACTTGTTGAAATGGAGGGAAATGAAAGATCTTTTATACATGGTCTGGCGTCGTCAGTTGGTAAGTAAACACTCCGACTTAGAGTATCTACGTTTAGACATGTTAACTCTTTTTAACTGTTTTAGTTGAATACTCCAACTTACGAAATGATCATCTTGACACCACTAAATTTATTTGTCAAGTCAGTATCGAGTGTCCACAAGATACAGTGATTCAGTGTTTAGCTGTCGAAATTTATGGTGGTGTTGAAATGGAGATTGTGGTGGATGAGTTGAGCTGGGATTTGGGAGAATTGAATAGGTGAAATGGAGGGATTGTTGAGGAGATTGAGGATTCTTGATGCTATATTATTGAGCTTTGAGTATGATTTTAAAGTCATTGGTAAATATGATTGTGAATGAAACATAGCTGAAATAGAGGGAAATGAAAGAGCTTTTATATGGCCTAGTGGTGTCGTCAGCTGGTAAGCAAACACTAACTTAGAGCATCTGTATTTAGGCACCTCAATTCCTCTTACGAAATAATTATCTGAACACCTTCAAAATTTATGTGTCACGTCAGCATCGAGTGTCCATGAGATATATTGATGTGTTTAGCTGTCAAAATTTATGGTGGTGTTGAAATGAAGATTGTGGTGGATGAGTTGAGAAGGTGAAATGGAGGGATTGTTGAGGAGATTGAGGATTTTTGTAGATATGTTGTTGAGTTGTGAATATGATTTTGTAGTCATTGGTAACTATGATTTTGAATGAAACTTAGTTGAAATGGAGGGAAATGAAAGAGCTTTTATAGGGCCTAGCGTCGTCAGCCGGTAAGTAAACACTAACTTAGAGTAAGTTTACGAAATGATCATTTGGACACCTCTAAATTTATGTGTCATGTCATCATCGAGTCTCTACGAGCTATAGTGATTCAGTGCTTAGTTGTCAAAATTATGGTGGTGTTGAAAATGGAGATTGCGGTGGATGAGTTGAGCTTGGATTTGTGAGAATTGGGGAGGTGAAATGCATTTGTTGAGGAAATCGAGGATTTTTGTTGATATGTTGTTGAGTTGTGAATATGATTTTTGTAGTCATTGGTAACTATGATTTTGAATGAAACTTAGTTGAAATGGAGGGAAATGAAAGAGTTTATATAGGGCCTAGCGTCGTCAACTGGTTAGTAAACACTGGCTTAGAGTATCTATGTTTAGGCACCTCAGTTCGTTTTTATTGTGTCGGTTTGAATGCTTCAGCTTACGAAATGATCATCTGGACACCTTCAGAATTTATGTGTCACGTTAGCATCGAGTGTCCACGAGATACAGTGATGTGTTTAGCTGTCGAAATTTATGGTGGTGTTGAAATGGAGATTGTGGTGGATGAGTTAGAGCTTGGATTTGGGAGAGTTAGAAGGTGAAATGTTGATATGTTGTTGAGTTGTGAATATGATTTTGTAGTCATTGGTAAATATATGATTTTGAATGGAACTTGTTGAAATGGAGGGAAATGAAAGAGTTTTTATAAGGCCTAGCGTCGTCAACTGGTAAGAAAATACTCCAACTTAGAGTATCTACCCTTAGACATGTCAATTTGTTTGTTTCAGTTGAATACTCCAACTTACGAAATGGTCAGCTGAACACCTTCAAAATCTATGTGTCACGCCAGCATTGAGTGTACACGAGACACAATGATGACGAATTGGTGTTTAGTTGTCAAAATTTATGACTGTGTTGAAGTATGGGTGTCAAACGGGCCGGGCCGGGCCAACCCGGAACCGGCCCTTCCATTTTAACCAGGTTGAGGGTCGGTTAAGGGCCGGTTTTGATGCTAGACGGGCCGGGCTGGGCCAAACAGTAAAAAAATTAAAATCCACCCTAACCCGGCCCACTTAACCCAACCCGGTCAAAGCCACCAAAATCCGATCAAACCCGGTTAAAACCCGGTCAAATCCGTTTAAAAAATAAATAAAAAATCCAATATACAATATATATTTTTAAAAAAATATATAAACAATTACACATATATACGTACCATTCAATATATAATTATATATGACTATACGTACTACTTTAAATAAAACATATACTATAATAGTATAATATATATATATATATATATATATATATATATATATATATATATTTATATACTAATTTATAAAACATATACACATGTATACGTTAAATATATACTACTTTAGAAGATATATACACATATATATGCACCGTTCAATATATATGTACAACTTTAAATAAAATATATACTACAATATACATATATATATATACAACAATATGTATATATATATATATAGTTACATACTAATTTACAAAACATATACACTTGTATACATTAAAGATATACGTCTATAGAAGATATATTTACACATATATACGCACCATTCAATATATATGTACTACTTTAAATAAAGTATATACTACAATATATATATATATATATATATATATATATATATATATATATATATATATATACTTACATACTAATTTATAAAACATATACACTTGTATACGTTAAATGTATACTACTTTAGAAGATATATACACATATATACGCACCATTCAATATATATGTACTGCTTTAAATAAAATATATACTACAATATACATATATATATATACAACAATATATATATATATATATATATATATATATATATATATATATATATATATAATTACATACTAATTTATAGAACATATACACATGTATACGTTAAAGATATACGTCTATAGAAGATATATAGACATATATACGCACCATTCAATAATATGTACTACTTTAAATAAAGTATATACTACAATATATATATATATATATATATATATATATATATACTACTATATATATATATACTTATATACTAATTTATAAAACATATACGCTTATATACGTTAAAGATATAAGTCTATAGAAGATATAAACACATATATACGCATCATTCAATATATATGTACTACTTTAAATAAAGTATATACAACAATATATTTATATATATATGTGTGTGTGTGTGTGTGATAGTTAATTAATAATATATTAAAAGTAAGTTTTTAATTTAAACTAGAAATTCATTTTAAATCAATATATAGGTACTACTTTAAATAAAATATATACTACAATATATATGTATATACTATGTATGTATATATATATATATATATATATATATATATATATATATAGTTATATACTAATTTATAAAACATATACACTTGTATACGTTAAATATATACGTCTATAGAAGATATATACACATATATACGCACCATTCAATATGTATGTACTACTTTAAATAAAATATATACTACAATATACATATATATGTATTACAATGTATAGATGGTTATATTATACTAATTTATAAAACATATACACTTGTATACGTTAAATATATACATCTATATAAGATATATACACATATATACGCACCAATCAATGTATATGTACTACTTAAAATAAAATATATACTACAATATACATAGATTACAATACATAGATAGTTATATTATACTAATTTATTAAACATATACACTTGTATACGTTAAATATATACATCTATATAAGATATATACGCACCATTCAATATATATGTCATACGTTAAATAAAATATATACTACAATATACATATATATATATACTACAATATGTATATATATAGTTATATACTAATTTGTAAAACATATACACTTGTATACGTTAAATATATACGTCTAGAGAAGATATATACACATATATACACACCATTCAATATATATGTACTACTTGAAATAAAATATATACTACAATATACATATATATATACTACAATATGTATATATATATATAGTTATATACTAATTTGTAAAACATATACACTTGTATACATTAATTACATACATCTGTAGAAGATATATACACATATATACACACCATTCAATATATATGTACTATTTTAAATAAAATATATACTACAATATACCTATATATATACTACAATATGTATATATATATAGTTATATACTAATTTGTAAAACATATACACTTGTATATGTTAAATATATACGCCTATAGAAGATATATACACATATATACACACCATTCAATATATATGTACTACTTTAAAAAAATAATATACTAAAATACATATATATATATATACTACAATATGTATATATATATATATATATAGTTATATACTAATTTGTAAAACGTATACACATTGTATACGTTAAATATATACGTCTATATAAGATATATACACATATATACGCACCATTCAATATATATGTACTACTTTAAAAAAAAAAAATTATAATATATATATATATATACTACAATATGTATATGTATGTATAGTTATATACTAATTTGTAAAACATATACACTTGGATACGTTAAATATATACGTCTATAGAAGATATATACACACCATTCAATATATATGTACTACTTTAAATAAAATATATACTACAATACATATATATATACTACAATATTTATATATATATATATATATATATATATATATATATATATATATATATATATAGTTATATACTAATTTATAAACCATTTACATAACGTATACATTAAATATACTCATCTATAGAAGATACACACACACACACACACACACACACACATATATATATATATACCATTCAATATATTCACTACTTTAAATAAAACATACACTACAATATATATATATATATAGTTATATAGTTATATACTAATTTATAAAACATATACACATCTATACGTTAAATATACACTACTTTAGTAGATATATGCACACACACATATATATACCATTCAATATATATATTACTTTAAATAAAACATATACTACAATATATATATATATATATATATATACACCACAATATATATATATATATATATATATAGTTATATACTAATTTACAAAATATATACACATGTATACGTTAAATATATACTACTTTAGATTTAGAAGATATACACACACACATATATACCATTCAATATATACACTACTTTAAATAAAAGTATAAAACATATGCTACTTAATATAATAAATTAAAAATACTTGATAGTAAATTAATAATGTATTAAAACTAATTTTTTAATTTCAGTTTGTGAAATTCTGAATTTTCAAAAAAAAAAAAAACCTTAACCGGGCCGGGCCGGTTAACCGGCGGACCCAAACCGGGTTGGGTCCGGGTCTTTGATATTTATCACCATATGTTGTTTATTGTGCATCGATTATCACATTGTTTTGACAGGCTAAATTACTAACAAATTGTTTGAAGGACATGCCAAATTGCCAATACCAACATATTTCTAAGTTGAAAACTTGTTACTAGTTGGTCTTATTTAATAACCTAGTTCCAACCTTTTCTTTCGACGACCGAGACAACCTTCAAAACTCGAGGATAATGAGTCCGCCCCTCTACCCTTCTCCATTTAAACACCGGGCTTTGTTCGTATAGCACAAAGCTCGAATATGTGATCTAAGTCACAAGTCGTCCAACCTTTGCTGCTTCAACTAAGCCTTAGAGGTGGAGGGCCGGAGGCTAGGATCCTACAAACGAGATCTGGGGAGGGTGGCGTGTACACAACCTTCTCTTTTGAAGGTAGAGAAACTGTTTCAGCTAAACCCTCAGCTCAAGTAATCAACTTTAAATCTTGATTTCTAAATAATTGGGAGAATTATACAATTTGGACCAAGCAAATCACCACAACTAGCTTGCCACCACACAAATTAACCTTCTCCAAGTATATCTCATGGATAAATTTGACTTCATGTGACATCAACTTGTGATTTGAGGATATGTTTTAAGTGTGACTGAGACATAAAATTTCTTCAAATTCTTTTTCTTTTAGAAAAAAAGAAGTAATTCTTCTATCCAAATAAATGATTCATTAAGATAATGAGTCACCATTGACATCGACACAAAATCATCAAAACCTCTTATGTATAAGAAAGCTACAACAACATATGCAGTGTAATCCTACATGTGGGATCTGATGAAGATTACCCCTACCTCGTAGAAGTTGTTTTCGAAAGATCCTCGGTTGAGCTTGATACACGGGATAATTTCAATTTCACTATTCTGTGGGATTGGTTTTGAGCCTTTCCTGTGCAGCTTAGGTGAAAGGCGAAGAAAAACTCCTTCCGGGCCGGGTGGGGGGGAGGGGGGGGAGGAGCCATCAGTAAGATACCACTCTGGAAGGGCTAGAATTCCAACCTTGTGTCAGGACCTACGGGCCAAGGGACAGTCTCAGGTAGACAATTTCTACTGGGCAAAGGCCTGTCAAAATGTAACAGAGGCGTGCAAAATTTTCCTCGGGCGAAACGGAGCTTGACCCTCGAGTGCAATGGCAATCACAGCTAAGTTAGCATAAAAGATCTAGCCTACCAAGTTCTTTCATCAATATGTTCTTTTTTATCTTTTGCTTCATCAAATTCTTTCATCATCTTAAGGACATGCCAATGACTAACATATTTCTTAGTTGAAAACTTGTTACTAGTTGGTCTATTTTGTAACCTAATTCCAACCTTTTCTTTTTATGACCGAGAAATCCTCCGGGATAATGAGTCTGCCCCTCTACCCTTCTCCACTTAAATACCAGGCTTTGTTCGCATAGCACAAAGCTCGAACATGTGATCTAAGTCCAAGTCGCCCAAGCTTTGACACTTCAACTAAGCCTCAAAGGCGGAGGGCCGGAGGCTAGGGTCCTACAAGCGAGATCTGGGGAGGGTGGCGTGTACACAACTTTCCCTAGTGAAGGTAGGTAGAAAGACTGTTTCAGCTAGACCCTCGGCTCAAGTAAGAACCAAAACACTCGGAAATTAAACACCTCATAACAAAAAGGCTATACATTACCAATCCATAACATTAAACTGCAACAGTTGATCATCAGAACAAGAGACATAGATTACATTACATTACATCCATAGTCGGAGTCAAAAGGACCTTCAGAAATGCCAACAGGTGCGTGTCAGATCCACCGATCTGACACAGCCGCTTCAACATCTTTGAAGAGTCCGAGCAACATAGGTTTAGATTACAAGCAAAACAAGAGAACAAACACACAAATCTGAAACGGTACATTCCACAAAGATCAAGCAAGAGTGTCATAATAATCCGCTCGTGGTTCACGTTCAACACAGAGGATTGCATAGAGAGCATAGATGATTCCAGGAACATAGCCCAGTATCGTCAACACCACGCAAATCAAGAACTCAACCTGGAAAAAAGTTCAAAAACAGAAAATCACTAAATCCCTTGTAACAATAGTTCATCCTAATATTCAATCACCCAAATCAAAGTTTTTTTAAGAAGAATTACAAAAAAATGAATCTTTTTTCCAATTTTTTCTGAAAAAAAATCACTAAATCCCCTAAAGAAGTGATCCAGTCCTCAAACACCTTTCTTAGTTTCACCCAAATCTCAGTTGTAAACAAAAAAAAATTGAATCTTTTTGCAATTTCAAGAAGAAAAAGTACCACCACCACCAACCTATGTTGTGCTCTTCAAAAATGTCGATGGGTGCGTGTCGGATCCTCCAAAAATAGTGTATTTTTGAAGGATCCGACACGGGTGCGACAACATTTTTAGAGAGTCCGAGCAACTTAGCCACCAACAACAAAATACCCCGAGTAGTCCCACAAAGTGGGGGTCAAGGGAGGGTGATGGTCCAACAGAAGCTTGTTGTACTGGTGTAAGTGACGTATCCAAACTTGGACAATCAAAAAGAGATAGAGTTGTTATCTGCCTCTGCCTAAAAAAAATGATCATTAATCTTGATAGTAAAGACATCCCACCTCGTGTAGCTGAACTCCCTAACAAGTGTGGTGTTTCTTATAACATGCCTCCTATTGATAAAAACTACAACTGTAACAAGTAAGTGATTTTTTGTACTATTCAAATTTTAATTTCCAGCAGTCAATTATTTAATTTGGTACTGATTGCTTGCTTGTTTCATCTGATGTTTTGTTTTTATTATATAAGCAGTATGCCTATGACTAATGATGAAGGGGTAATAGTGATATAGGAAGCTGTCGGAACCGGTGACAGAGCCAGAAATTTGACAAGGATGTTATAATTGACAAGGGGGTATTTCTGATAAGGCTATTTCTGATAGACATTAGCAAGAAGAACGAGCACACAAATCACTAAGTCCCCCAAAACAATTAAGTCAATTCTCAAACACCCTTTTTAGTTCATCCGCAAAAGCAATCATCCAAGTAAGTTTTATGCAAGAAAATTGAATCTTTTATGCAATTTCAAGAAGAAAAAGCACCACCAACAACAAAATACCCCGAGTAGTCCGGGTCTAGGGAGGGTAGGGTATACGCAGACCTGACCTCTACCTCAGAGGTAGAACGGTTATTTCTGATAGACCCTCAGCAAGAAGAAAGAGCACACACATCATTAAGTCCCCCACAACAATTGAGTGAATTCTCAAACACCCTCTTTAGTTCATCCACAAAAACAATCACTCGTATCAAAGTTGCAATCGAAAATGACAAAAAAATTGAATCTTTTTTACAATTTCAAGAAGAAAAAGCACCACCAACAACAAAATACCCCGAGTAGTTCTACAAAGTGGGGTCGGGGGAGGTAGAGTATACGCAAACCTAACCTCTACCTCAGAGGTAGAGCGGCTATTTCTGATAGACCCCGAGCAAGAAGAAAGAGTACAGACATCACTAAATCCCCCAAAACAATTGAGTCAATTCTCAAACACCCTTTTTAGTTCATCTACAAAAACAATCACCCATATCAAAGTTGTAATCAAAAATGACAAAAATTGAATCTTGTTGCAATTTCAAGAATCCTCCAAAGCAATCAACCCTATTCTCAAGCACCCTTTACACTTCATCACTTAAAACAATCATCCAAATCAAAGCTATAAACAACTATGACAAAAAAGAGATTGAATCGTTTTGCAATTTCAAGAATAAGAAAAAACACCCAAATCACTAAATCCCCTAAAACAATCAACCCTATTCTCAAACACCCTTTCCAATTCATCACCAAAAACAATCACCTAATCAAAGTTCTAAACAAAAAATACAAAAAAAAATAAAAAACATTGAATCTTTTTGCATTTTCAAGAATCTCCAAAACAATCACCCCAGGTCAAAGTTTTTAACAAAAATCCAATATAAATTGAATCTTTTTGCAAATATTTACAAAAAAGAACATTACTAAATCCCCAAATCAAAGTTTTTAAAAAGGAGCTACAAGAAAATTAATCTTTTTTCATTTTTTTTTTTTTAAATACTCCCCTAAAACAATTTAGCCTATTCTCAAACACCCTTTTCAGCTAATCAACAAAAACAATAATCCAAATTAAAGAAACTAAAAAATATATTAAAAATTGAATCTTTTTGCAAATATTTACTAAAAGTAAAGTAGATTTATTTTAAAAAGAACATTACTAGATCCCCAAATCAAAGTTTTTAAAAAGGAGCTACAAGAAAATGAATCTTTTTTCATTTTTTTTTAAAATACTCCCCTAAAACAATTTAGCCTATTCTCAAACACCCTTTTAAGCTAATCAACAAAAACAATAATCCAAATTAAATAAACTAAAAAAATTATTAAAAATGAGATATTTTTTAATAATATTAAAAAAAAAAAAAAAAAAGGTAAAAAGGGGGATCTTACAGTGCAGCAACCATTTCTAAGACAAACACCAAGAGGAGGAAGCAAGATTGCTATTATAATTTCACAGACAAGTGCACATGTTATCTCCATTCTTGATTTTTGTTGAAATATTATTATGTTCTTGGTGGATTGCAATTCTCTCTAATGACTCTTATTTATATCCAAAAAAAAAATAAAAAATCCTTGGTATAGTACTTTTTTGTTTCTACACCATCTGTTCAAATTTACGTTCACATGCTACTTCCGTCTCATTTTATCTGTCGCTATTTTATTTTTATTCATTTTAAAAATAAAATAAAATTCCCTTTCATCTTATTTTATGTATCGTTATTTTCATTTAATTTATTTTAAAAAAGATATCATTTTCTTATTTAATAACTATTATCATTTTATTTTATTTTTATTGAATCTCATTTAATAAGAAAAAACAACTAAAAAATAACTTTAAGAGGAGCAATTTTATAAATTATACAAAATAATTATTTATTCTTAAAATTTCGTATTCGATCAAATGGCGACATATAAAATGAGACGGAGAGAGTAACTATTTAAAAATACAATTCCAAATTTATTTTTATTTATCTCATTTATAAGATCTCACTTAATTAAAATAATAGTAGTATATTTTTAATCAAAGATAATTTAATAAACCTCATCAAGTCTTTTCTTATTTCTTAAATTTTATGTCCGATCAAAATATGCTAAATAAAATAGAACGAAGGGAGTAATATTTACTCTGTCTCATTTTGTATGACACAATTGATTTGATTGCTCATCCTAAAAAATTGCATTTTATTATAGTTGAAAATAATTTAACTTTAAATTATTTTTTTTACTTCTAATAAAATAATTTATAATCATATAAATATTTAATGATTGTTTTAGACTATTAACTTTTAAAAATCTTTCTTCTTTCTAATTAATATTTTAAGCCAAATAGTGTCACGTAAAAAAAATAAAGGGCATATTCTTTTTTTGAATCGAAGAAGTATTGAGAAATGTGAGTAGATAAGACATGACGAGCTTTTAGTTTATAGAAAATATGATGAGGATTATAAATGACACGTTAGATGGTTAGTAGGTAATAGTGTGTCATTTTGTCATTCATTCATACAAATAGTTGTAGTACTCCTATAGTTTCTGATCCTTCAATTATTGTATTTGGTTAAAGATCTGATACAGTTCTAGCTTATTAAGGATATGACTGTAGGTAAAAAATTGTCAAGGATACGAACTAGGTAAATGGTTAGTAGATAGCGATACATTATCTTGTCTTCCGTTCATATTAATAATTGTAGTATTACTCCGATAATTTCTGATCCTTCAATTTTTGTAATTGTTTATTGTGTCATCCTTTAATTTTTGTAATTGTTTATTGTTTCATATATTTTATTTACTATCTGCTATTTCGAATACTTCTGCTACTTCTTTGTCATAAACTATTTTGAATTATATTTTTTTAGCCAAGAGTCTATCGATAGTCTCTCTACATCTGAGACAGAAGTAAATTCTACTTACGCATACTCCAACCTTCCAACATTTCATTTTATGGGTTATACTAAATATGTCGTCGTTATAAAAAAATGAATTCTTTAAAAAATTTATTCTTATTGTTATAATTTACAGTCATATAAATATTTACGTCTTATTTTAAATTATAAATTATAAAAATATTTATTTTATTTTCAAACTTCATAGTTGATCAAATAAATATAAAATAAATAAATAAATAATAATTCATAGATTTATTAGGTGAAAGCAAAATAACATGTTAAATCTCCAACCACACCACATGGACAATAACTCTAATAATAAAAATGGCAAAAGCAATCACCAAATCCTTTTTATTTTTGCTAGGACACATGGATTCTAAATATAAGTTGACCAAATTAAAATGAAAACAATAATGTTTATGAGGATGGAGACATTTTAAACTTTTTTTGAGTTTGTGTATAAAACAAGGACACCTATAAATTCTTTTTAATTTGTTCACACATGACTTTGTCACATGTCTTTGTGTACTACACTAATTAATTTTGATGAAAAATAATAAATAATTTAAGAATGGGAATGAAGTGGAAGACTTATTAAACAACCCCAAAATATTAAAATTAAAGTCAGAAGTTGTTTAACTTATGATAATAAGATATTATTATCATTTTACTTGATATAATTACATGCAATTAGTTTTCTAATTATTGACTTACACACTTAATGTGTAATTGATTTCACTTTTGAGATGAATTTCATGAAAAATATTACTAAGTTTTATCATGATATTTTTTTGAATTATTTATATACTTGTATCATGCTTGTATAGTTTGTATAAAATATTTTAGGAGTCACCTTAAATATACGAGGACACTTATAATTAACTAATTTAATTTACTGACGGAACTAGAATTTCCACTAAATGATATTTATCTTAATTTATGTTGTTTTCCGCATCTGAATACTTAATTTTCCAACTAGGATCGTATCATACGTTTAAAAGAATACTTTTGATCTTATATATACAATATACGTAATATTTTAACGAAGGAGGTTCGAATAAACTCTTTTATGGTACCCTTGGTCCTTCCATGACTTAGTTGAATTGTGGTTTAGAATCAGGTTAGTAGGTAGGAGTGTGTTCATATTATTCTTGTAGTTTCTTGTTCTTTATTTTCTAATTCTATATATTATTTCATGTAGTTTTATAGTCATGTTTTTCTTGAGTCGAGGGTCTATCGAAAATAATTTCTCTACCCCACCTATAAGGTAGAAGTAGAGGTAAAATCTGCGTACACTCAATTCTCTCCAAATTCCACTTTGTGAGACTATATAAATATGTCGATGTAGTAGTAGTAAAGGTTTATTTATTCCACTAATTTAAACTTCCTATAAATATGCACTCACTTTTTAGCCAAAACTTCCTATAAATATGCACTCACTTTTTAGCCAAAACTTCCTAGTTAAGATATGAACACAAGTAAGAAAGACCCCATATTTATTAATGATTGGTTACAACAACATTTAAGAAGTTTCCACCTATCTTTCTAGATCATATAATAGTGGTCACTGATGTATGACTCACCAACAGGTATTAGGTAATTATATCGATCAAAACTAAAACAGATAGAAAGAAATCATCCATCGGCCGCTACTAGGATTTGAACTTAAAGACTCCATGATTTTCAGCCCACTTCATTGATTAATATGCTACACCCTTGAATGCTCCTAACACGTATAAGACTCATACTCAATCATTAAACAATAATTGCTAGTTACTCCTTCGAAACATAACGTGGACGAAGACGAGGTGCAGAATGCTTTCCACTTCAGAAAAAGGGTCGAGGGTCACCGACAAGGTGAAAGTTAAGGTAGGCAGGTAGCAATCAACCAAAGCAAATAGCTAAATTAGGAGAACTTATCTAGATTAACATTTAGATCAACTCAAAAGGAGGATTATCCAAGTCATATAAGAAGTCTCGCGATCTTGCAACAGTCCGATGTGGAATACTCTCATCACACCCTCAAGTTTAAACACTGTCCGAACCGGAGGGTGCACACATCGGACCAGGGGCAGACCTACGTTGTATTTTAGGGTAGTTCGGCACCCACTAAACTCGACGCGGAATAGGTATAATTACATAGAAAATATATAAAAATAGATATAAAACATATAAAAGCACCCACACCCACTACAACAAAAAGTTGGTTGGGTGCATTGACATTTTGATTGATTTTAAGGTCCTTCATTGGAAGGAGGTCCCAGGTTCAAACCTCATTGAGGTGATTTTATTTTTCAAATTTTTTAAACACCCACTACCATTAAATCCTGGGTCCGCCACTACATCGGACCCAATAGACCTTACTCTGACAGGACCGTAGGGTGCAAAATCATGGACGGGGAGCATATTCATAACACCACATCGGACCCAATAGGACCAGAGGGTGCACAATCATGGACGGGGAGCATATTCATAACACCACACTGGACCAATAGGCCTGACTCTGATACCGTGTCAAATTAGGTCTTGAACCTAACTCATATTCCAAAAGGTAGCTCAAAACGGAGAGGATTGCTCAAGTCATGTAAAGATTCCCGAGATCTTGTCTCGATCCGATGTGTGACATTCTCGTCAAAAATTAAATACCACACCTCAAAACAAAAGGCTATAAAGGTTCAATCTTTAAATTTAAACTGCAAGATTTGATTCATATCAAGTGACAGTACAATTCATCCAATGGTACCAAGTTTAAATTACAAAACAAAGAATAACAATACAAGAGTAAACAAGACAACATACCACAAATCAAAAGTGGTGTATTCAACTTAAGACAAAATGAAAAAGAAAACCATAGTATCAAGCAAGAGAGTGGTAATGATGGTAATGTGGTGGTTCAGTTTGAATACAAAGGATTGCATAGAGAGCATAGATAATTCCAGGTACATAGCCCAATATCGTCAAAATCAAGCAAATCAAGAACTCCACCTGCAAAAAAAAAGTCACCAAAATGAAAAAACCCCACATTACTAAATCACCTAAAACAATTGAAACATTTCTAAAACACCTTTTTAAAAATTACAAATCAAAATGTCTGGACCAGCTTTCGCACACCTAAACTAAATCCACCGGATACTTGCCACCTCCCGCACAACAACAACAACAACAGATATCAGTTAACTCTGTCCACTAAGAGCTAAAATAGATGGGCAAAATCACTAGTGTCAAAAAAAATTGAATCTTTTTGCAAGTTCAAGAAGAAGAAAAAATACCTATATCACTAAATCTTGACCCAATTCTCAAATACCCTTTTTAGTTCATACCCAACAAAAACTACCCAAATCAAAATCTTTAAAAAATATGCAAGAAAAATTGAATCTTTTTATCAATTTTTTGGATAACATCGCCAAAAATAAGAGGGGATCTTACAGTGCAGCAACCATGGCGAAGGCAAACACCAAGAGGAGGAAGAAAGATTGCTAGTAAAACTTCACATAGAATTACACATCTTGAGTCCATCTTGGGGGTGGGGGTGGGGGTGGGGGTGGGGGTAGAAACTGAATATGCAAGAGGCAAGGATTTATTTTTGTGATGGACTAATATTGAGCAATGTCTGTAATGAGTTGGCACTTGCCAATTTGGCATATGTATAGGGAAGTTTCCTAAATCATCATAAGGGCTTGTTTGGATTGCAACAACTAAAAATAACATAAATTCCAACCATATTAGAATTATTTACACTCTTACCCTCTTCTTTAATTACTTTACTCTCTCCCGATTCATATACATAACAAGACCGACATATATATAAAAATCTTTATATATGACAATGCCGACATATACATAACATGACAGATTCATATGCATAGCAAGTATGACAAGACCGACATATATATAACAGGGACCACATATACATAGAAAGCTATGTATATGCCTTTTTAGAGAAAAATGAGATTTTTGTAATATGTTTAGAGAGATGAGATTTTTTGAAACTTAAGTTGTGGGTTTATATAATTTTTAGAAAAATTATTTAGTGGATATAACTTATTTTTAGATATTTAATTGGGAAAAAGGTGCAAAAAATATTTATATTTTGAAGAAATTTGCAGTTACACATTCTGAACTTTGCGGGGGTCCTATGACCCTACTAGATTTTTTTTTAATCGTATTTAACTGATATATATTTATCACTTGGACCACCACGTATATTTCACGCACATTGAGCGCGTAAGAAAAAAGTATTTGATAAGGGGCAAATATATACCAGTTAAATACGGTAAAAATAGTCTAGAGGGTCATAAAACCCTCGTAAAGTTCAGGGTGCGTAACTGCAAATTTCGGCTAAGTACAAATATTTTTCACATATTTTTCCCTATTTAATTTATTGGTTTAACCAAAAATTTCATTAAGGAGTGTTAGAATATTAAAAAAAAATCACAAAGAATCGAAGGGGGTATAGAACATGTAATATATAGATATAGATATAGATATAGATATTGATATAGATATAGATATAGATATAGATATAGATAGATAGTGTATGTTTCGATGAAGAGACGTTGGTTGACACCCCCTCAATTACTTGTGACTCCGTCACTGTTTGCTGAAATTAACAATAATAATATATTCAGTATAATTTCACAAGTAAAGTCTAAGGAGGATAGAATGTACGATAAAGTTAATAGAAAAAATAATGGATTTTTCGATGAAAAGATGTTGATCGACACCTCCTCGATTACATGTGGCTCCGCTACTGGTTATTGAAATTAACAATAATAATATATTCAGTATAGTTTTACAAGTGGAGTCTAAAAAAGATAAGGTGTACGATAAAGTAAGTAGAAAAATAGTGTATTTTCCGATGAAAAGATGTTGGTTGACACCTCCTCAAATACATGTGGCTCCGCTACTGGTTATTGAAATTAACAACAACAATATATTCAATATAGTTTCACAAGTGGAGTCTAAAGAGAGTACAATGTATGATAAAGTTAGTAGAAAAAGCATTTATGAAGGCATACGAGACAAGTAAATAACATTAATATTACTAGCGGGTGAACCACACACAACTATTTACTACTAGCTTTCTATCTGAATTCTCAACCTACACGATCTTTCATCAAGGATCCTGTCATCGGTAACCTGAATATTTGTCATGTCTTACCAGATCGCCTCTCCCTGATACTTTTTGATCTATTTCTACCTCTCTTTAGTCCTTTCAGCTAATGTCAACCTTTCATATCTCCTCATTAAAGCGTTCCTACATAAAAATTAGATATATGATATAAAATAAAATATGTGTTTAATTATACATTAGATAAATTTATATGAACTTTGATTTTCAATTTAACATTTGGCTTTATTAAAGAATTTTGAAATAAAAGTTTTGGACAAGGTATTATTCTCATTTTGGTATTTTCTTTTCGATTTAGTTATCTCGAAATTGACATCTTACATTAAATTTGTATTAAAATAATACAACAACTATGATATAAATAATTTAGTGAGGAAAACTATTGTGGCATAACTGATTTCGAAATCACAAATTGAATCCGTAGGAAAAATTAATTTTGTATGTCGAGAGACTATTATATTGTATTAATCCAACCAAACGACCCCTAACTACTTGATTATTTCTTTTTTTTCTTTTTCTTTTTTGCTTCTAACTTAAGAAAATGCGAAAGTTTTTTGGGAAATTTATTACCCATACCCCTAAACTTTGATAAATGGTACAAATATACTCTCCGTCATACATTCGAATCAATTTGTGGGTTAAATTAAAGTTATTTTCAGGTAGGATTGGATAAATTAAATTAAAAAATGGCAAATGAAAAAGATCGTGACACGTGTTCTGCCGTTAGTGAGAAAGGTATATATGTATCTTTTCATTAACGGTAAGGGTATATTTGTACTTAAAATATGATGGGGGTATATCTGTACCATTTACCAAAGTTCAGGGGTATATATGTACCTTTTCATTGACGGAGGGTATATCTGTACCATTTATTAAAGTTCAGGGGTATATATGTACCTTTTCATTAATGACAAACGTATATTTATATCTAAAGTAGGTCGGAGGATATATCTATAATATTTATTAAAGTTCAGGGGTATATTCATATCTTTTCCGTAATTATAATGATGACTAATTTTGATGAATAAATATAAATAATTTAAAGTTTAGGAGGGAAGGAGAGCCTTGGAGTAACTTGTAAAGTTGCTGCCCTGTGGTTAGGAGGTCACGGGTTCAAGCCTTGGAAACAGTCTCTGACAGAAATGCATGGTAAGGTTGCGTACGATATACCTTTGTGGTGGGGCCCTCCCCGAACACCGCACATAGCGGTAGCTTTAGTGCACCGGACTGCCCTTTTAATTTAAAGTTTAGGAGGAAATGAAGGACTTAATAGGATGAATAATTGTTTTAAAAAAGGTTGGTGTACAAAACATTTCACATTTATGTAGGATCAGGTAAAAGATCGCATCCTAAGGGGTGTAATATAAACAGTATAATTTAATACAAGTATTATTGATTGCTTCCACGACACAAATTCATAGATTTTAAGAAATACAAATTCGCAGTGTTGATTTTTAAGTTATGATGATACAAATAAGTGTATTCAAGCGTATACAATATCTCCGTAGCAGAATATACAATATTAACGCCTAATATCAGAGCGTAGCGAAATACATTATATCTATGAGCATAATAATAGTAAACTGCATTATATTAGGTAAATCACATATTTTTTTTGAAGAAGATAAAAATAAATAGGGACAATATGCCAAAACTTTTATTAATTTCTGTTAAAGAACCAAAGCATATCAACTAAAAAAATATTTTCTAGATCAAATAAATCTAGAATTATTGTTTTCCTATTATCCAAAAAAATAATAATTTAATAATAATAATAATAATTAAAATAATAATAATAATTAGGCAGTAAGAGGACGCCATTCTTCATCTTGATCATGACCACGAACCACAATTGCATAAATTGCATAAATAATCCCAGGAATATAACCTAATAAGGTTAAAATCAAGCAAATCAAGAATTCACACTGCAAAATTAAAAAAAAAAAATAATTAAAATTTTATTAATCAAAGTAATTAGCAAAATTTATTGTGTTGAAAGAGATTGTAAGCATAAAAAAAAATATAATTAAAATTTTATTAATCAAAGTGATTAGCAAAAATTATTGTGTTAAAAAAGACATTATAAACATTTAATTCCGCATCTGGTATATGGTACATACATTGTGACGCTGATTAATTCAAATTCGCGACATGATGTATTATTATTAGAAGCTCTTCTTTCAAGAAGACTTTCAACGTGGCGCCTTAACATTTATGTACAATATAGAGAAACAATTTCGAAAATCAAAGTTAAAAGTAGATTTTTTTTTTCTGTCATCTGCCGAAAATTTTATGTACCTCTATTTGATATATTTGCTTGTGGATTCAATCATGTATGTACTATGTCGAATTGGTTTATAGATGGTCATTCAACTTTTTTTTTTTTATTATTATTGTGATTCTCAACAGAGTTGAATACGTTTTTTTTTACAAAATATAATTTAATCATGATCACGGATAATGATTGCATAAATTGCATAAATTATCCCAGGAATATAACCTAGTAAGGTCAAAATCAAGCAAATCAAGAACTCACACTGCAAAACCAAAAAGAAAAAAAATTAATAAAAGTTATTAACAAATTTATTGTATTTGATTGTACACCAAATTAAAAAAAATATATATTTTAAAATTTGTGATTTAAAATAAGTTCTAAATATTCGTGTGACTATAACTTATATTAATTGAATCTTAGAAATCAATTTTCAAAATGAATTTCTTTTCATATATTTAAACTTTTTAAAGTAAATTATCTGATGTGTGTGCTTGTGAATAATATTTGTTGTTTCTTATCGACAATTCCGCTAATAATCATATTTTCTCTTCACTATAATCTAGACTTACCCTCCCCCCTCCTCAGTTTATCTGGGACCGCCGGTTATTTTCGCCCCAAAATACGCCCGTGTTCCGGGCTCACCCCGAGAATCATGGGCTAATACCACTAATTTGGTCCAAAAATGGTCCGTTCGTGCTGTTTCACCTGTTTGACTGTCTAAACGACCCCGTCGACTCCACCGGGCCACCCTCACCCGCTCCACACCTCCTGGGGGCCATGGGTCAATTTTCAACCCAAAACACGTTCGGACCATCTCTCGTGATTTTCTCCTGCTTTACTCATCAGCAAAGACACACTGAGTGCAACTCAATGATACATTACATGTCATGAACCATGTCAAAACTAGAAATTTCATCAAACTGATCGAGATTTAATATATATGCCTAAAAAATAGCTTTTGATTTATATATCCAGTATTATTTTAAAAAAAATAATTAATTAAATGAATAATAAAATAAGTAGGGTAGGAGGGGTGTGGTGTGGTGGGGTGGCTTACACTGCAACAACCATGTCTAAAGAAAACTCCAAGAGGTGGAAGCAAGATTGCAAGCAAGATTTCCAAGAAAACTTCACATCTTGAAGCCATTTCTAAAATACTTTATTTTATTTAATAAATTTTTTAATAAACTCTGTAATGTTGGAAATAGAGTGAAGTTCTAATTAAGTGATAAATCAAATTCCTATAAGTACAAGAATTTTCTATTTTTTTTTTTTTTTTTGCTAGTCTTAAGGGAATAATTTATTCAAGATTCAAACTCACAAAAATGTAGGATCTATTTGACATTAAGATCTATTCTAGTTTTTTTTTTTTTATTTAATTGACAATTGTAACATCTTCACTATAGTACTCTTTTGATTATATTTTCTTATTTTTCTCTTCATGTGACAACTTTTAATCATATGTCCTAGATATATAGCATTTCTAAGAGATAATGATTAAAAATATATCTGAATGATCACTTTGTATAATTTTTTCACTCTAATTGTTAGATATTTTTTTTTTACCTTAGTAATTACTTTCCAGGTGTGTTTAATACGTAGATGGTTATAATTCAAGTACAAAAAAAATTGATAGCCAAGGCGTGAAGCTTACAAAAAAAAATTACTATTTAGATGTGTTTTGACTATTTATTCTACGATTATTATATAGCTTTCCTCATGTTCTAAGTAGCAGGTAAGTTTTACGGATGGTAAGTTAACTATCATTTTTTTTTTACAAAGTAATCTAACTATTTTTTCTAACACAAAAATAACTAAATTTTGGATAAACTAACACAAAAATCATATTGACCAGAATATTGTAACTTTTCGGATCAACCCACTATTTTTTTCACTCTTTTTTAATTTACTAGTCAAGTGTAAATATAATTATACATAAGAAACTAAAATGATTAAAAAATAGAAATTGAGTTTCTCCTAAATAATAAATATAGATAAATCATCTAACTTTGGAAAATAATAAAGCGTATGTTAATTAAATTGGTAGAAGTTATATCTCAATTATCCGTGTTCTTTTGAAGCTTAGGATTTAAATTGAGATTTTCATCCTCATGTTCTAAGTAACAAGTAAGTTTTACGGATGGTAAGTTAACTATCATTTTTTTTTAACAAAAGTAACTTAACTATTTTTTCTAATACAAAAATAACTAAACTTTGAATAAACTAAAACAAAAATCATATTGACCAGAATATTGTAACTTTTCCAATCAACCCACTATTTTTTTCACTCTTTTTTAATTTATATATCCAATAAATAAAATTTTAAAAACACCCACCCGACCAGGCCCAATTCAAAACCCATTTGAAAAAGTAAATATTTTTTTAATTTCATGTCTCTACTTGTTAATGTGTGAAAAAAGCATGTAAATTTTTATTATTAGGTTGTTAACAAGTTTTGAAGTTATGATATATTTTCATTTAATATGTATGTACAATCACGAAATTTAAAGTGAACTAAACTATATCTCGAATAGAATTTATCTTTTCGTCTTAAAAAATATTTACTTTTTCTTTAATTGTGTTTTATTCTTATAGTTAATTACTGTTTTCACATTGATGTTGAGGATGGATCTCAAAATCAACAGTTGAAGTTCTTATCATCCTAATCCGTATATCAAACACATGAATTAAACAATCGAACAATATTAAATCTTATAACTTTGCTTCGGATGCTTAAACTGTTAAAAGAAAATTACTCATATTGGTGAAACTTGGGAGGATCGTAAAGAAGGCAAATGTGATGATCGTGATAAAAGCAAAAATTATAAATTCTCAAACACACAAAATGAGCATTAGCAATCAGATACTTGTTTGTTTATATTAAGTTCCTCGCAGCTGTTATACGATTAAAGTTTTGAGGAACTTAATGTAAACAAATAATTGTCTGATTGATAATGCACAAATTGAATGCTTAAAAATCTATAATTTCCATATTTATACCGATTATCATATTAATGCCTTTATATCCACGGTCCTCGAAAATTTCACTACTATGAGCCATTTTCTTCCAACAATTTAAGTATCTAAAGCAGATAAAGGTATAAGATTAATATTTTCTAATTATTTAATATGTGTTGATATGTAGATTAAAAAAATATGGACTATCAACTATTAACTTTGAGATTCATTCTCAACATAATGTGAGCACAACAACTTGCTATAGGAGTGAAACTCAATTAAATGAAGTGAAGGATACAATAGGGTAGAGAGAGAGATTCTACCCTCTCTCTACTTTCCTCTTATTTTCCTTTTACTGCCCCAACCTACCATCTTCTCCAATGGCGACTAAACCCACCTACAAAGATATAGCCTCAAATTCCATAATCCCATCTGATCAACCAATGTTTTTCGTCGATTCTGACACTGAATTGTCTGAGTCGGATGGAGATTCGATTGATCTCACTCAGGACGAAAAACTCCGCATCTATTCGCCTTGGCAATTTTCGGTCATCTTGAAGGTTTTCGGAGGGAAACTTACCCACCCTTATCTCAAGACTAAACTTGATGCTCTTTGGAAACTCTCCGAACTATTATGCCTAATTGGTTTGGGCCATGATTTTTTCACGGCGAAATTCAAAGGAAAGGACAACCAGGAACTAGTACTACATCATGATCCATGGTTTGTAGCTGGTAGCTTCATTTTCGTCGGGAAATGGGAGCCCAACTGCGTCCCTAGTACCACTAAGATTAACTCTACTGCGATCTGGGTGCGCCTGCCGCAATTACCCACTGAGTTTTATGATCGATCAATCCTAGAGCGAATTGGCCAAAAAATTGGGATCCTTCTCAGGGTTGACGCATGCACATCCTCGACTGTACGCGGTCGATACGCACGCATCTGTGTGCAAATCGAATTGGGAAAGCCAATAAGGACCTCTGTCACTATTAGCTCCCACAAACAACAACTCATCTATGAAGGTGAGAAAATCCTGTGTAAATCTTGTGGCTGTTTGGGACATACGACGATCTCTTGTCTGCACTGCTTTTAACTGCTGTTTCGGACTCTATGGGGAACACTCTAGCTGAAGAGGAGAAGAACGAGTGGAAAACAGTGTCTTTTCACAAGAGATCTGGTAAGAATTCTGATCCACCCAACCGCCGAACAGGCCTTCAATGTGGTAATGGTGTGCCCCTCGCCACTCCAGGTAAGTATCCTAACTCTACCTCCTCAGCAGCGGTGTCGCCCATGGACGCTGCCAAAGCTCTCCATCTAGGACCTTCTAACGATATTGGTCCATCCTGGGTCGCTTCTGCTGATGGGCTGCCTCAACCTCATAGGGGCCGGCCCAACTCTATTCCTACTGTTAAGGCCCATGCTACTACCCAGATTTTGGGTTCTTTCCATTTGGGCATCAACCTTAAGCCCAGTCTTACTTTGGGCCCAACTCTCACCCCTCCTTATGCCTTTAATAAGTTCGTCCCAATAACCTTCTCTTATCCTACCTCTCAACTTCAACCTAATAAGTTATCCAATTTTCCCCCTTAACCTATTATTACTCATTCTTCCTCTTTACCTTCAAATAAAGAGAAAGAAAAAAACTTGTCCTATGGGACCCACCCTCCTGTTCAAATAATTACCTCTCCTCAACCTTGGAACTCCCACCCCACGCCATCAATCTCTTCCCTTTCCATAAGTGATTTGATGGCCAATAATCATCTCACAGATAAGGCGTTAATTGCCTCTGAGATGTCCAATGCTGAGGCTCTTCACATCCCTTCCTCTACTCTAAATACTTTCATTGAGGAGAATTCCATGCATTACTATTCTACTTCACAAAATAAGCACTCTTCCTCCAACTTTGATCACTCTCACCTCAGCTCTCCTATCTCCAACCCACATTTCTATCTCGTGGTTGGAGGTTTGTCTAGCAGTTTGGTCCTTCCCTCTTCACCTACAATGGGGGGATTCTAGTTCACTGTGATGATCCAGGACCCTCACTACTTGGAGCTCCTGGCTATGGAGTGCCTCAACCAGGGTCTCCAGAAGTTTGGACCAAATGTGTGGATGACCACACTCATGCAAATTTTTCATCTATCTTTCCAAGAAGATCTCACTCCAACATTAATATCAGAGATGATGAGCATCACGAGCTCGAACCTCCCATTCTATCCACCCCCATACCCCTCTCTCCTGGTAATGGGCCCTCTTTTTGTGAATCTCAGTGGGGAAGACCCACCAATTCCATCACTACTCCCTCCGGACCTTACTCCCCAGACCTCCATTCTGAACACAGAGGTATTAGTAAGGGATAAAACCTAGAAAATCTTAGAGAGAGCAACAGGGAGATAGAAGCCCTCTTAGCCAGTTGAGAATACCCAGGACAGATGTTCTCACTTTGGAAAAGCCTGTAAGCCTGGTTTTCGAGGGGCCTACTCAAGAACTGGTTGTTGTACTCCTCCCTCTGGATATATCAAGGGTAGAAATAGGTCTAGAGATACCAAACCCTATGATAGGGCTCCTTACAAATTAAATATCTTACCTCTCTCAAGGAAAAGAAAGAGACTGTACTTTCCCAGCTTCTCAAGGTCTCAGGGGAAGGGGAAGCAAATCTCTCAGGAAAACCATAAAAAATTAGCAATGAAGAATTTTCTAATATAGAATGCTAGGGGTGATAATAATGCAGAATTTAGGCGCCACTGTAAATCTCTC
Organism: Capsicum pubescens; assembly: GCA_030864215.1. Classification (NCBI taxonomy): domain Eukaryota; kingdom Viridiplantae; phylum Streptophyta; class Magnoliopsida; order Solanales; family Solanaceae; genus Capsicum; species Capsicum pubescens. The sequence goes on from CM061544.1 coordinate 50,869,276, forward strand.
ATAGGCATGCACCAATCCTCCATTTTAGCTCTCCTTGAAACTAGGATGGGTAATCATAGGGGCTTGGCTGATGAGCTAAGTTTCCCTTGATTTCTTCAATCCTCTACTTCTGGTTCTTTCGGGGGGATTGTTATTTTTTGGAAGGATGATGTCATCTCCTTAAAGGATATTTCCATCTCCCCCAGGCCATCCATGCGACTGTCAAGGTTAGTTCTTCCCCTTTTTGTTGGATTCTTAGTGTTATTTATGCTAGTAATATTTTTTCCTTTAGAAGAGACCTTTGGGGACCAATTAAGGTGTATTTTTGACTCTCTTCAGTTTCTTGAAAGTGTTAGCTGGTTCATATGTGGTGATTTTAATAAAATCTTAACTGCTTATGAGAAGTTTGGGGGTCTTAGTATTAATAATTACAAAGCTTCAGCCTTTAGGGATTGCCTGAACCACTGCAGCCTCATAGACCTTGGTTTTAAAGGTAGCAAATTCACTTGGTCCAATATGAGATACAAGAATAGACATAATCTTATCCTAGAGAGACTAGGTGCTTTGCTAATGACCATTGGATTCATCTTTACCCTAAGGCCTCCATACTCCATCTACCTAGGACTCATTTTGACCACTTCCCCTCCTGGTTACTTTTGGCAGACCTCCTCACATCCCTCATAAGCCTTTTAGAGTTGAGTCTATATGGTCCAACCACTCAGACTTTCCCAATCTTGTGGCTCAATCCTTTCCCTCTGAGTCCAACCTCACTAGAGCCACATTAGACTTTGCTGACATTACCTTAGCTTGGAACAAGAACACCTTTGGAAATATTTTCCACAAAAAGAAACATCTTCTAGCTAGGCTTAAGGGTATCCAGTAGTCCCCTAATTACCCTACTAGCACTTTCCTCCATAAGCTGGAGGATCAACTCACTAAGGAATACAATGTTATTCTTAAGAATGAGCAGGACTTTTGGATGCTTAAATCCAGGATAAATTGGCTCATTGAAGGGGACCAAAACATTAGGTTCTTTCACACCTCCAGCCTTAATAGAAAGAGAAGGAATAACATCCACTGCCTTCATGACCAAGGTATATGGATCTATGCCCATGATCACATTAAGATAGCTATCACCTCGTACTACTCTTCCATCTTCAAAACTGACCACCTTTAAGGCCACTTACACTGCTTGAGGAACCCCTCCCTCAATGGATCTCTTCCCCCTCTAGCCACCTTATCTTAGACTCCATCCACTCTTTATCTGAGATTGAAAATATTGTTTTCTCTTTTCATCCCTTTAAAGCTCCTGGTCCAGATGGTATGCATCCTTTCATGTACCAAAAATACTGGAATACTTTTGCCCCACTCTTTCTGGATTTCTGCTCGCACACCTTCACTCATGGGACTATGGATACATAGGTAAACACCACTTACCTTTGCCTCATCCCTAAGTGCAAGAATTCTACCACCCTTAAGAACTTCAGACCTATTGGTCTCTGCAACATCTAATATAAAATCATTACCAAGATTATTGCTAATAGTCTCAAGCCTTTCCTTCAATCCATCATAGGGAGTACCCAGGCTAGTTTCTTAACTAAAAGGAGAGCCTCTGATAATTCCATTATTGTTCAAGAGTACATTGAACACTTTAGAAGAATGAAGGGTTTAACCCCCAATATGATCTTGAAAATTGATCTAGAGAAGGCCTTTGACAGACTAGAATGGTCTTTCATTAGACAGGCCCCCTTCTACTTTAACTTCCCCTCTAGTCTCATCAAGCTTATTATGTCTTGTGTCTCATCATTTTCTATCTCTATTCTTGTGAATGACAACTTCACTTCTTACTTTTATCCTACCAGAGGAATTAGACAAGGAGATCCTCTCCCTCCTTATCTTTTCATCCTTTGCATGGAGATCCTTTCTAGAAGAATTAACCATGAAGTTGATATTCTTCAATGTCATCTTCTCCAAATAAATCATAGAGGACCTAGGATCTCTCATCTCTTCTTTGTCGATGACTTAACTTTCTTTGCCAAAGCTGATACCCTCAATTGTGCTACCATTGTCAGAACCTTTCAAAATTTCAGTCTTTTCTCTGGCCAAAAAGTTAATCTATCTAAATCTAAATTCATTTTCTCCTCTAACTACCTCTCTTCTACTAAAGATCTTCTTTCTACCACCTTGGGCATCAAATCCAGCCTCACATTTGGAAAATACCTTGGATTTCCTATCTTTCATGGCACTCCCAAACTGTCTGATTTTTACTTCATCCTTGATAACATTAATAACAAACTAGCTGGTTGGAAAACCAAATTTCTTAATATGGCTGGCAGGACCACCCTTGACAAAGCCTGCTTGAGCAAGATCCCCAACCATGTTATGCAATACATTCTCCTACCTAGTAAGATCCACACTCTAATTGATAGAGCCCAAAGGAACTTTATATGGGGATCCACTGTTGAGAAAAAAAATATGCATATGGTCAACTGGACCACCATCACCCAACCCAAATATTTGGGAGGTCTAGGCTTATAATAAGCCCATATAAAAAATGGCTCCTTATTGTGTAGCCTGGCCTGAAGACTCCACTCTAACCCCACTTTCTTATGGGCTCAAGTCCTGCTCCAAAGAAGTCATCCCACTAGAAATCTTACTTCTTTTTCCTCAAGAACCTGGAGAAATATCCAAAAAGCTTGGTCTCTCTATAGAGGAATTGTCCAATGGTCTGTCTTCAATGGTTATAAGATTGACATTTGGAAAGATAGATGGGTTCCTTGCCATCCACCCCTATCTAACCTCATCCATGACCTCCTTCCAAAATCATGCACTACTCTTAGGTTGTACTCTTTTTGGCAGAACAACAGTTGGAACCTCAACTCCCTTCTTTTTGTCATCCCTAGAGAGCTTCAACTCAGTATGATTAATGCTTTTAATCCTGACCCTCATCTCAAGGTTGATCTCCCCCTTTGGACCCTGACTGGCAATGGGATGTTCTCTTGCAAGACTGCTTACCACTACCTTGCTGCCACTAAACATCCTTCTACCCATAATCCTTCTTCTTTTGGGTGGATTTGGAAACTTTCTGTTCCTAATAAACTCAAATTCTTCCTCTGGTCTCTTCACCATAACAACCTCCAAACTAACTCCACCCTTTCTTATAGGGGTCTCTCCATGGCTTCCTATTGTTATCACTGTCCTCTTCTTTATGAGAACATCCCCCATCTATTCTTCACCTGCCCTCATGACAACTCTCTATGGCTAGACCTCTTCGAACTCTATCAAGGGTTTCTTACCATCAATTCCCTAATGTTTCACCCTTCCAACTGGAACACCACCTGACTTCTGTTATGAAACTCCAACTATGATAGCCTAGTCAGTTGGTCAACGCTGCAACCCTTTTGCCTTTGGCACATTTGAAATACTAGAAACTTAAATTCTTTCAACAATAAATCCTCCTACTCTTCCTTTAAACTTGCTTATTCTGATGCTGTAGAGTTCTCCCACCTGAATCATACCTCCACTTCCAGAATTTATACCACCATTTATACAGGTTGGAACCCCCCTTCTGCTTATCACTTTAAGCTCAATACTGATGGCTCCAGTTTGGGTAATTCGGGCAAATGAAGTATTGGTGGTGTCATTCGAAACGCCAATGGTAATTGGGTGCTAGGATACTCCCAAAGTAACCTCCACGCTAACAATAATTTCATGGAGCTGTTAGCTCTTTGGAGGGGTCTTCAATTTGTTATTGATCAGAACTTAACCCTCATTATCATCAATGTTAATTCTGAGGATATCATCAAAATATTGCAAGTTGGGAATGCACTTTTTAACTCCTACATTCATGATTACAGGTTGATGCTGCAAAGACTAGGAAGGCCTCCGGTCCAGCATAGCTACAGGGAACAGAACAGAGTGGCAGATGCTCTAGCAAAGGAAGGCGCAAAAGGAAGTTTTTTGGACTACTGTAAACTTTTTGTATCCTCTCCCCCTTTTGTAACCCACACAGTTTGGGATGATATGTTAGGAAAACGATTCTCTAGATCAGTTTCTTCTTCTCAGATGCCGGTTGCGCATCAAACTATGTTTGTTTTGGAGCCGGATTGAGATCCCTTCCTTTGCTTTAATATAATGCATCTCTACTTTACCAAAAAAAAAAAAGAAACTCAATTAAATAAAAAATAAATATTTTCTTCGAGTCAAATAAAAATCATATCTAGATTTAACAAATTTTCTTCACTCTATTTGAGATTCTGCAACTGATCTTAATCGTAGAAATGAAAAGATACATATCATTCAAGATTCAGTTAAGTTCACTTTTAAGGCTTGTGATATTAAATGATAGAAATGAAAATATACATATTAAATGATAATATTTCATTACTTCCTAAATAAAGATTTTTGTACAAGAAAAGAAGATAGAATCAAAGCTCATAAAAGATGGGATCTGACGGTTAAAATAAAGAAGACGAAAGATCAGGCTCACACAAAATATAAGAAAAATAATGAGGATTAAAGATACTCACCAAGTTCATCTAAGTTAAAGCTGAACGAAGTCCTTTCAAATCTACGGATTTAGGTAAGTTTTCATAGACAATGGACAAGATTTGAAGTCTATGATGGCTCTAATACCGAGAGAGAGCATAGCTTGAAAGAATAAGTAGAGAAGCAACTTTTCGACACTGATGGGTTAGTGAAAATGAAAGAAAACCTTGGCTTATAAAGCCCTAAAAGGTCATTCTAGAACTTTCAAATAAAATAATAGTTTGGCAGTGGAGTTAGAAATTAAACCCTATTATTTGAGCTAAAATAAAGACATATTGGGTTGTTTTGGTTGTGGCCTTTGAGCCTTATCTGGATTTTGATTGGGCTGTTGTTTTTAGCTCCACATAAAGTCTACAGTTGGTTTCCTTTTGGGCTCTTTTGGACGCAATTTTGAATCTCTTCAAAACTAAATTTTATCGCCTAATATTTCTATTCTTAGACTTTAACTTGGGCCTCCAAATAGCTATCGCATTTTAATAATTCATTTCTCTTGGACTTGAACTCTTCTTCCCCAAAAGAACACCTTTCAATCGGCTATTGTCGTGTAATCGATAAGTCACGAGTTCAACCAAGCAATTATTAGGTCATGAGTTCAACCGAGCATTACTAATGATGTTAGCATTAGAATAGAATATCTACATCGTATCACTTACAATTTCATTCTTTCTCTAATTCTGCTGGGTCTCCCTTTTTTTTTTTACTTTAGAAAAACTTCAGATACATTAAAACAATAATTAAACTATCACTCACTGAGCGAAACTTAGCAAATCTTATTCATGCTTTCATGAAAGATGAAGGGTCATGACTTATAGATCGCAAGTTCGAACAAATACTTACTAGCTCAAAAATTTAAACAAGAAATTATTAGATGCCAAATTCAAGCAAGTAATTACTAGGTCACAAATTCAAATAAAGTAATAACAAAGTTATCACTAGCCGAATGGAAATGGCAAATCTTATTCCAGATTTTATGTGAGCAGTTACTTGCTCACAAACCCGAAAAGACAATTACTGAGTCACAAATTCAAGAACAATAATTATCAAGATCATTAGTTCAATCAAATAATTTACAAGTACAATTTATATTAGTGTAAACTATCTACATCACTCCCGTTCGAGTACCCCCTTTTCTCGAATCCTAATGAATTTCTTAAATACACATAATTTTACAAAGATCCACTCATTCAAAAACTCAACAATAACAGTAACTGATTATTTTTTAATATAATCCTTCCATATAATATAAATAATCTATTTTACATCGTGCATAATTTTTCTTGCAAAATTTAAGGTGACGAATTATAAAATATAAACTTATCAATTAAATTTTACCCTTTTATAAAAAAATAATCACATTTGAAATTGTATTTTTTGGAAAATTGAAATTAATTCTAAAATTAATTAAAAAATTGGGCAAGTTTATGTCAATGGGTCTATGGAGTTTCTCATTTTCCTTTTCCACCTTCACTTTACCAATAATAAGCATTTCTCAATCATGTCTTGAAAAAGCCTTTGATAGGCTGAAATGATCCTTCATTAGGCAAGCCCTAAATTTTTTCAATTTCCCCCCGGGCTCTCCAAACTTATCATGTCCTGCATCTCCACCTAATCTATTTTCATCCTTGTCAATGGGGGTTACACATCTAGTTTCAAGCCTTCCAGGGGGATAAGACAGGGGGATCCCCTATCCCCTTACATTTTCATCCTTTGTATGGAGCTTTTGTCTAGAAGAATTAATTATAAAGTGGACACTTTTCAGTGGAATCCCATTCAGATTAATCATAAAGGCCTAACAATCTCCCATATTTTCTTCATGGATGACCTTACCCTATTTGCTAAAGCTGTCATTCTCAGTTATACTACCATTGCTAGAACTCTTGCCATATTCAACACTCACTCCGGCCCAAAAGTTAATCTGGCCAAATCTAAGGTGCTTTTCTCCTCCAACCGCCACACCTCTACTAAGGATCATCTCTCATCTATTCTTGACATTAAGGCCATCAACTTTTTTGGAAAGTACTTGGGCTTTCCTATTTTCTGTGGACCTCCTAAACTCAATGACTTTTAGTTCATTCTTGATAATTTAAGTACCGGATTAGCTGATTGGAAGGTTAAATTCCAAAACATGGACGGTAGGAAGTATCCCCAACCATGACATGCAATATGTCCTTCTTTCCAAAAAGATTCATAACCTTATTGATAGGGCCCAAATAAACTTCATCTGGGGAACTACTGACTCTAAAAAAAGAATGCACATGGTTAGGTGGGACATTATCACCCAACCCAAACACTTGGGTGGTTTGGGGATGAAAAAAACTAGTATCAAGAATGACACTCTGCTTTGCAGTTTAGCCTGGAGACTGCATTCTAATCCCTCTGCCTTATGGGCTAGAGTTCTTACCCAAAAGAGCACACCTAACACCAGAAGACACATTTTCTTCCCATTCTAGAATCTGGAGGAATGTTCGTAGAGCCTGGAACCTCTGTCATGATATTTTCCAATGGTTTGTTTATAATGGCCACAAAGTTAATATTTGGAGAGATAGATGGGTCCCTAATCACCCTCCTTTATACTCCATTATTCAAGGATCACTCCCCAAACCCTGTCCTTCCTTGCAACTTTCTTCCTTTTGGCAAAATGGAGTCTGAAATCTTGATTCCCTCCCTTTTGACATTCCCAACACAATTAAATTCAACTTCCAAAACCCCTTCCCACCTAACTGTAAAAAGTCAATCTACACTCCTCTCTGGATTCTCACGGGCAATAGAGTCTTTTCTTGCAAAATTGTCTACCATCACATATTCTATCAAAGGCATCACTCAATTCATTGCTACCCTCAGCTAGGTTGAATTTGGAAACTCCAGATTCCTAACAAAATCAAGTTTTTTATTTGGCTCCTCCACCATGACAACCTTTCCACCAATTCTACTTTGGCCTATAGGGGTTTAATATCCTTCCTTACTGTCATAATTGCAACTATCAGCTGAGAGATATTTCTCACCTCTTCTTCAATTGTCTTCATATTATTTCCTTTTGGCAAGACCTCATTCAATGTTATAAAGGATAAAAGGCCATTCCCCCCGAGTTTCCCACCCTTTTAGATGGAATAACACTTGGAAGTTGCTTAAGGATTCTAGTTATGACAACCTTTTCGACTTGGCAACCTTACTTCTCTTTTTTCATTGGACCATCTGGAAGAATAGAAATTCTAATGTGTTTAATAACAAATCCTTTACCCCGTCTTTCAAAACTGCCTACTCGGAGGCAGTCAAATTCTTTTATCTAAAAACTCACCCAACTCCTAAGCTGATTAGCACTATAGAAGTCAACTGGATTCCCCCAGGCACTTCTATAAGCTCAACACAGATGGGACTAGTTTTGGAAATCTTGGTAGGGGTGGCATAGGAGGTGTTTTGAGGAACTCTAATGGTGACTAGATCTTGGGCTTCTCTCAAATTTTTTTGCATACCACTAACAATTTTATGGAACTTCTAGCTCTCAGAAAAGGCCTGCAGCTAGTTTTGGAGTATAATCTCAACCCCATTGTTATAAACATTGACTCTGAAGACGTGATCCATATGCTTAAAAATGTAAATTAACTCTTTAACCCTTACATTCATGATTGCAGGTTGATGCTAAGAAGGCTAAGCGTACCCCCTGTCCAACATAGCTACAGGGAACAAAACAAAGTAGTGGATGTTCTGGAAAAGGAAGGTGCAAAAATGACTTTTTGGAAAACTGCAAGATTTTTGTTGCTCCTTCCCTGCCCCTGCCCCCTTGTAGCCCATAAAATATGGGATGATATGTAAAGGAAAAGTTTCTGGAGGATAATTTCTAACCTGCAAATGCTTGGGCTACGCAATCTTCAAAAACCTATCCATATTCAGCAACTATGTACATGTCTCCCTCTTTTAATTTGATTTTTTCATCAATCAACCCATTCCAGGTCTCTTCTTTTTCGCTTTTTAGTTTTTCATGACAGATTCAGAATTTAAACTTATGGATTTTAAATTTTAAATTCTATTTTGAGTTAGTTTAATATTATAATTTAAAAACAAAAACACTAGGTGGTTATTACCATCTGTTCAAGTCTTGGTGGATGGTAACTGTTGATAGTAGGAGGTGAAAGACATTCAGTGGAATAAGTCGAAATGTAGTAAGTTGGCACAACACACAATTACAACAATAATTACAACAATAATGATGATGATGATGCTGATGATGCTGATGATAATAATAATAATAGTCCATTCCATTCAATTTATTGACTATTTTTCTTTTTAATTCGTTTTTTGTTTTTAGCAACTTTCTAATTTCAATTTCTCATATGACATGTTTAAAGATATTTTAGTACATTTGACATGTCTATCACAAAATTCAGAAATCTTCTTAATTTACTTAAACTTCGTGTCAAATCATCAATTGAAAAGAAGGGAGTAATAATTTAATGACAAACATAAGATATAGATCAATGTTATTAAGTTCTCTCTAGCTCATCGTATCTTTCTCATTTACTTAGTTGTTCGATGTATCTTGTTATTTTGTTGCCGTTATTTTTTTCTTTTAATTATGCTTTGATTACATCTTTTTTTAGTCAATGTATATCCAAAAAGACCTCTCTATCCTACAAAGATAGGACTAAGATCTGTCTATGTCGTAACCTCCTTTAGTTACTTATGAGATTACACCACATATGTTACTGTTGATTTAATTATTATTTTTTACTATGTATATCATTTGCCTATTAACCTTCTTTGTTTCTTGAATTGTCAAAATTTAGAATCAAAATACAATGCCTGTTAGATATAATTTAAGTTGAATCTAACTGTCTTTGTCAAAGAGTATTAGATTCAGTTGAACTAGTTACTTTTATTCTTCGTCAGTCTACACATGGTTAAGTTGAATCTATTATATCTGTCAAATGTATTTGATTCAATTGAACCCATTACATTTATTCTTCTTCCTCCTACTTATACTTTCAGTTGAGTCTACTGTATTTGTCAAAAGTATAAGATTCAGTTGAATTCGTTGCTTTCATTCTCCGTGTACCTACATATAGTTTGAGCTGATTTGTCTGTCACTGTCAAAAGTAGTCTGTCTCTGTCAAAAGTATTAAGTTCAGTTGAACTTTGTAACTTTTATTCTTCATCCGCCTACTTAAAGTTTAAGTTGTTTCTGCTGTCTTTGTCAAAAGTATTAGATTCAGTTGAACTTGTCCTTTTTTATTCTTCATCCACCTTTTCATAGTTTGAGTTGAATATGTTGTCTCTATCAAATGTATTAGGTCCAGTTGAATCCATTACTTTTATTCTCTGTCTACCTACACATAAATGTTTTTGTCAAAAGTATTATATTCGGTTGAACGCTATTTTTATTCTTCATCCTCCTACTTATAGTTTTCGTTGAATTCGCTGTCTCTATCAAAAGTATTAAATTCATTTGAATTCGTTATTTTTATTCTCCATTCACCTATACATAGTTTGAGTTGATTCTGCTGCCTCTCCAAATTTATAATTTCAGTTGAACTCGTTATTTTTATTCTTTGTCAGCCTACACATTGTTTGAGTTGGTTTTGTTGTCGTATTAGATTCAGTTGAACTCGTTATTTTTATTCTCCGTTCGCCTGCACATAGTTTGAGTTGATTCTGTTACCTCTAACTAATGTATAGATTCAGTTGAACTCATTACTTTTATTATTCGTCCACCTGTACATGGTTTGAGTTGATTTTGTTGCCGTATGTTTTCATATTAGATTCAGTTGAACTCATTACTTTTATTCTTCATCCACCCACACATTGTTTGAGTTGATTTTGCTATCGTATATTGTCGTATTAGATTCATTTGAATTTGTTACTTCTATTCTTTGTGCACCTCCACATAGTTTGAGTTGATTTTGCTATCGTATGTTGTCGTATTAGATTCAGTTGAATATGCTACTTCTATTCTTCATCCACCTTCACATAATTTGAGTTGAATTTTTTGAAATCGCTCTAAATTCACCTCAACTTTTTTTCAACTGGTTGCTCAGTTTCGCCAGCAAGTAATGGAGATGAGGTACTGCGTATTTCGCAGCCGAGATTTAAAAAATATAGTGAAATGCAAGAAGCTATTATGAATTTATGATAGAAATGACTAGGATGGAGAGGCAATTATTGTTGCCTGAAAGCGAATACGTATTGAAACCCTGGGGGTTGTACTACACAGTGAGGGACCAGGTCCCTTAAAGTCAATCACATGCAAAAAGTAGTAAAATAACCAGGAATTAAAGGATAGTGCAGAAAGAGTAAAAACACAAGATTTTAACGTGGAAACACCTTTGATCAAGGAAGGGAAAAACCATGGCTTGTCCTCAAAAGCACTTCAAAATTCACTATAATCAAACTCTTGATATCATCCTTCACTGAACCTAACTCTAGGTTCCTTTCACTTGTAATAACTCTATTATAAGCTCATCTTGACAACTCTACCAAGGACTCTGTACACTGATTAACACTAATCAGTATCAAGCTTAGGCAACTCTACCTAAGCACTTCCCTTATCACAGAAAAACACTACTCTTATAACATGAGTAGTTTAATTATAAATCTAATCTCACTCAAGAACAATTTCTATTTAAGCATACATAATCAACTAAGAACTTGAGCAGTGTTGAAAAATTAGATTTTTGCTGCCTCTCTTCACTCTTTGTAATTGCAAAAAACCATTTGATGAAGAAACATCTTTTCCTTTTATAGATGAGTGATGATTAGGGCTGAAAAAAGATTGGTCCAGGTGCCCCATTCAGTACGAGCAACACCTGAAAGTTTGTTACACAAGAAGACAAAACTTGTGCAGACAGGCTTGCTAGTTGTGTTGTACCATGTACATCGAGGGATCTGGTCCCTTGCAGCTAGCTTCTCATTATCAAAACTACATATAGCAATTTTCCCCTTTTTGATGATGACAAACCATCCATACAACTTTGAGAATCAATACACATCCATCACATTTAATCAGTGTGATTACCACTCTGGAGATGAATGTTCCCCCTATCATTATGCTTCCACTATCATGCAATACAGGGACCTAGACCCTTGTTGTCATTTGCAGTAAAAACTTTTGAGCACATGTTTGCTTCCCCATCACTGTTGCTATTTACAACATATGTTTGTTTCCCCTATCACTTTTGTTATTTACAACACATATTTTGCTCTCCTCGTCACTGTGCCTTACCATATCAGTAACATGAGCACACACACACCTGATCCTCATATAAGAAGTCAGTATTCCCCTTTTAGCATCATTGAAAAGGATTAACAGTACACCAAGAGTAAAGATAAATACAAGCTAATTAACTCATAGTCGCTGGGGCAACACTAACATGAAGAATAACTTTAAAATAAAGCTAAAATAATAAGCTTTAACATTCACTAATTAGGACAAATACCATAAAAATATACCCAAAAAAAATTATAAAAAATATTATTTGCAAAGGACACAATAGAAACTGACTCTGGACGTTGACACACTAGGACTTAGGTAGAAGGGGTTTAGGGGAGAGAGGATTTTAGCAACATGTCCATTCCAGCAGCTCCAGCAGCATGAGTATCCAGTAATTTTTTGGTGAGGGTTCTTACTTCAACATCAGTCCTTGGATTTCCCCTGTCAACTCTGCAATTTTGGCCTTGAGTTTTTCATTTTCTGCTGCAAGTTTTTCAGTAGTACCAGGTCCCTTAGAGACTTTCTTTCTTTTGATAGCAATATGCTTCTTTTTGCTTATAGTAGGAATGCTAGACTTTGGACCAAAGGACCTGGTCTTCTCAGCAACATGAACTTCTTGTATTTTCTTATTAGTTGCAGTTACAATATCATTGTCAGTATCCTCATCTTCCCCAACCCCCACTACTTTAACATCTACCTCCTTAACTGTGACAACTTTCTTGAGTCTTCTTCTTTTGGTGGTGGAGAACTTACTTTCCTTCATGGCATCTGCTAGTAATTTTTGTTCAGATCCCCTAGTGAAATAAGATCTAGTTCCTTGTACACCATTTTCAATCATTTTCTCCTTTCCTTTACTGTCCTTAAGTTTCTTCATTTTCCAAATCAGATGTTGTTCATCCTCATCCTTTTTATTTTCCTTATTTGGGAGTAATACAAACTCTTTATCCTCTTTCAACTCATCTTTTTCTCCTGTTATTTGATTTTTTCCGCTAGCAGAACCTTCCTTGGGATCATTTGCAAGTAAAAGTAAATTTTTAGCTACCAAATTTATATTGCTGAGAGAATCAGATTTTTTTACAAGATTCTCTTCATCAATCAGATTAGCAAATATAGAGTTTGACTCAAAAAGGGTAGGAGAACCATGTCCTTGTAAATTATCTAAAATTTCAGTACCTTTCAATTCCTCAGAGGAAACCTGGATTTGAGGGGCATTGGAGGACTCTAATTTTTCTAAGGAATGAGGTCCTTCAGATTGAAGAATCTTTTGCTCTATTGGAGGGCCATAACCTTTGTTTAGGTCATCTATTTGGATAGAATATTCACTGGGGCTTAGAGTTTTGACTGGAACAGTTTCACTTAGGGTCTCAAGAATCTCATGGGAAGGATTGACTAGTGACACTCTTTGTGGCTCTTGAGAATAATCAGAGGGTAAATTTTTCATGGGGCTTGAAGAATAGGGAATTTAAGACATTTTGAGATTTTTTGAGATGAAAAGAGGAGGGACCAGTTTTGATAAAGTTCTGAGTTAATTGAGAAGAGAATGAATTAAGAGGATTTGAATTTATAATTTAAAAGATGACCATTTGACATTTAAGAGATACCTTTTTGAAATAACGCATCTGATGACAAAGGTTGTAATTCTTCACATTTAAACCAAATTGACAACTTTTGTTCATACGGGATGGGACAAGTGGCCCTTTTTAAACAGAATTTTTATAAAAATTTTAAGGCACATTATTTTGGTACTCACCTGAGAGATAGGATGAGGTCCCTCTCTTTCTTAAAAGGATTTTTAACTTGTGATTGGTTCAACTATTTTTTTCCAAAGCTGTCCCTATGGGTGTATACCTGCAACGGTATGATGCTGAGTTAGATTAACATGCACTTACTTTTCATAGATACCTGTTTCCTTGACATAACCAATTTTGAGGAGTGACACTGACCTAGATGTTAGGTCAGGACGTTTTGATCAAGCTCAGTCTCAATTCGCTCTTTTAGAACAGGTTTGAGGACCAGGTTCCAGATTTTTTTTTCACTCATACTGCCTCAAGTTTCTTATTTTAGGATGAATTCCTTTGGGACCCAGGTCCCTTGTAATCATCTCTTACAAAGTGAGACACTTCCGCGTTGAAGTTTCTAGAGATTGAGAATTTAATTAGATCTTTGAAAATTAGGTATACAACATAACTATCAATAGACATTTCCTGACTGCAATCCCCTTTCTCATACCTGAATTCATGATCAGAAGTCGGATTTAGGAACCCACTTGAGTTTGAGTTTTCAGAAAGAGGACAATGGTGTGATCAAAACTTTCTTGGCCCATTCAGGTAGAGAATTATTCCTCACCTTTTTAGAGGTTTGAACCCCTTATGTTGTGTACTCTCCTGATGAACATATCTGAAATCATTTATTCTAGCTCTTATCCAGCTCTGACAACTTGCCTTAATGTGCCCATCCTTTTTCACAATAAGTACACATAGGAATGAAAATCTTATTTCTACCACCATTGACAGTCTTTCCTTGCCACCTAGTAAGTTGGAATTCTCCTTGATAGCCCAGTCATTTCCCATCATTAACACCCTGATCAAGCAGTTTAGGAAGGATCTGTGACAAAGGATTTCATTTAAGAGACTTGTTAAACTCTTGTCTTAAGCTGACCAGGTCCTTTTTTAACTTTTGATTCCTATAAAGTGCAGACATAAAGAGTTTTGGGGAATCTCTCAATCTTTCCTTAAGATTAACTTGAAGCTACTTTCTTCACTTTTCCATCTACATCATTTATTTTCTATAGATTACTAATCAAACTCAGATTTTCAGATTTCATCTCAGTAGTTAGTTCACATACATAGTCTATCAACACACTTCCAAGCCTTTTTATTTTCCTAGCCATGTAATTATCGAGATTCTCCTTAATATCAGATAGAGTTACCTTTTTTTCATCCTCTGTGTCTGCCATGAATGCAAATAAGGAATCACAGATAACTGGATTGTCTTTCACTACGCGCATAGAAACATCTCCTATCTTCTCATCTTCACCTGAATCACTAGAATAGTCTCCCCATCTTGCTAAATTTTGCTTTACTGCATAACCACCTGCAGCTTTCCTTCTTGATTTTTTAGGTACCTGGTCCCTTAACTTTCCTTTGTCACCTGCAGCTTTAAGGTATTCCTTATAGTCCATTTTGTGTATTGGACAATCCATAATGAAATACTCAGGACTTCCACATTTGTGAAACATCTCAACATTACTTCCCTTCTTGTTGCTGCTTTCTCTTCTTTGAATCTGACCACTCTTCTTCATGGCTCTAACAATTATGCTTACCAGATAGGCAACTTTAATGTCTTCATCATCAGGATCATGTTTAGAAGCCTTCAAGTTTAGGGATTTTTCTCTTTTTACTTCATTCTTCTCCATCCTTTGCTGCTTTTTGAGCTCATGGGTCTTCAAATTTTCAATCAATTCATCCACAGTGAGGGTCGTCAGGTTCTTTGCTTCAGTTATGGTATCTACCTTTCTTTCCCAGGACTTAGGAAGAACACCAAGAATTTTTCTCACTTGTTTGTACAATGATATCACTTCTCCTATGCAGTAAAGCTCATTTGTGATAGAAGTAAATCTTGTATGCATCTCTTGGATTATTTCTCTTTTTTTCATAGTGAAGGTCTCATACTGAGTAGTCAGCATGTCTACTTTTGAATGTTTCACATCATAAGTACCTTCATGAGCAGTCCTCAAGAAATTTCAGATCTCCTTAGCACTTTCACAAGCAGAAATTTTATTGTATTCATCAGGCCCTATACCACAAACAAAAGGCTTCTTGGCTTTGTAATTTTTTTCAATCTTCTTTTTATCTTGATCATTGAACTCTTTCCTGCCTTTGACAACCATTCTTGTAACTTTTCCATCTTTGACTTCTCTAACAGGAACATGAGGATCATCAAGAATTATGTCCATCAGCTCACCATCTTCAGGTGAGCTGCTCATTAAATATAGGTGGCCTAGTGGTAGATTTCCCTTCTTCCTGATTAGGTGGAGAAACCATGATAACCAAATCACTCTAGGTGTGAACCTTTTAGAGTGTTTTGGTTCTAATACCAATTGCTGAAACCCTGGGGTTGCACCAATAGTGAGGGCCAGGTCCCTCAAAGTCAATCACAGAAAATAACTAGTAAAATAACCAGGAATCAAAGGACACTGCAGGAAAAGTAAAAACACAAAATTTTAACGTGGAAACCCCCTTTGTTCAAGGAAGGAAAAAACTATGGTTTGCCCTCACAAGCACTTCAAAATACACTATGATCAAACTCTTGATTACAACGTTCACTGAACCTAACTCTAGGTTCCTTTCGCTTGTAATAACAAGCTCATCTTGACAACTCTGTCAAGGAACCTCTACACTGATTAACTCTAATCCGTATCAAGCTTAGGAAACTCTACTTAAGCACTTCACTCATCAAAGAAAAACACTACTCTTATAGAATGAGTAGTTCAATTACAAATTAGATCTCACTCAAGAACAATTTCTATTTAAGCACACATAATCAGCTAAGAACTTGAGCAGTTGTTAAAATGAGATTTTTGTTGCCTCTCTTCACTCTTTGTAATTGTAAAAATCATTTGATAAAGAAGCATTTTTTTCTTTTATAGATGAGTAATGATTATGACCGAAAAAAGATTGGTCCAGGTATCCTATTCAGTACGAGCAACACCTGCAAGTTTGTTACACAAGAAGACAAAACTTGTGCAGATACGCATGCCAGCTATGTTGTACTATTCACATCCAGGGACCTGGTTCCTTGTAGTTAGCTGCTCATCATCAAAACAACATATAGCAATACGGATGACCGGACCCTCAATTTCACTGCCAATGCCGCAGCTTTTCGCACCTCCATTAAGTTCACTTTTAAGTCTTGTGATTATATGTACATATAAAATGATTTTTTTTTATTACTTTGAAACTAGTTAAGAATCTAATGTCAATTTTCAATGCACATATCTTGCTTGCTCACAAACGAATAAATACACACGTATCTTGATTTTTTTCATGTAAAGAAAAATAAATCTTAATGTTATTTATAATGAAAAGAGCAAGAAAAACTCGTACAAAAATGGAGTCGTGATTTCAACTTTATGGATTATGGATTATGGATTATGGATTATGAATTTTTAAATAATGACTTCAGTTGAAATCTTGACTCCATTTTTGTGCAATTTTTTCTTGCTCTTTTCAATAGAACTACTACTAGGTAGCATTATATTAAGCTAATTATTTTAGTTTTTACCTCTATATTCTTTAAAAGAAAATTATTTAAGTGTATGGGTGGTTAAATTTACTAATAAATGGTCCATAAATTGATAATTCCACCCAATTTTTATTTATTTAGTTTCATGGATTGTCTCCCCAATTGAAATGTCTTTAATTGTTGTTATGTATTAAACTTGTATCCAGTGGTGGAGCCGCATTATTATTAGGGGATTCAGCCGAATCCACTTCGGTGAAAAGTTATACTATTTTTATATGGAGAAAATTATTTTTTTGTATATATATAATTGATGTTGAACCCTCTTTGGTTAATTCGTGTGCCTACATTTTTCGATTTTGAACCCTCTTGGTGAAAATTCTAGCTCCGCCACTGCTTGTATCTAGTGAGGCATATATTCTTTAAGGATGTTGAGCATTAGTAAAATAACAACAACAGTTGGTATTGGGCTTAAGTGTATGCAGTCCATACCACTACCTCAGATGTGAGATAGATAGGTTGTTTCTGATAGACCCCCGAATCAAAATAAAATAATCTAGACAAGAAATAGTAAAATAACAAAATACAATAGAAATCAACATATATATCTAATAATACCATAAACAAGCTACACCAAGTAATACAACATCCCAAACTCATACTAACCTTCTACTCTAATGTGCCTCCTCCATAACTTCCTATCTAGGTTCATGTCCTCGATAAGTTGGAGCTGCTCCATGTCATGTCTAATCACCTTTCTCCAATATTTCTTTGGTCTACCTCTACCTCACTTGAAACCATCCCCACACCTGCTGCTGTAAATCTGTGCCCCTTCTCATCATATGACCAAACCATCTCAACCTTGTTTCCCTTATCTTGGCTTTCACTGAAGCCACTCCTACCTTATCTCGAATAACCTTATTTCTAATACTATCTTTTCTAGTACACCCACACATCCATCGAGGTATTCTCATCTCCGCTACCTTCATCTTCTGGATGTGGGCCTTCTTAACAAGCCAGCACTCTGTCCTAAACAATAAAATCAGTGTCTAACTACCACTCTGTAAAATTTGCCTTTAAGTTTAAGAGGTACCTTTTTGTCACACAAGATTTTGGAGGCAAGCTTCTCTTTCATCCACCCTACCCTAGTCGATAAGTGACTTCTTCGTCAATCTCTCCATTCTCCTGAATCATAGACCCTATATACTTGAAACTATATCTCTTATTGATAGAATGAGTATCAAGATTAACAACCATATTGAAATCATGCTACACCTCGCTATACTTATACTCCATATATTTCGTCTTGGACCTACTCAACCTAAATCCTTTAGACTCAAGGGTTTGCCTCCAAACCATTAATTTAGCATTAAATCCACTACATGTCTCATCAATCAAGACCATATCATTCAAAAAAAGCAAACAGTAAGGCACCTCACCTTGAATTTTCCACGTCAAAACATCCATCACCAAGGAAAAAATGAACGAACTAAACGTCAATCCTTGGTGTAACCCCATCAAGATGGGAAAGTACTCCGAGTACCCTCCCCTAGTCCTAACCCGAGTCTTCGATCCATTGTACATATTCTTAATCGCCCTAACATACACCATAGGTACACCTTTAGCCTCCAAACATCTCCAAAGAACCTCCCTAGGAACTCTATCATAAGTCTTTTCGAAGTCGATAGACACTATGAGCAAATCCTTCATTCTTTCCGTATACTACTCCACCATTCTCCTAGCGAGATGGATGGATTTATTAGTCGAGCGTATTGACATAAATACAAACTGGTTTTCAGAAATAGTAACGTTCCTATACAACCTCAACTCTATCACCCTCTCCCAAACCTTCATAGTGTGACTCAATAGCTTGATACCCCTATAATTATTGCAATCCTGAATGCCTCCCTTATTCTTATACAACGAAATCATCTACTCCACCTCCAAGATTCAGGCATCCTTGCCGTCTTGAAAATTATGTTAAACAATCGAGTCAACCACTCCATACCTGCCCCTCCCGTGCACTTCAAATATCCATGGGGATCTCATCTGACCCCGTCGCTCTACCTCTACACATCCCATGTATAGCCCCCTTAACCTTCTCAACCTTAATGCGCCTACAATAACCATAATCGCATAACCTTTTGGAATGCTCCAAATCCTTCAACATAATGCTAGTATCCCTTCATTTGTTCAGGAGCTCATGGAAGTAAGACTGCCATCTCTTTGTAATACGACCCTTCTCCACCAAAACTTTGTCTCCCACATCCTTAATACACTTCACTTGATCAAGTCTGGAGCCTTTATGTCCCTAACCTTAGGTAGCCTATTCAACTTTTTTCCCCACCTTTACTATTTAACGTTGTGTATAAACTCTCAAAAGCAGCATCCTTAGCCATCGGGAATGATAACTTCACCTTTTTTCTAGAAATCATATACTCCCAATTCTTCCGTTTATCCTCTTTATCCTTACTCTCAACCAACTTTGCATATGCTTTCTTCTTAGCCTCCACCATCTTCCACCACCAGTCCCCTTGGTGTTTGCTCGAGAGGCTTCACGAGACACCCAACAGCTCTCTAGTTGTCTCCCAAATGTAACTGGTAATCTTATCCCATATACTATTAGCATCCCCTCCACTCTCCCAAGCCTTCCCCTTCATCAATTTATCCCTTATATCCAGTGCACTAGCCAAAGTCAGATTGCCCTATCTAATACTAGGATGATCCTCCATAACTCTCCTCCTCCGCTCATTTATGATCTCCAAGTCCATCACCAAAAGCCAATATTGGGTCGAAAGACTCTCACTCAATAAGATGTTACAGCCCTTACAAATACTTCTATATTCTTTCCTGAGGAGCAAAAATTCAATCTGGGTCTTGGCCACCAAATTACAGAAGGTACCAAGTGAACCTCCTTCTTGGGAAAATTTGAATTAACTACCTACCACCAATCCAAATGCACAAGAAAAATTCAAAAGTGCCACTCGTTCGTCATTCCTTATACCAAACCCACAACCTCCATGCACATCATCATAACCCCTTGAAGAAGACCCTATGTGCCATTGAAATCCCCTCCTATAAAAAGCTTCTCGTTACTAGGGACATCCCTCACCATCTCGTCCAAAGCCTCCCAAAACCTCTTCTTCTCTTCCTCATCCAAGCCTATATGCGGGGCATATGCACTAATAATATTCCAAGAAGACTCTCTACTAACTAGTTTAATTAACATCATCCTATTGTTGACCCTCTTAACCTCTACCACTTGCCTTCTGAGCTCATCATCTACTAGGATGCCTACACCATTCCTGTTCCTCACGCTTCCTGAGTACCACAACTTTTAACCATCAACTACCCTCGCCTTAGTACCTGCCTATTTGGTATCTTGGAGACAAGCTATATTAATTCACCTTTTTTCTAAGAATTTTCACTAGCACTAATGATTTCTCAAATAAAGAACATATTTTCCATGATCCTACTCTCAACCTACAACCACCTTTAGCCCTTTTACCCTTCTTTCTCGCTGCCCTACCCCGACCCCGACCCAAGCTCCGCCCAAAGACATGGCCCTAAGTCAATACCATCTACCATAACCATCAGAGATTAGAGACTGCACCAACCAATAGCACTAAGAGCACACAGTCTAGACAACAATGCAAACCAAAAACGTTACTATCAAGCCCACACTACAGAACTACTAAGAACAATAAAAATGAATAAAACACAAGTAGAATTAACAAGTAAATCACTACTATGAAATATAGAAATAAATAAGTAAATTGTCACCCACAGACAAGATAGTCAGCGAAGGCGCGAAGATAAAAGGGATTGAAGTACAAATAGTACACAAGACAGACAGTAGCAACCACTAGAATCAAGAAATTTATACACACGACTAGAAGAGATGGAGTGAGTGCACCTGATTGAAGTTGGGTCAGTTTACTTAGTTGAGTCACCGAATTTTGATAATTTGCGATGAAAATTGGTTGCTGAAATCTTGACGTCACCATTTGTGAAGAGGTGTCGGATCTGTACTTGTAGCACCTGTAAAGGGATAGAAAGAAAAAAAGAAGAGAGTTATGATCACGCGAGAAGTGAGGAAAAAATAATGATTAGTTACGCTGAAAACTGACGTCACTTGTCGGAAACTGATGGGTTGCTAGACCGACGAGAAACCGCTAAAGTTTAGTGGTCGACGCAAGAAGTGAGAAAAAAAATGATAATCTGCTTAGCCCAAAACTGACGTCACTCGCCGGAAACTAATGGGGTTGTTGGGTCGCAGAGATGGGATTGAATCTTGGATGGACAGAAGAATTAACCAGCGTAAAGTCAGCGGGTAACCGGTCAGAGTCGACCACGACGACGATTAACCGAATGGACAATGGCAGGAATCGACCACGACATTGTCCATTTGTTTCAAATCCAAAGTTGAGCATTAGTACAATTTTAGGAAAATATTTACAGTAGATTTCTGCTCTTAATGGAAGAGCAATTAACTTCAATAAGTAATGACAATATTTAATGTGAGTTTAATAGGGTTATATTAGTCAATCTGCACCCCTTATTAATTTCTCCTTAAGAGTTGTGCAAATGACAAACATGTCAAGTAATATGAGACGAAGGGAATGATATATAACGCATAACTTATTGATTATGTGAAAATATAAACTTATGCTCCTCGGAAAAACAACTTGCTTTGAGTGGAAAAAATTAAATGCCAACAAAAATAATAGAAAATCTTATTTAGAGGTCTCGAGTACAAGTTTCTAAAAAAAAATCTTGTTAAAAGCATTGTTCTAGTCTCCTAGAAATGGACCTTGTTTTGCTCAAATTATTGACGAAAGTGACCCTAAAATGTGCAAATTCAAATTTAATCGAATCCCAAAATAAACGATGATGGTTTAGGTGAAAAAAAAGAAAATAATTGATAGTTGGAATGTGAAGCTTGCGAAAAAGTAATAGTTCAGGTGCTTTTTTGACTATGAATTCTTAAGAGAAACTATATCGAGGAGGATAGAAGTTGTGTTCTTCAAGCCAAGTATTGAGCTTGTCAACTCTCTTTGCTTTAGGGTGTGTTTGGTATGAAGGTAAAATATTATCCACGGACTTATTATTTCAAGATCATTTATACATCATTTAGCAAAAAGCTCTAGAAGTGGGATGGGTTAGGGTGTGGGGTCTTGAGGGTGACGTGGTGGGATGGTCAAGGGTAGAGGTGTTAAAATGAACTCAAATTGAGCTAATCCGTCCAACCCGCCCAATATTTAATGGGTTGGGTTCAAGATAATTTACTAATGGGTAAATCTCAACTCATTTTTAAATTGGGTTCAAATGAGCCCAATCAATCTTCACTTCAACCCGTTTAATAAAAAATATTTTTCATAATGAAAGTAAGAAAAAACAAGTGATAATATGTCTTTCTACTCTTAAAATGACCCACCACTCCTCCCCCACCTCACCCCAACCCCACTACACCCCTTGCTTACCCTACTTACCCTTCCTCCACTAAATATATTATTTTTATTTTTTAAAAGAAATTTATAATTTTTTTTGCCCCCACCCCTCCTTATCCCCATTCCCCTCCCTACCTAGACCCCCACCCTCACCCCCACCTCCACCCAAAAATTTAATTCTTTTTTTTTTTTAAAATGAAAATCTTTTCTTACCTCACGATCAAAATTCTAAGCGGGTCAAATTAGGCGGGTCAAGACCCAACCCTTTTTTTACCCATTTCAATCCAAAGTGAATTTGGGCGGGTCATGACCCAACCCAATAACCAATTCAACTCATTTAATATTTTCAATCTCAATCCAACCCGCTCATTTGACACCCCTAGTCAAGGGGTAGGGGTTGGTGGTGTTAAATAGAGGACATAATAAACATAGAATGTCACTTGTAGAACTTGTTTTTCCTACTTCCATTAAGAAAATTATTTTCCTCATTTTTAAGGAACTTGTTTTACCAACCAGGTTCTTCCGACTAACTTTTGGAAAGAATGTAGTTGATTGAGGAGGTAGAGAGTAGTGTTAGTGTTGTCATGTGGTTCGTTATATTGAAGTGTCAGTAGTGATCTAGTAACGATGGTGATCTATTTCTTTTATTTTTCAGGAAAGTTGGTAAATATGTAGGATTCGAAAAATCTTCAATTTACGATGAACATTAATATACCCAATATACCCTCTTGAACTATCTATCAATAGCAAAAGGAGCTTCGGGATACTAGAAATGGACTCACCTTTGCAAGCTAAATATGAAGATCTCGTCACTTGCTTCATCTTCGAGAAAATTAATGGCCCAAAACAAGAGTATACGGAATTCGTCATTGAAGAGAGCTTCTAGCGGTGCCATTTAAGGATTATGTTAGGGAAGTCAGAATTAGAAAACCCTACTATAGGGCATTTTTATAGTTGGGCAAGACCCATTGGTGGATCGGGTCTTGACTCTTCAAATATCTTTTTATTTTTATTTTTTGGGCTCACTTGAGTAATTTTGTACAAACATTACTTTTTTTATTTAATAAAATGGGTCAGGCCCAAAGTTAATTTTTTTTTTAAAAAGTATATATATCTCAAAAAATCTTCTTGTTATCTTTGCTTCTGATGCTGTTCAAACCCTCTCCTCAAAAAGAAGAAAGTATACACCGTCGTCATAATATAATTTATCCAATTATGAGTCAGGTTGAATTCAATAGGAAACAATTTTGGAACATAGTAATTTAATTTAAACTCATAATGATCTAATGTAGAGCTAAACCACCACTAATTATTGTGAATCAATTGTTCTTAGCCTCGAATAATAGTTCTTTATTACTTTATCTCGAACACTAACAAGACCACTGGAAAGAGAAAAAACACTTTATTACTTACTAACCGTCTATTATGATTCTTGTTCTCCTCATTTTCCTATCTAGAAATAGGGTCAAGTTCTTGATGAACTATGGCTGTGTCATATTATGTCTGTTCACTTCTCCGTAATTCTTCCTTGGTTGATCTCAAAGGCGGAGCCAGCCTATTAATAAGGAGTTCATCCAAAACTCCTTCGACAAATTTTTTTATTATTAATATATGATTAAAATAATTTTTATATTTATATTGTAGATGTTGAACCCCCTTAACAGAAATTCTCGCTCCGCCTCTGATTGATCTTTACCTCTCCTCGGACCTATCACTGTCAATCTCTCGCACTTCCTCACAAGGGCTTGTGTGCTCTTCCTCTTCACATACTCGAACCATCTCAACGTCTTTCTCGCATCTTGTCCTTTACGAAAACTATTTTCACATTGTCCCGCATATCTTTATTATTAATCTTATCTCTTCTAGTATATCAACGTATTCCTCTAACCATTTTTATTTCTGCTATCTTCATCTTTTGAGTCTGAGAATTCCTGGTTGATCATCATTCCACTTCGTGTAATATAGTCGATCTAACTATCACTTTATTAAAATTTTTAAATCGAGATGACACATTCTCAAGTCATCAAAGTAAGATAATAAATTGGCTAGACATCTTGGAATGAGTGAATAAGAGTTTTGGAAAGACTAAAATGTCACAAATGTGACTAGACATGACAAGTGTTATAACATCATCTTGAATTAGTTAATTTCAAATTAGTTGTCATATTCCGCTTCTAAATAAATTAAGTAATATTATAGAATATATATTTTATCATATTAATATGATGAAAAATTATAAAATATACTTTTTCATTGCATTAAATAAGAATATATGAATTGAAAAAAAAATCCATCTCAGTGATTATTTGACAAACCTTTCGAAACTTGTTTATATTGAGAAGTATATTTTGAAAAATAATATATATATTTTAAAATTGTAGTAGTATTTGACTCATTATTTTTACAAGAATTTTATCAGATAAAGAATATTACATGTTTTATTAGAAAAATGCAATTTTTGAAATTTAAACTGTAGTTCAAACGCAATTATTACTGACGATTAATAGTTCACACAAAATCAAACATAGCATTGTTTACCTTTTATCATCTCAAATTAAATTTAGTATAATGTGAGAGAAAGTAAAATTCAAAATAAATTATAATGATTCAAAATCATATTTTATTCAATATATTCAACTCTTTTCTCCTTCAAGGCATTACGTTTTTTGTATATCCTTTTTAGGTTATATTTTATAATGATTTTATAATGCTTTTCTAGTGAATTAAATGATGAATTTTGTATTTGTTGATAAAGTTCTCATTTTTAGTTCTATAAAATTCACGTGATATATAGATAAAGAGAAGAAACGTAAGGTCTAGATAGCGGCGGACTCAAAATTTTGAGTTTGTGGGTGCTCAATTTTTTAAAAAAGGTATAGTTACTATTAATTATATAGTATAAGTGCACAATTAATTGATGATGACAATGAAGAAATTTGATTAAAACTATTCATATTTATAGTATAAATATCATGAATTTTTGAGAAAAACACAATCGCCGAATAAAAAAAAATTGTTGGTTAAGTTAAAGTTCATGGGTAAAAATAAAATAAAATATTGAGGGATCAAACTTTGGTATCTTTAATTCTTTATTTATGAGGTCAACATTGGGATTTGGGTCAAACAACGGCAACAAAAGAACTATTTATGAAGTCAGCATTGAGATTTGAATCAAACAGTGGAAATAAAAGAAAAATTTATGAAATCGGCAATGGAATAAAGAACTATTTATGAGGCCGACATTAGGATTTGGATCAAACAGTGGCAACAAAAGAACTAAAAATTATGTCAAAAAAGAAATTCAATGGGGTTTGAACTCTCGCACGCTCCTACTTGAAAGTTTCCACCACCAACGCACCAAGTCAGATTTAATGTCTATAGATGCTTTTGGATTTATTATATCCTTTTTCTTCAATTTCTAATATAATTGTACCTATTCTGAGTTAAGATCAATGGGTGCTCGAGCATTCATTTTTTATCTGTAGATTCATTTCCCTTGACTTGAACTTTTTTTTACCAATAAAGCACCTTTGGATCTGTTATTTTTGTATAATCAATAAATTTCTAGTTCAAGCGATATTTATTAGGTCCTGAATTCGAGCAAGCAATCACAAAGTCATGAATTTGAACAAGTAATTACTGAGCAACAAATTCAAACAAACAATTACCAGTATTGTTAGCAACAAAAATAGATTATTTACATCACATCATTTACAGTATCTCCTTTTTTCTAATCGTGTTGAAGTCTGTCTCTCTGCTCTGTTCTTTCAGTAAAACTTAACAGACATTTAAACAATAATAAAATTATCACCTAACTTATGCATTACGAGTTCAAGCAAACAACCACTTGCTCAGAAATTCAAACAAACAAGTACTACATCACAAATCCAGGTTTTATGGAGACGAAAATCATGATTGATAAATTACCAGTTCGAACAAACAATTACTAGTTCACCGGTTCGAACAAATAATTTTTAAATCTCAAATTTAAACAATTAATTACTAAGTTGCAAATTCAAAGAAGTAATTATCAAACTAAACAAACAATTACTAATTACTAATTCAACTTACATTAGAGTAAACTATTTACATCATATTCCTCAAGCGTTATTCTCTCTCGAATCTTGCTCACGTGTCTCTATGTTGTACTTCAATAGAACTTCATATACATCAAAGCAGTAATAAAATCAACATTATGAATCACGAACTCAAACACATAATTTATAATTATCAACTTCATATATATCAAAGCAATAATAAAATCATCATTTAGCTTATAAATCACGAATTCAAACAAGCAATTATCAACTTCACATACATCAAAACAATAATAAAATCATTATTCAGCTTATGAATCACTAACTCGAACAAACAATTATAAACTTCACATACATCAGAGCAATAATACAATCGACATTTAGCTTATAAATCACGAACTCAAACAAACAATTACTACATCACAAATTCAAACAAACAATTATCATATCATGAGTTTAACACAAATTTACAAATGCATTTCAAATTGAAGTAAACTATCTACTGCATCATATTCATCGAGCGTTGTTCTTTCTCGAATCTTGTTCAAGTGTCTCTACTCTGTACTTCACTAAAACTTCATATACACGTCACAACAACCGTAAAATCATCATTCAACTTATAAATCAAGAAATCAAATAAGCAATTATTATATCGCAAATTTAAATAAATAATTACAAATACAATTCACGTTAGAGTAAACCATCTACATCATACCTCCTTAAGCGTTGTTCTTTCTCGAATCTTGCTGAGGCGCCTCTACTTTGTACTTCAACAAAACTTCATACGCATCATAACAATATTAAAATCATCATTCAACTTATATAATCATGAACTCGATCAAGCAATTACCATATCACAAATTCAAACAAACAATTATCATATCATGAATTTAACACAAATAATTACAAATACAATTTATGCTGGAGTAAACTAAATCACAAACTCAAACAAGTAATTATCATATCACAAATTCAAACAAATAATTATTATATCTAATTTTATACTAGTTAAAATATATGTATAAGTCCTAAAAAGAAACTAGTAAGATCTATTTTCTTCCTTTAAATTATTAAAGTTAATTTTTCATGTCTCTACTTGTTAATGTATGAAAAAACATGCAAGTTTTTATTATTAGGTTCTTAATAAGTTTTGAAGTTGTGATATATTTTCATTTAATAAGTATGTATAATCACAAAATTTAAAGTGAACTAGTCTATATGTCGAATAAAATTTAGGTTCTCGTTTGTATGGTTAAGACTAGTTGTTGGATCTTGAAAAAACTGAAGAAAATTTGTTAAGTCTAGACTAAGTTCTATTTCATTTTGAAAAAATATTTATTTTTTATTTAATTGAGTTTTATTCTGATAGTCAATTATTTTTTTACATTGATGTTGAAGATGAATCTCAAAGTCAATAGTTGGAGTCCTTATCATCGTAATACACATATCAAACATACAAATTAAACAACCAAACAATACTAAATCTTATAACTTTATTTCGGGTGCTTAAATTGGTGAACGAAAATGACTCACACAGATGAAACTTGGGAGGATCGTAACTATAAAGGCAAATGTGATGATCGTGATAAAAATGAAAATTATGGATCCTTAAACACACAACATGAGCAGCAACAATCAAATACTTATTTGTTTATATTAAGTTCCTGTTCCTCGCAGCTTTTTTTTTTTTTTGGTTAAAAGGGTTTATATTATATTAGATAAATAGAGTTGGTAGTACAAGTAGGCGGCTCATGGCTAGTCGGAGAAAGTTCTGGCCTAACGTTATTAGTACAAATATTAGTAGTACATACATAGCTAGTACAACTAGAGCTAGGGGCATCTTGATAGTGCCCTACAAAAGAAGTTCCATCGTTGTCTGCTTGGTACCGGTCCCGAACAAACAAAGGCGAAACTGTCCATTCCTTTCAAAAACAGTTACTTCCTAACTTAGTGCCCTCCTTTGCTAGCAAGTCCGCCACACCGTTTGTTTCCTCCTGTTCATGGAGGACCTACGGGCTCCCCGTTTACTTCAGAAGATCTCTGCAAAAATGTAGGTAGTTAGATTCATCATACACAGTTACATTATCCTCGCAGCTCTTGTACGACTAGAGTTGGGAAGAACTTAATATAAACAGACAATTGTCTAATTGTCAATGCTCAAATTGAGTGCTTAAGAATCTATAATTTTAAATTTTTATACCGATTATCACATTAATGTCTTTATATCCACGATCCTCAAAAATTTCTCTAATAGAAGCCATTTCCTCTCAACAATTTAAGCATCTAAAGCAGATAAAGTTATATGATTAATATTTCTTGATTTTTTAATATGTGTTTGATATGCAGATTAGAAAAAAATGGGCTATCAACTATTAACTTTGAGATCCAATCTGATCCATTCTTAGCATAATGATAATGGGCTATCAAGACTTTGCTATAGGAGTGAAACTCAATTAAATTTAAATTAAATATTTTTTTGAGATGAATATAAATCATACCTAGACTAATCAAGTTTTATTCATTGTTTTTGAGATTCTGCAATTGATCTTAATTGTACGAGTAAAAAAAATACGTATTATTTGAGATTCGGTTCAATTCACTTTTAAGTTTTGTGATTATATGTATATATTAAATGATAATATTTCATTACTTCATAACTAATTATGAATTTGATAATGTCGATATTTTAACTCACGCTTTAATAGATAGAGATACAAAAATTAATTTTGATAATATAAAAAATATAAAAATAAATTCTACTGAACTTTTTAAAGAGCTTATACAGTGTTCTACCTTCTATGAAAGTAGGTATAGAATATGTAGCTCATGGTGAAAAATATAAATACCAAACTATCAAACTCTAAAATTATCGCAGAAATTTATTAAGAAAAAAAATGATATATATTACTTTAAAATTGAGAAAGTTACAAGTTCACACTGCTACCAAAGTAAGTCATTTAAATACTTACAAAAAGCTAATTAATCTTCAAGAAAAAACTTTATAAAACACAACTAACATTACCACAACTAGCTTATTTATTAATTTCTTATTCTTAATTTTGTTTCTCAAAAAAAACTCACGACTTTCAATTTCTCTCCAGTAATATAAAATATTTGTGCTATTTTTATAACAATGATATTAGGGGCTTTGGAAAGTCTGAATAAACTTAATTTTAACTATTCTGTTGAGCAATTAATCACAATTAAAAAGATCTTAAATATTGATAAATAACAAATAAAATTTCTTAGGATTAGAACAAGACCAATTTCGAGAGAGCAACAATGAAGAAAACATAACAATTCGAATCTAAACACGATATATCACAAAAATCAGTGAAACTCACAAAAAGAAAGATATAAGGTCGTTAGATCATACTACAGACATCTAGAACTACACTATTAATAACATCACAGAAAGTTGGGATACATATTATAAAAATATTTAAACTTATAAAGATGTAAAAGCGATCCAATTTATCTCAAAAAAGACATACCTCATCGAAAGAATGAAAGATCCCAAATAAAGATGGCTGTACAACAAAAGAAGATGGAATCAAAGCTCATAAAAGCAGATTTGACGGTTAAAATAAAGAAGATGAAAGATCAGGCTCATATGAAATACATACTAGAAAATGAGGATTGAAGATACTCACCAAGTTCATCTAAGTTAAAGTTACACGAAGTCCTTTCGAATCTACGGATTGAGGTGAGTTTTCATAGACAAAGGACAAGATTTGAAGTCTATAATGGCTCTGATACCGAGGGAGAACAAAGCTTGAAAGAATAAGGAGAGAAACAACTTTTCAGCGCTGGTGGGTCAATGAATATGGAGGAAAACCCTGCCTTATAAAGCCCTAAAAAATCATTCTACAACTTAGTAATAAACTCAATGTTTAGCAGCGGTGTTAGAAATAAACTCTAATATTTTAGTTGAAATAAAAATAATTGGGTCGTTTTGGTTGTTTCTTTTGAGCCTTACGTGGAATTTGATTGGACTGTTAATTTTAGCTCAACTTAAGGGATAAATTTGGTTTCCTTTTGGGCTCTTTTGGACGCAATTTTGAATCTCTTCAAAACTAAATTTTAGCCCCTAATATTTCTATTCTTAGACTTTAACTTGGGCCTCCAAATAGCTATCGCATTTTAACAATTCATTTCTCTTGGACTTGACCTCTTCTTCCCCAAAAGAACACCTTTCAATCGGCTATTGTCGTGTAATCGATAAGTCACGAGTTCAACCAAGCAATTATTAGCTCATGAGTTCAACCGAGCATTACTAATGATGTTAGCATTAGAATAGAATATCTACATCGTATCACTTACAATATCATTCTTTCTCTAATTCTGCTGGGTCTCCCTTTTTTTTTTTTTACTTTAGAAAAACTTCAGATACATTAAAACAATAATTAAACTATCACTCACTGAGTGAAACTTAGCAAATCTTATTCATGCTTTCATGATAGATGAAGGGTCATGACTTATAGATCGCAAGTTCGAACAAGTACTTACTAGCTCACGAATTTAAACAAGCAATTATTAGATGCCAAATTCAAGCAAGTAATTACTAGGTCACAAATTCAAATAAAGTAATAACAAAGTTATATCACTAGCCGAATGGAAATGGCAAATCTTATTCAGGATTTTATGTGAGCAATTACTTGCTAACAAATTCGAAAAGGCAATTACTGAGTCACAAATTCAAGCACAATAATTATCAAGATCATGAGTTCAAGCAATTTACTAATACAATTTATATTAGTGTAAACTATCTATATTACTCCTGTTCGAGTATCCCTTTTCTCGAATCCTAATGAATTTCTTAAATACATATAATTTTACAAAGATCCACTCATTCAAAAACTCAACAATAACAGTAACTGATTATTTTTGATTATAATCCTTCCATATAATATAGATAATATATTTTACATCGTGCATAATTTTTCTGTACAAAATTTAAGGTGACGAATTATAAAATATAAACTTATCAATTAAATTTTACCTTTTTATAAAAAAATTAATCACATTTGAAATTCTATTTTTAGGAAAATTGAAATTAGTTCTAAAATTAATTTAAAAATTGGGCAAGTTTATGTCAATGGGTTTATGGTGTTTCTCATTTTCCTTTTCCACCTTCACTTTACCAATAATAAGCATTTCACAATCATGTCTTGAAAGAGCCTTTGATAGGCTGGAATGATCCTTCATTAGGCAAGCCCTGTTTTTTTTTTTCAATTTCCCCCTAGGCTCTTCAAACTTATCATGTCCTTCATCTCCACCTCATCTATTTCCATCCTTGTCAATGGGGGCTACACATCTAGTTTCAATCCTTCCAGGGGAATAAGACAGAGGGATCCCCTATCTCCTTACATTTCCATCTTTTGTATGGAGTTTCTGTCTAGAAGGATTAATCATAAAGTGGACACTCTTTAGTGGAATCCCATTCAAATTAATTGTAGAGGCCCAAAAATCTCCCATCTTTTCTTCGTGGATGAACTTACCCTATTTGCTAAACCTGACATTCTCAATTATACTACCATTGCTAGAACTCTTGTCATCTTCAACACTCACTCCGGCCAAAAAGTTAATCTGGCCAAATCTACGGTGCTTTTCTCCTCCAACTGCCACACCTCTACTAAGGATCATCTCGCATATAATCTTGGCATTAAGGCCAACAACTCTTTTGGGAAGTACTTGGGCTTACCCGTTTTCCATGGCCCTCCAAAACTCAATGACTTCCAGTTCATTCTTAATAATTGAAGTACCAAATTAGCTGATTGGAAGGTTAAATTCCTAAACATGGCCGGTAGGACCACTCTTGCTAAGGCTAGTCTGGGAAGTATTCCCAACCATGTCATGTAGTATATCCTTCTTCAGATTCATAACCTTATTGATAGGGACTAAAGAAACTTCATATGGGGCACTAATGACTTCAAAAAAAAGAATGCACATGGTTAGGTAGGACACTATCACCCAACCCAAACACTTGGGTGGTCTGGGTATGCAAAAAACTAGTATGAAAAAAGAAACTTTGATTTCCAGTTTAGCCTGGAGACTACATTCTAATACCTCTCCCTTATGGGCTAGATTTCTTACCCAAAGAGCACAGCTAACACCGGAAGACACATTTCTTCCCATTCTATAGAATCTGGAGGAATGTTCATAGAGCATGGAACCTGTGTCATTATCTTTTTCAATGGTTTGTTTATAATAAACACAAAGTTAATATTTGGGGATATATATGGGTCCCTAATAACCCTCATTTATGCTCCATTATTCAAGGACCACTCCCCAAACCCTGTCCCTCCTTCCAACGTTCTTCCTTTTGGCAAAATGGAGTCTGAAATATTGATTCCCTCCCTTTTGACATTCCCAACACAATTAAATTCAACATCCAAAACTCTTTTCTGCCTAACTGTAAAAGTCAATCTGACACTCCTCTCTGGCTTCCAACCGGCAACAGAGTCTTCTATTGCAAAATTATCTACCATCACATATTCTATCAAAAGTAGCACTCAAGTCATAGCTACCCTCTGTTAGGTTGGATTTGGAAACTCCAGATTCCTAACAAAATCAAGTTCTTTCTTTGGCTCCTCCACCATGACACCCTTCCCACCAATTCTACTTTGGCCTATAGAGGTTTAACATCCTTTCTTACTGTAATAATTGCAACCATCAACTGGGAGATGTTTCTCACCTTTTTTTCAATTGTCTTCATATTGTTTCCTTCTGGCAAGACCTCATTGAAGGTTATAATGGAGACAAAGCCATCCCCCCCAACTTTTCCACCCTTCTAGATGGAATAACACTTGGAAGTTGTTTAAGGATTCTAGTAATGACAACCTTCTAGACTGGGCAACCTTACTTCCATTTTTCATTGGACCATCTGGAAGAATAGGAATTCTAATATGTTTAATTACAAATCCTTACCATCCCCCCACATCTTTCAAAACTTCCTACTCAGAGGAAGTCAAATTCTTTCATCTAAAAACTCACGGAACCCCTAAGCTGATTAGTACTATAGAAATCAACTGGAATTCCCCCAGGCACTTCTATAAGTTTAACACAAATGGATCTAGTTTTGGAAATACTGGTAGGGGTGGCATAGGAGGTGTTATGAGGAACTCTAATGGTGACTGGATCTTGGGCTTCTCTTAGAGTTTTTTGCACGCAACTAACAATTTTATGAAACTTGTTTTTTGCATGCCACTAACAATTTTATAGAACTTCTAGCTCTTAGAAAAGGCCTGCAGCTAGTTTTGGAGTATAATTTCAACCCCATTGTTATAAATATTGACTCGGAAGATGTGATGCATATGCTTAAAAATGTAAATCCACTCTTTAACTTTACATTCATGATTGCAGGTTGATGCTAAGAAGGCTAGGCGGACCTCCTGTCTAACATAGCTACAGGGAACAGAACAAAGTAGCGAATGTTCTGGCAAAGAAAGGTACAAAAAGTGACTTTTTGGAAAACTGCAAGATTTTTGTTGCTTTCTTCCCCTCACCTCCACACCCCTTGTAGCCCATACAATATGGGATGATATGCAAAGGAAAAGTTTCTGTAGGACAATTTCTAACCTGCAAATGCTTGGGCTACGCAATCTTCAAAAACATAATATTACTATTCAAAAAACTATCCATATTCAGCAACTATGTGCATGCCTCTCTCTTCTAATATGATTTTCTTCATCAATCAACCCATTCCAGGTCACTTCTCTTTCTCTTTTTAGTACTTTTTCATGACGAATTCAGAATTTAAAGTTATGAATTTCAAATTTTAAATTCTATTCTGAGTTAGTTTAATATTATAATTTTAAAACAAAAACACTAGGTGGTTATTACCATATGTTCTAGTCTTAATGGATGGTAACTGTTGATAGTGGGAGGTAAAAGACATTCAGTGGAATATGTCGAAATGCACGTAAGCTGGCACAACACACAGTTATAATAATAATAATAATAATAATAATAATAATAATAATAATAATAATAATAATACTAATAATAATAATAATAATAATAATAATAATCACTTCCATTCAATTTTTTGACGTATTTTTCTTTTTAATTCATTTTTCCCTTTTTAGCAATTTTCTAATTTCAATTTTTCATATGACATGTTTAAAGATATTTTAGTACATTTGACATGTCTATACAAAATTTAGAAATCTTCTTAATTTACTTAAACTAAGTGTCAAATCATCAATTTGAAACGAAGGGAGTAATAATTTAATGACAAACATAAGATATAGATCAAAGTTATTAAGTTCTCTCCAACTCATCGTATCTTTCTCATTTACTTAGTTGTTCGATGTATCTTGTTATTTTGTTGCCGTTATTTTTTTTCTTTTAATTTTGTTTTGATTACATCTTTTTTTAGTCAATGTATATCCAAAAAGACCTCTCTATCCTGCAAAGATAGGACTAAGATTTGTCTACGTCGTAACCTCCTTTAGTTACTTATGAGATTACACCACATATGTTACTATTGATTTAATTATTATTTTTTACTATGTATATCATTTGGCTATTAACCTCCTTTGTCTCTTGAATTGTCAAAATTTAGAATCAAAATACAAAGCCTGTTAGATATAATTTAAGTTGAATCTAACTGTCTTTGTCAAAGAGTATTGATTCAGTTGAACTAGTTACTTTTATTCTTCGTCGGTCTACACATGGTTAAGTTGAATCTCTTATATCTGTCAGATGTATTTGATTCAATTGAACCCGTTACATTTATTCTTCTTCCTCCTACTTATACTTTGAGTTGAGTCTATTGTCTTTGTCAAAAGTATAAGACTCAGTTGCATTCGTTACTTTCATTCTCCGTCTACCTACACATAGTTTGAGTTGATTTGTCTATCACCGTCAAAAGTAGTCTGTCTCTGTCAAAAGTAGTAGGTTCAGTTTAACTTGTTAACTTTTATTCTTCATCCGCCTACTTAAAGTTTATGTTTTTTTGATGTCTTTATCAAAAGTATTAGATTCAGTTGAACTCGTCCTTTTTTCTTCTTCATCCACTTTTTCATAGTTTAAGTTTAATCTATTGTCTCTATCAAATGTATTAGGTCCAGTTGAAACCATTACTTTTATTCTCCGTCTGCCTACACATGAATCGTTTTGTCAAAAGTATTATATTCGGTTGAACGTTATTTTTATTCTTCGTCCTACTACTTAAAGTTTTCGTTGAATTTGTTGTCTCTATCAAAAGTATTAAATTCATTTGAATTTGTTATTTTTATTCTTCATTCGCCTACACATAGTTTGAGTTGAATTTGAATTTGTTATTTTCTCCCTTTTTGATGATGACAAATCAACCATAGAACTTTGAGCATCAATACACATCCATCACATTTAATCAGTGTGATTACCACTCTGGAGATGAATGTTCCCCCTATCATTATTCTTCCACCATCATGCAATACAGGGACCTAGTCCCTTGTTTTCATTTACGGAAAAAACTTCTGATCACATGTTTGCTTCCCCTGTCACTGTTGTTATTTACAACACATGTTTTTCTCTCCTCGTCACTGTGCCTTACCATATTAGTAAGATGAGCACACACACCCCTGATCCTCACATATGAAATCAATATTCCCCTTTTAGCATCATTGAAAAGTATTAACAGTAAATCAAGAGTAAAGATAAGTACAAGATAATTAACTCATGGCCGTTGGGGCGACACTAACATGAAGAATATTTTTAAAATAAAAATAAATAATTAGCTTTAACATTCACTAATTAGGCTGAATACCATAACAATATACCAAAAAAATTTATAAAATGTATTGTTTGCAAAGGCCAAAATAGAAACTGACTCAGGAAGTTGACACACTAGGACTCATAGAAGGGGGTTTAGGGGAGATATATTTTAGAAACATGTCCATTCCAGTAGCCCCAGCAACATGAGCATCCAGTAGTTGTTTGGTGAGAGTTCTTACTTCAACATCAGTCCTTGGATTTCACCAGTCAACTTGTCAATTTTGGCCTTGAGTTTTTCATTTTCTGCTGTATGTTTTTCAGTAGTACCATGTCCCTTAGAGACTTTCTTTCTTTTGATAGCAATATGTTTTTTTTTGCTTATAGCAGGACTACTAAACTTTGGACCAGAGGACCTGGTCCTCTCAGTAATATGAACTTCTTGTATTTTATTCTTAGTTACAATTACAATATCAGTGTCGGTATTCTCATCTTACCCAACCCCCACTACTTCACCATTTACCTCCTTAGATGTGACAGCTTTCTTGAGTTTTCTTCTTTTGATGGTAGAGGACTTACTTTACTTCATGGCATCTACTAGTAATTTTTGTTCAGATCCCCTAGTGGAATAAGATCTAGTGCCTTGTACACCAGTGTCAATCATTTTCTCCTTTCCTTTACTGTCCTTAAGTTTCTTAATTTTCCAAATCAGATGTTGTTCATCATCACCCTTTTCATTTTCCTAATTTGTGGTAATACAAACTCTCTATCCTCTTCCAACTCATCTTTTTCTCCTGTTATTTGATCTTTCCCACTAGCAGAACCTTCCATGGGATCATTTCCAAGTACAAGTAACTTTTTAGCTACCAAATTTATGCTACTGAGAGAATCAGATTTCTTTACAAGAATCTTTTCATCAATTAGATTAGCAAATATAGAGTTTGACTCGTAAAGGGTAGGAGAACCAGGTCCTTATAAATTATCTGAAATTTCAGTACCTTTCAATTCCTCAGAGGGAACCTGGATTTGAAGGGCATTGGAGGACTCTAATTTTTTGAGGAAAGAGGTCCTTCAGATTGAAGAATCTTTTTCTCTATTGGGGAGCCATAACCTT
Organism: Capsicum pubescens; assembly: GCA_030864215.1. Taxonomy (NCBI): domain Eukaryota; kingdom Viridiplantae; phylum Streptophyta; class Magnoliopsida; order Solanales; family Solanaceae; genus Capsicum; species Capsicum pubescens. Next base: position 50,906,548 of record CM061544.1, read on the forward strand.
TGTTTAGGTTATCTATTTGGACATAACATTCATTGGGGCTTAGAGTTTCGACTGGAATAGTTTCACTTAGGGTCTCAAGAATCTCTTGGGAAGGACTGACTAGTGACACTCTTTATGGCTCTTGAGAATGATCAGAGGGTAAATCTTTCATGGGGCTTGAAGAAGAGGAAATTTCAGACATTTTGATATTTTTTAAGATGAAAAGAGGAGGGACCAGTTTTGATAAATTTTTGAGTTAATTGAGAAGATAATGAATTAAGGGGAATTGAATTTATAATTTAAAAGATGATTGTTTGACATATAAGAGATACCTTTTTGAAATGATGCATATGATGACAACGGTTGTAACTCTTCACAGTTAAACCAAATTGACAGCTTTTGTTCATATCGATTGGACAAGTGGCCCTTTTAAAATAGAAATTTTATAAAAAATTTAAGGCACAATTTTTTGGTACTCACCTGAGAGATAGGACCAAGTCCCTCTCTTTCTTGAGTGAATTTTTATCTTGTGATTGCGTCAACTATTTTTTTCCAACGCTTTCCCCATGGGTGAATACCTGCAAAGGTATGATACTGAGTTAGATTAACATGCACTTACTTTATCATAGATACCTGTCTCCTTGACATAGCCAATTTTGAGGAGTGACACTGACTCAGATGTTAGGTTAGGGCATTTTGATCAAGCTCAGTCTCAATTTTCTCTTTTAGAACAAGTTTGAGGACCAAGTTCTAGATTTTTACTTCACTCATACTACCTCAAGTTTCTTCTTTTAGGATGAATTCCTTTGGGCCCCAGGTCCCTTGTAATCATCTCTTACAAAGTGAGACACTTCCACGTTGAAGTGTCTTGAGAGTGAGAATTTAATCAGATCTTTAAAAATTGAGTATTCAACACAACTATTAACAGATATTTCTGACTGCAATCCCCTTTCTCATACCTGAATTCATGATCACAAGTTGGATTTGGGAACTCACTTGAGTTTGAGTTTTCAAAAAGAGGACAATGGTGTGATCAGAACTTTCTTGTCCCATTTAGGTAGAGAATTGTTCCTCACATTTTTTAGAGGTTTGAACCCCTTATGTTGTGTACTCTCCTGATGAACATATCAAAAATTATTAATTCTAGAAAACATTATTTCTACCACCATTGACAGTCTTTCTTTGCCATCCAGCAAGTTGAAATTCTCCTTGATAGCCCAGTCTTTTGCCATTATTAACACCCTGACTAAATAGTTTTGGAAGGATCTGTGAAGAAGCATTCCATTTAAGAGACTTGTTCAACTCTTCTCTTAAGCGGACCAGGTCCCTTTTTATCTTTTCATTCCTGTAAAGTGCAGTAAAGTGTTTTTGGGAATCTTCCAATCTTTCGTAAAGATTAACTTGAAGCCTTAAAGCTACTTTCTTCCCTTTTCCATCTACATCATTTATTTTCGTTGGATTACTTATCAAACTTAGATTTTCAGATTTCATCTCAGTAGTTAGTTCACATGCAGAGTCTATCAACACACTTGCAAGCCTTTTTATTTTTCTAGCCATGTAATTATCGAGATTCTCCTTAATATCAGATAGAGTTACCTTTTTTTCATCCTCTGTGTCTGCCATGAATGTAAATAAGGAATCACAGATAACTGGATTGTCTTTCACTACGAGCATAGAAACATCTCCTATCTTCTCATCTTCACCTGAATTACTGGAATAGACTCCCCATCCTACTAAAGCTTGCTTTACTGCATAACCAGCTGCAACCTTCCTTCTTGATTTTTTAGGGACCTAGTCCCTTAACTTTCCCTTGTCACTTGTAGCTTTAAGGTATTCCTTATAGTCCATTTTGTGTATTGGACAATCTATAATGAAATTCTCAGGACTTCCACATTTGTGACACACCTCAACATTACTTCCCTTCTTGCTACTGCTTCCTCTTCTTTGAAACTGACCACTCTTCTTTGTGGATCTAAGAATCCTGCTTTCCAGATAGTCAACTTCAATGTCTTCATCATCAGAATCATGTTTAGAAGCCTTCAAAGCTAGGGATTTTTCTCTTTTTACTTCCTTCTTCTCCATACTTTGTTGCTTTTTGAGCTCATGGGTCTTCAAATTTTCAATCAATTCATCCACAGTGAGGGTCTTCCGGTTCTTTGCTTCAGTTATGGTATCTAACTTGCTTTTTCAGGACTTAGGAATAACACCAAGAATTTTTCTCTCTTGTTTGTACAAAGAAATCACTTCTCTTAGGCAGTGAAGATCATTTATGATAGAAGTGAATCTTGTATGTATCTCTTGGATTATTTCTCTTTTTTTCGTAGTGAAGGTCTCATACTGAGTAGTCAGCATGTCTACTTTTGATTCTTTCACATCACAAGTACCTTCGTGAGCAGTCCTCAAAAAATTCCAGATCTCCTTAGCACATTCACAAGAAGAAATTTTATTGTATTCATCATGCCCTATACCACAAACCAACGGCTTCTTGGCTTTGTAATTTTTTTCAATCCTTTTTTTATCTTGATCATTGAACTCTTTCCTGCTTTTGACAACCATTCTTATAAATTCTCCTTCTTTGACTTCTCTAATAGGAACATGAGGATCATCAAGAATTATGTCCATCAGCTCACTATCTTCAGCCTTAATAAAGTCAAACATCCTGGTTTTCGACCACCCATAGTACTGCTCATTAAATCTAGGTGGCCTAGTGGTAGATATCCCTTCTTCCTAATTAGGTGGAGCAACCATGATAACCAAAACACTCTAGGTGTGAACCTTTTATAGTGATCTTGCTCTAATACCAATTTTTGAAAATCTGGGATTTCACCACACAGTGAGAGCCAGGTCCCTCAAAGTCAATCACAAACAAAAACTAGTAAAATAACCATGAATCAAAGGACAGTGTAGGAAGAGTAAAAACACAAAATTTTAACGTGAAAACCCCCTTTGTTCAAGGAAGGAAAAAAACATAGCTTGCCCTCACAAGTACTTCAAAATCCACTATGATCAAACTCTTAATTACAGTTTTCACTGAACCTAACTCTAGGTTCGTTTTTCTTGTAATAACTCTTTTACAAGCTCATCTTGACAACTCTGTCAAGGAACCTCTACACTGATTAACTCTAATCAGTATCAAGTTTAGGCAACTATACCTAAGAACTTCCCTCATCAAAGAAAAACACTACTCTTATAGCATGAGTAATTCAATTACAAATCAGGTCTCACTCAAGAACAATTCCTATTTAAGCACACATAATCAGCTAAGAACTTGAGCAGTTCAAAAAAATGGGGTTTTTGTTGCCTCTCTTCACTCTTTGTAATTGATAAAAACGTTTGATAAAGAAGTATTTTTTTATTTAATAGATGAGTGATGATTAGAACCCAAAAAAGATTGATCCAGGTGTCCCATTCTTTACGAGCAACACCTGCAAGTTTGTTACACAAGAAGACAAAACTTGTGCAGACACGCATGCCAACTATGTTGTACCATTCACATCAAGGGACCTGGTTCCTTGCAGTTAGTTTCTCATCATCAAAACAATATATAGAAATACGGATTGACCGAACCCTCAATTTCACTGCCAATGCTGCAGCTTTTTGCACCTCCGTTAAGTTCACTTTTAAGTCTTGTGATAATATGTACATATAAAATGAATTTTTTTTATTACTTTGAAGCTAGTTAAGAATCTAATGTCAATTTTCAATGCACATATCTTACTTGCTCACACACGAATAAATACACACATATCTTGATTTTTTTCATGTAAAGAAAAATAAATCTTAATGTTATTTATAACGAAAAGAGCAAGAAAAACTCGCACAAAAATGGAGTGGTGATTTCATCTTTATGGATTTTGAATTTTAAAATAATGACTTCATTTGTCAATAATTGGATACTACGTTTAATTTTTGCACATTTTTAGTGAACTTCAAAATTTAAATACACTCTTTGTACAACACCAAGATCATGCGTCTCCTATTAAAGACTTAATGCATGACAAAAAAGAGCACAATTCATATCATATCTGACTTAAGAAGATGCATGGTGTCCCTCATATCATTAAAATATACTTCAAGGACTAAAAAAAATCAGATCTAATTTGATAGAACAAAAATAGAACTTTATAAAAAAAAATGCATAGAAATCCATTACTCAATTACACTAAAAAGGCAAAACATACTTTGCAAAACCATTTCACCTAATTGATCGTGGTGAAGTCAGCAAAAGATTCACCAAATCATACACCTTACGCTAGGATTGGTATGAGAATGAGGTGAGTTATACGAAAAAGATGAGGCTGAATTTTTTTACCCTAAGGAAATTGAATTATGTTGCTGAGAAGAGGGCGGGGAGGAATTTGATGTTACAAAGTTGGTGATTTTATGGGAGGTGCTCAGTCAATTGATGCGTTTCCGACCCAGAAGGAATGAAAAATGAAAGAAGAACTTGTGTGCACTGTCTATGGAGTGGAGTGTACTATCATGCCTTTATTTTTTTTTTGAAAAAAAAAAGAACCTTAAAAGAAAGCGACAAACATCGTAATACCTAAAACATAACGCCCAGACTGTAACGCTTAGAGCATAACGCCTAAAATGTAACGTCTATATATATACTCTTCACATATATTATGAAGAGTTAACTAATCAAATCTTTGTAATCCATTTTGGATTCTACTTTCTCTCACCCTATACCGAATTCAACTTGAAGAAATGAAAAACAAAAAATATTAAGTTTTGTTTTATATATATCTACTGTCACTAATAGAAATTGCAAACTAAGTTTTTTGTTTTAGATATAAAACAAAACTTAGTATTATTTGCTTTTCTAATAGAAATTGCAAACTAAGTTTCTTTGTTTTATATATAAAACAAAACTTAGTATTCTTTGCTTTTCATTGCTTCAAGTTGAATTCGATATAGAGTGAGAGAAAGTAGAATCTAAAATGGATTACAAAAATTCGATTAGTCAACTCTTCACAATATATGTGAAGAGTATATATATAGGCATTATATTTTAGGTGTTATACTTTAAGTGTTACAGTCTAGGAGTTATATTTCAAGTATTAAGATTTTTGTCTCTTTCCTTTTTAGATTATTTTTTTTAAATAATAAAAAATAAAGGCAAGATGGTACACTCCACTCATAGACCTTGCACACCAATTCTTCTTTCATTTTTCATTTGTTTTGGGTCAGAAACACGTCAAGTGAATGAGCACCTCCCTGAAAGTCATCAAATTTGTAACATCAAATTCCTCTCTGTCCTCTTCTCAGCAACATAATTCAATTTCCTTAGAGCAAAAAAAAACCCAACCTCATCTTTCTCTTAATACTCACCTCACTCTCATATCAATCCTAGTGTAAGGTGTATGATTTGGTGAATCTATTGCTGACTTCACCACGATCGACTAGCTGAAAAGGTTTTGCATAGTATATTTTTCTTTTTTAGTAAAATTGAGTAATGGATTTCTGTGCAATTTTTTTTTTTTTCCGATAAATTTTTATTTTTGTTCTATCAGATTAGATCTAATATTTTTAAGATCTTGAAGTATATTTTAATGATATGATGGACACCATGCATCTACAGAAATTAGATATGATATGAATTGTCCTCTTTTTTGTTATGCATTGAGTCTTTAATCGGAGACGCATGATCTAGGTATTGTACAAAGAGTGTATTTGAACAGAGAAATTCACTAAATATGTGCAAATATTAAATGTAGTATCCAATTATTGGCAACTGAACTCATTAATTCTAAATTTAAAACCCATAAAGTTGAATTCGTGACTCCTTTTTTGTGCAATTTTTTTCTTGCTCTTTTCAATAGAACTACTACTAGGTAGCATAATATTAAGCTAATTATTTTAGTTTTTACCTCTATATTCTTTAAAAGAAAATTATTTAAGTGTATGGGTGGTTAAATTTTACTAATAAATGGTCCATAAATTGATAATTCCACCCAATATTTACTCATTTAGTTTCATGGATTGTCTCCCCGATTGAAAGGTCTTTAATTTTTGTTATGTATTAAACTTGTATCCAGTGGCGGAGCCGCATTATGATTAGGGGGTTCAGCCGAACCCCCTTCGGTGAAAAGTAATACTATTTTTATATGGTGAAAATAATTTTTTGTATATATATAATTGATGTTGAACCCCCTTTGGTTAATTCGTGTGCCTACATTTTTCGATTTTGAACCCTCTTGGTGAAAATTCTGGCTCCACCACTGCTTGTATCTAGTGAGGCATAGATTCTTTAAGGACGTTGAGCATTAGTACAATAACAACAACAATTGGGATTGGGGGGTAACTGTATGCAGTCCATACCACTACCCCATATGTGAGATAGATAGGTTGTTTCTGATAGACCCCCGGATCACAATAAAACAATATAAACAAGGAATAGTAAAATAACAAAATACAATAGAAATCAACATATCCAATAATACCATAAACAAGCTACACCAAGTAATAAAACATCAAAAACTCATACTAACCTTCTACTCTAATGTGCCTCCTCCATAACTTCCTATCTAGGTTCATGTCCTCGATAAGTTGGAGCTGCTCCATGTCATGTCTAATCACCTTTCTCCAATATTTCTTCGGTCTACCTCTACCTCACTTGAAACCATCCCCACACCTGTTGCTGGGAATCTATGCCCCTTCTTATCATATGACCAAACCATCTCAACCTTGTTTCCCTCATCTTGGCTTTCACTGAAGCCACTCCTACCTTATCTCGAATAACCTCATTTCTAATGCTCTCTTTTCTAGTATACCCACTCATCCACCGAAGCATTCTCATCTCCGCTACCTTCGTATTCTGGATGTGGGCCTTCTTAAAAGGCCAGCACTCCACCTATACAATAAAATCAGTCTAACTACCACTCTGTAAAATTTGCCTTTAAGTTTAGGAGGTACCGTTTTGTTACACAAGATTTTGGAGGCGAACTTCTATTTCATCCAGCCTACCATAATCGATAAGTGACATCTTTGTCAATCTCTCCATTCTCCTGAATCATAGACCCTATATACTTGAAACTATATCTCTTATTGATAGAACGAGTATCAAGCTTAACAACCATATTGGACTCATGCTACACCTCTCTATACTTATACTCCATATATTTCGTCTTGGACCTACTCAACCTAAATCCTTTAGACTCAAGGGTTTGCCTCCAAACCTCTAATTTAGCATTAACTCCACTACATGTCTCATCAATCAAGACCATATCATTCAAAAAAATCAAACAGTAAGGCACCTCACCTTGAATTTGCCACGTCAAAACATCCATCACCAAGGCAAAAGGGAACGAACTAAGCGCCAATCCTTGGTGTAACCCAATCAAGATGGGAAAGTTCTCCAAGTACCCTCCCCTAGACCTAACCCGAGCCTTCGATCCATTGTACATATCCTTAATCACCCTAACATACACCATAGGTACACCTTTAGCCTCCAAACACCTCCAAAGAACCTCCCTAGGAACTCTATCATAAGTCTTCTCTAAGTCGATAGACACTATGTGCAAATCCTTCATTCTTTCCGTATACTACTCCACCATTCTCCTAGCGAGATGGATGGATTTATTAGTCGAGCGTATTGACATAAATACAAACTGGTTTTCAGAAATAGTAACGTTCCTATACAACCTCAACTCTATCACCCTCTCCCAAACCTTCATAGTGTGACTCAATAGCTTGATACCCCTATAATTATTGCAATCCTGAATGCCACCCTTATTCTTATACAATGGAATTCTGTACTCCACCTCCAAGCTTCAGGCATCCTTTTCGTCTTCAAAATTATGTTAAACAACCGAGTCGACCACTCCATACCTGTCCCTCCTGCCTCTTCACATCCCATGGATAGCCCCCTTACCTTCTCAACCTTAATGCGCCTACAATAACCATAATCACAATACCTTTTGGAATTCTCCAAATCCCTCAACACAATGCTAGTATCCCTTCTTTTGTTCAGGAGCTCATGGAAGTAAGACTTCCATCTCTTTCTAATACGACCCCTCTCCACCAAAACTTTGTCGCCCACATCCTTAATACACTTCACTTGATCAAGGTCCGGAACCTTTCTGTCCCTAACCTTGGGTAGCCTATACAACCATTTTTCCCCACCTTTACTATCTAACGTTGTGTATAAGCTCTCGAAAGCAGCATCCTTAGCCATCGGGACCGCTAACTTCACCTTTCTCCTAGAAATCTTATACTCTAAATTCTTCTATTTATCCTCTTCATCCTTACTCTCAGCCAACTTTGCATATGCTTTCTTTTTAGCCTCTACCTTCTTCTTCACCTCTTCGTTCCACCACCAGTCCCCTTAGTGTTTGCTCGAGAGGCCTCTCGAGACACCCAACACCTCTCTAGTTGTCTCCCTGATGCAACTGGCAATCTTATCCCATATACTATTAGCATCCCCTCCACTCTCTCAAGCCTTCCTCTTCATCAACTTATCCCTTATATCCAGTGCACTAGCCAAAGTCAGATTGCCCTATCTAATACTTGGATGATCCTCCATACCTCTCCTCCTCCGCTGCTTTATGATCTCTAAGTCCCTCACCAAAAGCCAATATTGGGTCGAAAGACTTTCACTCGATAAGATGTTACAGTCCTTACAAATACTCCTATATTCTTTCCCTAGGAGCAAAAAGTCAATCTGGGTCTTAGACACTGAATTACGGAAGATACCAAGTGAACCTCCTTCTTGGGAAAGTTTGAATTAACTACCTACTACCAATTAAAACGCCAGAGAAAAATTCAAAAGTGCCACTCCTTCGTCATTCCTTATACAAAACCCACAGCCTCCATGCACATCATCATAACCCCTTGAAGATGACCCTATGTGCCCATTGAAATCCCCTCCTATAAAAAGCTTCTCATTACTAGGGATATCCCTCACCATTTCCTCCAAAGCCTCCCAAAACCTCTTTTTCTATTCCTTATCCAAGCCTATATGTGGGGCATATGCAGTAATTATATTCCAAGAAGACTCTCCAATAACTAGTTTAATTGACATCATCCTATTGTTGACCCTCTTAACGTCTACCACTTGCCTTCTGAGTTCATCATCTACTAGGATACCTACACCATTTCTGTTCCTCGCGCTTCCTGAGTACCACAACTTATAACCATCTACTATCCTCGCCTTAGTACCTATCTATTTGGTATCTTGGAGACAAGCTATATTAATTCACCTTTTTTCTAAGAATTTTCCCTAGCACTAATGATTTCTCTAATAAAGAACATATTTTCCACGATCCTACGCTCAACCTACAACCACCTTTAGCCCTTTTACCCTTCCTTGTCCCTGCCCTACCCCAACCTCGACCTAAGCTCCGCCCAAAGACATGGCCCTAAGTCAACACCATCTACGATAACCATCCGAGACTAGAGACTGCACTAACCAATAACACTAAGATCACATAATCTAGACAACAATGCAAACCAAAAACGTTACTATCAAGACCACACTACAGAACTACTAAGAACAATAAAAATGAATAAAACACAAGTAGAATTAACAAGTAAATCACTACTATGAAATGTAGAAATAAATAAGTAAATTGTCACTCACATACAAGATAGTCAGCGAAGGCACGAAGATAAAAGGGATTGAATTACAAATAGTACACAAGACAGACAGTAGCAGCCACTAGAATCAAGAAAGCTATACACATGACTAGAAGAGATGGAGTGAGTGCACCTGATTGAAGTTGGGTCAGTTTACTTAGTCGAGTCACCGAATTTCAATAATTTGCGATTAAAATTGGTTGCCGAAATCTTGACGTCACCGTTTAAGAAGAAGTGTCGGATCTGTACTTGTAGTACCTATAAAGGGATAGAAAAAAGAGAATAGAGTTATGGTCGCGAGAGAAGTGAGGAAAAAACAATGATTAGTTTCGCTGGAAACTGACGTCGCTTGTCAGAACCTGATGGGTCGTTAGGCCGATGAAAAGCCGCTAAAGTTTAGTGGTCAACACAAGAGGTGAGAAAAAAAATGACAATCCGCTTAGCCAAAAACTGACGTCACTCGCCGGAAACTGATGGGGTTGTTGGGTCGCAGAGATGGGATTGAATCTTGGATGGATTGAATCTTGGATGGACAGAAGAATTAACCTGAGTAAAGTCAGCGGGTAACCGGTAGGATTTGACCACTATGATGATTAACCAGATGGACAATGGTAGGAGTCGACCATGACAATGGCCATTTGTTTCAAATCCAAAGTTGAGCATTAGTACAATTTTAGGAAATTATTTACAGTAGATTTCTTCTCTTAATGGAAGAGCAATTAACTCCAATAAGTAATTACAGTATTTAATGTGAGTTTAATAGGGTTATATTAGTCAATCTGCACTCCTTATTAATTTCTCCTTAAGAGTTGTGCAAAAGACAAACATGTCAAGTAATATGAGACGAAGGAAATGATATATAGCGCATAACTTGTTGATTATGTGAAAATATAAACTTATGCTCCTCCGAAAAGCGTCTTGCTTTGAGTGGGAAAAATTAAATGCCCACAAAAATAATAGAAAAATCTTATTTAGAGGTCTCGAGTACAAGTTTCTAAAAAAAAATTCTTGTTAAAAGCATTGTTCAAGTCTCCTAGAAATGGACCTTGTTGTGCTCAAATTCTTGACGAAAGTGACCCTAAAATGTGCAAATTCAAATTTAATCGAATCCCTAATAAACGATGATGGTTCAGGTGAAAAAAAAAAGGAAATAATTGATAGTGGGAATGTGAAACTTGCGAAAAAGTAATAGTTCAGGTGCTTTTTTGACCATTAATTCTTAAGAGAAACTATATCAAGGAGGATAGAAGTTGTGTTCTTCAAGCCAAGTATTGAGCTTGTCAACTCTCATTGCTTTAGGGTGTGTTTGGTATGAAGGTAAAACATTATCCACAGACTTATTATTTCAAGATCATTTATACATAATTTAGCAAAAAGCTCCAGAAGTAGGATGGGTTAGGGTGTGGGGTATTGAGGGTGCCGGGGTGGGATGGTCAAGGGTAGAGGTGTCAAAATGAACGCAAATTGAGCTAACCCGTCCAACCCGTCCAATACTTAATGGGTTGAGTTCAAGATAATTTACTATTGAGTAAATCTCAACTCATTTTTAAATTGCCTTCAAATGAGCCCAATCAATCTCCACTTCAACCCGTTTGATAAAAAAATATTTTTCTTAATGAAAGTAAGAAAAACAAGCGATAATATGTCCTCCTACTCTCAAAATGACCCACCACACCTCGCCCTCACCTCACCCATCCCCACTACACCCCTAGCTTACCCCACTCACCCTGCCTCCATTAAATATATTATTTTTATTTCTTAAAAAGTTTTTTATAAATTTTTTTTTGCCCCCACCCCACCTCATCCCCATCTCCCTCCCTACCCAGACCCCCACCCTCACCCCCACCCCCACCTTCACCAAAAAAATTAATTCTTTTATTTATTTTTTTAAAAATTGAAAATCTTTTCTTACCTCACGATCAAAATCCTACCCTCTCCCCTTCGCCGCATCCCCTACTCTTCTCAAAAAAATTATTTTTTTAGAAATATTTTTTTAAAATAAATAAATAATTTTTTATAAAAAAAAATTTACCCTACCCCCTGCACCCCCTATACGACAGAACCCCATCACCTAAAAAATATAGTTTTTTAAAAAATTAAATTTCTTTTTTTTTAAAATAATTTTTTTTTACCTCAAAAACCATCCCTTCCCTACCCCCACACCGACATCCCACGACGCTCCCAATTTTTATTTTAAAAAAAAATAATTCTTTTTAAAAATTATTTATTTATTTTTAATTCTTACCCCACCCCATCACCCCCACCCCCATGGCATACCCCATTCTCAAAAAGTTATTTTTTTTTAAAAAATCAATAGATTTTTTTAAAAAAATTCTTACCTCTCCCCATCCTAACCCCCAACCTCCCGGTGCACCCCTCCCCAAAAAATAATTTTTTATTTTTTAAAAAATTAAATTTTTATTTTTAGACTAAGCGGCTCAAATTGGGCGGGTCAAGGCCCAACTCAATTTTTACCCATTTCAACCCAAAGTGAATTTGGGCGGGTCATGACCCAACCCACTATCCAATTCAACTCATTTAATATTTTCAATCTCAACCCAACCCGTCCATTTGACACCTCTAGTCAAGGGGTAGGGGTTGGTGGTGTTAAATAGAGGACATAGTAAACATAGAATGTCACTTGTAGAACTTGTTTTTCCTACTTCCATTAAGAAAGTTATTTTCCTTATTTTTAAGGAACTTGTTTACCAGCCAGGTTCTTCCGACTAACTTTTTGGAAAGATTGTAGTTGATTGAGGAGGCAGAGAGTAGTGTTAGTGTTGTCATGTGGTTCGTTATATTGAAGTGTCAGTAGTGATCTAGTAACGATGGTGATCTATTTCTTTTATTTTTCAGGAAAGTTGGTAAATGTGTAGAATTTGAAAAATCTTCAATTTACGATGTACATTAATATACCCTCTTGAACTATCTATCTATAGCAAAGAGGCTTCGGGATACTAAAAAAGGACTCACCTTTGCAAGCTAAATATGAAGATCTCCTCACTTGCTTCATCTTCGAGAAAATTAATGGCCCAAAACAAGAGTATACGAAATTCGTCATTGAAGAGAGCTTCCAGCGGCGCCATTTAAGGATTATGTTAGGGAAGTCACAATTAGAAAACTCTACTATAGGGCATTTTTATAGTTGGGCAAGACCCATTGGTGGATCGGGTTTTGACTCTTCAGATATCTTTTTATTTTCATTTTTTGGGCTCACTTGAGTAATTTTGTACAAACATTACTTCTTTTATTTAATAGAATGGGTCAGGCCCAAAGTTAATTTTTTTTAAAAAAACTATATATCTCAAAAAATCTTAATGTTACATTTGCTTCTGATGACGTTCAAACCCTCTCCTCAAAAAGAAGAAAGTATACACAGTCATCATAATATAATTTATCCAATTATGAGTCAGGTTGAATTCAATAGGAAACAATTTTGAAACATAGTAATTTAATTTAAACTCATTATGATCTAATGTAGAGCTAAACCACCACTAATTATTGTGAATCAGTTGTTCTTAGCCTCGAATAATAGTTCTTTATTAGTTTATCTCGAACACTAACAAGACCACTGGAAAGAGAAAAAATACTTTATTACTTACTAACCGTCTATTATGATTCTTGTTCTCCTCATTTTCCCATCTAGGAATAGGGTCATGTTCTCGATGAACTATGGTTGTGTCATATTACGTCTATTCACTTCTCCGTAATTCTTCCTTGGTTGATCTCAGAGGCGGAGCCAGCCTATTAATAAGGGGTTTATCCAAACCTCTTTCGACGAATTTTTTTATTATTAATATATGATTAAAATAATTTTTATATTTATATTGTAGATATTCAAACCCCTGAATAAAAATTCTCGCTCCGCCTCTGATTGATCTTTACCTCTCCTCGGTCCTATCACTGTCAATCTCTCGCACTTCCTCACAAGGGCTTGTGTGATTTTCCTCTTCACATACTCGAACCATCTCAACACCGTTCTTGCATCTTGTCCTTCACGAAAACTATTTTCACATTGTCCCACATATCTTTATTATTAATCTTATCTCTTCTAGTAGATCAATGTATTGGTCTAATCATTTTTATTTCTTCTATCTTCATCTTTTGAGTCTGAGAATTCCTGGTTGATCATCATTCCACTTCATATAATATAATCGGTCTAACTATCACTTTATTAAAATCTTTAAATCGCGATGACACGTTCTCAAGTCATCAACGTAAGATAATAAATTGGCTAGAAATCTTGGAATGAGTGAGTAAGAGTTTTGGAAAGACAAAAATGTCACAAATGTGACTAGAGATGACAAGTGTTATAACATCATCTTGAATTACTTAATTTCAAATTAGTTGTCATATTCCGCTTCTAAATAAATTAAGTAATATTTTAAAATATATATTTTATCATATTAATATGATGAAAAATTATAAATATATTTTTCCATTGCATTAAAAATATATGAATTGCAAAAAAAAATCCATCTAAGTGATTATTTGACATTCCTTGCGAAACTAGTTTATATTGAGAAGTATATTTTGAAAAATAATATATATCTTTTAAAATTGTAGTAGTATTTGACTCATTATTTTTACAAGAATTTTATCAGATAAAGAATATTATTACATGTTTTATCAGAAAATTGCAATTTTTGAAATTTAAACTGTAGTTCAAACGCAATTATTACTGACGATTAATAGTTCACACAAAATCAAACATAACACTGTTTACCTTTTATCATCTCAAATTAAATTTAGTATAATGTGAGAGAAAATAAAATTCAAAATAAATTATAAAGATTCAAAATCATATTTTATTCAATATATTCAACTCTTTTCTCCTTCAAGGCATTACGTTTCTTGTATATCCTTTTTAGGTTATATTTTATAATGATTTTATAATGCTTTTCTAGTGAATTAAATGATGAATTTTTTATTTGTTGATAAAGTTCTCATTTTTAGTTCTATAAAATTCACGTGATATATAGATAAAGAGAAGAAACTTAAGGTCCAGATAGCGGCGGACTCAAAATTTTGAGTTCGTGTGTGCTCAATTATTGTTAAAAAGGTATAGTTACTATTAATTATATAGTATAAGTGCACAATTATTTGATGATGACAATGAAGAAATTTGATTAAAACTATTCATATTTATATTATAAATATCGTGAATTTTTGACAAAAACACAATCGCCGAATAAAAAAAAATTGTTGGTTAAGTTAATGTTCAAGGGTAAAAATAAAATAAAATATTGAGGGGTTAATCTTTGGTGTCTTTAATTCTTTATTTATGAGGTCAGCATTGGGATTTGGGTCAAACAGCGGCAACAAAAGAGCAATTTATGAAGTCAGCATTGAGATTTGAATCAAATAGTGGAAATAAAAGAACTATTTATGAAGTCGACATTAGAATAAAGAACTATTTATGAAACCAGCATTGGGATAAAGAACTATTTATGAAGCCGACATTAGGATTTGGATCAAATAGTGGCAACAAAAGAACTAAAAATTATGTCAAAAAAGAACTTCAATGGGGTTTGAACTCTTGCACGCTCTTACTTGAAAGTTTCCACCACCAACACACCAAGTCAGATTTAATGTCTCTGGATGCTTTCTGATTTATTATATCCTTTTTCTTCAATTTCTAATATAATTGTACCTATTCTGAGTTAAGATCAATGGGTGCTCGAGCACCCATTTTTTATCTGTAGGTCCGCCCCTGGGTCTAGAAAGAGAAAAGAATTGAATATGAAGAGATATTGTGTTGATTTTTTACTTGTGGATGTAGTATAGCCATTTTTTTAGGGAAAAAAATTAATCTATGAAGTCTTTTTACAGATAAAATTAATTTATTGAACATATATATGTTATTCGTAAACTGTCACGTGATATCACAAAGAGATTTTTGTTTTATAAAAAGGAAATAAAGAAAAAATCGCTAATGGCATATATCTGAATACTCACGAAAATACCTGAAGTTTGACCGAATTACCAGTCAAAGGGTAAAAAAAAAGGGAGAATAATCACAAAAATACCTGAAGTTTGATCGGATTACCAGTTGAGCATACTGAACTTTGCGGGTGTCCTATCACCCCCCAGACTTTTTTCATCGTATTTTAATGGCATATACCTGCCACTTGGCCCATTGCGTGTTAGTTACGCGCATTGAGCACGTGAAACCGTTAAAAACTCCTTTTTTTTGCCAAACAACCCCTAAATTTTTTAATTTTTTAAAGTTTTATATTTTTTATTTATTTTTTTAATTCTTCTCTCTTCTCTTCTATCTTCTTTCTTTATTCTCTCCAACAATGGAGTCTTCAACAATGGTTTCTCCATTATTGAATTGAAATTGAACACAATTTCATCACACACATACACACCCAAATAGTCATATTCAACACACCCAATTCAATTACATCAATTTGATTCAATTTCAACACCCCCTCCCCAAATGAATCATCTTCAATTACATCAAAATGATAAAATTTAACCCACCATTGCCACCACCAACAAACCACCATTGATCAACCACCAACTAAGGGGAAAAATCAAAAAGGAAAATCCACTAAGAGAGGGGAAAAAATTGTTCGTCGAAACTAGAAGCAAATTTGAATAATTCTTGAAGAAAGTTTTCAATTTGAAACTTTGAATAATTTCAAATTCAAATTCAATTTCATACTTGAATTCAAATTCAATTTCCAGTTTCCAATTTCTAGTTTCATTGCGTTCAATGTGCCATAGGTTGTGTTGAATAGTCGGAAATTAAAATTTGAATTTGAATTTTCAATTTTTTGAACTTGAAATTTGTAATTGACTTAATGAAATCATTTGAAATTTGATTTGTAGAAGGAATTTGAGTTATGTAATCATATTAAATATTGAAAAGTGATAAAATGAAGAAGACAAAGCGCGTGTACTACACTTCCGACGTCAAAACTGGGTATAACTTTGCGGGGTGTAATTAATTCCACTTTAAAAAAGTCTGGGGGGGGATTAATTCCACTTAAAAAAGTATAGGTGTGTAATAGAACCCCCGCAAAGTTCAATATGCTCAACTGGTAATCCAGTCAAACTTCAGGTATTTTTGTGAGTATTCTCCAAAAAAAAATAAAAAATATTGAGGGGTCAAACTTTGGTGTCTTTAATTGTTTATTTATGAGGTCAGTATTCGGATTTGTGTCAAACTGCGACAACAAAAGAACAATTTATGAAGTCAGGATTGAGATTTGAATCAAACAATGGAAATAAAAGAACTATTTATGAAATCGGCATTGGAATAAAGAGCTATTTATGAAACCAACATTGGGATAAAGAACTATTTATGAAGCCGACATTAGGATTTGGATCAAACGGTGGCAACAAAACAACTAAAAATTATGTCAAAAAAGAACTTCAATGGGGTTTGAACTCTCGCACGCTCCTACTTGAAAGTTTCCACCACCAACGCACCAAGTCAGATTT
Source organism: Capsicum pubescens (assembly GCA_030864215.1). Classification (NCBI taxonomy): domain Eukaryota; kingdom Viridiplantae; phylum Streptophyta; class Magnoliopsida; order Solanales; family Solanaceae; genus Capsicum; species Capsicum pubescens. The sequence continues at coordinate 50,923,561 of CM061544.1, forward strand.
AATGTCCGTAGATGCTTTCTGATTTATTATATCCTTTTTCTTCAATTTCTAATATAATTGTACCTATTCTGAGTTAAGATCAATGGGTGCTTGAGCACCCATTTTTTATTTGTAGGTCAGCCCCTGGGTCTAGAAAGAGAAAAGAATTGAATATGAAGAGATATTGTGTTGATTTTTTACTTGTGGATGTAGTATAGCCATTTTTTCAGGAAAAATAATAATCTATGAAGTCTTTTTACAGATAAAATTAATTTTTTGAACATATATATGTTATTCGTAAACTGTCACGTGATATCACAAAAAGATTTTTGTTTTATAAAAAGGAAATAAAGAAAAAACCGCTATTTATAACTTTCTTATTCTAGCATTGAATAAAATAATAATTTACTTTTATTGGGAGTTCATAATTTTAAGATAGTATAGATTCATTTCCATTGACTTGAACTCTTTTTTACCAATAAAACACCTTTGGATCTGTTATTTTTGTATAATCAATAAATTTCTAGTTCAAGCGATATTTATTAGGTCCTGAATTCAAGCAAGCAATCACAAAGTCATGAATTTGAACAAGTAATTACTGAGCAACAAATTCAAACAAATAATTACCAGTGTTGTTAGCAACAAAAATAGATTATTTACATCACATCATTTACAATATCTCCTTTTCTCTAATCGTGTTGAAGTGAGTCTCTCTACTCTGTTCTTTCAGTAAAACTAAACAAACATTTAAACAATAATAAAATTATCAACTAACTTATGCATTACGAGTTCAAACAAACAACCACTTGCTCACAAATTCAAACAAACAAGTACTACATCACAAATCCAGGCTTTATGGAGACGAAAATCATGATTGATAAATTACGAGTTCGAACAAACAATTACTTCACCGGTTCGAACAAACAATTTTTAAATCTCATATATAAACAATTAATTATTAAGTCGCAAATTCAAAGAAGTAATTATCAAACTAAACAAACAATTACTAATTACTAATTCAACTTACATTAGAGTAAACTATTTATATCATATTCTTCAAGCGTTATTCTCTCTCGAATCTTGCTCACTTGTCTCTATGCCGTACTTCAATAGAACTTCATATACATCAAAGCAGTAATAAAATCAACATTATAAATCATGAACTCAAACACATGATTTATAATTATCAACTTCATATACATCAAAGCAATAATAAAATCATCATTTAGCTTATAAATCACAAACTCAAACAAGCAATTATCAACTTCACATACATCAAAACAGTAATAAAATCATCATTCAGCTTATGAATCACTAACTCGAACAAGCAATTATAAACTTCACATACATCAGCGCAATAATACAATCGGTATTTAGCTTATAAATCACGAACTCAAACAAACAATTACCATATCACAAATTCAAACAAACAATTATCATATCACGAGTTTAACACAAATTTACAAATGCATTTCATATTGAAGTAAACTATCTACTGTGTCATATTCGTCGAGCGTCGTTCTTTCTCGAATCTTGTTCAAGTGTCTCTACTCTGTACTTCACTTAAACTTCATATACACGTCACAACAACCGTAAAATCATCATTCAACTTATAAATCACGAAATCAAACAAGCAATTATTATATCACAAATTTAAATAAATAATTACAAATACAATTCACGTTAGAGTAAACCATCTACATCATACCTCCTTGAACGTTGTTCTTTCTCGGATCTTGCTGAGGCATCTCTACTTTATACTTCAACAAAACTTCATACGCATCATAACAACATTAAAATTATCATTCAACTTATATAATCACGAACTCAAACAAGCAATTACCATAATCACAAACTCAAACAAGCAATTACCATATCACGAATTCAAACAAACAATTATCATATCAAGAATTTAACACAAATAATTACAATTACAATTTACGCTGGAGTAAACTAGATCACAAACTCAAACAAGTAATTATCATATCACAAATTCAAACAAATAATTATTATACCTAATTTTATACTAGTTAAAATATATGTATAAGTCCTAAAAAGAAATTAGTAAGATCTATTTTCTTCCTTTATATTATTAAAGTTAATTTTTCATGTCTCTACTTGTTAATGTATGAAAAAACATGCAAGTTTTTATTATTAGGTTCTTTATAAGTTTTGAAGTTGTGATATATTTTCATTTAATAAGTGTGTACAATCACAAAATTTAAAGTGAACTAGTCTATATCTCGAATAAAATTTATTTTCTTGTTTGTATGGTTAAGACTAGTTGTTGGATCTTGAAAAAAATGAAGAAAATTTGTTACGTCTAGACTATGTTCTATTTCATTTTGAAAAAAATATTTATTTTTTATTTAATTGAATTTTATTGTGATAGTCAATTATTTTTTTTACTTTGATGTTGAAGATGAATCTCAAAGTCAATAGTTGGAGTCCTTATCATCGTAATACACATCAAACATGCAAACTAAACAACCAAACAATACTAAATCTTATAACTTTATTTCGGTGCTTAAATTGTTGAAAGAAAATGACTCACAGGTGAAACTTGGGAGGATCATAACTATAAAGGCAAATATGATGATCGTGATAAAAGTGAATATTATGGATCCTTAAACACACAACATGAGCAGCAACAATCAAATACTTATTTGTTTATATCAAGTTCCGGTTCCTCGCAGTTTTTTTTTCTTCTTTTTTTGGTTATATTATATTAGCTAAATAGAGTTGGTAGTACAAGTAGGCGGCTCATGGCTAGCTGGAGAAAGTTCCGGCCTAACGTCATTAGTACAGATATTAGTAGTACATGCATAGCTAGTACAACTAGAGCTAGGGGCATCTTGATAGTGCCCTACAAAAGAAGTTCCATCCTTATCTTCTTGGTACCGGTCCCGAATAAACAAAGGCGGAACTGTCCACTCCTTCCAAAAACAGTTACTTCCTAACTTAGTGCCCTCCTTTGCTAGCAAGTCCGCCACACCGTTTGTTTCCCGCTATTCATGGAGGACCTGGGGGCTCCCCGTTTGCTTCAGAAGATCTCTGCAAAAATGTAGGTAGTTAGATTCATCATACGCAGTTACATTATCCTCGCAACTCTTATATGACTAGAGTTGGGAAGAACTTAATATAAACAGACAATTGTCTAATTGTCAATGCTCAAATTGAGTGCTTAAAAATCTATAATTTTAAATTTTATACTGATTATCACATTAATATCTTTATATCCACAATCGTCGAAAATTTCACTAATATAAGCCATTTTCTCTCAACAATATAAGCATCTAAAACAAATAAAGTTATACGATTAATATTTCTTGATTGTTTAATATGTGTTTGATATGCAGATTAGAAAAAAATGGGCTATCAACTATTAACTTTGAGATCCAATCTGATCCATTCTTAACATTATGCGAGCACAACATAATACCAAACTATCAAACTATAAAATTATCGTAGAAATTCATAAAAAGAAAACATGATATATATTACTTTCAAATTGAGAAAGCTACAAGTTCACACTGCTACCAAAGTAAGTCATTTAAATACTTACAAAAAGCTAATTAATCTTCAAGAAAAAACTTTATAAAACATAACTATCATTACCACAACTAGCTTATCTATTAATTTTGTTTCTCCAAAAAACTCACGATTTTCAATTTCTCTCCCGTAATAGAAAATATTTGTGCTATTTTTATAACAACGATATTAGGGGATTTGAAAAGTCAGAATAAACTTAATTTTAACTATTCTGCTGAGCAATTAATCACAATTAAAAAGATCTTAAATATTGATAAATAACAAATCACATTTCTTAGGATTGAAGATACTCACCAAGTTCATCTAAGTTAAAGTTAAACGAAGTCCTTTCGAATCTACGGATTGAGGTGAGTATTCATAGACAAAGGACAAGATTTGAAGTCTATAATGGCTCTGATACCGAGAGAGAATGGAGCTTGAAAGAATAAGGAGAGAAACAACTTTTCAACGCTGGTGGGTCAATGAACATGGAGGAAAACCCTGCCTAATAAAGCCCTAAAAAATCATTCTACAACTTAGTAATAAACTCATTGTTTAGCGGCGGTGTTAGAAACAAACTCTAATATTTGAGTTGAAATAAAAATGTATTGGGTCATTTTGGTTGTTGCTTTTGAGCCTTAAATGGAATTTGATTAGGCTGCTGATTTTAGCTCAATTTAAGGGATAAATTTGGTTTCCTTTTGGGCACTTTCGGACGTAATTTTGGATCTCTTCAAAACTAAATTTTAGCCCTTAATATTTCTATTCTTAGACTTTAACTTGAGCCTCCAAATAGCTATCACATTTTAACAATTCATTTCTCTTGGACTTGAACTCTTCTTCCCCAAAAGAACGCCTTTCAATCGGCTATTGTCGTGTAATCGATAAGTCACGAGTTCAACCAAGCAATTATTAGGTCATGATATCAACCGAGCATTACTAATGATGTTAGCATTAGAATAGACTATCTACATCGTCTCACTTACAATTTCATTCTTTCTCTAATCCTGCTGGGTCTCCCCGCCTCCCCCCTCCCCCCCTCCCCCCCCTTTTTCTTTACTTTAGCAAAACTTCAGATACATTAAAACAATAATTAAACTATCACTCACTGAGCAGAACTTAACAAATCTTATTCATGCTTTCATGAAAGATGAAGGGTCATGACTTATAGATTGCGAGTTCGAACAAGTACTTACTAGCTCACGAATTTAAACAAGCAATTATTAGATGCCAAATTCAAGAAAGTAATTACTAGGTCACAAATTCAAATAAAGTAATAACAAAGTTATATCACTAGACGAATGGAAATGGAAAATCTTATTCAGGATTTTATGTGAGCAATTACTTGCTAAAAAACCCAAAAAGACAATTACTGAGTCACAAATTCAAGCACAATAATTATCAAGATCATGAGTTCAAGCAATTTACTAATACAATTTATATTAGTGTAAACTATCTACATCACTCCCGTTCGAGTATCCCCTTTTCTCGAATCCTAATGAATTTCTTAAATACATATAATTTTACAAAGATCCACTGATTCAAAAATTCAACAATAACAATAACTGATTATTTTTTAATATAATCCTTCCGAATAATATAAACAATCTATTTTACACCGTGCATAATTTTTCTGTGCAAAATTTAAGGTGACGAATTATAAAATATAAACTTATCAATTAAATTTTACCTTTTTATAAAAAAATAATCACATTTGAAATTCTATATTTTGGAAAATTGATATTAGTTCTAAAATTGATTAAAAAATTGGGCAAGTTTAGGTCAATGGGTCTATGGTGTTTCTCCTTTTCCTTTTCCACCATCACTTTACCAATAATAAGCATTTCTCAATCATGTCTTGAAAAAGCCTTTGATAGTCTGGAATGATCCTTCAGTAGGCAAGCCCTGGGTTTTTTCAATTTTCTCCCTGGGCTCTCCAAACATATCATGTCCTGCATCTCCACCTCATCCATTTCCATCCGTGTCAATGGGGGCTACACATCTAGTTTCAAGCCTTTCAGGGGAATAAGACAGGGGAATCCCCTATCTCCTTACATTTTCATCCTTTATATGGAGCTTCTGTATAGAAGGATTAATCATAAAGTGGACACTCTTCAGTGGAATCCCATTCAGATTAATCGTAGAGGCTCAAAAATCTCCCATCTTTTCTTCGTGGATGACCTTACCCTATTTCTAAAGCTGAAATTCTCAATTATACTACCATTGCTAGAACTCTTGCCATCTTCAACACTCACTCAGGCCAAAAAGTTAATCTGGCCAAATCTAAGGTGCTTTTCTCCTCCAACTGCCACACCTCTACTAAGGATCATCTCTCATCTACTCTTTACATTAAGGCCAACAAATTTTTTGGGAAGTACTAGGGCTTTCCCATTTCCCATGGCCCTCCTAAACTTAATGACTTCCAGTTCATTCTTAATAATTTAAGTACCAAATTAGCTGATTGGAAGGTTAAATTCCTAAACATGGCCGGTAGGACCACTCTTGCCAAGGCTAGTCTGGGAAGTATCTCCAACCATGTCATGAAGTATATCCTTCTTTAGATTCATAACCTTATTGATAGGGCCCAAAGGAACTTAATCTAGGACACTACTGACTCCAAAAAAAAAGAATGCACATGGTTAGGTGGGACACTATCACCCAACCCAAACACTTGGGTGGTCTGGGGATGCAAAAAACTAGTATCAAGAATGACACTTTGCTTTGAAGTTTAGCCTGGAGACTGCATTGTAATCCCTCTACCTTATGGGCTAGATTTCTTACCCAAAGAGCACACCTAACACTGGAAGACATATTTCCTCCCATTTTAGAATCTGGAGAAATGTTCATAGAGCCTGGAACCTCTGTCATGATCTTTTCCACTGGTTTGTTTATAATAGCCACAAATTTAATATTTGGAGAGATATATGGGTCCCTAATCATCCTCTTTTATGCTCCATTATTCAAGGACCACTCCCCAAACCCTGTCCCTCCTTGCAACTTTCTTCCTTTTGGCAAAATGGAGTCTGAAATCTTGATTCCCTCCCTTTTGACATTCCCAATACAATTAAATTCAACATCTAAAACTCTTTCCTACTTAACTGTAAAAGTCAATCTGACACTCCTCTCTGGCTTCCCATTGATAACAGAGTTTTTTCTTGCAAAATTGTCTACCATCACATATTCTATCAAAGGCAACACTTAAGTCATAGCTACCCTCAACTAGGTTGGATTTGGAAACTCCAGATTCCTAACAAAATCAAGTTCTTTCTTTGGCTCCTCCACCATGACAACCTTCCCACCAATTCTACTTTGGCCTATAAGGGTTTAACATCCTTTCTTACTGTCATAATTTTAACCATCAGCTGGGAGATGTTCCTCACCTCTTCTTCAATTGTCTTCATGTTGTTTCCTTCTGGCAAGACCTCATTCAAGGTTATAAAGGAAACAAAGCCATTCCCCCCAAATTTTCCACCCTTTTAGATGGAATAACACTTGGAAGTTGTTTAAGGATTCTAGTTATGACAACCTTCTAGACTGGGCAACCTTACTTTCATTTTTTCATTGGACCATCTGGAAGAATAGGAATTCTAATGTGTTTAATAACGAATCCTTACCCCCCCCATCTTTCAAAACTTCCTACTCGGAGGCAGTCAAATTATTTCATCTAAGAACTCACCCAACCCCTAAGCTGATTAGTACTATAGAAGTCAACTAGATTTCCCCCAGGAACTTCTATAAGCTCAACACAGATGGGTCTAGTATTGGAAATCCTAGTAGGGGTGGCATAGGAGGTGTTATGAGGAACTCTAATGGTGACTGGATCTTGGACTTCTCTCAGAGTTTTTTGCATGCCACTAACAATTTTATGAAACTTGTTTATTGCATGCCACTAATAACTTTATAGAACTTCTAGCTCTTAGAAAAGGCCTGCAACTAGATTTGGAGTATAATCTCAACCCCATTGTTATAAACATTGACTCTGAAAACGTGATGTATATGCTTAAAAATGTAAATCCACTCTTTAACCTTTACATTCATGATTGCAGATTGATGCTAAGAAGGCTAGGCGGACCCTCTGTCCAACATAGCTACAGGGAGCATAACAAAGTAGCGAATGTTCTGGCAAAGGAAGGTGCAAAAAATGACTTTTTGGAAAACTGCAAGATTTTTGTTGCTCCTCCCCCCCCCCACCCCCTTGTAGCCCATACAATATGGAATGATATGCAATGGAAAAGTTTCTGTTGGTCAATTTCTAACCTGCAAATGCTTGGGCTATGCAATCTTCAAAAACATAATATTTCTATTCAAAAAACTATCCATATTCAGCAACTATGTGCATGCCTCCCTCTTCTAATCTGATTTTTTTCATCAATCAACCCATTCCAGGTCTTTCTCTTTCTCTTTTTAGTACTTTTTCATGATGGATTCAGAATTTAAAGTTATGAATTTAATTATTTTAAATTCTATTCTGAGATAGTTTAATATTATAATTTAAAAACAAAAATACTAGGTGGTTATTACCATCTGTTCTAGTCTTGGTGGATGGTAACTGTTGATAGTGAGAGGTGAAAGACATTCAGTGGAATAAGTCAAAATGCACGTAAGGTGGCACAACACACAGTTATAATAATAATAATAATAATAATAATAATAATAATAGTAATAATAATAATAATAACAACAATAATATTAACAACACTAATAATAATAATAATAATAGTCCCTTCCATTCAAAGTTTTGACGTATTTTTCTTTTTAATCCATTTTTTCCTTTTTAGCAACTTTCTAATTTCAATTTCTCAGATGGCATGTTTAAAGATATTTTTGTACATTTGACATGTCTATTACAAAATTCAGAAATCTTCTTAATTTACTTAAACTTAGTGTCAAATCATCAATTTGAAATGAAGGGATTAATAATTTAATGACAAACATAAGATATAGATTAAAGTTATTAAGTTCTCTCCAACTCATCGTATCTTTCTCATTTACTTAGTTGTTCGATGTATCTTGTTATTTTGTTGCCGTTATTTTTTTTCTTTTAATTTTGTTTTGATTACATCTTTTTTAGTCAATGTATATCCCAAAAGACCTCTCTATCCTACAAAGATAGGACTAAGATCTGTCAACGTCGTAACCTCCTTTAGTTACTTATGATATTACACCACATATGTTACTGTTGATTTAATTATTATTTTTTACTATGTATATCATTTGGCTATTAACCTCCTTTGTCTCTTGAATTGTCAAAATTTAGAATCAAAATACAATGCCTATTAGATATAATTTAAGTTGAATCTAACTGTCTTTGTCAAAGAGTATTAGATCCAGTTGAACTCGTTACTTTTATTCTTCGTCGGTCTACACATGGTTAAGTTGAATCTATTATATCTGTCAAATGTATTTGATTCAATTGAACCAGTTACATTTATTCTTCTTCATCCTACTTATAGTTTGAGTTGAGTCTACAGTCTTTGTCAAAAGTATAAGATTCAGTCGAATTCGTTACTTTCATTCTCCGTTTACCTACACATAGTTTGAGTTGATTTGTCTGTCACCGTCAAAAGTAGTCTGTCTCTATCAAAAGTATTAGGTTCAATTGAACCTATTAACTTCATTCTTCATCCGCCTACTTAAAGTTTAAGTTTTTTTGCCGTCTTTGCTAAAAGTATTAGATTCAGTTGAACTCGTCCTTTTTTATTCTTCATCCACCTTTTCATATTTTGAGTTAAATCTGTTGTCTCTATCAAATGTATTAGGTCCAGTTGAATCCATTACTTTTATTTTCCGTCTGCCTACACATGAATCTTTTTGTCAAAAGTATTATATTCGATTGAACGTTATTTTTATTCTTCGTCCTCCTACTTATAGTTTTCATTGAATGTGTTGTCTCTATCAAAAGTATTAAATTCATTTAAATTCGTTACTTTTCTTCTTCATTTGCCTACACATAGTTTGAGTTGATTCTGCCGCCTCTCCAAATTTATAAATTCAGTTGAACTCATTATATTTATTCTTTGTCCGCCTACACATTGTTTGAGTTGGTTTTGTTGTCGTATGTTGTCATATTACATTCAGTTGAACTCATTCTTTTTATCCTCCGTTCTCCTGCACATAGTTTGAGTTGATTCTGTTGCCTCAAACAAATGTATAGATTCAGTTGAACTCATTACTTTTATTCTTCGTCCACCTACACATTGTTTGAGTTGATTTTGTTGTCGTATTAGATTCAGTTGAACTCATTACTTTTATTCTTCATCCACCCACACATTGTTTGAGTTGATTTTGCTATCGTACGTTGTCATATTAGATTCAGTTGAATCTGTTACTTCTATTCTTCGTCCACCTCTACATAATTTGAGTTGAATTTGTTGAAATCACTCTAAATTTGCCTCAACTTTTTTTTTCAACTGGTTGCTCAGTTCCGCCAGCGAGAAATGCAGATGAGGTACTGCGTATTTCGCAGCCGAGATTTCAAAAATATAGCGAAATGCAAGAAGCTATTAAGAATTTATGATAGAAATGAATAGGATAGAGAGACAATTATTGTTGCTTGAAAGTGAATATCTGTTTAAACCCTGGGGGTTGTACTACACAGTGAGGGACTAAGTCCCTCAAGGTCAATCATAGGCAAAAACTAGTAAAATAACCAGGAATCAAAGGACACTGCAGGAAGAGTAAAAACACAAGATTTTAACGTGGAAACACCCTTGCTCAAGGAAGGGAAAAACCATGGCTTGCCCTCAAAAGCACTTCAAAATTCACTATAATCAAACTCTTGATTACATCCTTCACTGAACCTAACTCGAGGTTCCTTTCGCTTGTAATAACTCTATTACAAGCTCATCTTGACAACTCTGCCAAGGACACTGGACATTGATTAACTCTAATCAGTATCAAGCTTAGTCAACTCTACCTAAGAAATTCTCTTATCAAAGAAAAACACTACTCTTATAACATGAGTAGTTCAATTACAAATCTGATCTCACCCAAGAACAATTTCTATTTAAGCATACATAATCAGCTAAGAACTTGAGCAGTGCGGAAAAATTAGATTTTTGTTGCCACTCTTCACTCTTTGTAATTGCAAAAAACCATTTGATGAAGAAGCATTTTTGTTGCCACTCCTCACTCTTTGTAAACACAATCAGAAGTTTTTACAGCAAATGACAACCAGGGACTAGGTCCAGGTGCCCCATTCAGTACGAGCAACACTTGAAAGTTTGTTACATAAGAAAACAAAACTTGTGCAGACACGCGTGAAGGATCTGTTGTACCATCTACATCCAGGGATCTGGTCCCTTGCAACTAGCTGCTCATTATCAAAACTATATATAGCAATTTTCTCCCTTTTTGATGATGACAAACCAACCATACAACTTTGAGCATCAATACACATCCATCATATTTAATCAGTGTGATTACCACTCTGGAGATGAATGTTCCCCCTATCATTATGCTTCAACCATCATGCAATACAGGACCTAGTCCCTGGTTGTCATTTGCTATAAAAACTTTTGAGCACATGTTTGCTTTCCCTGTCAATGTTGTTATTTACAACACATGTTTTGCTCTCCTCGTCACTGTGTCTTACCATATCAGTAACATGAGCACACACACCCCTGATCCTCACATATGAAATCAGTATTCCTCCCTTTTAGTATCATTGAAAAGGATTAACAGTTAACCAAGAGTAAAGATAAGTCCAACCTAATTAACTCATGGCCGCTGGGGAGACACTAACATGAAGAATAACTTTAAAATAAATCTAAAATAATTAGATTTAACATTCACTAATTAGGATAAATACCATAACAATATACTAAAAAAATTTATAAAAAGTATTGTTTACAAAGGCCACAATAGAAACTGACTCAGGAAGTTGACACACTAGGACTCAGGTAGAAGGGGGTTTAGGGGAGAGAGATTTTAGCAACATCTCCATTCCAGCAGCCCAAGCAGCATGAGTATTCAGTAATTGTTTAGTGAGAGTTCTTACTTCAACATCAGTCCTTGGATTTAATCAGTCAACTCTGCAATTTTGGCCTTGAGTTTTTCATTTTCTGCTATAAGTTTTTCAGTGGTACCAGGTCCCTTAGAGACTTTCTTTCTTTTGATAGCACTATGCTTCTTTTTGCTTATAGCAGGACTACTAGACTTTGGATCAGAGGACCTGGTCCTCTCAGTAACATGAACTTCTTGTATTTTCTTGTTAGTTACAATTACAATATCAGTGTTAGTATCCTCATCTTACCCATCCCCCACTACTTTAATATTTACCTCCTTAACTGTGACAACTTTTTTGAGTCTTCCTCTTTTGGTGGTAGAGGACTTACTTTCCTTCATGGCATCTACTTGTAATTTTTGTTCAGATCTCCTAGTGGAATAAGATCTAGCGCCTTGTACACCAGTTTCAATCATTTTCTCCTTTCCTTTACTGTCCTTAAGTTTCTTCATTTTACAAATCAGATGTTATTCATCATCATCCTTTTTATTTTCCTAATTTGAGGGTAATACAAGCACTTTATCCTCTTTCAACTCATTTTTTTCTCCTGTTATTTGATCTTCCCCACAAGCAGAACCTTTCTTGGGATCATTTCCAAGTAAAAGTAAATTTTCAGCTACCAAATTTATGCTGCTGAGAGAATCAGATTTCTTTACAAGAATCTTTTCATCAATCAGATTAGCAAATATAGAGTTTGACTTAGAAAGGGTAGGAGAACCAGGTCCTTGTAAATTATATAAAATTTTAGTACCTTTCAATTCCTCAGAGGGAACCTGGATTTGAGGGGCATTGGATGACTCTGATTTTTTTGAAAAATGAGGTCCTTCAGATTGAAGAATCTTTTGTTCTATTAGAGAGCCATAACCTTTGTTTAGGTTATCTATTTGGACAGAACATTCACTGAGGCTTAGAGTTTTGACTGGAACAGTTTCATTTAGGGTCTCAAGAATCTCATGGGAAGGACTAACGAGTGACACTCTTTGTGGCTCTTGAGAATGATCAGAGGATAAATCTTTCATGGGGCTTGAAGAAGAGGAAATTTCAGACATTTTGAGATTTTTTGAGATGAAAAGTGGAGGGACCAGTTTTGATAAAGTTTTGAGTTAATGAGAAGAGAATGAATTTAGTGGAATTGAATTTATAATTTAAAAAATAATTGTTTGACATATAATAGATACCTTTTTGAAATGATGCATCTGATGACAACAGTTGTAATGCTTCACATTTAAACCAAATTGACAGCTTTTGTTCATAAGGGATTGGACAAGTGGCCCTCTTAAAATAGAAATTTTATAAAAAATTTAAGGCACATTATTTTGGTACTCACCTGAGAGATAGGATTAGGCTCCTCTCTTTCTTGAGTGAATTTTTAGCTTGTGATTGTTCAACTATTTTTTTCCAAAGCTTTCCCCATGGGTGTATACCTGCAAAGGTATGATAATAAGTTAGATTAACATGCACTTACTTTATCATAGATACCTGTCTCCTTAACATAACTAATTTTGAGGAGTGACACTGACTCAGATCTTAGGTCAGGGCATTTTGATCAAGCTCAGTCTCAATTTGCTCTTTTAGAACAGGTTTGAGGACCAAGTTCTAGATTTTTTCTTCACTCATACTTCCTCAAGTTTCTTATTTTAGGATGAATTCCTTTGGTACCCAGGTCCCTTGTAATCATCTCTTACAAAGTGAGACACTTCCACGTTGAAGTGTCTTGAGAGTGAGAATTTAATCAGGTATTCAAAAATTGAGTATACAACCCCACTATTAAAAGGCATTTCCTATCTGGAATCCCCTTTATCATACCTAAATTCATGATCACAAGTTGGATTTGGTGTAACACCCCACAAAATTGTCCTTGCGTTAGCTCGTGGTAATATGCTCTTTGAGTTAAATGACTAGAATAGTGTCAAAGAGAATTAGTCTCATTTTTGGCTTCCAAAATGAGTAAAGTTCAAACCATATATAATTTCCCTAATTTCAAATTTTTATCATGTGGAAAATTGAATGAGCTTTCTGTCGATATAAGATTCGCCCAAATCCGATACCCTGGCAAGAAGTTATGGCTAATTTAAGTTCTAGTCATAAAACACTGTCATTTTGGTGTGTCGCGCTGAAGTTTTAGGTCCCAAACAGTGGGACAACGCGATGGCTCCACATTGCAGTGACCTTAAGAATCCCACTCGTCAATTTTTAGTGAGCCACCGTGATTGTGGCGCGTCGCGGTGGCCCATGAAATTGGGCTCCCAGTTATATTTTTATTCCATCTCATTAAGGGTACATTAGGTATTTTCCACCCTCTTATCATCTTAAACATGAGATTTTTATCCCAAATAACCTCATTATTGATATTTTCATCAAAAACCATCAAGAACACTCCTTAGGGTTTCAAACAAGAAAACCCAAACAACTCAAGATTCACCCGTGGGTTTTTAAAATTGATTGAACATTTGGAATCCTCAAGCCGTGGGCACCAAGAATCATTCTTTAATATCCTAAATAGAGGCACGTGGGGTTTATCCTAAAAATTCATGGGCTTGTTGAAAACACTCAATTATGATTTAAAGATTATAAAGAATGAATTTGTTAAAGGGGTTTGAAATCTATGATTTTATTATGATTTATGCATGTTATTGATATTGTTGTTTTGTCCTTTAGGCCCCATCCCTTTAAATTGACTTACAAGTATATGTATATGTATGAAATTGAAATTTAAGATTTGTTTGAGAGCACAGATTATGAAGTCCCTCTCTTGTGATAAATTCAAGTTTATGATCTTATTGTGAATGATTTGAAATGCATGTTTTATGGATTGAAAATAGTTTACTCAAATGCCATAGTATTTTGAGCTTGATTTAGAGATTTAAGAGACAAAGTTTCTTGATGTAAATATATTTTGTTAAAAGAGAAATATTTGCATGACATTAAGAGTTTTGACATGGCTACCTTGTATCATTGAAAGTTTGACAAAGAAAGTTGCATACATGTGTTGACATTAGTTTTAGAGAAGGAGTTCTTTGAAATGATTTATTGATATGGTGGTCCCGAATTTATGTTTTGATAACAGAGATTGTAATATGCTAATAATTGCTCAGAAATGTGACTTGCAAGTCAATGGTATAATGATACCATAAGTATGTATGCCATAATAGAGTATGTATTCAGAATATGTTTTTAGAGAATGCATGTTTTAAAGAGTTAAAAATGGGCTTAATGAGGGCTAGGTGGTTACCCGAAGAAGGCTTGAGTTCAAGTAAATCTTAGCCTAAAGCCGCGATTTGCCGATCCGGGTATATTATTTTTACGCTGGCGATAGTCGTGTGGTCCAGCAGAGTCAGAGACTCTAATTGTTGCGGTACACTTGGGTTGGAGGCTTCCCCGTCATGTCAATGGAAAATTCCATAGAGTTGTAGGGTAAACCACCTAGAACAGAAGTAAAACAAAGAATGTCTCAGAGTTCAGATGATTTTCTTTCAGAGTCTTTTAGAAATGCCCATGAGATTTCTTACTAGATGATATGTTTATGAACTATTTTTAAATTGCTCTCATATATGTTGAATATAAATTATTATTTTGGATTTTCTATGCGTACCAGTACATCTTTATTGACCCCCTACCTCCCAGGTTCAGAGGCTCAGTCTAATGGTCCGGCTAATCAGTAGAGTATCCCAGAGAGAAAAGATCTGTGCAGTGGTGAGCCTTCTTTATTCCAGAAGGCCTGTTATTTCAGATTATGTTATTCCGTTGTTTTGGTCTACTGTGGCCTTGTACTAGCTTTCAGATAGTTGTCAGATTTCCCTGTAGTAGAGATTTTAAAGACTGTTCTACATGTTGTTTAGTTGAGTTCGGATTTCATTCCTTATTGTTAAACTAAATCTAAAGTATGACAATGTTTCCGTATCAGATTATATTTCTGCATCTCCTTTTATTATGTGAATGTTGTGCATGATTACCAGATAGAGTAGGACCCTCGGGCCTTCATGGATCGGGATGTTCGTCATGGCCAGTCCCTAGTTCAGGTCGTCACAAACTTGTTATCAGAGCACGGTTCATGGTCCCAGGGTGTCTTCGAAATTACATCGGGTAGAATCTTATTTATGGGTGTGTAGCGCGCCACATTTATAAGCAGGAGGCTACTAGGCATTTAGGAATGTTTCCCCTCTTTGTAATTTAGTTCGTGCTTTGGAGTCTAATCTGTCCTCTAATTCGTGATCTCTTGCATTTCAGAAAAACAATCATACCTCCCCGTTATACTAACGATCAGAATGTTCAGACAGATAAGGTCCATCCCAGTCATGGGATGAGGACCCAAAATAGAGCTCAGACTCCAGAGATTGATACTACTCTGGGAGTCCCACTTACTCAAACCAACCCACCTAGGGCACCCAGAGCTCTCTGAACGGGGACTAACCGCACTCAGTCTCGTGAGAATGAGGTGTCTAATACAGAATTTAGACAGTCCATTCACATGCTTTCCCAGTTGTTAGCCACACAGACTCAACGGTCGAAAGATATTAGGTCTGCATCTGAGGCTACAAGAGTGGGCCAGTTCATGAGGATGAACCCACCCAAGTTTACTGGTACAAAGGTAGAAGAGGATCCACAGGAGTTTGTGGACGAGATGGAGAAGATCTTTAAGGTGATGCATGTAGATGAGGTAGAGGGGGTTGAGTTAGTAGCTTACTAGCTTAAGGATGTAGCGAACAAATGGTATAACGAGTGGGAAGATTCAAAGAGTGAGCATGATAAGCCCACAGTTTAGGCTGAGTTCGTGGAAGCCTTCCTTGATTGATTCTTTCCTTTCGAGCTGAGGGAGGCCAAACCCGAAGAGTTTATGAATCTAAAGAAGGGTAAGATGAGTGTCCAGGAGTACACTCTGAGGTTTAACCAACTAGACCGTTATGCTCTAGAGATGACTAGTAACATGAGATCCCGAATAAGGAAATTTGCATCCGGCCTTTCAGATGACTTAGTGATTGAATGTCAGGGAGCAATGTTGAATCAGGATATGGATTTTGCCAGACTATCAGTCCATATGCAACAAGTTGAGGAAAAGAAAAAGAAAATCACTGAATCTAGGGATTAGGATAAGATCACTTGCCAAGTAGTTAGCAAATCAACCAACCAGGGAATTTGGAATTAAAACACTACAAAAATCTACTCATATGTGTTATTTGTGTGGCCAACCAGGCAATATTCAGAGAGAATATCCGGTAGCAAAGGGTAATGTTAGTGGAGCCAAGTCACAGGATAATTCTTCTGCACCACCACCGCCTCAGAAGGGTGCCACTTCAGCTGCCAAAAACAGCCGCAACCGATAGTATGCCTTGACCAATCAGAAAGAAGCAGAGGACTCACCGGATGTAGTTACTGGTACATTGCAAATATTTTCTCATAATGTTTATGTGTTACTTGATCCCGGGTCTACCCTATCATATGAGACCCCTTATGTGGCTGTTAGTTTTGGGTTTGAACCCGATGTGATTGCTGAGCCTTTTTCTATTTCCACTTTGGTGGGGGATTCTGTGATGGCTAGAAGGGTGTATAGAAATTGTGTGGTGACTGTTTGTGGGCGGGATACGGTGGCAGACCTCGTTGACTTAGACATGGTTGATTTTGATGCTATCTTAGGGATGGATTTGCTTTATTTTGACTCTTTCGGAAGGCATGGAAGGGTTTGATGTGTACTATGATGCGTCCCGTGTGGGACTTGGGTGTGTACTTATGCATCACGGTAAGGTGGTGGCTTCTGCATCCAGTCAATTGAAGGTGCATAAGCAAAATTACCCCACCCATGACTTGGAGTTAGCGGCTGTGGTGTTTGTGCTTAAAATCTGGCAGCATTATCTTTATGGGGTGCACGTTGATGTTTTCACTGACCATAAGAGTTTACAGTATGTTTTCTCGCAGAAAGAATTGAACCTCAGGCAACGGCGCTGGATAGAATTGCTAACGGATTATGACATGAGCCTGCACTATCATCCGGGCAAGGCAAATATGGTAGCTGACGCCTTTAACATATTATCTATGGGCAGTCTTTCTCATGTTGAAGAAGGAAAAAGAGAGATGGTGTAGGAAATTCACCGACTAGAAAATCTTAGAGTGTGACTCTTAGATTCCGAAGATGGAGGGCTAGTTGTTCACAACATAGCTAAATCATCCCTTTGTATCGAAGATCCTATCTTGATGTAGATCAACAAAGATATGGGTCAACAGAAGGTGATGTCTTTTAAAATTTGTGGTGATGGTATTTTGATATATCAGGGTAGATTGTGTGTACCAGATATATATGGTCTGCGGAAGAGAATCCTTGATGAAGCTTACACTTCAAGGTATGTTGTTCACCCAGGCTCTACCAATATGTATCATGATATAAAAACCATTTATTGGTGGAACAATATGAAGCACGATGTGGCTAACTATGTCTCCAAGTGTTTGAACTATCAACAAGTTAAGGTAGAACATATGAGGCATGGTGGTACTTCCCAAGAGATTGCCTTGCCCTTATGGAAATGGAAAATAATCAATATGGATTTCATTATGGGACTTCCGAGGTCTCGAAACCAGTATGATTCTATTTGGGTGATTGTTGACAGGCTGACCAAGTTAGCACATTTTCTTCCTGTGAGGACCAACTGTTCGGGAGATGATTATGCGAAGCTTTACATTGAGGAGATAGTCCGTTTGCATGGGGCACCTGTATCCATCATATCTGAAAGAGGTACGCAATTCTCTTTAAAGTTTTGGAGGTCTTTTTAGAGTGGTTTAGGTACTCAAGTGACCTGGGTACTGCTTTTCACCCTCAGACTGATGGGCAAGATGAGCGCACCATTCAGACCCTTGAGGATATGTTGAGGGCTTGTGTAATTGACTTCAAAGGTAGCTGGGTAGATCACTTGCTGTTAATAGAATTCGCTTATAATAACAGCTACCATGCCAGTATTAAGATGGCTCCATTTGAAGCTTTGTATGGGAGAAGATGTAGATCACCGGTAGGGTGGTATGAAGTGGGTGAGACTCAGTTGTTTGGGCCTAATCTCGTTCATCAGGCAATTGAGGATGATAAAATTATTAGAGAACAAATTAAAACAGCCCAGAGTAGACGAAAATCCTACGCCGATGTTAGGATAAGAGACTTAGAGTTTGAGGTTGGTGATTGGGTGTTCCTCAAAGTCTCCCCTATAAAGGGAGTTATGTGATTCAGGAAGAAAGGTAAGCTGAGTCCTCGCTATATAGGTCCATACCACATTTTGAGAAGGATAGGTGGAGTTGCGTACGAGTTAGAGTTGCCTGCAAGTTTGGGTTCTGTTCATCTGGTATTTCACATATCCATGTTGAAGAAATGTATTGGAGACCATTAATTAGTGTTGCCTGTAGAGGAGATCAAAGTGACAGACTCCTTATCCTATGAAGAAGAGCCCGTGGCAGTCTTGGATCGCCAAGTTAGGAAACTGAGGAGCAAAGAAATAGCCTTGGTCAAAGTGTTGTGGAAAAATTAGAAAGTTGAAGAAGCAACTTGGAAATCAGAAAATGACATGAGAGATAGATACCCAGACTTATTTAATCTGGTGAATGAAGAAATGGAAGGTACAATCTTTATCTTTTTCTTTTATGGCCTTAGTGCACCTTAAATCGTGCCTGTCTGTGTTTCGTGTCATCATTCAGGGACAAATGATCCCAAGGGGGGATAATGTAACACCCCCCAAAATTTTCCATGTGTTAGCTCGTGGTAATATGCTTTTAGAGGTAAATGACTAGAATAGTGTCAAAGAGACTTACTCTTATTTTTGGCTTCCAAAATGAGTAAAGTTTAAACCATATATAATTTCCCTAATTTCAACTTTTTATCATGTGGAAAATTGAATGAGCTTTCCGTCGATATAAGATTCGCCCAAATCCGATACCCGGGCAAGAAGTTATGGCTAATTTAAGTTCTAGTCGTAAAACACTGTCATTTTGGTGCTTGGCGCATCACGGAGGGGTACTATTTAGAAATTGTACAATTCCAGTAGCATAGCTCAATTGTGGAACGTCACACTGAAGTTTCACATCCCAACCAGTGGGATAACGCGATGGCTCCGCATCGCAGTGACCTTAAGAATCTCACTCGTCAATTTCCAGTGAGCCACCGCGATTGTGGCGCGTCGCGGTGGCCCATGAAATCGGGCTACCGGTTATATTTTTATTCCATCTCATTAAGGGTACATTAGGAATTTTCCACCCTCTTATCAGCTTAAACACGGGATTTTTATCCCAAATGACTCATTATTGATATTTTCATCAAAAACCATCAAGAACACTCCTTAGGGTTTCAAACAAGAAAACCCAAACAACTCAAAGATTCAACCGTGGTTTTTAAAATTGATTGAAGATTTGGAATCCTCAAACCGTGGGCACCAAGAATCATCTTTTAATTTTCTAAATAGAGGTACATGGGTTTTATCCTAAAAATACATGGGCTTGTTGAAAACACTCAATTATGATTTAAAGATTATAAAGCATGGATTTGTTAAAGGGGTTTGAAATCCATGATTTTATTATGCTTTATGCATGTTATTGATATTGTTGTTTTGGCCTTTAGGCCTCATCCCCTTAAATTGACTTACAAGTATATTTATATGTATGAAATTGAAATTTAAGATTTGTTTGAGAGCAATGATTATGAAGTCCCTCTCTTGTGATAAATTCAAGTTTATGATCTTATTGTGAATGATTTGAAATGCATATTTTATGGATTGAAAATAGTTTACTCAAATGCCATAGTATTTTGAGCATGATTTAGAGATTTAAGAGACGGAGTTTCTTGATGTAAATATATTTTGTTAAAAGAGAAAGATTTGCATGAGATTAAGAGTTTTGACATGGTCACCTTGCATCATTGAAAGTTTGACAAAGAAAGTTGCATACATATATTTACATGAGTTTTAGAAAAGGAGTTCCTTGAAATAATTTATTGATATGGTAGTCCCGAATTTAGGTTTTGAAAACAGAGATTGTAATATGCTAATAATTGCTTAGAAATGTGACTTGCAAGTCAATGGTACGACGATACCATAAATATGTATGCCATAACAGAGTATGTATTCAGAATATGTTTTCAGAGAATGCATGTTTTAAAGAGTTAAAAATAGGCTTAAAGCGGTCTAGGTGGTTACCTGAAGAAGGGTTGAGTTCAAGTAACTCTTAGCCTAAAACCGTGATTTGCCGATCCGGATATATTATTTTTAGGCTGGCGACGGTCGTATGGCGTAGCAGAGTCAGAGACTCCAACCCTTGCGGCACACTTGGGTTGGAGGCTTCCCCGCCGAGTCAATGGAGGATTCCATATGGCCCGTGGAATTTCAGAGTTGTAGAGTATACCACCTAACGCAGAAGTAAAACAAAGAATGTCTCAGAGTTCAGATGATTTTCTTTCAGAGTTTTTCAGAAATGCCCATGAGATTTCTTACTATATGATATGTTTATGAACTATTTTTAAATTACTCTCATATATATTGAATACAAATTATTATTTTGGATTTGCTCTGCGTATCAGTACATCTGTATTGACCCCCTACCTCCCAGGTTTAGAGGCTCAGTCTAAGGGTCCGGCTAATCAGTAGAGTATTGCAGTGGTGAGCCTTCTTTGTTCCAGAAGGCCTGTTATTTCAGATTGTGTTATTCCGTTGTTTTGGTCTACTGGGGGCCCTGTCCCAGTTTTTAGATAGTTGTCAGATTTTCATGTAGTAGAGATTTCGCAGACTGTTCTAGATGTTGTTTAGTTGAGTTCGGATTTCATTCCTTATTGTTAAACTAAATCCAGAGTATGACCATGTTTCCATATCAAATTATATTTTCGCATCTCCTTTTATTATGTGAATATTGTGCATGATTACCAGATAGAGTAGGACGCCCGGGCCTTCATGGTTCGGGATTTCCATCACAGCCAGGCCCTAGTTCGGGTCGTGACATTTGGGAACCCACTTAAGTTTGAGTTTTCAAAAAGAGGACAATGGTGTGATCAGAACTTTCTTGGCCCATTTAGGTAGAGAATTGTTCCTCACATTTTTCAGAGGTTTGAACCCCTTATGTTGTGTACTCTCCTAATGAACATATCTAAAATTATTAATTCTAGCTCTTATCCATCTCTGACAACTTGCCTTAATGTGCTCATCCTTTTCACAATAAGTACACATAGGAATAAAAACCTTATTTCTACCACCATTGACAGTTTTTCCTTGCCACCCAGCAAGTTGGAATTCTCCTTGATAGCCCAGTCCTTTTCCATCATTAACACCCTGACTAAATAGTTTAGGAAGGATCTGTGAAGAAGCAGTCCATTTAAGAGACTTGTTCAACTCTTCTCTTAAGTGGACCAAGTCCCTTTATAACTTTTCATTCCTGTAAAGTGCAGTAAAGTGTTTTTGGGAATCTTCCAATCTTTCCTTAAGATTAACTTGAATCCTTAAAGCTACTTTCTTCCCTTTTCCATCTACATCATTTATTTTCTTTAGATTACTTATCAAACTCAGATTTTTAGATTTCATCTCAGTAGTTAGTTCACATGTAGAGTCTATCAACACACTTGCAAGCCTTTTTGTTTTTCTAGCCGTGTAATTATCGAGATTCTCCTTAATATCAGATAGAGTTACTTTTTTTTCATCCTCTGTGTCTGCTATGAATGTAAATAAGGAATCACAAATAACTGGACTTTCTTTCACTACGAGCATAGAAATATCTCCTACCTTCTAATCTTCACCTAAATCACTGGAATAATCTCCCCATCCCGCTAAATCTTGCTTTACTGCATAACCAGCTACAACCTTCCTTCTTGATTTTTTAGGGACCCGGTCCATTAACTTTCCCTTGTCACCTGCATCTTTAAGGTAATCCTTATAGTCCATTTTGTGTATTGGACAATTCTTAATGAAATTCTCAGGACTTCCATATTTGTGACACACCTAAACATTACTTCCCTTCTTGCTACTGCTTCATCTTCTTTGAAACTGACCACTCCTCTTCATGGATCTAACAATCCTTCTTGCCAGATACGCAACTTCAATTTCTTCATCATCAGAATCATGTTTAGAAGCCTTCAAAGCTAGTGATTTTTTTCTTTTTACTTCCTTCTTCTCCATCCTTTGTTTCTTTTTGAGCTCATGGGTCTTCAAATTTTTAATCAAGTCATCCACCGTAAGGGTCCTTTGGTTATTTGCTTCATTTATGGCATCTACCTTGCTTTTACAGGACTTAGGAAGAACACCAAGAATTTTTCTCTCTTGTTTGTACAAAGGAATCACTTCTCTTAGGCAGTGAAGCTCATTTGTGATAGAAGTGAATCTTGTATGCATCTCTTGGATTGTTTCTCCTTTTTTCGTAGTGAAGGTCTCATACTGAGTAGTCAGCATGTCTACTTTTGAATCTTTCACATCACAAGTACCTTCATGAGCGGTCCTCAAAAAATTCCAGATCTCCTTAGCACTTTCACAAGCAGAAATTTTGTTGTATTCATCATGCCCTATACCACAAACCAACGGCTTCTTGGATTTGTAATTTTTTCAATCCTCTTTTTATCTTGATTATGGAACTCTTTCCTTCTTTAGACAACCGTTCTTGTAACTTCTCCTTCTTTAATCAGCTAAAACTTGAGCAGTGCTGAAAAAGGTGGGTTTTGTTGCCTCTCTTCACTCTTTGTAATTGCAAAAACCGTTTGATAAAGAAGCATTTTTTTATTTTATAGATGAGTGATGATTAGGACCGAAAAAAGATTGGTCCAGGTGTCCCATTCAGTACGAGTAATACCTGTAAGTTTGTTACACAAGAAGACAAAACTTGTGCAGACACACATGCCAACTATGTTGTGCCATTCACATCAAGGGACCTGGTTCCTTGTAGTTAGCTTCTCATCATCAAAACAATATATAGAAATACGGATTGACCGAACCCTCAATTTCACTGCCAATGCCGCAGCTTTTTGCACCTCCGTTAAGTTCACTTTTAAGTCTTGTGATAATATGTACATATAAAATGATTTTTTTTATTACTTTGAAGCTAGTTAAGAATATAATGTCAATTTTCAATGAACATATCTTACTTTCTCACACACGAACAAATACACACATATGCAACTGCAACAGAAGGGGCTGGGGATTAGCTGAGCTCGAACTTTATTTTTTTCATGTAAAGAAAAATAAATTTTAATGTTATTTATAACGAAAAGAGCAAGAAAAACTCGCACAAAAATGGAGTCGTTATTTTAACTTTATGGATTTTGAATTTTAAAATAATGACTTCAGTTGTCAATAATTGGATACTACGTTTAATATTTGCACATTTTTAGTGAATTTCTAAAGTCAAATACACTCTTTGTACAACACCTAGATCATGCGTCTCCTATTAAAGACTTAATGCATGAAAAAAAAAGAGCACAATTCATATCATATCTGACTTAAGAAGATGCATGGTGTCCCTCATATCATTAAAAGATACTTCAAGGACTCAAAAAAATTAGATCTAATTTGATAGAACAAAAATAGAACTTTATAAAAAAAAATGCATAGAAATCCATTACTTAATTACACTAAAAAGGCAAAACATACTTTGCAAAACCATTTCACCTAATCGATCGTGGTGAAGTCAGCAACAGATTAACCAAATAATACACCTTATGCTAGGATTGCTATGAGAATGAGGTGAGTTTTACGAAAAATATGAGGCTGAATTTTTTTACTCTAAGGAAATTGAATTATGTTGCTGAGAAGAGGGCGGGGAGGAATTTGATGTTACAAATTTGGTGATTTTATGGGAGGTGCTCAGTCACTTGATGCATTTCCGACCCTGAAAGAATGAAAAATGAAAGAAGAATTTGTGTGCACTGTATATGGAGTGGAGTGTACTATCATGCCATTATTTTTTTTTAGAAAAAAAAAAGAACCTAAAAAGAAAGAGACAAAAATCTTAATACATAACGCCTAGACTGTGACGCTTAGAGCATAACACCTAAAATGTAACCCCTATATATATACTCTTCACATATATTATGAAGAGTTAACTAATCAAATTTTTGTAATCCATTTTGGATTCTACTTTCTCTCACCCTATACCGAATTCAACTTGAAGAAATGAAAAACAAAAAATATTAAGTTTTGTTTTATACATATCTACTGTCACTAATAGAAATTGCAAACTAAGTTTTTTTGTTTTATATATAAAACAAAACTTAGTATTCTTTGCTTTTATAATAGAAATCGCATACTATGTTTTTTTGTTTTATAAATAAACAAAACTTAGTATTCTTTGCTTTTCATTGCTTCAACTTGAATTTGATATAGAGCGAGGGAAAGTAGAATTCAAAATGGATTACAAAAATTCGATTATTCAACTCTTCACAATATATGTGAAGAGTATATATATAGGCATTATATTTTAGGTGTTGTGCTTTAAGTGTGACAGTTTAGGCTTTATATTTCAAGTATTATGATTTTTGTCTCTTTCCTTTTTAGGTTCTTTTTAAAAATAAAATAAAATAAAGGCATGATAGTACACTCCAATCATAGACCGTGCGCACCAATTCTTCTTTCATTTTTCATTTCTCTTGGGTCAGAAACACGTTAAGTGACTGAGCACTTTCCTTAAAGTCATCAAATTTGTAACATCAAATTTTTCTCTATCCTCTTCTATGCAACAAAATTCATTTTTCTTAGAACAAAAAAAACCCAACCTCATCTTTCTCTTAAAACTCACCTCACTCTCATATCAATCCTCGCTTAATGTGTATGATTTGGTGGATCTATTGTTAACTTCACCACGATTGATTAGGTGAAAGGGTTTTGCAAAGTATGTTTTGCTTTTTTAGTAAAATTGAGTAATGGATTTCGATGCATTTTTTCTTTTTGATAAAGTTTTATTTAGGTTCTATCAGATTAGATCTGATCTTTTTAAGATCTTGAAGTATATTTTAATGATATGATGGACACCATGCATCTACTTCAATCAGATTTGATATGAATTTTCCTCTTTTTTGTTATGCATTGAGTCTTTAATCGGAGACGCATGATCTAGGTATTGTACAAAGAGTGTATTTGAACTTAGAAATTCACTAAATATGTGCAAATATTAAATGTAGTACCAATTATTGGCAACTGAACTCATTATTTTTAAATTCAAAACCCATAAAGATGAAATCGTGACTCCATTTTTGTGCAGTATTTTCTTCCTCTTTTCAATAGAACTACTACTAGGTAGCATTATATTAAGCAAATTATTTTAGTTTTTACCTCTATATTCTTTAAAAGAAAATTATTTAAGTGTATGGGTGGTTAAATTTTACTAATAAATGGACCATAAATTGATAATTCCATCCAATTTTTACTCATTTAGTTTCATGGATTGTCTACCCAATTGAAAGGTCTTTACTTTTTGTTATGTGTTAAACTTGTATCCAGTGGCGGAGCCGCATTATGAGTAGGGGGTTCAGCCGAACCCCCTTCGGCGAAAAATTATACTATTTTTATATGGTGAAAATTATATTTTGTATATATATAATTGATGTTGAACCCCCTTTGGTTAATTCGCGTGCCTACATTTTTCGATTTTGAATCATCTTGGTGAAAATTCTGGCTCCGCCACTGCTTGTATCTAGTGAGGCATAGATTCTTTAAGGATGTTGAGCATTAGTCCAATAACAACAACAATTGGGATCGGGGGTAAGTGTATGCAGTCCATACCACTACCTCAGATGTGAGATGGATAGGTTATTTCTAATAGACCCCCAGATCAAAATAAAATAATCTAGACAAGGAATAGTAAAAGAACATAATACAATAGAAATCAACATATCCAATAATACCATAAACAAGATACACCAAGTAATACGACATCCTAAACTCATACAAACCTTCTACTCTAATGTGCCTCCTCCATAACTTCCTATCTAGGTTCATGTCCTCGATAGGTTGGAGCTGCTCCATGTCATGTCTAATCACCTTTCTCCAATATTTGTTCGGTCTACCTCTACCTCACTTGAAACCATCCCCACACCTGCTGCTGCTGGGAATCTGTTCCCCTTCTCATCATATGACCAAACCATCTCCACCTTGTTTCCCTCATCTTAGCTTTCACTGAAGTCACTCCTACCTTATCTTGAATAACCTCATTTCTAATACTATCTTTTCGAGTACACCAACAAATCCACCGAAGCATTCTCATCTCCGCTACCTTCATCTTCTGGATGTGGGTCTTCTTAACAGGCCAGCACTCCGCCCCATACAATAAAATCAGACTAACTATTACTCTGTAAAATTTGCCTCTAAGTTTAGGAGGTACCTTTTTGTCACACATGATTTTGGAGGCGAGTTTCTATTTCATCCAACCTACCCTAATCTATAAGTGACATCTTCATCAATCTCTCCATTCTCCTGAATCATAGACCCTATATACTTGAAACTATATGTCTTATTGATAGAATGAGTATCAAGCTTAACAACCCTATTGGACTCATGCTACACCTCGCTATACTTATACTCCATATATTTCGGGTTGGACCTACTCAACCTAAATCCATTAGACTCAAGGGTTTGCCTCCAAACCTCTTATTTAGCATTAACTCCAATACATGCCTCATCAATCAAGACCATATCATTCAAAAAAATCAAACAGTAAGACACCTCACCTTAAATTTCCACGTCAAAACATCCATCACCAAGGCAAAAAGGAACAAACTAAGCATCAATCCTTGGTGTAACCCCATCAAGACGGGAAAGTGCTCCGAGTACCCTCCCCTAGTCCTAACCCTAGTCTTCAATCCATTGTACATATCCTTAATCGCCCTAACATACACCATAGGTACACCTTTAGACTCCAAACACCTCCAAAGAACCTCCCTAGGAACTCTATCATAAGTCTTTTCTAAGTCGATAAACACTATGTGAAAATCCTTCATTCTTTCCCTATACTACTCCATCAGTCTCCTAGCGAGATAGATGGATTTGTTAGTCGAGCGTATTGACATAAATACAAACTGATTTTCAGAAATAGTAACGTTTCTCTACTACCTCAACTCTATCACTCTCTCCCAAACCTTCATAGTGTGAATCAATAGCTTGATACCCCTATAATTATTGCAATCCTGAATGCCACCCTTATTCTTAAACAACGAAATCATCTACTCCACCTCCAAGATTCAGGCATCCTTGCCATCTTGAAAATTATGTTAAACAACCAAGTCAACCACTCCATACCTTCCCCTTTTGTGCACTTCAAAATTCCATGGGAATATCATCTGGCCCCATCGCTCTACCTTTACACATCCCATGAATAGCCCCCTTAACCTTCTCAACCTTAATGCGCCTACAATAACCATAATCTCAAAACCTTTTGGAATGCTCCAAATCCCTCAACACAATGCTAGTATCCCTTGTTTTGTTCAGGATCTCATAGAAGTAAGACTGTCCTCTCTTTCTAATACGACCCTTCTCCACCAAAACTTTATCGCCCACATCCTTAATACACTTCACTTGACCAAGGTTCAAAGCTTTTCTGTCCCAAACCTTGGGTAGCCTATACAACTTTTTTTACCCACCTTTACTATCTAACGTTATGTATAAACTCTCGAAAGCAGCATCCTTAGCCATCGGGACCACTAACTTTACTTTTCTCCTAGCAATCTTATACTCCCAATTTTTCCGTTTATTCTCTTCATCCTTACTCTCAGCCAACTTTGTATATGCTTTCTTCTTATCCTCAACTTCTTCTTCACCTCTTCGTTCCATCACCAGACCCCTTGGTGTTTGCTCGAGAGGCCTCTCGATACACCCAACACCTCTCTAGTTGTCTCCCTGATGCAACTGGCAATCTTATTCCATATACTATCAGTATTCCCTCCACTCTTCCAAGACTTCCCCTTCATCAACTTATCCCTTATATATAGTGCACTAGCCAAAGTTAGATTGCCCAATCTAATACTTGGATGATCCTCCATATCTCTCCTCCTCCGCTCCTTTATGATCTCCAAGTCCATCACCAAAAGCCAATATTGGGTCAAAAGACTCTCACTCGATAAGATATTACAGTCCTTACAAATACTCCTATATACTTTCCCGAGGAGAAATAAGTCAATCTGGGTCTTGGCCACCGAATTATGGAAGGTACCATGTGAACCTCCTTCTTGAATTGTCAAAATTTAGAATCAAAATACAATGCCTGTTAGATATAATTTAAGTTGAATATAACTGTCTTTGTCCAAGAGTATTAGATTCAGTTGAACTCGTTACTTTTATTCTTCGTCGGTCTACACATGGTTAAGTTGAATCTATTATATATGTCAAATGTATTTGATTCAATTGAACCCGTTTCATTTATTCTTCTTCCTCCTACTTATACATTGAGTTGAGTCTATAGTCTTTGTCAAAAGTATAAGATTCAGTTGAATTCGTTACTTTCATTCTCTGTCTACCAACACATAGTTTTAATTGATTTGTCTGTCACCGTCAAAAGTAGTCTGTCTCTGTCAAAAGTTTTAGGTTCATTTGAACTTGTTAACTTTTATTCTTCATCCGCCTACTTAAAGTTTAAGTTTTTTTTGCTGTCTTTGTCAAAAGTATTAGATTAAGTTGAACTCGTCCTTTTTTATTCTTCATCCACCTTTTCATAGTTTGAGTTGAATATGTTGTCTCTATCAAATGTATTAGGTCCAGTTGAATCCATTAAGATCAAGTGCCTTTTACACCCGTGTCAATCATTTTCTCCTTTCCTTTATTGTCCTTAAGTTTCTTCATTTTCCAAATCAGATATTGTTCATCATCATCCTTTTTATTTTCCTAATTTGGGGGTAATACAAACTATCTATCCTCTTTCAACTCATCTTTTTCTCCTATTATTTGATCTTCCCCACTAGCAGAACATTCCTTGGGATCATTTCCAAGAAAAAGTAAATTTTCAGCTACCAAATTTATGCTGATGAGAGAATCAGATTTCTTTACAAGAATCTTTTCATCAATCAGATTAGCAAATATAGAGTTTGACTTAAAAAGGGTTGGAGAACTAGGTCCTTGTAAATTATCTGAAATTTCAGTACCTTTCAATTCCTCAGAGGGAACCTGGATTTGAGGGGCATTGGAGGACTCTGATTTTTATGAGGAATGAGGTCCTTCAGATTGAAGAATCTTTTGCTCTATTGGAGATCCATAAAATTTGTTCAGGTTATCTATTTGGATAGAACATTCATTGGGGCTTAGAGTTTCGGCTGGAACAGTTTCACTTAGGGTCTCAAGAATCTCATGGGAAGGACTGACGAGTGACACTCTTTGTGGCTATTGATAATGATTAGAGGGTATCTTTCATGGGGATTGAAGAAGAGGAAATTTCAGACATTTTGAGATTTTTTTAGATGAAAAAAGGAGGGACCAGTTTTGAGTTAATTGAGAAGAGAATGAATTAAGTGGAATTGAATTTATAATTTAAAAGATGATTGTTTGACATATAGGAGATACCTTTTTAAAATGATGCATCTGATGACAACGGTTGTAACTCTTCATATTTAGACCAAATTGACAGTTTTTGTTCATATGGGATTGGACAAGTGGCCCTTTTAAAATAGAAATTTTATAAAAAAATTAAGGCACATTATTTTGGTACTCACCTGAGTGATAGGACCAGGTCCCTCTCTTTCTTGAGTGAATTTGATTGCTTCAACTATTTTTTCCCAAAGCTGATCCCATGGGTGTATACCTACAAAGGTATGGTACTGAGTTAGATTAACATGCACTTACTTTATCATAGATACCTGTCTCTTTGACATAGCCAATTTTGCGGAGTGACACTGACTCAGATGTTAGGTCAGGGCATTTTGATCAAGCTCAGTCTCAATTTGCTCTTTTAGAATAGGTTTGAGGGCCAAGCTCTAGATTTTCTCTTCACTCATACTGCCTCAAGTTTTTTCTTTTAGGATGAATTCCTTTGGACCCAGGTCCCTTGTAATCATCTCTTACAAAGTGAAACATTTCCATGTTGAAGTGTCTTGAGAGTGAGACTTTACTCAGATCTTTAAAAATTGAGTATACAACACAACTACTAACAGACCATTTCTGACTGCAATCCCCTTTCTCATACCTGAATTCATGATCACAACTTGGATTTGGGAATCCACTTAAGTTTGAGTTTTCAAAAAGAGGACAATGGTGTGATCAAAACTTTCTTGGCCCATTTAGGTAAAGAATTGTTCCTCACATTTTTCAGAGGTTTGATCCCCTTATGTTGTGTACTCACCTGATGAACATATCTGAAATTATTAATTCTAGCTCTTATCCATCTCTGACAACTTTCCTTAATGTGCTCATCCTTATCACAATAAGTACACATAGGAATGAAAACCTTATTTCTACCACCATTGACAGTCTTTCCTTGCCACCCAGCAAGTTGGAATTCTCCTTGATAGCCCAGTCTTTTACCATCATTAATACCCTGACTAAATAGTTTAGGAAGGATCTGTGAAGAAGCATTCCATTTAACAAATTTGTTCAACTCTTCTCTTAAGCGGACCAGGTCCCCATTTAACTTTTCATTCCTGTAAAGTGCTGTAAAGTGTTTTTGGGAATCTTCCAATCTTTCCTTAAGATTAACTTGAAGCCTTAAAGCTACTTTCTTCCATTTTCCATCTACATCATTTATTTTCTTTAGATTACTTATCAAACTCAGATTTTTAGATTTCATCTCAGTAGTTAGTTAACATTCAAAATCTATCAACACACTTGCAAGCCTTTTTATTTTCCTAGCCATGTAATTATCGAGATTCTCCATAATATCAGATAGTGTTACCTTTTTTTCATCCTCTGTGTTTGCCATGAATGTAAATAAGGAATCACAGATAACTGGACTATCTTACACTACGAGCATAGAAATATCTCCTATCTTTTCATCTTCACCTGAATCAATGGAATAGTCTCCCCATCCTGCTAAAGCTTGCTTTACTACATAACCAGCTGCACCCTTTCTTCTTGATTTTTTAGGGACCTGGTCCCTTAATTTTCCCTTGTCACCTGCAGCTTTAAGGTAATCCTTATAGTCCATTTTGTGTATTGGACAATCCTTAATGAAATTCTCAGGACTTCCACATTTGTGACACACCTCAACATTAATTCCCTTCTTGCACCTGTTTTCTCTTCTTTGAAAATGACCACTCTTCTTCATGTCTCTAACAATCCTGCTTGCCAGATAGACAACTTCAATGTCTTCATCATCAGAATCATGTTTAGAAACCTTCAAAGCTAGGGATTTTTATCTTTTTACTTCCTTCTTCTCCATCCTTTGCTGCTTTTTGAGCTCGTGGGTCTTCAAATTTTCAATCAATTCATCCACAGTGAGGGTCTTCAGGTTATTTGCTTCAGCTATGGCATCTACCTTGCTTTTTCAGGAATTAGGAAGAACACCAAGAATTTTTCTCTCTTGTTTGTACAAAGGAATAACTTCTCTTAGGCAGTGAAGCTCATTTGTGATAGAAGTTAATCTTGTATGCATCTCTTGGATTGTTTCTCCTTTTTTCGTAGTAAAGGTTGTACTAAGTAGTCAGTATGTCTAATTTTGAATCTTTCACATCACAAGTACCTTCATGAGCGGTCCTAAAAAAATTCCAGATCTCCTTAGTACTTTCACAAGCAAAAATTTTGTTTTATTCATCATGCCCTATACCACAAACCAACGGCTTCTTGGCTTTGTAATTTTTTTCAATCCACTTTTTATCTTGATCATTGAACTCTTTCCTGCTTATGAAAACCATTCTTGTAACTTCTCCTTCTTTGACTTCTCTAACAGGAACATGAGGATCATCAAGAATTATGTCCATCAGCTCACTATCTTCAGCCTTAATGAAGTCAAACATCCTAGTTTTCGACCACCCATAGTACTGCTCATTAAATCTAGGTGGCCTAATGGTAAATTTCCCTTCTTCCTGATTAGGTGGAGCAACCATGATAACCAAATCACTCTAGGTGTGAACCTTTTAGAGTGCTCTGGCTCAAATACCAATTGTTGAAACCTTGGGGGTTGCACCACGCAGTGAGGGTCAGGTCCCTTAAAGTCAATCACAGACAAAAACTAGTAAAATAACCAGGAATCAAAGGATAGTGCAGGAAGAGTAAAAACACAAAATTTTAACGTGAAAACCCCCTTTGTTCAAGGAAGGAAAAAACCATGGCTTGCCCTCACAAGTACTTCAAAATCCACTATGATCAAACTCTTGATTACAGCCTTGCCTGAACCTAACTCTAGGTTCCTTTCACTTGTAATAACTCTATTACAAGCTTATCTTGACAACTCTGTCAAGGAACCTCTACACTAATTAACTCTAATCAGTATCAAACTTAAGACAACTCTGCCTAAGCATTTCCCTCATCAAAGAAAAACACTACTTTTATAGCATGAGTAGTTCAATTACAAATCAGATCTCACTCAAGAACAATTCCTATTTAAGCACACATAATCTGCTAAGAACTTGAGCAGTGCTGAAAAATGGAGTTTTTGTTGCCTCTCTTTACTCCTCGTAATTGCAAAAACCGTTTGATAAAGAAGCATTTTATTCTTTTATAGATGAGTGATGATTAGGACCAAAAAAAGATTAGTCCAGGTGTCCCATTTAGTACAAGCAACACCTACAAGTTTGTTACACAAGAAGAAAAAACTTGTGCAGACACGCATGCCAGCTATGTTGTACCATTCACATCAAGGGACCTGGTTCCTTGCAGTTAGCTGCTCATCATCAAAACAATATATAGAAATACAGATTGACCGAACCCTCAATTTCACTGCTAGTGCCACAGCTTTTTGCACCTCCGTTAAGTTCACTTAGAAGTCTTGTGATAATATGTACATATATAATGAATTTTTTTATTACTTTGAAGCTAGTTAAGAATCTAATGTCAATTTTCAATGCACATATCTTACTTGATCACACACCAATAAATACACACATATCTTGATTTTTTTCATGTAAAGAAAAATAAATCTTAATTTTATTTATAACGAAAAGAGCAAGAAAAACTCGCACAAAAATGGAGTCGTGATTTCAACTTTATGGATTTTGAATTTTAAAATAATGACTTCAGTTGTAAATAATTGGATACTAAGTTTAATATTTGCACATTTTTGGTGAACTGCTAAATTCAAAAACACTCTTTGTACAACACCTAGATCATGCGTCTCCTAATAAAGACTTAATGTTTGACAAAAAAAGAGCACAATTCATATCATATCTGACTTAAGAAGATGCATGGTGTCCCTCGTATCATTAAAATATACTTCAAGGACTCAAAAAATTCATATCTAATTTGATTGAACAAAAATAGAACTTTATCAAAAAAAATGCATAGAAATCCATTACTCAATTACACTAAAAAGGCAAAACATACTTTGCAAAATCATTTCTGTAATACCCCGAGACTCTAACCAATAGTGCAACCATGAATCAACCCCATGATAAGTAAATTATAGTGCTTTGGTTATTTTGTGATCAAGGGTGATGTGTATTAAGGCCTCAAAGATGTCCTAGCGATTAGGTGAATCAAAACATTCCTTACCGATTGAATTCTTGGGAAGGATATTTCCATATTCAACTTCAAATGAGCATATATCTTGTTATACTACGAATTATTGATCTCATTACCTACGAAAATATAGATAATTGAATTAACTTTAAAACTATACAAATTTCACCAAAATCCGGTATCGGATCCAAGAGTTATGCCCATTTTACTCCAGCATGTCAGGCTGGAAAACTGAGTGACGACATTTTGTGATAAGCTGTCACAAGTGTGATGACTTATCACCAATGTCGCAAGCCTTAGGCAGATTTCCACCCCCAGTGACGACATTTTGTGATAAGTTGTCACAAGTGTGTCGACTTATCACCAATGTCGGAAATGACGACTTGTCACGAATGTCGTCAGTTATTTTTTCAGCAATTAAAGGACGTTCCTGCAAGGGTATTTTGGTCTTATCCATTGTTTGGAGGCCCTTATATATATGAGAATTTCCATCTAAATCCTAATTTCTTCATTCTCTCTTCCAATTCTCTTAAGAAATATATCTAGGGTTTTTATTTAAGGACATTAATCTTCCAAAAATCATCCGTAAATCTTGAGGATTTCTTCAAGAATCAAGTTTCACATAGTGTTGGCTTCAAGAATCATTTATTACAAGTGCGGATAGAGTCTCAAGCACTAGAATTCATCCAATTTTAAAGATTAAGGTATGTGGGGTTTTGAACAAGAGCAATTCTTTTGTTCTTGTGCCCAAAGCTTTGATTTCTATCATGGATTTATATGATTTTGCAAGTGGGTTTATACCCAAATTACTTCATCATGAGATTATGAGAATATAAATTGTTCAAGATTTATTATACATGATTATTTTGCTATTCCCAAGTTATGACTTGATATTTAATATTGTGAATTTCATATTTCTACCATGAGTTGATATTTCAAGTGCTTTCAAGATATGTGTCAAGCTTTAAGCTTCCTTATGACAAACTGGATTATTGTGTATATTGATTCATGAGATTGAGTTGTTACAATGAGTCTTGATATTTCCTCAAAGTTATTGATGTTGTCATGATTTAATGAATTGATACATTTTGAAATTGAGAAAGATTGATTTGATTTGAGTCGAGTTAGGAATCCACAAATTGATTATGATTTGACAAATGAGAAAGAGATTTGATTTGATCTTCATGATAGACCCTTGTGATGTTTGTGGTGTATTTCCTAATGCGTTCTGAGCTTGTATCTAGGAGTAGTATTTAGCACCGAGCGAGAAATGTGGTATTTCCCCAAAACTACGTGCCACTGTAGGATTGATATTGATAATTGTGGGTCAGAGGCCGAGTATGAGATTATGATCACTAAGTTTAGGTTGTACTCCCTGGCAAGAGTACGACACTCCCGCCAATGTGGGATTCTCTCCTTACGAGGTAAAAATGTTGGACTCCATGTAGCTCACATGGTTTATGTCGGTTATAAGAACCTCGCATGTCCATAAGAGTTGAGTTTCTTGAATTACCGAGTCACTCCGAGTCTTGAGTTGAAGAGTTGAGTTGTTTATGATGATTTATGAGGTTTTTATCATATGATTAACTTACTATGAGATCATGAAAAGTAAGTTTCAATCTAACTCAAGCCAAGTGAGCCATCATTGTACATATGCATATTTTTATGAAATTGATGATGATATTTGCATTGTTGCATGCACCCCCACATACTTAGTACAGTCCAAAGTGCTGACCCACATATTTTCCTATGGGCTATATTTTCTTGTAATGTAGGTTCAGGTACACAGCCGCAACCGCGTTACCGATATTTGAGTGCTCAACTACGTTCCCTCAGTGGAGAGTCCTCATGGTTTAAGGACCGTGTCTATATTTTTAGTGATATCATTTTGTTGTTATGGCTTTTATTACTGTTTGAGTCAGTTGGGGGTTTGTCCCAATGGCTCCTTGATTTTGATGTATAGAGGCATTGTCAGACTAGAGGGTTGGTATGTATAGACATTCAATATATTTGGGTTGTACAGTCTAGTATTCTCCAGTATTTCTCTTGAACCCGATGTGGTATATCTCTTTGTTGTGCATGACTATTGTTGAATTGAATTCCTTGAGGTAGTGTCTGGCTTCGAGGGTTAGCTTGGGGCTACGTGTATCCCTAAGCACCGTATGGCGTATTGGGATGGAATTTCGGGGCATTAAAATTTCACCTAATCGATCGTGGTGAAGTCAGCAACAGATTCACCAAATCATACACCTTACGCTAGGATTGATATGAGAATGAGCTGAGTTTTACGAAAAAGATGAGACTGAATTTTTTTACTCTAAGGAAATTGAATTATGTTGCTGAGAAGAGGGCGGGGAGGAATTTGATGATACAAATTTGGTGATTTTATGGGAGGGGCTCAGTCACTTGATGTGTTTCTGACGCAGAAGGGATGAAAAATGAAAGAACTTGTGTGCACTGTCTATGGAGTGGAGTGTACTATCATGCCTTTCTTTTTTTTTTTTAGAAAAAAAAGAACCTTAAAAGAAAGAGACAAAAATCTTACTACCTAGAACATAACGCCTAGACTGTCACGCTTAGAGCATAACACCTAAAATGTAACGCCTATATATATACTCTTCACATATATTATGAAGAGTTAACTAATCAAATCTTTGTAATCCATTTTGGATTCTACTTTCTCTCACCCTATGCCGAATTCAACTTGAAGAAATGAAAAACAAAAAATATTAAGTTTTGTTTTATATATATCTACTGTCACTAATTGAAATTGCAAACTAAGTTTTTTGTTTAGATATAACACAAAACTTAGTATTATTTGCTTTTCTAATTGAAATTGCAAACTAAGTTTTTTTTTGTTTTACATATAAAACAAAACTTAGTATTCTTTGCTTTTCATTGCTTCAAGTTGAATTCGATATAGAGTGAGAGAAAGTAGAATCTAAAATGGATTACAAAAATGCGATTAGTCAACTTTTCAAAATATATTTGAAGAATATATATATAGGCATTATATTTTAGGTGTTATACTTTAAGTGTTACAATCGAGGTGTTATATTTCAGGTATTAAGATTTTTGTCTCTTTCCTTTTTAGGTTCCTTTTAAAAATAAAATAAAAAATAAAGGTATGATAGTACACTCCACTCATAGACCGTGCACACCAATTCTTCTTTCATTTTTCATTTCTTTTGGGTCAGAAACATGTCAAGTGACTGAGCACCTCCCTTAAAGTCATCAAATTTTTAACATCAAATTCCACTCTGTCCTCTTCTCAGCAACATAATTCAATTTCCTTAGAGCAAAACAAACTCAACCTCATCTTTCTCTTAATACTCACCTCACTCTCATATCAATCCTAGCATAAGGTGTATGATTTGGTGAATCTATTGCTGACTTCACCACGATCGACTAGGTGAAAAGGTTTTGCAAAGTATATTTTGGTTTTTTAGTAAAATTGAGTAATGGATTTTTGTGCATTTTTTTTTTTGATAAAGTTTTATTTTTGTTCTATCAGATTAGATCTGATCTTTTTAAGTTCTTCAAGTATAGTTTAATGATATGAAGGACACCATGCATCAACTTAAATCAGATATGATATGAATTGTCCTCTTTTTTACTATGCATTGAGTCTTTAATCGGAGATGCATGATCTAGATGTTGTCCAAAAAGTGTATTTGAATTTAGAAGTTCACTAATATGTGCAAATATTAAATGTAGTACCCAATTATTGACAACTAAAGTCGTTATTTTAAAATTCAAAACCTATAAAGTTGAAATCACGACTCCATTTTGTGCAATTTTTTCTTGCTCTTTTCAATAGAACTACTACTAGGTTGCGTTATATTAAGCTAATTATTTTAGTTTTTACCTCTATATTCTTTAAAATAAAATTTATTAAGTGTATGGGTGGTTAAAAGTTATTAACAAATGGTCTATAAATTGACAATTCCACCCAATTTTTACTCATTTAATTTCATGGTTTGCCTCCCCAATTCCACCCGACCATCTTAGAATTGTCTTGCAAACTCTTAGAGATCATGTATTATTCGCTAAATTTAGCAAGTGTGAATTTTGGCTAAGGTGAATTTCTTTTCTGGGTCACATTATTTCTACCGAAGGCATTAGAGTCAATCCTCAAAAGACAGAAGCTGTAAAGAATTAGCCTAGACCTACCTCCCTATTTGACATTAGGAGTTTCTTAGGTCTAGCTGGTTACTACCTTCATTTTGTTGAGGGTTTATCTTCCATTACGTCTCCCATGACCCAGTTGACCCAAAAGAAAGTAAACTTCCTATGGTCGGAACCTTGCGAGAAGAGTTTCCAGGAGTTAAAGACTCAACTCACTTTAGCCCTAGTGTTAGCTTTACCCGTTGTTACTGATGGTTTTATGGTGTATTGTGACGCTTCTAGAGTTGGTTTGGGTTGTGTGTTGATGTAGAGGGTTAAAGTTATAGCTTATGCCTCAAGACAGTTGAAGCCTTATGAGAAGAATTACCCAACCCATGATCTTGAATTAGCAGCTGTAGTTTTTGCGTTGAAAATTTGGAGACATTATTTGTATGGTGTTTATTAATCACAAAAGGCTACAACATGTGTTTACTCGGAGGGAGTTTAATATTAGACAAAGAAGATGGTTAGAGTTGCTAAAAGACTACAATATGAGTGTGTTGTATCACCCAGGCAAGGCCTATATTGTGGCAGATGCTCTTAGCGGGTTGCCTATGGGTAGTGTAGCTCATGTAGAGAATGATAAGAAAGAATTGGCTCATGATGTGCATCGTTTGTCTAGGTTGGGTGTTAGATAACTTGATTCCGTTGAAGGGAGTATGTTAGTTCAGAGTAGTTCCAAGTCCTCTTTGGTCTCGGAGGTAAAGGAGAAGCAAGACAAGGATCCTAGTGTGGTCAGTCTGAAGGAATCAGTTAAGGACCAAAAGGTAGAGGTTTTCTCCCAAGGAGGAGATGGTGTGTTGAGATTGCAGGGTAGAGTGTGTGTTCCCGATGTTGATGATCTAAGATAGAGAATTATGGATGAAGTGCATGGCGCGCGATTTCTATTCATCCCGGTGCTACCAAGAAGTATCGTGATTTACGAAAAATCTATTGGTGGAACGGTATGACGAAAGACATAGAAGGATTTGTAACAAAGTGTTCTACTTATCAACAGGTTAAGGTAGAGCACCAAAGGCCCGGTGGTGTAATGCAAGAGTTTAGCATTCCTACTTGGAAGTGGGAAAAAGTGAATATGGATTTCGTAATTGGTTTGCCTCCTTCTCGTCGTCATCATGATTCGATTTGGGTTGTTGTAGATCGGTTGACTAAATCAGCTCATTTCTTGCCAGTGCATTCGTCTTATACAACTGAGGATTATGCTAGATTGTATATTCAAGAATTTGTTAGACTTTATGGAGTTCTTTTGGCTATTATCTCTGATAGGGGTACTCAGTTTACTTCCCAGTTTTGGAGAGCTTTTTAGAAGGGTCTCGGTACCCAAGTTCATCTAAGTTTTACTTTCAATCCGCAAACAGATGGTCAGGCTGAGCGGACCATTCAGATTTTAAAAGATATGTTAAGGGTATATGCGCTTGATTAAAAAGGTAGTTGGGATGAGCACTTGCCATTGATCTAATTTGTATATAACAATAGTTTCCATGTTAGTATTCAGATGACCCCGTTCGAAGATTTGTATAGGAGAAGATGTAGATCACCTATAGGTTGGTTTGAAGTAGGAGAAGCAGCTGTGATTGGGACTTATGCTGTGTTTGAGGCTATGGAAAATGTTAAGTTGATCGGAGAAGGATTGAAGACCTCTCAAAGTCGTTAGAAGTCGTATGCGGATATGAGAAGAAAATATCTTGAGTTTAATGTTGCTGATTTAGTGTACTTAAAGGTTTAACCCATGAAAGGGGTGAAGAGATTTGGGAAGAAGGGAAAGCATAGTCCCCGTTATGTTGGTCCGTACAGAATTCTGAGCCGTGTTGGGAAAGTAGCATATGAGGTGGAGTTACCCGCAGAGTTGTCTAGCATTCATCCGGTATTTCATGTTTCCATGCTTAAGAAGTGTATTGGTGATTCTGTCGGGGTTGATTCTTCCGAAAGCTAAGATATTCTGGATAGCCTTTCATTTGAGGAGATTCCGGTTGAGATTTTGGATTTTCAAATTCGTAGGCTAAGGAACAAAGAAGTTCCTTTGGTTAAAGTGCTTTGGAGAAATCAATATGTTGAGAGTGCTACTTGGGAAGCCGAAGCTGATATGCGAGCCAAGTACCCTCACCTCTTTTCTGTGAGTTCAGAGCGATCAGAAGGTACCATTCTTTCTTAATTCCGCCCTCTTCTTATTAAAGATTCAGCTGTGTGTCTACTTCCATCACGAATTTGTGCATTTTGTAGGGTATCTGAAGGTATAGAGTGAAGTAAGCCCTTTGAGCGAGTCGTTCCAGCTATACGTCCTCATTTTCTCTTGTTCTTGGTATATGGCAACATTTGAGGACAAATGTTTCCAAGGGGGAGATATTGTAATACCCCGAGACTCTAACCAATAGTGCAACCATGACTCAAGCTCATGAGAAGTAAATTATAGTTCTTTGGTTGTTTTCTGATCAAGGGTGATGTGTATTAAGGCGTCAAAGATGTCCTAGCGATTAGGTGAATCAAAACATTCCTTACCGATTGAATTCTTGGGAAGGATATTGCCATATTCAACTTCAAATGAGCATATATCTCGTTATACTATGAATTATTGAGCTCATCACCTACCAAAAAATAGATAATTGAACTAGCTTTCCAACGATACCAATTTCACCAAAATCCAGTATCGGAGCCAAGAGTTATACCCATTTTACTCCAGCATATCAGGCTGGAAAACTGAGTGACGACATTTTGTGATAAGCTGTCACAAGTGTGACGACTTATCACCAATGTTGTCAGCCTTAGGCAGATTTACACCCCCAGTGACGACATTTTGTGATAAGTTGTCACAATTGTGATGACTTATCACCAATGTCGTCAACCTTAAGCAGCAAATCATAAAATCCACCCTTTTGAGATGACATTTCGTGACGACTTATCACGAATGTCGTCAGATATTTTTTTCAGCAATTAAAAGACGTTTTTGCAAGGGTATTTTGTTCCTTTTCATCTTTTGCAGGCCCCTATATATATGAGAATTCCCATCTAAACCCTAATTTCTTCATTCTCTCTTCCAATTGTCTTAAGAAATATATCTAGGGTTTTTATTTAAGGACATTAATCTTTCAAAAATCATCAATAAATCTTCAAGATTTCTTCAAGAATCAAGTTTCTCATAGTGTGGGCTTCGAGAATCATTTATTACAAGTGCGGATAGAGTCTCAAGCACTAGAATTCATCCAATTTCAAAGATTAAGGTATGTGGGGTTTTGAACCAGAGAAATTCTTTCGTTCTTGTGCCCAAAGCTTTGATTTCTATCATGGATTTATATGATTTTGCAAGTGGGTTTATCCCCAAATTACTTCATCATGAGATTATGAGAATATAAATTGTTCACGCTTTGTTACACATGATTATTTTGCTATTCCCAAGTTATGACTTGATATTTAATATTGTGAATTTCATATTTCTACCATGAGTATATTGATTCATGAGATTGAGTTGTTATAATGAGTTTTGATATTTCCTCAAAGTTATTGATGTTGTCATGATTTAATGAATTGGTACATTTTGATATTGAGAAAGATTGATTAGATTTGAGTCTAGTTATGAATCCACAAATTGATTATGATTTGATAAATGAGAAAGAGATTTGATTTGGTCTTCATGATAGACCCTTGTGATATTTGTGGTGGATTTCCTAACGCGTTCTGAGCTTGTGTCTGGGAGTAGTATTTAGCACAGAGCAGAAAATGTGGTATTTCCCCAAAACTACATGCCACCGTAGGATTGATATTGATAATTATGGGCCAGAGACCGAGTATGAGATTGTGATCACTAAATTTAGGTTGTACTCCCGGGCAGGAGTACGACACTCCCGCCAATGTAGGGTTCTCTCCTTAGGAGGGCAAAACGTTGGACTCCATGTAGCTCACATGGTTTATGTCGGTTATAAGAACCTCCCATGTTCATAAGAGTTGAGTTTCTTAAATTACCGAGTCACTCCGAATCTTGAGTTGAAGAGTTGAGTTGTTTATGATGATTTATGAGGTTTTTATCTGATAATTAATTTACTATGAGATCATGAAAAGTATGTTTCAATCTAACTCAAGCCAAGTGAGCCATCATTGTACATATGCATATTTCTATGAAATTGATGGTGATATTTGCATTGTTGCATGCACCCCCACATACTTAGTACATTCCAATGTGGTTACCCACATATTTTCCTATGGGCAATATTTTCTCGTAATGTAGGTTAAGGTACTCAGCGGCAGCCGCGTTAGCGATGTTTGAGTGTCTCAACTACGTTCCCTCAGTGGTGAGTCCTCATGTTTCGAGGACCATGTCTATATTTTTGGTGATATCGTTTTGTTGTTATGGATTTCAGTACTGATTGAGTCAGTTAGGGGTTTGTCCCAATGGCTCCTTGATTTTGATGTATAGAGGCGTTGTCAGACTAGAGGGTTGGTATGTATAGACATTCAATATATTTTGGTTGTACAGTCTAGTATTCTCTAGTATTTCTCTGGAACCCGATGTGATATATCTCTTTGTTGTGCTTGACTATTGTTGAATTGAATTCCTTGAGGTAGTGTCTGTTTCCGAGGGTTAGCTTGGGGATACGTGTAGCCCTAAGCACCGTATGGTGCCTCGGAATGAAATTTTGGGGCGTTAAAGTTTCACCTAATCGATCGTGGTGAAGTCAGCAAAAGATTCACCAAATCATACATCTTACGCTAGGATTGATATGAGAATGAGCTGAGTTTTACGGAAAAGATGAGACTGAATTTTTTTACTCTAAGGAAATTGAATTATGTTGCTAAGAAGAGGGTGGGAAGGAATTTGATGTTACAAATTTGGTGATTTTATGGGAGGTGCTCAGTCACTTGATGCGTTTCTGACCCAGAAGGGATGAAAAATGAAAGAACTTGTGTGCGCTGTCTATGGAGTTGAGTGTACTACCATGCCTTTCTTTTTTTTTTTTAGAAAAAAAAAAGAGCCTTAAAAGAAATAGACAAAAATCTTATTACTTAGAACATAACACCTAGACTGTAACTCTTAGAGAATAACACCTAAAATGTTACGCCTATATATATACTCTGCACATATATTATGAAGAGTTAACTAATCAAATCTTTGTAATCCATTTTGGATT
The DNA here is from genome assembly GCA_030864215.1 of Capsicum pubescens. Taxonomy (NCBI): domain Eukaryota; kingdom Viridiplantae; phylum Streptophyta; class Magnoliopsida; order Solanales; family Solanaceae; genus Capsicum; species Capsicum pubescens. The sequence goes on from CM061544.1 coordinate 50,966,871, forward strand.
CTACTTTCTCTCACCCTATACCGAATTCAACTTGAAGAAATGAAAAACAAAAAATATTAAGTTTTGTTTTATATATATCTACTGTCACTAATTGAAATTGCAAACTAAGTTTTTTGTTTTAGATATAAAACAAAACTTAGTATTATTTGCTTTTCTAATAGAAATTGCAAACTAAGTTTTTTTGTTTTATATATAAAACAAAACTTAGTATTCTTTGCTTTTCATTGCTTCAAGTTGAATTCGATATAGAGTAAGAGAAAGTAGAATCTAAAATGGATTACAAAAATTCGATTAGTCAACTCTTCACAATATATGTGAAGAGTATATATATAGGCATTATATTTTAGGTGTTATACTTTAAGTGTTAAAGTCTAGGAGTTATATTTCAGGTATTAAGATTTTTGTCTCTTTCATTTTTAGATTCTTTTTTTTTTTAAAATAAAAATGGAGTTGAGTGTACTACCATGCCTTTCTTTTTTTTTTTCTAGAAAAAAAAAAGAGCCTTAAAAGAAATAGACAAAAATCTTAGTACTTAGAACATAACGCCTAGACTGTAACTCTTAGAGAATAACACCTAAAATGTTACGCCTATATATATACTCTGCACATATATTATGAAGAGTTAACTAATCAAATCTTTGTAATCCATTTTGGATTCTACTTTCTCTCACCCTATACCGAATTCAACTTGAAGAAATGAAAAACAAAAAATATTAAGTTTTGTTTTATATATATCTACTGTCACTAATAGAAATTGCAAACTATGTTTTTTGTTTTAGATATAAAACAAAACTTAGTATTATTTGCTTTTCTAATAGAAATTGCAAACTAAGTTTTTTTGTTTTATATATAAAACAAAACTTAGTATTGTTTGCTTTTCATTGCTTCAAGTTGAATTCGATATAGAGTGAGAGAAAGTAGAATCTAAAATGGATTACAAAAATTCGATTAGTCAACTCTTCACAATATATGTGAAGAGTATATATATAGGCATTATATTTTAGGTGTTATACTTTAAGTGTTACAGTCTAGGAGTTATATTTCAGGTATTAAGATTTTTGTCTCTTTCATTTTTAGATTCTTTTTTTTTTAAAAATAAAAATGGAGTTGAGTGTACTACCATGCCTTTCTTTTTTTTTTTTAGAAAAAAAAAAAGAGCCTTAAAAGAAATAGACAAAAATCTTATTACTTAGAACATAACGCCTAGACTGTAACTCTTAGAGAATAACACCTAAAATGTTACGCCTATATATATACTCTGCACGTATATTATGAAGAGTTAACTAATCAAATCTTTGTAATCCATTTTGGATTCTACTTTCTCTCACCCTATACCGAATTCAACTTGAAGAAATGAAAAACAAAAACTATTAAGTTTTGTTTTATATATATCTACTGTCACTAATAGAAATTGCAAACTAAGTTTTTTGTTTTAGATATAAAACAAAACTTAGTATTATTTGCTTTTCTAATAGAAATTGCAAACTAAGTTTTTTTGTTTTATATATAAAACAAAACTTAGTATTCTTTGCTTTTCATTGCTTCAAGTTGAATTCGATATAGAGTGAGAGAAAGTAGAATCTAAAATGGATTACAAAAATTCGATTAGTCAACTCTTCACAATATATGTGAAGAGTATATATATAGGCATTATATTTTAGGTGTTATACTTTAAGTGTTACAGTCTAGGAGTTATATTTCAGGTATTAAGATTTTTGTCTCTTTCATTTTTAGATTCTTTTTTTAAAAAAAATAAAAATAAAGGCATGACGGTACACTCCACTCATAGACCTTGCACACCAATTCTTCTTTCATTTTTCATTTGTTTTGGGTCAGAAACACGTCAAGTGAATGAGCACCTCCCTTAAAGTCATCAAATTTATAACATCAAATTCTCTCTGTCCTCTTCTCACCAACATAATTCAATTTCCTTAGAGCAAAAAAAAACCCAACCTCATCTTTCTCTTAATACTCACCTCACTCTCATATCAATCCTAGCGTAAGGTGTATGATTTGGTGAATCTATTGCTGACTTCACCATGATTGACTAGTTGAAAAGGTTTTGCAAAGTATATTTTGCTTTTTTAGTAAAATTGAGTAATGGATTTCTGTGCATTTTTTATTTTTTTTGATAAAGTTTTATTTTTGTTCTATCAGATTAGATCTGATGTTTTTAAGATCTTGAAGTATATTTTAATGATATGATGGACACCATGCATCTACTTAAATCAGATATGATATGAATTGTCTTCTTTTTTTGTTATGCATTGAGTCTTTAATCGGAGACGCATGATCTAGGTATTGTACAAAGAGTGTATTTGAACATAGAAATTCACTAAATATGTGCAAATATTAAATGCAGTATCCAATTATCGGCAACTGAACTCTTTATTTTTAAATTTAAAACCCATAAAGCTGAATTCACGACTCCATTTTTGTGCAATTTTTTCTTGCTCTTTTCAATAGAACTACTATTAGGTTTCATTATATTATGCTAATTATTTTCGTTTTTACCTCTATATTCTTTAAAAGAAAATTATTTAAGTGTATGGGTGGTTAAATTTTACTAATAAATGGTCCATAAATTGATAATTCTACCCAATATTTACCCATTTAGTTTTATGGATTGTCTCCCCAATTGAAAGGTCTTTAATTTTTGTTATGTATTAAACTTGTATCCAGTGGCGGAGCCGCATTAAGATTAGGGGGTTCAGCCGAACCCCCTTCGGCGAAAAGTAATACTATTTTTATATGGTGAAAATTATTTTTCGTATATATATAATTGATGTTGAACCCCCTTTGGTTAATTCGTGTGCCTACATTTTTCGATTTTGAACCCTTTTGGTGAAAATTCTGGCTCCGCCACTGCTTGTATCTAGTGAGGCATAGATTCTTTAAGGACGTTGAGCATTACTACAACAACAACAACAATTGGGATTGGGGGGTAACTGTATGCAGTCCATACCACTACCTCAGATGTGAGACAGATAGGTTGTTTCTGATAGACCCCCGGATCACAATAAAACAATCTAGACAAGGAATAGTAAAATAACAAAGTACAATAGAAATCAACATATCCAATAATACCATAAACAAGATACACCAAGTAATACAACATCCTAAACTCATACTAACCTTCTACTCTAATGTGCCTCCTCCAAAACTTCCTATCTAGGTTCATGTCCTCGATAAGTTGGAGCTGCTCCATGTCAGGTCTAATCACCTTTCTCCAATATTTCCTCGGTCTACCTCTACCTCACTTGATACCATCCCCACATCTGCTGCAAGGAACCTGTGCCCCTTCTCATTATATGACCAAACCATCTCAACCTTGTTTCCCTCATCTAGGCTTTCACTGAAGCCACTCTTACCTTATCTCGAATAACCTCATTTCTAATACTATCTTTTATAGTACACCCACACATCCACCGAATCATTCTCATCTCCACTACCTTCGTATTCTGGATGTAGGCCTTCTTAATAGGCCAACACTCCACCCTATACAATAAAATCAGTCTAACTACTACTCTGTAAAATTTTCCTTTAAGTTTAGGAGGTACCTTTTTGTCACACAAGATTTTGGAGGAGAACTTCTATTTCATCCAGCCTACCCTAATCGATAAGTGAGATCTTCATCAATCTCTCCATTCTCCTGAATCATAGGCCCTATATACTTGAAACTATATCTCTTATTGATAGAACGAATATCACACTTAACAACCATATTGGACTCATGCTAAACCTCGCTATACTTATACTCCATATATTTCGTCTTGGACCTACTCAACCTAAATCCTTTAGGCTCAAGGGTTTGCCTCCAAACCTCTAATTTAGCATTAACTCCACTACATGTCTCATCAATCAAGACCATATCATTCAAAAAAAGCAAACAGTAAGGCACCTCACCTTGAATTCGCCACGTCAAAACATCCATCAACAAGGTAAAAGGGAACGAACTAAGCGCCAATCCTTGGTGTAACCCCATCAAGATGGGAAAGTGCACCGAGTACCCTCCCCTAGTCCTAACCCGAGTCTTCGATCCATTGTACATATCCTTAATCACCCTAACATACACCATAGGTAAACCTTTAGCCTCCAGACACCTCCAAAGAACCTCCCTAGGAACTCTATCATAAGTCTTCTCTAAGTCGATAGACACTATGTGCAAATCCTTCATTCTTTCCGTATACTACTCCATCATTCTCCTAGCGAGATGGATGGATTTATTATTCGAGAGTATTGGCATAAATACAAACTGATTTTCATAAATAGTAATGTTCCTATACAACCTCAACTTTATCACCCTCTCCCAAACCTTCATAGTGTGACTCAATAGCTTGATACCCCTATAATTATTGCAATCCTGAATGTCACCCTTATTCTTATACAACGGAATCATCTACTCCACCTCCAAGCTTCAGGTATCCTTGTCGTCTTGATAATTATGTAAAACAACCGAGTCAACCACTCCATACCTGCCCCTCTTGTGCACTTAAAAAATCCATGGGAATCTCATCAGGCCCCGTCTCTCTACCTCTACACATCCCATGAATAGCCCCCTTAACCTTCTCAATCTTAATGCGCCTACAATAACCATAATCACAATACCTTTTGGAATGCTCCAAATCCCTCAACACAATGCTAGTATCCCTTCTTTTGTTCAGGAGCTCACGGAAGTAAGACTGCCAACTCTTTCTAATACGACCCTTCTCCACCAAAACATTGTCGCCCACATCCTTAATACACTTCACTTGATCAAGGTCTGGAGCCTTTCTGTCCCTAACCTTGGGTAGCTTATATAACCTTTTTTCCCACCTTTACTGTCTAACATTGTGTATAAGCTCTAGAAAGAAGCATCCTTAGCCATCGGGACCGCTAACTTCACCTTTCTCCTAGAAATCTTATACTCTCAATTCTTCCATTTATCCTCTTCATCCTTACTCTCAGCCAACTTTGCATATGCTTTCTTCTTAGCCTCTACCTTCTTCTTCACCTCTTCGTTCCACCATCCGTCCCCTTGGTGTTTGCTCGAGAGGCCTATCGAGACACCCAACACCTCTCTAGTTGTCTCCCAGATGCAACTGGCAATCTTATCCCATATACTATTAGCATCCCCTCCACTCTCCCAAGCCTTCCCCTTCATTATCTTATCCCTTATATCCAGTATACTAGCCAAAGTCAGATTGCCCTATCTAATACTTGGATGATCCTCCATACCTCTCCTCCTCTTCTCCTTTATGATCTCCAAGTCCATCACCAAAAGCCAATATTGGGTCAAAAGACTTTCACTCGATAAGATGTTACAGTCCTTACAAATACTCCTATATTCTATCCCAAGGAGCAAAAAGTCAATCTGGGTCTTGGATACTGAATTACGAAAGGTACCAAGTGAACCTCCTTCCTGGGAAAGTTTGAATTAACTACCTACCACCAATCCAAATGCCTGAGCAAAATTCAAAAGTGCCACTCCTTCGTCATTCCTTATACCAAACCCATAGCCTCCATGCACATCCTCATAACTCCTTGAAGAAGACCTTATGTGCCCATTGAAATCTCCTCCTATAAAAAGCTTCTCATTACTAGGGACATACCTCACCATTTCGTCCAAAGCCACCCAAAACCTCTTTTTCTCTTCCTCATCCAAGCCTATATGCGGGGCATATGCACTAATAATATTCCAAGAAGACTCTCCAATAACTAGTTTAATTGACATCATCCTATTGTTGACCCTCTTAACCTCTACCACTTGCCTTCTGAGTTCATCATCTACTAGGATACCTACACCATTCCTGTTGCTTGCGCTTCCTGAGTACCACAACTTATAACCATCTACTATCCTTGCCTTAGTACCTATATATTTGGTATCTTAGAGACAAACTATATTAATTCATCTTTTTTCTAAGAATTTTCACTAGCACTAATGATTTCTCTAATAAAGAACATATTTTCCACGGTCCTACGATCAACCTACAACCACCTTTAGCCCTTTTACCCTTCCTTCTCCCTTCCCTACCCTAACCCCGACCCAAGCTCCGCCCAAAGACATGGTCCTAAGTCAACACCATCTACCATAACCATCAGAGACTGCACCAACCAATAACACTAAGATCACACAGTCTAGACAACAATGGAAACCCAAAATATTACAATCAAGCCCACACTACAGAACTTCTAAGAACAATAAAAATGAATAAAACACAAGTAAAATTAACAAGTAAATCACTACTATGAAATATAGAATTAAATAAGTAAATTGTCACCTACAGACAAGATAGTCAGCGAAGGCGCGAAGATAAAAGGGATTGAAGTACAAATAGTACACAAGACAGACAGTAGCAGCCACTAGAATCAAGAAAGCTATACACACGACTAGAAGAGATGGAGTGAGTGCACCTGATTGAAGTTGGGTCAGTTTACTTGGTCGAGTCACCGAATTTTGATAATTTGCGATGAAAATTGGTTGCCAAAATCTTGACGTCACCGTTTTAGACGAGGTTTTGGATCTGTACTTGTAGTACCTGTAAAGGGATAGAAAAAAGAGACGAGAGTTATGCTCGCAAGAGAAGTGAGGAAAAAACAATGATTAGTTTCGCTGGAAACTGACTTCACTTGTTGGAACCTGATGGGTCACTAGGCCGACGAAAAGCCGCTAAAGTTTAGTGGTCGACGCAAGAAGTGAGAAAAAAAATGACAATCTGCTTAGCCAAAAACTGACGTCACTCGCCGAAAACTGATGGGGTTGTTGGGTCGCAGAGATGGGATTGGATCTTGGATGGACAATAGAATTAACCGGAGTAAAGTCAGCGGGTAACCGGTAGGAGTCGACCACTACGATGATTAACTAGATGGACAATGACAGGAGTCGACCACGACAATGGCCATTTGTTTCAAATCCAAAGTTGAGCATTAGTACAATTTTAGGAAAATATTTACAATAGATTTCTGCTCTTTATGGAAGAGCAATTAACTCCAATAAGTAATGACAATATTTAATGTGAGTTTAATAAGGTTATATTAGCCAATTTGCACTCCTTATTAATTTCTCCTTAAGAGTTGTGCAAAAGACAAACATGTCAAGTAATATGAGACGAAGGGAATGATATATAACACATAACTTGTTGATTATGTGAAAATATAAACTTATGCTCCTCGGGAAAGCAACTTGCTTTGAGTGGCAAAAATTAAATGCCAACAAAAAACTTATTTAGAGGTCGAGTAAAAGTTTCTGAAAAAAAAATCTTGTTAAAAGCATTGTTCTAGTCTCCTAGAAATAGACCTTGTTGTGCTCAAATTCTTGACGAAAGTGACCCTAAAATGTGTAAATTCAAATTTAATCGAATCCCAAAATAAACAATGATGGTTTTGGTGAAAAAAAAAAGGAAATAATTGATAGTTGGAATGTAAAACTTGCGAAAAAGTAATAGTTCAGGTGCTTTTTTTACCATTAATTCTTAAGAGAAGCTATATCAAGGAGGATAGAAGTTGTGTTCTTCAAGCCAAGTATTGAGCTTGTCAACTCTCATTGCTTTAGGGTGTGTTTGGTATGAAGGTGAAATATTATCCATGGACTTATTATTTCAAGATCATTTATAGAAAATTTAGCAAAAAGCTCTAGAAGAGGGATGGGTTAGGGTGTGGGGTCTTGAGGGTGACGAGGTGGGATGGTCAAGGGTAGAGGTGTCAAAATGAACCCAAATTGAGCTAACCCGTCCAACTCGCCCAATATTTAATGGGTTGGGTTCAAGATAATTTACTATTGGGTAAATCTCAACTCATTTTTATATTGGGTTCAAATTAGCCCAATCAATCTCCACTTCAACCCGTTTAATAAATAATTTACTATTGGGTAAATTTCAACTCATTTTTATATTGGGTTCAAATGAGTCCAATCAATCTCCACTTCAATCCGTTTAGTAAAAAATAATTTTCTTAATGAAAGTAAGAAAAAGAGGCGATAATATGTCCTCCTACTCTCAAAATGACCCACCACACCTCACCCCAACCCCACTACACCCCTAGCTTACCCCACTCACCCTACCTCCATTAAATATATTATTTTTATTTCTTAAAAAGTTTTTTATAATTTTTTTCCCCCACCCCATCTCATCCCCATTCCCTTCCCTACCCAGACCCCCACCCTCACCCCTACCTCCACCCGAAAAATTAATTCTTTTACTTTTTTTTTTAAAAGAATTGAAAATCTTTTCTTACCTCACGAGAAAAATCCTATCCTCTCCCCTTCGCCGCATCCCCTACTCCTCACAAAAAAATTAATTTTTTAGAAATATTTTTTTAAAATAAATAAATAATTTTTTTATAAAATTTTTTTTACCCAACCCCCTGCACCCCCTATACGATAGTACCTCATCCCTTAAAAAATATAGTTTTTAAGAAAATTAAATTTCTATTTTTTAGAATATAATTTTTTTACCTCAAAAACCATCCCTTCCCTACCCCCACACCCGAAATCCCATGACGCTCCCAATTTTTATTAAAAAATAAAATAATTCTTTTTAATTTTTTTTTAAATCCTTACCCCACCCCCATGGCATACCCCATTCTCAAAAATGATATTTTTTTTTAAAAAAAAATTAATTATTTTTTTTAAAAATTCTTACCTCTACCCATCCTAACCCCAACCTCCCGGTGCACCCCTCCCCAAAAAATGAATTTTTATTTTTTAAAAAATTAAATTTTTATTTTTAGACTAAGCGGCTCAAATTGGGCGGGTCAAGGCCCAACTCGATTTTTACCCATTTCAGTCCAAAGTGAATTTGGGCGGGTCATGACCCAACCCAGTATACAATTCAACTCATTTAATATTTTCAATCTCAACCCAACCCGCCCATTTGACACCCCTAGTCAAGGGGTAGGGGTTGGTGGTGTTAAATAGAGGACATAATAAACGTAGAATGTCACTTGTAGAACTTGTTTTTCCTACTTCCATTAAGATCTAGTGGAATAAGATCTAGTGCCTTTTACACCTGTGTCAATCATTTTCTCATTTCCTTTGATGTCCGTAAGTTTCTTCATTTTCCAAATCAGATATTGTTCATCATCATCCTTTTCATTTTCCTAATTTGGGGGTAATACAAACTATCTATCCTCTTTCAACTCATCTTTTTCTTCTGTTATTTGATCTTCCCCACTAGCAGAACATTCCTTGGGATCATTTCCAAGAAAAAGTAAATTTTCAGCTACCAAATTTATGCTGATGAGAGAATCAGATTTCTTTACAAGAATCTTTTCATCAATCAGATTAGCAAATATAGAGTTTGACTCAAAAAGGGTTGGAGAACCGGGTCCTTGTAAATTATCTGAAATTTCAGTACCTTTCCATTCCTCAGAGGGAACCTGGATTTGAGGGGCATTGGAGGACTCTGATTTTTATGAGGAATGAGGTCCTTCAGATTGAAGAATCTTTTGCTCTATTGGAGATCCATAATGAATTTTTTTTATTACTTTGAAGCTAGTTAAGAATCTAATGTCAATTTTCAATGCACATATCTTACTTGCTCACACACCAATAAATACACACATATCTTGATTTTTTTCATGTAAAGAAAAATAAATCTTAATTTTATTTATAACGAAAAGAGCAAGAAAAACTCGCACAAAAATGGAGTCGTGAGTTCAACTTTATGGATTTTGAATTTTAAAATAATGACTTCAGTTGTCAATAATTGGATACTAAGTTTAATATTTGCACATTTTTAGTGAACTGCTAAACTTAAATACACTCTTTGTACAACACCTAGATCATGCGTCTCCTATTAAAGACTTAATGCTTGACAAAAAAAAGAGCACAATTCATATCATATCTGACTTAAGAAGATGCATGGTGTCCCTCGTATCATTAAAATATACTTCAAGGACTCAAAAAATTCAGATCTAATTTGATTGAACAAAAATAGAACTTTATCAAAAAAAATGCATAGAAATCCATTACTCAATTACACTAAAAAGGCAAAACATACTTTGCAAAATCATTTCTGTAATACCCCGAGACTCTAACCAATAGTGCAACCATGACTCAAGCCCATGATAAGTAAATTATAGTGATTTGGTTATTTTCTGATCAAGGGTGATGTGTATTAAGGCCTCAAAGATGTCCTAGCGATTAGGTGAATCAAAACATTCCTTACAGATTGAATTCTTGGGAAGGATATTTCCATATTCAACTTCAAATGAGCATATATCTTGTTATACTATGAATTCTTGAACTCATGACCTACCAAAAGATACATAATTGAATTAACTTTCCAACTATACAAATTTCACCAAAATACGGTATCGGATCCAAGAGTTATGCCCATTTTACTCTAGCATGTCAGGCTGGAAAACTGAGTGACGACATTTTGTGATAAGCTGTCACAAGTGTGACGACTTATCACCAATGTCGCCAGCCTTAGGCAGATTTCCACCCCCAGTGACGACATTTTGTGATAAGTTGTCACAAGTGTGACGACTTATCACCAATGTCGGAAATGACGACTAGTCACGAATGTCGTCAGTTATTTTTTTCAGCAATTAAAGGACGTTTTTACAAGGGTATTTTGGTCTTATCCATATTTTGGAGGCCCCTATATATATATATGAGAATTTCCATCTAAACCCTAATTTCTTCATTCTCTCTTCCAATTCTCTTAAGAAATATATCTAGGATTTTTATTTATGGACATTAATCTTCCAAAAATCATCCATAAATCTTCAAGATTTCTTCAAGAATCAGGTTCCTCATAGTGTTGGCTTCAAGAATCATTTATTACAAGTGAGGATAGAGTCTCAAGCACTAGAATTCATCCAATTTCATAGATTAAGGTATGTGGGGTTTTGAACAAGAGCAATTCTTTTGTTCTTGTGCCCAAAGCTTTGATTTCTATCATGGATTTATATGATTTTGCAAGTGGGTTTATACCCAAATTACTTCATCATGAGATTATGAGAATATAAATTGTTCAAGCTTTGTTATACATGATTATTTTGCTATTCCCAAGTTATGACTTGATATTTAATATTGTGAATTTCATATTTCTACCATGATTTGATATTTCAAGTGCTTTCAAGATATGTGTCAAGCTTTAAGCTTCCTTATGACAAACTGGATTATTGAGTATATTGATTCATGAGATTGAGTTGTTACAATGAGTCTTGATATTTCCTCAAAGTTATTGATGTTGTTATGATTTAATGAATTGATACATTTTGATATTTAGAAAGATTGATTTGATTTGAGTTGAGTTAGGAATCCACAAATTGATTCTGATTTGATAAATGAGAAAGAGATTTGATTTGGTCTTCATGATAGACCCTTGTGATGTTTGTGGGGTATTTCCCAATGCATTCTGAGCTTGTGTCTAGGAATAGTATTTAGCACCGAGCGGGAAATGTGGTATTTCCCCGAAAATACGTGCCACTGTAGGATTGATATTGATAATTGTGGGTCAGAGGCCGGGTATGAGATTGTGATCACTAAGTTTAGGTTGTACTCCTTGGCAAGAGTACGATGCTCCCGCCAATGTGGGATTCTCTCCTTAAGAGGGAAAAATGTTGGACTCCATGTAGCTTGCATGGTTTATGTCGGTTATAAGAACGTCCCATGTACATAAGAGTTGAGTTTCTTGAATTACCGAGTCACTCCGAGTCTTGAGTTGAAGAGTTGAGTTGTTTATGATGATTTATGAGGTTTTTATCATATGATTTATTTACTATGAGATCATGAAAAGTATGTTTTAATCTTACTCAAGCCAAGTGAGCCATCATTGTACATATGCATATTTTTATGAAATTGATGATGATATTTGCATTGTTGCATGCACCCCCACATACTTAGTACATTCCAAAGTGCTGACTCACATATTTTCCTATGGGCTATATTTTCTCATAATGTAGGTTCAGGTACTCAGCCGGAACCGCGTTAGCGATATTTGAGTGCTCAACTACGTTCCCTCAGTGGTGAGTCCTCATGGTTCGAGGACTGTGTCTATATTTTTGGTGATATCATTCTGTTGTTATGGCTTTCAGTACTGTTTGAGTCAGTTGGGGGTTTGTCCCAATGGCTCCTTGATTTTGATGTATAGAGGCATTGTCAGACTAGAGGGTTGGTATGTATTGACATTCAATATATTTGGGTTGTACAGTCTAGTATTCTCCAGTATTTCTCTTGAACCCGATGTGTTATATCTCTTTGTTGTGCATGACTATTGTTGAATTGAATTTCTTGAGGTAGTGTCTGGCTCCGAGGGTTAACTTGGGGCTACGTGTAGCCCTAAGCACCGTGTGACATCTCGGGATGAAATTTTGGGGCGTTACAAAGCTTGTTATTAGAGCCTAAGGTTTAAGGAATCCTAGGGAGTTTGATAAGCCCCGTTACGTAGGGTCTTGATCATCGGTGTGTAGCGCGCTATATCTATGAGCAAGATGCTACGAAATATTTTAGAAAAATTCGTTTCTTTCTTTCTAAAGTTTATCGTGCCTACAATTGTCTCTTTATCTGCAATTAACTCGTGCTCTCATATAATAGAAAATACCTCCTCGTCAAGCTCGTACAAACAACGAGCTACCTCAACCCGTTGATCTATTGAACAAACATGTGTCTCATGCAGAATTCTGGCCATCTTTTCAGGCGCTAGCCCAGACAGTTACTTCTAATGCTCAATCTAACACCCAGGCTACTATTCTTCCTTCGCTAAAGAATAATTCTTCTGCAGCTCGAGTTCATGAATTTATGCGGATGAATCCGCCTGAGTTCTATGGGTCGAAGGTAGGTGAAGACCCACAGATGTACTTGGATGAAGTGAGAAAGATCACCCAGATTATGCATGCGACTGAGAAGGAGAGTGTTGAATTGGATGCCTATCGAATGAAAGATGTTGCATATGATTGGGTGGAGATGTGGAGGATGAGTAGAGGCGAGGATGCTGCTCCCATGACTTGGCAGTTATTCCAGGATGCATTCTTGGATAGATTCTTTCCTCTTGAGATAAGGGAAGCAAAGATAGAGAAATTCATGAATTTGAGACAAGGCTGCATGACTGTTAAGGAGTATTGTCTTAGATTCAATTAGTTATCCGAATATGCTCCTAGTATGATGGTTGACTCCAGGACTATCATGAATAAGTTCGTGATCGGCGTGTTGAGTTACGTTGTGAAAGAGTGTAGATCTGCTATGCTTAATAGAGAGATGGACCTTTCTTGGTCGATGATACATACCCAACAAATAGGAGTTAATAAGGTGAGAGAGAGGGAGAAAGTAGGAGGGAATAAAAGAGCTAGATCAGAGCAACAGGGATTCAGTCAGTACAGGTTCCATAAAGGGAACTGCCCTCAATTTCAGGGACGTCCATTTATGCCCACGCCTTCCTCTGTTAGTGCTCCCGAACCTAGAAGCAGGCAGGAGAAGGGGAATAGGCCTATCCCGTCCAGGTCTCAGGAAAGTGTAAGTAACAGACCTCGTCCTCCTTTATGTGCCAAGTGTGGTAGAGATCATTTTGGTGAGTGTTTTGTTGATCAAAGGGGTTGCATTGGTTGTGGCAAGTTGGGCCACAAACTTAGATATTGTCTTTATACTAGACAGGGGAGTCGAGATGCTCGTCCCCAGAGTCAGGCTACCAGTGCCCCCGCTTCTGTAGTCCGCCCAGTTCCTCCTCAGGGTGCCTCTTCTAGTACTGCTGGCGGTTCGCGCCAAAATCGCTTCTATGCTATACCACCTTGCCAGGAGCAGGAGGACTCTCCAGATGTTATCACTGGTATGCTCCGTGTATTTCATTTCGATGTGTATGTATTAATAGACCCCGGTTTGAGTTTCTCTTATGTAACACCTCTGGTTGCTGTAAATTTTGAGATGGACCCTGAACGGATTCCTGAGCCCATTCTAGTTTCTACCCCGGTAGGAGAATTTGTTATTGCTAAGCGAGTGTATAAGAAGTGTCCTGTCACTATCTTTCATCGGGTCATATATTTTGATTTGATTGAGCTAGATATGGTTGATTTTGACGTCATTCTGGGTATAGATTGGCTTTACTCGTACTATGCATCTATAGATTGTCGTACTCGAGTGGTCAAGTTTTAGTTTCCTAACGAGCCCATTTTTGAGTGGTTCAGGAGTTCTGTAACTCCGAAGATCCATTTCATAGCCTACCTCAAAGCTAGGAATTTGATTTCCAAGGGTTGCATCTATCACCTAGTTCGAGTTAAAGACCTTAAGTTCGAGAATCCGACTATTCAGTCAGTTACCATTGTTAATGAGTTTCTCGATGTTTTCTCGAAAGATCTCCCAAGGGTTCCACCTGATAGAGAAATAGAATTCAGGATTGATCTCCTTCCCGGCACTCTGCCTATTTCCATTCCTCCGTACCCTATGGCTCCCGCAGAACATAAAGAGTTGAAGGAGCAACTCAAAGATCTCTTATACAAAGTCTTTATCAGACCTAGTGTTACCCCGTGGGGTGGACCTATTCTATTCATGCGTAAGAAAGATGGTACATTGCGTATGTGCATTGATTACCGTTAACTCAACAAGGTAACTATCAAGAACGAGTACCCTCTTCCTCGAATTGATGACTTGTTTGATCAGTTACAAGGTGCGAGCTACTTCTCAAAAATAGACCTTAGATCCGGCTATCATCAGCTTAAAATGAGAGAGTGTGATATTCCAAAGATAGCCTTCCGAACCCATTATGGTCACTTTGAGTTTCTTGTCATGTCCTTTGGGTTAACCAACGCTCCAGCAGCCTTCATGGACCTTATGAATTGAGTGTTCAAGCAATATCTTGATATGTTTGTCATTGTATTCATAGACGATATTCTTGTATATTCCCAAAGTGAGGATGATCATGCCACCATCTTAGAATTGTCTTGCAAACTCTTAGAGATCATGTATTATTTGTTAAATTTAGCAAGTGTGAATTTTGGCTAAGGTCAGTTGCTTTTCTGGGTCACATTATTTCTGCCGAAGGCATTAGAGTCAATCCTCAAAAGACAGAAGCTATAAAAAATTGTCCTAGACCTACCTCTCCATCTGACATTAGGAGTTTCTTGGGTCTAGCTGGTTACTACCGTCGTTTTGATGAGGGTTTCTCTTCCATTACGTCTCCCATAACCCGGTTGACCCAAAAGAAAGTGAAGTTCCTGTGGTCGGAACCTTGCGAGAAGAGCTTCCAGGAGTTAAAGACTCAACTCACTTCAGCCCCAGTGTTAGCTTTACCCATTGGTACTGATGATTTTGTGGTGTATTGTGACGCTTATAGAGTTGGTTTGGGTTATGTGTTGATGCAGAGGGGTAAAGTTATAGCTTATGCCTCAAGACAGTTGAAGCCTTATGAGAAGAATTACCCAACCCATGATCTTGAATTAACAGCTGTAGTTTTTGCTTTGAAAATCTGGAGGCATTATTTGTATGGTGTTTATTAATCTCAAAAGGCTGCAGCATGTGTTTACTCGGAGGGAGTTGAATCTTAGGCAAAGAAGATGGTTAGAGTTGCTAAAAGACTACGATATGAGTGTGTTGTATCACCCGGGCAAGGCCTATATTGTGGGAGATGCTCTTAGCGGGTTGTCTATGGGTAGTGTAGCTCATGTAAAGAATGATAAGAATGAATTGGCTCATGATGTGAATCGTTTGGCTAGGTTGGGTGTTAGATTACTTGATTCCGCTGAAGGGAGTATGTTAGTTCAGAGTAGTTCCAAGTCCTCTTTGGTCTCGGAGGTAACAGAGATGCAAGACAGGGATCCTAGTTTGGTCAGACTGAAGGAGTCAGTTAAGGACCAAAAGTTAGAGGTTTTCTCCCAAGGGGGAGATGGTGTGTTGAGATTGCAGGGTAGATTGTGTGTTCCTGATATTGATGATTTAAGGTAGAGAATTAAGGCTAAAGTGCATGGCGCGCGATATTCTATTCATCCCGGTGCTAGCAAGATGTATCGTGATTTGTGGAAAATCTATTGGAGAAACGGTGTGAAGAAAGACATAGCAGGATTTGTGGAAAAGTGTTCTACTTGTCAACAGGTTAAGGTAGAACACCAAAGGCCCGGTGGTGTAATGCAAGAGTTTAGCATTCCTACTTGGAAGTGGGAAGAAGTGAATATGGATTTCGTAATTGGTTTGCCTCCTTCTCGTCGTCATCATGATTCGATTTGGGTTGTTGTAGACCGGTTGACTAAATCAGATCATTTCTTGCCAGTGCATTCGTCTTATACACCAGAGGATTATGCTAGATTGTATATTCGAGAATTTGTTAGACTTCATGGAGTTCTTTTGGCTATTATCTCTGATAGGGGTACTCAGTTTACTTTCCAGTTTTGGAGAGCTTTTTAGAAGGGTCTCGGTACCCAAGTTCATCTAAGTTCTACTTTTCATCCGCAAACAGATGGTCAGGCTGAGCGGACCATTCAGACTTTAGAAGATATGTTAAGGGCATGTGCGCTTGATTAAAAAGGCAGTTGGTATGAGCACTTGCCATTGATCGAATTTGTATATAATAATAGTTTCCATGTTAATATTCAGATTGCCCCGTTCGAAGCTTTGTATAGGAGAAGATGTAGATCACCTATAGGTTGGTTTGAAGTAGGAGAAACAACTGTGATTGGGCCTTATGCTGTGTTTGAGGCTATGGAAAAAGTTAAGGTTATTCGAGAAAGATTGAACACCGCTCAAAGTTGTCAGAAGTCGTATGCGGATGTGAGAAAAAAAGATCTTGAGTTTAATATTTCTGATTTAGTGTACTTAAAGGTTTCACCCATGAAAGGGGTGAAGAGATTTGGGAAGAAGGGAAAGCTTAGTCCCCGTTATGTTGGTCCGTACAGAATTCTGAGCCGTGTTGGGAAAGTAGCATATGAGGTGGAGTTACCCACAGAGTTGTCTAGCGTTCATCCGGTATTTCATGTTTCCATGCTTAAGAAGTGTATTGGTGATTCTGTCGTGGTTGATTCTTCCGAAAGCTTAGATATTCTGGATAACCTTTCATTTGAGGAGATTCCGGTTGAGATTTTGGATTTTCAAATCCGTAGGATAAGGAACAAAAAGTTCATTTGGTTAAAGTGCTTTGGCGAAATCAATATGTTAAGAGTGCTACTTGGGAAGCTGAAGCTGATATGCGAGCCAAGTACCCTTACCTCTTTTCTGTGAGTTCGGAGCGAGCAGAAAGTACCATTCTTTCTTAATTCCTCCCTCTTCTTATTAAAGATTCAGCTGTGTCTACTTCCATCACGAATTAGTGCATTTTGTAGGGTATCTAAATGTATAGAGTGAAGTAAGCCCTTTGAGCGAGTCGTTCCAGCTATACATCCTCATTTTCTCTTGTTCTTGGCCTATATGGCAACATTCGAGGACAAAAGTTTCCAAGGAGGAGATATTGTAATACCCCGAGACTCTAACCAATAGTGAAACCATGACTCAAGCTCATGAGAAGTAAATTATAGTTCTTTGGTTGTTTTCTGATCAAGGGTGATGTGTATTAAGGCCTCAAAGATGTCCTAGCGATTAGGTGAATCAAAACATTCCTTACCGATTGAATTCTTGGGAAGGATATTGCCATATTCAACTTCAAATGAGCAGATCTCTTGTTATACTACGAATTATTGAGCTCATGACCTACGAAAAAATAGATAATTGAGCTAGCTTTCGAACGATACCAATTTCACCAAAATCTAGTATTGGAGCCAAGAGTTATACCCATTTTACTCCAGTATGTCAGGCTGGAAAACTAAGTGACGACATTTTGTGATAAGCTGTCACAAGTGTGACGACTTATCACCAATGTCGTCAGCCTTAGGAAGATTTCCACCCCCAGTGACGACATTTTGTGATAAGTTGTCACAAGTGTGACGACTTATCACCAATGTCGTCAACCTTAAGCAGCAAATCATAAAATCCACCCTTTTGAGACGACATTTTGTGACGACTTGTCACGAATGCCGTCAGCTATTTTTTTCAGCAATTAAAGGACGTTTTTGCATGGGTATTTTGGTCCTTTTCATCTTTTGGAGGCCCCTATATATATGAGAATTCCCATCTAAACCCTAATTTCTTCATTTTCTCTTCCAATTATCTTAAGAAATATATCTAGGGTTTTTATTTAAGGACATTAATCTTCCAAAAATCATCAATAAATCTTCAAGATTTCTTCAAGAATCAAGTTCCACATAGTGTGGGCTTTGAGAATCATTTATTACAAGTGTGGATAGAGTCTCAAGCACTAGAATTCATCCAATTTCAAAGATTAAGGTACGTGGGATTTTGAACAAGAGAAATTCTTTCATTCTTGTGCCCAAAGCTTTGATTTCTATCATGGATTTATATGATTTTACAAGTGGGTTTATACCCAAATTACTTCATCATGAGATTATGAGAATATAAATTGTTCAAGCTTTGTTATACATGATTATTTTGCTCTTCCAAAGTTATGACTTGATATTTAATATTGTGAATTTCATATTTCTACCATGAGTTGATATTTCAAGTGCTTTCAAGATATGTGTTAAGCTTTAAGCTTCCTTATGACAAACTAGATTATTGAGTATATTGATTCGTGAGATTGAGTTGTTATAATGAGTCTTGATATTTCCACAAAGTTATTGATGTTGTCATGATTTAATGAATTGATACATTTTGATATTGGGAATGATTGATTAGATTTGAGTCGAGTTAGGAATCCACAAATTGATTATGATTTGATAAATGAGAAAGAGATTTGATTTGGTCTTCATGATAGAACCTTGTGATGTTTGTGGTGGATTTCCTAACGCGTTCTGAGCCTGTGTCTGGGAGTAGTATTTAGAACCGAGCGGAAAATGTGGTATTTCCCTGAATCTACGTGCCACCGTAGGATTGATATTGATAATTGTGGGTCAGAGGCCGAGTATGAGATTGTGATCACTAAAATTAGGTTGTACTCCCTGGCAAGAGTACGACGCTCCCGTCAATGTGGGGTTCTCTCCTTAGGAGGAATAAACGTTGGACTCCATGTATCTCACATGGTTTATGTCGGTTATAAGAACCTCCCATGTCCATAAGAGTTGAGTTTCTTAAATTACCGAGTCACTCCGAGTCTTGAGTTGAAGAGTTGAGTTGTTTATGATGATTTATGAGGTTTTTATCATATGATTTATTTACTATGAGATAATGAAAAGTATGTTTCAATCTAACTCAAGCCAAGTGAGCCATCATTGTACATATGCATATTTTTATGAAATTGATGATGATATTTGCAGTGTTGCATGTACCCCATATACTTAGTACATTCCAAAGTGCTGACCCACATATTTTCCTATGGGCTATATTTTCTCGTAATGTAGGTTCAGGTACTCAGCCGCAGCCGCGTTAGCGATATTCGAGTGTCTCAACTACGTTCCCTCAGTGGTGAGTCCTCATGGTTCGAGGACCGTGTCTAAATTTTTGGTGATATCGTTTTGTTGTTATGGCTTTCAGTACTGTTTGAGTCAGTTGGGGGTTTGTCCCAATGACTCCTTGATTTTGATGTATAGAGGTGTTGTCAGACTAGAGGGTTGGTATGTATAGACATTCAATAAATTTTGGTTGTACAGTCTAGTATTCTCCAGTATTTCTCTTGAACCCGATGTGGTATATCTCTTTGTTGTGCATGACTATTGTTGAAATGAATTCCTTTAGGTAGTGTCTGGCTCCGAGGGTTAGCTTGGGGATACGTGTAGCCCTAAGCACCGTATGGCGTCTCGGAATGAAATTTCGGGGCGTTAAAATTTCACCTAATCGATCGTGGTGAAGTCAGCAACAAATTCACCAAATCATACACCTTACGCTAGGATTGATATGAGAATGAGCTGAGTTTTACGGAAAAGATGAGACTGAATTTTTTTACTCTAAGGAAATTGAATTATGTTGCTAAGAAGAGGGTGGGGAGGAATTTGATGTTACAAATTTGGTGATTTTATGGGAGGTGCTCAGTCACTTGATGCGTTTCTGACCCAGAAGGGATGAAAAATGAAAGAACTTGTGTGCACTGTCTATGGAGTGGAGTGTACTATCATGCCTTTCTTTTTTTTTTTTTAGAAAAAAAAAGAACCTTAAAAGAAAGAGATAAAAATCTTATTACTTAGAACATAACGCCTAGACTATAACGCTTAGAGCATAACACCTAAAATGTAACGCCTATATATATACTCTGCACATATATTATGAAGAGTTAACTAATCAAATCTTTGTAATCCATTTCTGATTCTACTTTCTCTCACCCTATACCGAATTCAACTTGAAGAAATGAAAAACAAAAAATATTAAGTTTTGTTTTATATATATCTACTGTCACTAATAGAAATTGCAAACTAAGTCTTTTGTTTTAGATATAAAACAAAACTTAGTATTATTTGCTTTTCTAATAAAATTGCAAACTAAGTTTTTTTGTTTTATATATAAAACAAAACTTAGTATTCTTTGCTTTTCATTGCTTCAAGTTGAATTCGATATAGAGTGAGAGAAAGTAGAATCTAAAATGGATTACAAAAATTCGATTAGTCAACTCTTCACAATATATGTGAAGAGTATATATATAGGCATTATATTTTAGGTGTTATACTTTAAGTGTTACAGTCTAGGAGTTATATTTCAGGTATTAAGAATTTTGTCTCTTTCCTTTTTAGATTCTTTTTTTAAAAAGAATAAAAAATAAAGGCATGACGGTACACTCCACTCATAGACCTTGCACACCAATTCTTCTTTCATTTTTCATTTGTTTTGGGTCAGAAACACGTCAAGTGAATGAGCATCTCCCATAAAGTCATCAAATTTGTAACATCAAATTCCTCTCTGTCCTCTTCTCAGCAACATAATTCAATTTCCTTAGAGCAAAAAAAAAACCCAACCTCATCTTTCTCTTAATACTCACCTCACTCTCATATCAATCCTAGCGTAAGGTGTATGATTTGGTGAATCTATTGCTGACTTCACCACGATCGACTAGGTGAAAAGGTTTTGCAAAGTATATTTTGCTTTTTTAGTAAAATTGAGTAATGAATTTCTGTGCATTTTTTTTTTGATAAAGTTTTATTTTTGTTCTATCAGATTAGATCTGATCTTTTTAAGATCTTGAAGTATATTTTAATGATATGACGGACACCTTGCATCTACTTAAATCAGATATGATATGAATTGTCCTCTTTTTTGTTATGCATTGAGTCTTTAATCGGAGACGCGTGATCTAGGTATTGTACAAAGAGTGTATTTGAACATAGAAATTCACTAAACATGTGCAAATATTAAATGTAGTATCCAATTATTGGCAACTGAACTCATTATTTTTAAATTTAAAACCCATAAAGTTGAATTCGTGACTCCATTTTTGTGCAATTTTTTCTTGCTCTTTTCAATAGAACTACTACTAGGTAGCATTATATTAAGCTAATTATTTTAGTTTTTACCTCTATATACTTTAAAAGAAAATTATTTAAGTGTATGGGTGGTTAAATTTTACTAATAAATGGTCCATAAATTGATGATTCCACCCAATATTTACTCATTTAGTTTCATGGATTGTCTCCCCAATTGAAAGGTCTTTAATTTTTGTTATGTATTAAACTTGTATCCAGTGGCGGAGCTGCATTAAGATTAGGGGGTTCAGCCGAACCTCCTTCGGTGAAAAGTAATACTATTTTTATATGGTGAAAATTATTTTTCATATATATATAATTGATGTTGAACCCCCTTTGGTTAATTCGTGTGCCTACATTTTTCGATTTTGAACTCATGCTACACCTCGCTATACTTATACTCCATATATTTCGTCTTGGACCTACTCAACCTAAATCCTTTAGGCTCAAGGGTTTGCCTCCAAACCTCTAATTTAGCATTAAATCCACTACATGTCTCATCAATCAAGACCATATCATTCAAAAAAAGCAAATAGTAAGGCACCTCACCTTGAATTTGCCACGTCAAAACATCCATCACCAAGGCAAAAGGGAACGAACTAAGCGCCAATCCTTGGTGTAACTCCATCAAGATGGGAAAGTTCTTCGAGTACCCTCCCCTAGTCCTAACTCGAGTCTTCGATCCATTGTACATATCCTTAATCACCCTAACATACACCATAGGTACACCTTTAGCTTCCAAACACCTCCAAAGAACCTCCCTAGGAACTCTATCATAAGTTTTCTCTAAGTCGATAGACACTATGTGCAAATCCTTCATTCTTTCCGTATACTACTCCATCATTCTCCTAGTGAGATGGATGGATTTATTAGTCGAGCGTATTGACATAAATACAAACTGATTTTCAGAAATAGTAACATTCCTATACAACCTCAACTCTATCACCCTCTCCCAAACCTTCATAGTGTGACTCAATATCTTGATACCCCTATAATTATTGCAATCCTGAATGCCACCCTTATTCTTATACAACGGAATCATCTACTCCACCTCCAAGATTTAGGCATCCTTGCCGTCTTGAAAATTATGTTAAACAACCGAGTCAACCACTCCATACCTGCCCCTCTTGTGCACTTTAAAAATCCATGCGAATCTCATCTGGCCCCGTCGCTCTACCTCTACACATCCCATGAATAGCCCCCTTAACCTTCTCAACCTTAATGTGCCTACAATAACCATAATCGCAATACCTTTTGGAATGCTCCAAATCCCTCAACACAATGCTAGTATCCCTTCTTTTGTTCAGGAGCTCATGGAAGTAAGACTGTCATCTAATACGACCCTTCTACACCAAAACTTTGTCGCCCACATCCTTAATACACTTCACTTGATCAAGGTCCGGAGCCTTTCTGTCCCTAACCTTGGGTAGCTTATACAACCTTTTCCCCCCACCTTTACTATCTAACGTTGTGTATAAGCTCTTGAAAGCAGCATCCTTAGCTATCGGGACCGCTAACTTCACCTTTCTCCTATCAATCTTATACTCTCAATTCTTCCATTTATCCTCTTCATCCTTACTCTCAACCAACTTTGCATATGCTTTTTTGGTAGCCTACACCTTCTTCTTCACCTCTTCGTTCCACCATCAGTCCCCTTGGTGTTTGCTCGATAGGCCTATAGAGACACCCAACACCTCTCTAGTTGTCTCCCTGATGCAACTGGCAATCTTATCCCATATACTATTATCATCCCCTCCATTCTCCCAAGACTTCCCCTTCATCAACTTATCCCTTATATCCAGTATACTAGCCAAAGTCAGATTTCCCTATCTAATACTTGGATGATCCTCCATACCTCTCCTCCTCCGCTTCTTTATGATCTCTAAGTCCATCACCAAAAGCCAATATTGGGTCGAAAGACTTTCACTCGATAAGATGTTACAGTCCTTACAAATACTCCTATATTCTTTCCCGAGGAGCAAAAAGTCAATATGGGTGTTGGACACTGAATTACGGAAGGTACTAAGTGAACCTCCTTCTTGAGAAAGTTTGAATTAACTACCTACCACCAATCCAAACGCCTGTTCAAAATTCAAAAAAGCCACTCCTTCGTCATTCCTTATACCAAACCCACAGCCTCCATGCACATCATCATAACTCCTTGAAGAAGATCTTATGTGCCCATTGAAATCCCCTCCTATAAAAAGCCTCTCATTACTAGGGACATCCCTCACCATTTCGTCCAAAGCCTCCCAAAACCTCTTTTTCTCTTCCTCATCCAAGCCTATATGCTGGGCATATGAACTAATAATATTCCAAGAAGACTCTCCAATAGCTAGTTTAATTGACATCATCCTATTGTTGACCCTCTTAACCTCTACCACTTGCCTTTTGAGTTCATCATCTACTAGGATACCTACACCATTCCTGTTCCTCGCGCTTCCTGAGTACCACAACTTATAACCATCTACTATCCTTGCCTTAGTACCTATCTATTTGGTATCTTGGAGACAAGCTATATTAATTCACCTTTTTTCTAAGAATTTTCACTAGCACTAATGATTTCTCTAATAAAGAACATATTTTCCACGATCCTACGCTCAACCTACAACCACCTTTAGCCCTTTTACCCTTCCTTCTCCCTGCCCTACCCTAACCCCGACCTAAGCTCCGCCCAAAGACATGGCCCTAAGTCAACACCATCTACCATAACCATCAGAGACTAGAGACTGCACCAACCAATAACACTAAGATCACACAGTCTAGACAACAATGCAAACCAAAAACGTTACTATCAAGCCCATACTACAGAACTACTAAGAATAATAAAAATGAATAAAACACAAGTAGAATTAACAAGTAAATCACTACTATGAAATATAGAAATAAATATGTAAATTGTCACCCACAGACAAGATAGTCAGCGAAGGCGCGAAGATAAAAGGGATTGAAGTACAAATAGTAGTAGCCACTAGAATCAAGAAAGCTATAAACACGACTAGAAGAGATGGAGTGAGTGCACCTGATTGAAGTTGGGTCAGTTTACTTGGTCGAGTCACCGAATTTCGATAATTTGCGATGAAAATTGGTTGCCGAAATCTTGACGCCACCGTTTGAGAAGAGGTTTCAGATCTGTACTTGCAGTACCTGTAAAGGGATAGAAAAAGAGAGAAGAGAGTTATGGTCACGAGATAAGTGAGGAAAAAACAATGATTAGTTTCGCTGGAAACTGACGTCACTTGTCGGAACCTGATGGGTTGCTAGGCCGACGAAAAGTCGCTAAAGTTTAGTGGTCGACGCAAGAAGTGAGAAAAAAAATGACAATCCTCTTAGCCAAAAACTGACGTCACTCGTCGAAAACTGATGGGGTTGTTGGGTCGCAGAGATGGGATTGAATCTTGGATGGACAATGGAATTAACCAGAGTAAAGTCAGTGGGTAACCGGTAGAAGTCGACCACTACGACGATTAATCAGATGGACAATGGCAGGAGTCGACCACGACAATGGCCATTTGTTTCAAATCCAAAGTTGAGCATTAGTACAATTTTAGGAAAATATTTACAGTAGATTTCTGCTCTTTATGGAAGAGCAATTAACTCCAATAAGTAATGACAATATTTAATGTGAGTTTAGTAGGGTTATATTAGCCAATCTGCACTCTTATTAATTTCTCCTTAAGAGTTGTGCAAAAGACAAACATGTCAAGTAATATGAGACGAAGAGAATGATATATAACGCATAACTTGTTGATTATGTGAAAATATAAACTTATGCTCCTCGGAAAAGCAACTTGCTTTGAGTGGCAAAAATTAAATGCCAACAAAAATAATAGAAAAATCTTATTTAGAGGTCTCGAGTATAAGTTTCTAAAAAAAAAATCTTGTTAAAAGCATTGTTCTAGTCTCCTAGAAATAGACCTTGTTGTGCTCAAATTCTTGATGAAAGTGACCCTAAAATGTGTAAATTCAAATTTAATCGAATCCCAAAATAAACAATTGATAGAAGTTGTGTTCTTCAAGCCAAGTATTGAGCTTGTCAACTCTCATTGCTTTAGGGTGTGTTTGGTATGAAGGTGAAATATTATCCACGGACTTATTATTTCAAGATCATTTATACAAAATTTAGCAAAAAGCTCTAGAAGAGGGATGGGTTAGGGTGTGGGGTCTTGAGGGTGACAAGGTAAGATGGTCAAGGGTAGAGGTGTCAAAATGAACCCAAATTGAGCTAACCCGTCCAACTCGCCCAATATTTAATGGGTTGGGTTCAAGATAATTTACTATTGGGTAAATCTCAACTCATTTTTATATTGGGTTCAAATGAGCCCAATCAATCTCCACTTCAACCCTTTTAATAAATAATTTACTATTGGGTAAATCTTAACTCATTTTTAAATTGGGTTCAAATGAGTCCAATCAATCTCCACTTCAATCCGTTTAATAAAAAAATAATTTTCTTAATGAAAGTAAAAAAAATAAGCGATAATATGTCCTCCTACTCTCAAAATGACCCACCACACCTCACCCCAACCCCACTACACCCCTAGCTTACCCCACTCACCCTGCCTCCATTAAATATATTATTTTTATTTCTTAAAAAAAAAATTATAATTCCCCCCCCCACCCCATCTCATCCCCATTCCCTTCCCTACCCAGACCCCACCCTCACCCCCACCTCCACCCGAAAAATTAATTCTTTTAATTTTTTTTAAAAAAATTAAAAATCTTTTCTTACCTCACGATCAAAATCCTATCCTCTCCCCTTCGCCACATCCCCTACTCCTCACAAAAAAATAATTTTTTAGAAATATTTTTTTAAAATAAATAAATGATTTTTTTACAAAAACATTTTACCTGCACCCCCTGCACCCCCTATACGACAGTACCCCATCCCTTAAAAAATATAGTTTTTTAAAACATTAAATTTCTGTTTTTTAGAATAAAATTTTTTACCTCAAAAACCATCCCTTCCCTACCCCCACACCCGAAATCCCATGACGCTCCAAATTTTTAGTTTATAAAAAATAATTTTTTTTTAAATTCTTACCCCACCCCCATGGCATACCCCATTCTCAAAAAGTTTTTTTTTTTTAAAAAAATAATTATTTTTAAAAAAAAATTCTTACCTCTACCCATCCTAACCCCAACCTCCCGGTGCACCTCTCCCCAAAAAATAAATTTTTATTTTTTAAAAAATTAAATTTTTATTTTTAGACTAAGCGGCTCAAATTGGGCGGGTCAAGGCCCAACTCGATTTTTACCCAATTCAACCCAAAGTGAATTTGGGCGGGTCATGACCCAACCCAGTATCCAATTCAACTCATTTAATATTTTCAATCTCAACCCAACCCACCCATTTGATACCCCTAGTCAAGGGGTAGGGGTTGGTGGTGTTAAATAGAGGACATAATAAACGTAGAATTTCACTTGAAGAACTTGTTTTTCCTACTTCCATTAAGAAAATTATTTTCCTTATTTTTAAGGAACTTGTTTTACCAGCCAGATTCTTCCGACTAACTTTTTGGAAAGAATGTAGTTGATTGAGGAGGCAGAGAGTAGTGTTAGTGTTGTCATGTGGTTCGTTATATTGAAGTGTCAGTAGTGATCTAGTAACGATGGTGATCTATTTCTTTTATTTTTCAGGAAAGTTGGTAAATGTGTAGAATTTAAAAAATCTTCAATTTATGATGTACATTAATATACCCTCTTGAACTATTTATCTATAGCAAAGGGGCTTCGGGATACTAGAAATGGACTCACCTTTGCAAGCTAAATATGAAGATCTTCTCACTTGCTTCATCTTCGAGAAAATTAATGGCCCAAAACAAGAGTATACAGAATTCGTCATTGAAGAGAGCTTCCAGCGGCGCCATTTAAGGATTATGTTAGGGAAGTCACAATTTGAAAACCCTACTATAGGGCATTTTTATAGTTGGGCAAGACCCATTGGTGGATCGGGTCTTGACTCTTCAGACAAACATTACTTCTTTTATTTAATAAAATGGGTCAGGCCCAAAGTTAATTTAAAAAAAAAAAAAACTATATATCTAAAAAAATCTTCTTGTTATATTTGCTTCTGATGATTTTCAAACCCTCTCTTCAAAAAGAAGAAAGTATACACAGTCATCATAATATAATTTATCCAATTATGAGTCAGGTTGAATTCAATAGGAAACAATTTTGGAACATAGTAATTTAATTTAAACTCGTTATGATCTAATGTAGAGCTAAACCACCACTAATTATTGTGAATCAATTGTTCTTAGCCTCGAGTAATAGTTCTTTATCAGTTTATCTCGAACACTAACAAGACCACTGGAAAGAGAAAAAACACTTTATTACTTACTAACCGTCTATTATGATTCTTGTTCTCCTCATTTTCCTATCTAGGAATAGGATCATGTTCTCGATGAACTATGGCTGTGTCATATTATGTCTATTCACTTCTCTGTAATTCTTCCTTGGTTGATCTCAGAGGCGGAGCCAGCCTATTAATAAGGGGTTCATCCAAACTTCCTTCGATGAATTTTTTTATTATTAATATATGATTAAAATAATTTTTATATTTATATTGTAGATGTTGAAACCCCTGAACATAAATTCTTGCTCCGCCTCTGATTTATCTTTACCTCTCCTCGGTCCTATCACTGTCAATCTCTCGCACTTCTTCACAAGGGCTTGTGTGTTTTTCCTCTTCACATACTCGAACCATCTCAACGCCGTTCTTGCATCTTGTCCTTCACGAAAACTATTTTCACATTGTCCGACATATCTTTATTATTAATCTTATCTCTTCTAGTAGATCAATGTATTCCTCTAAGCATTTTTATTTCTGCTATCTTAATCTTTTGAGTCTGAGAATTCCTAGTTGATCATCATTCCACTTCATATAATATAATCGGACTAACTATCACTTTATTAAAATCTTTAAATCGCGATGACACATTCTCAAGTCATCAAAGTAAGATAATAAATTGGCTAGAAATCTTGGAATGAGTGAATAAGAGTTTTGGAAAGACAAAAATGTCACAAATGTGACTAGAGATGACAAGTGTTATAACATCATCTTGAATTAGTTAATTTCAAATTAGTTGTCATATTCCGCTTCTAAATAAATTAAGTAATATTTTAAAATATATATTTTATCATATTAATATGATGAAAAATTATAAAATATATTTTTCCATTGCATTAAATAAGAATATATGAATTGCAAAAAAAAAATCCATCTAAGTGATTATTTGACAAACCTTTCGAAACTTGTTTATATTGAGAAGTATATTTTGAAAAATAATATATATCTTTTAAAATTGTAGTAGTATTTGACTCATTATTTTTATCAGATAAAAAATATTACATGTTTTATCAGAAAATTGCAATTTTTGAAATTTAAACTGTAGTTCAAATGCAATTATTACTGATGATTAATAGTTCACACAAAATCAAACATAGCATTGTTTACCTTTTATCATCTCAAATTAAATTTAGTATAATGTGAGAGAAAATAAAATTCAAAATAAATTATAAAGATTCAAAATCATATTTTATTCAATATATTCAACTCTTTTCTCCTTCAAGGCATTACGTTTATTGTATATCCTTTTTAGGTTATATTTTATAATGATTTTATAATGCTTTTCTAGTGAATTAAATGATGAATTTTGTATTTGTTGATAAAGTTCTCATTTTTAGTTCTATAAAATTCATGTGATATATAGATAAAGAGAAGAAACTTAAGGTCTAGATAGCGGCGGACTCAAAATTTTGAGTTCGTGGGTGCTCAATTATTTTTAAAAAGGTATAGTTACTATTAATTATATAGTATAAGTGCACAATTATTTGATGATGACAATGAAGAAATTTTATTAAAACTATTCATATTTATATTATAAATATCGTGAATTTTTGACAAAAACACAATTGCCGAATAAAAAAAAATTGTTGGTTAAGTTAATGTTCAAGGGTAAAAAATTAAATATTGAGGGGTCAAACTTTGGTGTCTTTAATTCTTTATTTATGAGGTCAGCATTGGGATTTGGGTCAAACAGCAACAACAAAAGAACTATTTATGAAGTCAACATTGAGATTTGAATCAAATAGTCGAAATAAAAGAACTATTTATGAAGTCAGCATTAGAATAAAGAACTATTTATGAAACCAGCATTGGGATAAAGAACTATTTATGAAGCCGGCATTAGTATTTGGATCAAACAATGGCAACAAAAGAACTAAAAATTATGTCAAAAAAGAACTTCAATGGGGTTTGAACTCTTGCACACTCCTACTTGAAAGTTTCCACCACCAACGCACTAAGTCAAATTTAATGTCTGTGGATGCTTTCTGATTTATTATATCCTTTTTCTTCAATTTCTAATATAATTGTACCTATTCTAAGTTAAGATCAATGGGTGCTCGAGCACCCATTTTTTATCTGTAGGTCCGCCCCTGGGTCTAGAAAGAGAAAAGAATTGAATATGAAGAGATGTTGTGTTGATGTTTTACTTGTGGATGTAGTATAGCCATTTTTTTAGGGAAAAAAATTAATCTATGAAGTCTTTTTACAGATAAAATTAATTTTTTGAACATATATATGTTATTCCTAAACTGTCACGTGATATCATGAAGAGATTTTTGTTTTATAAAAAGGAAATAAAGCAAAAATCGCTATTTATAACTTTCTTATTCTAGCATTGAATAAAAATAATAATTTACTTTTATTGGGAGTTCATAATTTTAAGATAGTATAGATTCATTTCCCTTGACTTGAACTCTTTTTTACCAATAAAACTCCTTTGGATCTGTTATTTTTGTATAATCAATAAATTTCTAGTCAAGTGATATTTATTAGGTCCTGAATTCGAGCAAGCAATCACAAAGTCATGAATTTGAACAAGTCATTACTGAGCAAAAAATTCAAACAAATAATTACCAGTGTTGTTAGCAACAAAAACAAATTATTTACATCACATCATTTACAGTATCTCCTTTTCTCTAATCGTGCTGAAGTCAGTCTCTCTGCTCTGTTCTTTCAGTAAAACTAAACAGTCATTTAAACAATAATAAAATTATCACCTAACTTATGCATTACGAGTTCAAACAAACAACCACTTGCTCACAAATTCAAACAAACAAGTACTACATCACAAATCCAGGCTTTATGGAGACGAACATGATTGATAAATTACGAGTTAGAACAAACAATTACTTCACCGGTTCGAACAAACAATTTTTAAATCTCATATTTAAACAATTAATTACTAAGTCTCAAATTCAAAGAAGTAATTATCAAACTAAACAAACAATTACTAATTACTAATTCAACTTACATTAGAGTAAACTATTTACATCATATTCCTCAAGCGTTATTCTCTCTCGAATCTTGCTCACGTGTCTCTATGCCGTTCTTCAATATAACTTCATATACATCAAAGAAGTAATAAAATCAACATTATAAATCATGAACTCAAATACATAATTTATAATTATCAACTTCATATACATCAAAGCAATAATAAAATCATCATTTAGATTATAAATCACAAACTCAAACAAGCAATTATCAACTTCACATACATCAAAACAGTAATAAAATCATCATTCAGCTTATGAATCACTAACTCGAACAAGCAATTATAAACTTCACATACATCAGAGCAATAATACAATCGGCATTTAGCTTATAAATCACGAACTCAAACAAACAATTGCCATATCACAAATTTAAACAAACAATTATCATATCACGAGTTTAACACAAATTTACAAATGCATTTCACATTGAAGTAAACTATCTACTGCATCATATTCGTCGAGCGTCGTTCTTTCTCGAATCTTGTTCAAGTGTCTCTACTCTGTAATTCACTAAAACTTCATATACACGTCACAACAACCGTAAAATCATCATTCAACTTATAAATCACGAAATCAAACAAGCAATTATTATATCATAAATTTAAATAAATAATTACAAATACAATTCACGTTAGAGTAAACCATCTACATCATACCTCCTTGAGCGTTGTTCTTTCTCGAATCTTGCTGAGGCGCCTCTACTTTGTACTTCAACAAAACTTCATACGCATCGTAAATACATTAAAATTATTATTCAACTTATATAATCACGAACTCGAACAAGCAATTACCATAATCACGAACTCAAACAAGCAATTACCATATCACGAATTCAAACAAACAATTATCATATCAAGAATTTAACACAAATAATTACAAATACAATTTACGCTGGAGTAAACTATATCACAAACTCAAACAAGTAATTATCATATCACAAATTCAAAAAAATAATTATTATACCTAATTTTATACTAGTTAAAATATATGTATAAGTCCTTAAAAGAAATTAGTAAGATCTATTTTCTTCCTTTATATTATTAAAGATAATTTTTCATGTCTCTACTTGTTAATGTATGAAAAAACATGCAAATTTTTATTATTAGGTTCTTAATAAGTTTTGAAGTTGTGATATATTTTCATTTAATAAGTATGTACAATCACAAAATTTAAAGTGAACTAGTCTATATCTCGAATAAAATTTATTTTCTTGTTTGTATGGTTAAGACTAGTTGCTGGATCTTGAAAAAAATGAAGAAAATTTGTTAAGTCTAGACTATGTACAATTTCATTTTGAAAAAAATATTTATTTTTTATTTTTATTGAATTTTATTCTGATAGTCAATTATTTTTTTTACATTGATGTTGAAGATGAATCTCAAAGTCAATAGTTGGAGTCCTTATCATCGTAATACACATATCAAACATACAAATTAAACAACCAAACAATACTAAATCTTATAGCTTTATTTCGGTGCTTAAATTGTTGAAAGAAAATGACTCACACAGGTGAAACTTGGGAGGATCATAACTATAAAGGCAAATATGATGATCGTGATAAAAGTGAAAATTATGGATCCTTAAACACACAACATGAGCAGCAACAATCAAATACTTATTTGTTTATATTAAGTTCCTGTTCCTCGCAGCTCTTTTTTTTGGTTATATTATATTAGCTAAATAGAGTTGGTAGTTGATACGCCCAAATTACAACTCTCGTTAGAAAGTGTAAGCGGTCGCTGTCAAATATAGAACCCAACTGGGTTGGGTGTCGAATCCCACAGGGAATACTCTGGTCACTAAGTGTTGCAATTATTAGTAGACTGTTGGTCGAAAATTCCAAGGAAAAGGGGGGGTTTGGTTTAGGCGTGAACTAATATTATCAAAGTAACAATGGAACGATTTGCGTAGTAAGATTTAATCATAGAGATTGATAAGTTAGGGTTATGTCCACCTTATAAGTTCTACTTCTCTATTAACTATGAGTAACGCAGAATTTAGACATGCATGCACTTATAGAGAATCATATTCTAATTCTAAATCCAAGTGTTTCTCAACAATCAAGGATTTATTTCGCTTTAGCTCTCCCGAGCCTAAAGTGTATAACAAGTGGTACAAATTCTCCAAGAAGTTAATCCGGTTAAGGCATTAACGTGTAAATAGGGGTTGGAAACCCTATTTCCTTGTCACACTCTCTTTTCCAAACATGTAACTTTTCTCTCGAACAAGTTAATGCTATAATGGTGTATTCTCTATGTTTGCAACCATAAGAATTCAATCAAAACGAAGAGAGTAATGATATAAGTAGCATAACACATCAAGAATTCACAAACTCATAGTAATAGATAGTATCTTACAAGGTTTCCATAACCCTAACAGATAAGTTTAGCTACTCATGAATACAACGGAAATCAAAGTAGACATCATCATCATACCAAAACTTAGAGAAATCTCGGCTATGGAGATGAAACGTGTTTTCTTTCTCCGTTGCTCAAGTGAGCCGTTTTCTGTTCTCAAAGCTCGAACAAAACCTTCAAACGTGAATTTTGAATAATGTTCGAATGATAATTCTTAATGATGCTGAAAAATTCAGCAATAAGGTTTTTAATATCATCCTTGTCTAATAAGTTGCTACTGCATCCTTAAGTATTTAAAAATACTGGGTTTGCCCGGGAAAAAGTTCTCATGCATCACTTTCAATCCAAAAGCTGCCTTCCCTCTTATGTGAAGTTTTCCTTTGCTGCCCACAGGTCCACAAAGTGCTGAAATCCTCATCATTAGTACCTGAAAACATGCTAATCACATAGGTCAGCTCACTTAAAGGAAAATGGACTAAAAGTGCAAGAATTATATATTTTATCCTCAAAACTTAGCTGAAACATGGGTAAATTATGGTGCTTAGGCGTGTAAATACGCCCAACATCACCACCCCACACTTAAAGCTTTGTTTGTCCTCAAACAAAATATTACATCCATGCAAACACCTAACTAGAATTTCACAATAGCAACACAAAATTTTCAACAAGACATGCACAACAATCATTAACAAAGAGTAGGTTTCTCGATCACTACTAGAAACAACTCAACCTCCAACATAGACTCATTAGGATGGTTAATTCGTATCCACACATTAAGCCACAAAGAAACATATAAAACTACCCAACAACTATCAACCATGTGTGCTCACACAAGATATCACCCATAATCACTCATAGTTTTGCATTTTTCGAAACATGGGTATAAGACTCTCCTTGCTCTCGCTCTCACAAAGAATTCTTATATTGCAACTGATGACCATAGGCTTGCCCTTAGTGTAATGCTCTACTAATATCAGACTGCTAAGTTTAGGATCAAATAGGTCTTTACAGGTTGTAATGTAGGCTAAGGGACAGGTAGGACTATTTTGGCCAGAAATAGTGACTATGTTCCCTAAGCGCTTTAATACACTACAATATGCCATTTACACTATCTTTTAACAACCACTCTACCTCTCTTTCATCTACCAACCCCTTTTCACCCATTTTGTTATTCAATCATAAACACAACTATCTTTTTGTTTTTCTAAATTTTTTATTTTATTTTATATATATATATATATATATTTTTTTTTTATATTAAGCAAGCATCCCTATAATAGCCACTTTTTTTCACAACAATTTCAAGTACCAATACACCCTGAGGTATCACTTTCATCATTATCCTTTTATTTTTCCACATGATTCTACAATTTTAAAGCGCTTAGGAGTTTGGATCAAATTATGATCTTGAAAAAAAATGGATTAGGCTACATATGAGGCTGCCAAAGAAAATAGCTAAAGGCTCAAAGGGGGTTCACTAGGACAATGTACAAAGGTAGGTAAAAAGAAGGTAAACAATTTCAGGGCTGCCAAAGAAATGCCTAAATCATCTCCTACACTCACAATCTTTATTTCGCTTCACACACACACCAGGCAAGTTCTAGCATCAGTCACAACAAAGAATATACAATATCCTCACACACACAAGGCACATGGTCAACTTCATTGAGAGTATTATAGATTCTTGACCCAACAGATGAATGAATTAAACCACAACAATTTATCACACAGTGAGTCACAACTTAGAGCCTAAGCGTCTCAATAGTAATGATTTAGCACAAACTCTTGTTATAATATACCATGCCATCTATCAGAACAATTTCATGCAACATCTAAAATCTACTAACTAATTACAACTAACTAACTAACTACTAATTCAAACAAACAAGAATAAATGTAGGCAAAGAAATACAATACAACAGACATATACCCGCACCCCACACTTAGACGGGACACACTGTCCTCAGTGGAAATAAATAAGGAAAACATGATTAGTCGGACTCCTCTTCTATGTCTAGGGTCATACCCCCTGCGTCGGAATCATCATCAGAGTCGTCGTCATCAAAATTGTCCTCCACGTCTGAGTCTGGCAGTCGGTGATCATCGTCAGTCAGCACGTTATCGTCGAAAGGTTCCTCAAAATGTACCCCCACTCCACACATGTCC
This sequence comes from Capsicum pubescens, assembly GCA_030864215.1. NCBI lineage: Eukaryota > Viridiplantae > Streptophyta > Magnoliopsida > Solanales > Solanaceae > Capsicum > Capsicum pubescens. The sequence goes on from CM061544.1 coordinate 51,002,078, forward strand.
CGCGCATGCTCATTAAGCGGGTAATCATAGTCCAACTGCTGAAGCTTTGCATCAGTCAGAACACGACCCCCATTTATCAGTGTAAATCTAGTCATGCCATACAGATGGCGGAAAAAGCTTTTATCTCGAGCATACCTCTCTGCAGTGGTGAGGTTGATGCCTTGACCAGTTTCTGGCTCTTTAACCTTCGTGAGATCAACCTTCTTCGGGTTGTGTGGTATCTTATGATCCACGGGTTCCTCTTCAATGTGTTCTTTCCTTAAGATCGCAGTCAACAAGTTGCTGAAACTGAAATGGGACCTTTTGTGCAGCTTAGCCTTGCGTATTGACGATCGTATAACCGCACCAATATTGATGGGAATATTTGTCATCAAAGCGTACACCAATCAGACTCGATCACGTATGATCTTAGTATATTTTGTCCCAGGAATCAAGCAAGAGTTGACTATCCTTAACCATATACGCTCTTCCCTGTTCAAAGAGGCATACGGGTAGGTGTTGTGGCGACCATTATCCTTGTGCCGAATCCACCGTGCCATTGACCTTGATCCGCACAGTGTATGTCTGATGGCCCTGTAGGGAGGTCTGTGATAAAGCTCCTTGAGCGGTGATGGATCCACAGATGGAAGGCCCAGAAAAGAGTTGAAGAATTCCGCATTCAGTTGCAAGAATTGGCCCCGAATCTTTACTTCACTTCCAGTAGTCTTTGGGGACCAATTGGCATAAAACTCTCGCGTTAGATCAAGATTGCATTCCCCCATATCTCAGAAAATAAAATCAATATTTAGTTCCATGATTTTAGCCAAAATGCGGGGGTCTCTCTTTGCTAGACTCTCCTTCTGCATCAAATCCACATGAACATATTTTTTTACTTTATTGTTCTTGTACCACTCCTTTCCTTCCTTCTCTAGGACCTACTTTATCTCGAAAGTGCGTCGAGGCACTTGCAAACAGGAGGACTCAGCCTGATCTTTTCTTGACCTTTTCTGACCTTTTTTGGAGGTGGACACTTTTTCTTTTCCTTGTCGTCCTTTTGGGCCCATTCTACCTGAGATCACAATAAAGTTACGTTAGTTTCATCATGGAAGATTTACTATAGTCGGAAAAGAAAATCGTGATGATACCACCCCACACTTAATCCGTTTGCACAATGCTAATAATCATGTAATCTTGACTATCCTTTTCGACTTTATTTCATTGGATTTAGGCAATGTTCGAACAAGACTACCACATAGCAATCTTATCAGGTTTTTGCATCGAAATAACCAAACCATGTTATACTTGTGGTCAATCATGATCAATACCTTGGATGAACGACTCATTCAAACATTCAAGCTTACAACTTTCAAGATTATGCATTAACTTCACAATTTCGACTTCATAAGAATACGACAGTGAATACCAATCAAATACAAGTCGGAATAAAGTCAAGAATACCCACAAGAATCCTTTCACTCAATGAGACGCATCATAACAAACCAACCATATTCTCATCACCAAGCACTACTTCAAAATCTAATTCACCATTATAAGCGGAGTAGTGCAACAACTACGGAATATAAAAGAGTAACTTATGTGGTGATGGATCCGGAAGATGAACTTGCAAGATTAGATGTGAAAGAAGAAAAACTTTGAGAGAATAAGGGAGCTTGGGCGGCGCCTATCTTGAGAAAACAATGGAATTGTGTTCTAAGGTTGAGGATCTATTTAAAGGCTAAGCCATGGGTCGGGTTTGAACCATGTACAATCGGGTTAGGAGGCAAAAAAGGATAAGTAGGCGGCGCCTAATGCTTAGCATAGGCGGCGCCTTTAGCAATGCCTAGATAGGCATAGGCGGCGCCTTGCCTATCGCCTAGATTGGCATAAGCGGCGCCTTGCCTATCGCCTAGATTGGCATAGGCGGCGCCTATGACATTGCCTATGTGAGGCAGTGAACATAGGCAATGGCATAGGCGGCGCCTATAGCATTGCCTACATTGGTATAGGCCTTGCCTTGTCCATTGCCTATGCGAGGCAGTGAGCATAGGCATTGCCTTGTCCGTTGCCTAGATTTGCATAGGCATTGCCTTGTTCGTTGCCTAGATTGGCATAGGCAAAGCCTAACCTATAGCCTTTGCTCCATCATTCCACACTTACCACCTTTAGCATGGCTCACTTTCAAATCAAAATTTGGGACTAATCTCCTCCTTAGTATATCTTGCACCTACACTTAATCAAAAACAACAAAAATGATTAGAAGGATGGGTTGCCTCCCACCAAGCGCCTTAGTTTTGGTCGTGGCTCAACTCTTCTTTTTGTATTTTTATTTATAAAAAACAAACTCCTAGTGAAACAAAAATGATTAGAATGATGGGTTGCCTCCCATGTAGCGCTTGATTTATTGTCGCGGCACGACATAGTCATCTCGAGTACTCAGACTTTCTCGAGATATATGGTGGCTATACATTTGATCGAATTGGTTGGAACGATATATAGCTTCACTCTTTGGCCATTCACCTTAAAGACACCTCCATCATTGTTTTCTAACTCCACTACTCCAGATGAGTAAACTTGGCTGATTCTGAATGGACCAGATCATTTAGATTTCAACTTACCTGGAAACAGCTTCAGTCTGGAGTTGAAAAGAAGTACCAAATTGCCCTTCTGAAAGTTTCGTTGGACAATACTCCGATCATGGTACTTTTTAATCCTTTCCTTGTAGAGATCTTCTCTTTCATACGCATGTAGACGGAATTCATCCATCTCATTCAGCTGTTCCAACCTCAGATTAATAGAATCATCCCAATTCAAGTTAAGCCGCTTCAGCGCCCACAGTGCTTTATGTTCTAGCTCAATTGGCAAGTGACAAGCCTTCCCATAAACTAGTTGATATGGTGACATGCCAATTGGTGTCTTAAACGCAGTCCTATATGCCCATAAGGCATCATCCAGCTTTTTGGACCAATCTTTCCTACTGGCATTCACAGTCTTCGCAAGGATTAGCTTGATCTCCCGATTAGAAACCTCTACCTGCCCACTAGTTTGTGGGTGATATGGTGTAGCTACCTTGTGTTGCTTAACCCCATATTTCACCAATACGACTCTGAACAGCTTGTTGCAAAAATGTGAACCTCCATCACTTATGATGGTACGAGGTACCCCAAAACGAGAGAAGATATTTCTCTTTAAGAACGCTACAACACGCTTACCTTCATTATCAGCTAGCGCTACTGCTTTGACCCATTTGGATACATAATCCACAACAACTAGGATATATTTCATCCCAAATGAACTCACAAATGGGCCCATGAAATCAATACCCCATACATCAAATAGTTCTACTTCAAGAATTTTAGACATGGGCATCTCATGGTGCTTCGAGATAGAGCCTTGCCTATGACACTGATCACATCTTCTCACAAAATCGTAAGCATCCTTGAATAATGAAGGCCAGTAATAGCCACTTTGGAGTACCTTCCTTGCCGTTCGATCACCTGCATGGTGACCCCCAACTTGGGAAGCATGACTTGCTTCCAGTATGCTAGGCACCTCCACATATGAGATTCATCGCCTAATAATACCATCAGCACAACGTCGAAAGAGATACGGTTCATCCCATAAGTAGTGTTTCACATCATGCATGAACTTTCTCTTTTGATGAAATGAGAGATGCTCAGGAATCACTTTACTTACCACGAAGTTTGCAAAGTCTGCATACCACGGTAAGTCATCCACCATAGTGGCTAGGAATTCTTCATCGGGAAATGCATTATTAATATCAAGGTCGGGTTGCACTATGTGCTGACTCTCAAGTCTAGATAGATGATCAGCTACTTGGTTTTCACAACCTTTTCTATCCATTACCTCGAAATCAAATTCTTGAAGAAGTAACACCCACCTAATTAGCCTTGGCTTAGCATCCTTCTTTGCCATTAGATATCGTATAGCCGCATGATCTGTATGAACCACTACTTTGGTTCCTAACAAGTAAGCACAAAACTTTTCAAAAGCATAAACAACTGCTAGAAGCTCTTGTTCAGTGACGGTATAGTTCTTCTGTGCTCCATTCAAGGCCTTGCTCACATAGTAGATTGGATGAAATAGCCTTTCTCTTTTCTGACCAAGTACAACACCCAAGGCTACCCCGCTTGCATCACACATAACTTCAAAAGGTAGAGACCAATCGGGTGCTACAATAATAGGAGCTTCAATTAGCTTTCCTTTGAGACATTCAAATGCCTTCAAGCAATCTTCACCAAAGTCAAATATTGCCTCCTTCTCCAAAAGTTTGCATAATGGGCTAGCAATCTTGGAGAAGTCTTTAATAAACCTCCGATAAAAACCTGTATGACCAAGAAAACTATGCACCCCTTTTACAGAAATTGGAGGTGGTAATCTCTCGATAACTTCAATCTTGGCTCGATCAACCTCAATTCCCCTTTTAGAGACTTTATGCCCAAGAACAATGCCTTCCTTAACCATAAAGTGACACTTCTCCCAATTTAACACCAGGTTGAATTCAACATATCTCTGCAAAGCCATACTCAGATTTGCCAAGCATAATTCAAATGACTCACTTACAACAGAAAAGTCGTCCATAAACACCTCCAAGGTGTCTTCAACCATATCAGAAAAAATGGATATCATACATCTCTGGAAAGTAGCAGGTGCGTTACATAGCCCAAATGGCATTCGTTTGAAGGCAAACGTACCATACGGGCATGTAAAAGTGGTCTTCTCCCGATCTTCAGGATCAATGCAAATCTGATTGTATCCGGAATAACCATCTAAGAAACAGAACCATCCCTTCCCTGCCAATCGATCAAGTATTTGATCCATGAATGGCATTGGAAAGTGATCCTTTAACGTCCACGAATTTATCTTCCGATAGTCCATGCACACTCTCCACCCTGTGACAGGTCTGAGTGGAATTAGCTCATTCTTTTCATTTGCGACTACTGTCATGCCCCTTTTTCTTGGGCACACATTACACTGGACTCACCCATTTACTGTCTGAAATTGGGTACACCACCCCTGTATCTAACCACTTAATTATTTCTTTCTTCACCACCTCTTGTATAGGTAGATTCAAATGACGTTGGTCCTCAATGGTGGGTACGCAATCTTCCTCGAGCTGAATCTTGTGCATACATATCCCAGGAGGGATACCAATTATATCAGCAATAGTCCAACCAATGGCTCTCTTGTACCTCTTCAGAATAGAGATGAGAGTCATTACTTGTTGTTCACCTAAATCAGCCGCAACAATAACCGGAAGTGTATTCCCACTTCCCAAGAACGCATACTTTAGATGACTGGGGAGATCTTTCAATTCTAGCACTGGTGGCTCTTCAATGGATGGTTTCTCTGGTGGTGACGGTCGATTCTTAAGGTCAAGGTCCAGCTTCTTAGGGGCATGAGAATAGGACCCCATTCCTGTTAGAGCACGAATAGTTTCTTCATACTCTTCAACATCCTCATGCTTAAAGTTCAAAAGTACAGCAGACAATGGCTCAATAGTAAGATGCTTCTCTACAGATAATTCTTTCCCATCCTCATAATAAACATCAGCTATAGAGAACACATTCATATCTTTAGGCTGCTTCATTGATTTGCATACATCAAAACGGACCACTTCATCATTCATCTGAAATAAAAGCTCGTTTGCTCATAAATCAATAAGCACACTTCCTGTTGCGAGGAAAGGGCATCCCAAGATTATGGGAACTTCAGAATCTACCTCGCAATCCAAAATAACAAAGTCTGCAGGAAAAATGAAGGAAGAAACCTTCACCAGTACATCATATAAGATATCAACAGGTCATTTTACCGACCTATCTGCCATCACGAGCCGCATATTGGTTGGTGTAGGATCACCCAACCCCAACTGTTTATAAATAGATAGCGGCATCAAATTGATGCTAGCCCCCAAATCGCACAATGCCTTAGCAAAATCCAAGGATCCAACCGTGCAAGGAATAGTGAAAGCACGCCTTTTTCTGTACTAAAGATCTCGTGGCAATTGCACTGCAATGATGAACATTATCTGGCAGTTCATAACTTGCTGCCCTTTTCTTTGTCAAAAGGTCCTTCATGAATTTGGCGTATCCTGGCATCTGCTCCAGTGCCTCTACCAAAGGCACATTAATAGTAAACTGCTTCAACATAGTCATGAATTTACTGAACCTGGTGTCATCAGCTTTCTTCTTCAGTCTCTGAGGAAAAGGTGGTGGTGGAGTTGGGAGATTTTTCTCCACCACTTCTTTTTTATCTTGCTTCCGATTATCAATCTTTTCAGGCTGGTGACATCTAGGTGTAGTGTCATGAACGTTCTCATTCTAATTTTTAGCTTCTACAAAATCATCACAATCTGCTGCAATAACATTCTCTTCTGTAATATCAACCACCTGCTTGCCTTTGGATGGATTTTCCAACACCTTACCACTCCTGGTAGTAATATCCATACATGATCCATCATTCCTTGGGTTCTGTACAGTGTCGCTAGGTAAGGTACCAACTTTTCTTTGATTGAGTGCCGCTGATTGTTGACTCAATTGTTGTTCCAGCTGTTTTATTGAAGTGGAATGCGAATCAACCAATTGATTTATTGAGGACAAATCATTTTTTACCTCAATTACTCCCGTGTTGGTTGCCTCCACTCCTTCCAACAACTTAGCCATCATATCTTCCATAGATATCTTTCCAGAGCCAGATGCCGCAGCCTCACGATTTCCAGGAGGAACATACAAACCACTCCTGTCAGCCTTATTCTTGAATCTGGATTTTTCATAATAGTTCCGACCTTGGTTTCCTTGGGCATTGCCCCGGAAACCCCCCTGATTATTCAAATAATTCGCTTCCTCCTCAGAATCGGATTCATCTCTACCCTGTGATACAACAGCCTTGACCTTTTCTGTCTTCTCTGATAATAAATACTTGGTAAGAAGGTTCATCTGTATTTTCATGTGAGCCATATCTTGGTCACGTTCCTCTTCTCTTCTCCTCTGTTCTACTGCCATGCCAGTAGATACAGTAGAGCTTGCTACCTCAGAATCCCTGGTATGCCAAGCTCTACTCTGCTTTGTCATACGATCCAGCATATCACCAGCCTCAATAAAAGTAAGGTCCATGAATGACCCACTTGCAGCATTATCAACCACTGGCTTAGTCACCGAGTTCAACGCCTTGTATAATATTTCCATCAAGTGGATGTTGGTCATCTGATGATTTGGGAACCGCATAAGCTTCTTCTTGAACCTCTCCCATGTTTCGTGGAGAGCTTCAGTTGAAAGCTGTCGAAAATTGCTGATCTCATCTCGTAACTGTGCTCTCTTGGATGGCGGAAAGAATCTTTCTAGGAAAGCGTCTTTCAATTGCCTCCAATTAGTAATAGAGTCAGGAGTCAGCCCATTCAACCATAGAGTTGCCTCTCCAGATAGAGACAATGGAAATAAGCGCAGTCGAATTGCATTCTGTCCAACTCCTGGATTGTCAAACGACTTGCATGTTGAGATAAAGTTGATCAGATGCATATTCGGATCATCGCCTGCAAGTCTACCAAATAACCCTTTGAGTTGTAATAGTTGGATCATGGTGCTAGTGATATTGAACTTGGCTCCGGGTGCCAAGGGCAGAGGAATAATATCCCCTGTGGCACCAGCCCCATCCAAATCGTCATCATCATCATCGAAAGGGGCCTGCACAGCTCGGCGTTTAGGTCTCATTCTAGCTTGACGATCTCTCCTGTTCACAGGTGCTGCCACCTCACCAACACGCCTTGGATTTAATAACTCATCATCACCCAGGTCCTCTTCATCAAGATTTGTTGCCCGACCTGGGTTATCAATATTCTGTTGATGCACTTGAGCAGCTTGCCAATGCAGCTAATCTTTCCTGCTCCTGTTGAGCAGCCATCCGTTCAAGGTTTCGTTGCGCATCCATTCTTCCAATAAAGATGTGGTTCATGATTTATAGGTAATAACGGTTGACCTTCGTGTATTTGGCATACACTCCAATAAACCTGAACAAAACAAAAATAACAAACAAAAAGTAAAATTTGAGAATCTTTGACCAAAGGGTCTATTAACTATCACAAACTTAGTTGACAACCGTATTTCACCGGCAACGGCGCCAAAATTTGATACGCCCAAATTACAACTCTTGTTAGAAAGTTTAAGCGGTCGCTGTCAAATATAGAACCCAACTAGGTTGGGTGTCGAATCCTACAGGGAATACTCTGGTCACTAAGTGTTGCAATTATTAGTAGACTGTTGGTCGAAAATTCCAAGGAAAAGGGGGGGTTTGGTTTAGGAGTGAACTAATATTATCAAAGTAACAATGGAACGATTTGCGTAGTAAGATTTAATCACAAAGATTGATAAGTTAGGGTTATGTCCACCTTATAAGTTCTACTTCTCTATTAACTATGAGTAACGCGGAATTTAGACATGCATGCACTTATAGAGAATCGTATTCTAATTCTAAATCCAAGTGTTTCTCAACCATCAAGGATTTATTTCGCTTTAGCTCTCCCGAGCCTAAAGTGTATAACAAATGGTACAAATTCTCCAAGAAGTTAATCCGGTTAAGGCATTAACGTGTAAATAGGGGTTGGAAACCCTATTTCCTTGTCACACTCTCTTTTCCAAACATGTAACTTTTCTCTCGAACAAGTTAATGCTATAATGGCGTATTCTCTATGTTTGCAACCATAAGAATTCAATCAAAACGAAGAGAGTAATGATATAAGTAGCATAACACATCAAGAATTCACAAACTCATAGTAATAGATAGTATCTTACAAGGTTTCCATAACCCTAACAGATAAGTTTAGCTACTCATGAATACAACGGAAATCAAAGTAGACATTATCATCATACCAAAACTTAGAGAAATCTCGGCTATGGAGATGAAACGTGTTTTCTTTCTACGTTGCTCAAGTGAGCCATTTTCTGTTCTCAAAGCTCGTACAAAACCTTCAAACGTGAATTCTGAATAATGTTCGAATGATAATTCTTAATGATGCTGAAAAATTCAGCAATAAGGTTTTTAATAGAATCCTTGTCTAATAAGTTGCTACTGCATCCTTAAGTATTTAAAAATATTGGGTTTGCCCGGGAAAAAGTTCTCATGCATCACTTTTAGTCCAAAAGCTGTCTTCCCTCTTATGTGAAGTTTTCCTTTGCTGCCCACAGGTCCACAAAGTGCTGAAATCTTCATCATTAGTACCTGAAAACATGCTAATCACATAGGTCAGCTCGCTTAAAGGAAAATGGACTAAAAGTGCAAGAATTATATATTTTATCCTCAAAACATAGCTGAAACATGGGTAAATTATGGTGCTTAGGCGTGTAAATATGCCCAACATCAGTAGTACAAGTTGGCGGCTCATGGCTAGCCGGAGAAAGTTCTGGCCTAACGCCATTAGTACAGATATTAGTAGTACATACATAGCTAGTACAACTAGAGCTAGGGGCATCTTGATAGTGCCCTACAAAAGAAGTTCCATCCTTATCTTCTTGGTACTGGTCCCGAACAAACAAAGGTGGAACTTTCCATTACTTTCAAAAACAGTTACTTCCTAACTTAGTGCCCTCCTTTGCTAGCAAGTCTGCTACACCGTTTGTTTCCCGCTGTTCATGGAGGACCTGTGGGCTCCCCATTTGCTTCAGTAGATCTCTGCAAGAATGTAGGTAGTTAGATTCATCATACGCAGTTACATTATCCTCACAGCTCTAATATGACCAGAGTTGGGAAGAACTTAATACAAAAAGAGAATTATCTAATTGTCAATGCTCAAATTGAGTGCTTAAAAGTCTATAATATTAAATTTTATACCGATTATCACATTAATGTCTTTATATCCACGATCGTCGAAAATTTCACTAATATAAGTCATTTTCTCTCAACAATTTAAGCATCTAAAATGGATAAAGTTATATGATTAATATTTCTTGATTGTTTAATATGTGTTTGATATGCAGATTAGAAAAAAAAAGGGCTATCAACTATTAACTTTGAGATCCAACCTGATCTATTCTTAACATTATGCGAGCACAACATAATACCAAACTATCAAACTCTAAAATTATCGTAGAAATTCATAAAAAGAAAACATGATATATATTACTTTCAAATTGAGAAAGCTACAAGTTCACACTGCTACCAAAGTAAGTCATTTAAATACTTACAAAAAGCTAATTAATCTTCAAGAAAAAACTTTATAAAACATAACTAACATTACCACAACTAGCTTATGTATAAATTTTGTTTCTCCAAAAATCTCACGAATTTCAATTTCTTTCCAATAATAGAAAATATTTGTGCTATTTTTATATCAATGATATTAGGGGATTTGAAAAGTCTGAATAAACTTAACTTTAACTATTATGCCGAGCAATTAATCACAATTAAAAAGATCTTAAATATTAATAAATAACAAATCACATTTCTTAGGATTGAAGATACTCACCAAGTTCATCTAAGTTAAAGTTAAACGAAGTCCTTTCGAATCTACGGATTGAGGTGAGTTTTCATAGACAAAGGACAAGATTTGTAGTCTATAATGGCTCTGATACCGAGAGAGAATGGATCTTGAAAGAATAAGGAGAGAAACAACTTTTCAACGCTGGTGGGTCAATGAATATGGAGGAAAACTGCCTTATAAAGCCCTAAAAAATCATTCTACAACTTAGTAATAAACTCATTGTTTAGCGGCGGTGTTAGAAACAAACTCTAATATTTGAGTTGAAATAAAAATGTATTGGGTCGTTTTGATTGTTGCTTTTGAGCCTTAAATGGAATTTGATTGGGCTGCTGATTTTAGCTCAACTTAAGGGCTAAATTTGGTTTCCTTTTGGACGCAATTTTGGATCTCTTCAAAATTTGAAATTCTATTTTTTGGAAAATTGAAATTAGTTCTAAAATTGATTAAAAAATTGGGCAAGTTTATGTCAATGGGTCTATGGTGTTTCTCGTTTTCCTTTTCCACCATCACTTTACCAATTATAAACATTTCTCAATCATGTCTTGAAAAAGCCTTTGATAGGCTGGAATGATCCTTCATTAGGAAAGCCCTGGGGTTTTTAATTTTCTCCCTGGGCTCTCCAAACATATCATGTCGTGCATCTCCACCTCATCCATTTCCATCCTTGTCAATGGGGGCTACAGATCTAGTTTTAAGCCTTCCAGGGGAATAAGACAGGGGATCCCTATCTCCATACATTTTCATCCTTTGTATGGAGATTCTGTCTAGAAGGATTAATCATAAAGTGGACACTCTTCAGTGGAATCCCAATCAGATTAATCGTAGAGTCCCAAAAATCTCCCATCTTTTCTTCGTGGATGACCTTACCCTATTTCTAAAGCTGACATTCTCAATTATACTACCATTGATAGAACTCTTGCCATCTTCAACACACACTCCGGCAAAAAAGTTAATCTGGCCAAATCTAAGGTGCTTTTCTCCTCCAACTGCCACACCTCTACTAAGGATCATCTCTCATCTACTCTTGGCATTAAGGCCAACAACTTTTTTGGGAAGTACTTGGGCTTTCCCATTTTACATGGCCCTCCTAAACTCAATGACTTCCAGATCATTCTTAATAATTTAAGTACCAAATTAGTTGATTGGAAGGTTAATTTCCTAAACATGGCCGGTAGGACCACTCTTGCCAAGGCTAGTCTGGGAAGTATCCCCAACCATGTCATGCAGTATATCCGTCTTTAGATTAATAATCTTACTGATAGCGCCCAAAGAAACTTCACCTACGGAACTACTGACTCCAAAAAAAAAAGAATGCACAAGGTTAGGTGGGACACTATCACCCAACCCAAACACTTGGGTGGTCTGGGGATGCAAAAAACTAGTATCAAGAATGACACTTTGCTTTGCAGTTTAGCCTGGAGATTGCATTGTAATCCCTCTACCTTATGGGTTAGAGTTCTTACCCAAAGAGCACACCTAACACTGGAAGACACATTTTCTCCCATTTTAGAATCTGGAGAAATGTTCATAGAGCCTGGAACCTCTGTCATAATCTTTTCCAATGGTTTGTTTATAATGTCCACAAATTTAATATTTGGAGAGATATATGGGTCCCTAATCACCCTCATTTATTATCCATTATTCAAGGACCACTCCCCAAACCCTGTCCCTCCTTGCAACTTTCTTCCTTTTGGCAAAATGAAGTCTAAAATCTTGATTCCCTCCCTTTTGACATTCCCAATACAATTAAATTCAACATCTAAAACTCTTTCCTGCTTAACTGTAAAAGTCAATCTGACACACCTCTCTGGCTTCCCATCGACAACAGTCTTTTCTTGCAAAATTGTCTACCATCAAATATTCTATCAAAGGAAGCACTCACGTCATAGCTACCCTCAGCTAGGATGGATTTGGAAACTCCAGATTCCTAACAAAATCAAGATCTTTCTTTGGCTCCTCCACCATGACAACCTTCCCACCAATTCTACTTTAGCCTGTAAGGGTTTAACATCATTCCTTACTGTCATAACTGCAACCATCAGCTGGGAGATGTTCCTCACCTCTTCTTCAATTGTCTTCATATTATTTCCTTCTGGCAAGACCTCATTAAAGGTTATAAAGTAGACAAAGCCATTCGCCCCAACTATTCCACCCTTTTAGATGGAATAACACTTGGAAGTTGTTTAAGGAATCTAGTCATGACAACCTTCTAGACTGGGCAACCTTACTTTCATTTTTTCATTGGACCATCTAGAATAATAGGAATTCTAATGTGTTTAATAACGAATCCTTACCCCCCCACCCCACCCCCGTCTTTCAAAACCGCCTACTCGAAGGCAGTCAAATTATTTCATCTAAAAACTAACCCAACCCCTAAGCTGATTAGTACTATAGAAGTCAACTGGATTTCCCCCAGGAACTTCTATAATCTCAACACAGATGGGTCTAGTTTTGGAAATCCCAGTAGGGGTGGCATAGGAGGTGTTATGAGGAACTCTAATGGTGACTGGATCTTGGGCTTCTCTCTAAAATTTTTATGGAACTTATTTCTTGCATGCCACTAACAACTTTATAGAACTTTTTTTTCAACTGGTTGCTCAGTTCCGCCAGCGAGTAATGCAGATGAGGTACTGCGTATTTCGCAGCCGACATTTCAAAAATATAGCGAAATGCAAGAAGCTATTATGAATTTATGATAGAAATGAATAGGATAGAGAGACAATTATTGTTGCCTGAAAGTGAATATGTGTTTAAACCCTGGGGGTCGTACTACACAGTGAGGGACTAAGTCCCTCAAGGTCAATCATAGGCAAAAAGTAGTAAAATAACTAGGAATCAAAGGACAGTGCAGGAAGAGTAAAAACACAAGATTTTAATGTGGAAACAACCTTTCTCAAGGAAGGGAAAAACCATGGCTTGCCCTCAAAAGCACTTCAAAATTCACTATAATCAAACTCTTGATTACATCCTTCACTAAACCTAACTCTAGGTTCCTTTCGCTTGTAATAACTCTATTACAAACTCATCTTGACAACTCTGCCAAGGACTCTGTACATTGATTAACTCTAATCAGTATCAAGCTTAGGCAACTCTACCTAAGCACTTCTCTTATCAAAGAAAAACACTACTCTTATAACATGAGTAGTTCAATTACAAATCAGATCTCACTCAAGAACAATTTCTATTTAAGCATACTTAATCAGCTAAGAACTTGAGCAGTGTTGAAAAATTATATTTTTGTTGCCACTCTTCACTCTTTGTAATTGGAAAAAACCATTTGAAGAAGAAACATCTTTTCCTTTTATAGATGAGTGATGATTAGTGCTGAAAAAGATTGGTCCAGGTGCCCCATTCAGTACGAGCAACACGTGAAAGTTTGTTACATAAGAAGACAAAACTTGTGCAGACACGCGTGCAGGATCTGTTGTACCATGTACATCCAGGGATCTGGTCCCTTGCAACTAGCTGCTCATTATCAAAACTATATATAGCAATTTTCCCCCTTTTTGATGATGACAAACCAACTATACAACTTTGAGCATTAATACACATCCATCACATTTAATCAATGTGATTACCACTTTGGAGATGAATGTTCCCCCTATCATTATGATTTCACCATCATGCAATATAGGGACCTAGTCCCTGGTTGTCATTTGCGTTAAAAACTTCTGAGCACATGTTTGCTTTCCCTGTCAATGTTGTTATTTACAACACATGTTTTGCTCTCCTCATCACTGTGTCTTACCATATCAGTAACATGAGCACACACACCCCTGATCCTCACATATGAAATCAGTATTCCCCCTTTTAGCATCATTGAAAAGGATTAATAGTAAACCAAGAGTAAAGATAAGTACAAGCTAATTAACTCATGGCCGCTGGGGCGACACTAACATGAAGAATAACTTTAAAATAAAGCTAAAATAATTAACTTTAATATTCACTAATTAGGATAAATACCATAACTATATACCAAAAAAAATTATAAAAAGTATTGTTTGCAAAGGCCACAATAGAAACTGACTCAGGAAGTTGACACACTAGGACTCAGGTAGAAGGGGGTTTAGGGGAGAGAGATTTTAGCAACATCTCCATTCCAGTAACCTAATCAGCATGAGCATTCAGTAATTGTTTGGTGAGAGTTCTTACTTCAACATCAGTCCTTGGATTTCACCAGGCAACTCTACAATTTTGGCCTTGATTTTTTCATTTTCTGCTATAAGTTTCTCAGCAACATGAACTTCTTGTATTTTCTTCTTAGTTACAATTACAATATTAGTGTTAGTATCCTCATCTTACCCATCCCCCACTACTTCAATATTTACCTCCTTAACTGTGACAACTTTTTTGAGTCTTCTTCTTTTGGTGGTAGAGGACTTACTTTCCTTCATGGAATCTACTAGTAATTTTTGTTCAGATCTCCTAGTGGAATAAGATCTAGCGCCATGTACACCAGTTTCAATCATTTTCTCCTTTCCTTTACTGTCCTTAAGTTACTTTATTTTCCAAATCAGATGTTGTTTATCATCATCCTTTTCATTTCCTAATTTGGGGGTAATACAAACTCTCTATCCTCTTTTTCTCCTGTTATTTGATCTTCCCCACTAGCATAACCTTCCTTGGAATCATTTCCAAGTAAAAATAAATTTTCAGCTACCAAATTTATGCTGCTGAGAGAATCCAATTTCTTTACAAGAATCTTTTCATCAATCAGATAAGCGAATATAGAGTTTGACTTAAAAAGGGTAGGAGAACCAGGTCCTTGTAAATTATCTGAAATTTTAGTTTCTTTTCAATTCCTCAGAGGGAACCTGGATTTGAGGGGCATTGGAGGACTCTGATTTTTCTGAGGAATGAGGTCCTTCAGCTTGAAGAATCTTTTGCTCTATTAGAGAGCCATAACCTTTGTTTAGGTTATCTATTTGGACAGAACATTCACTGAGGCTTAGAGTTTCAACTGGAATAGTTTCATTTAGGGTCTCAAGAATCTCATGGGAAGGACTAACGAGTGACACTGTTTGTGGTTCTTGAGAATGATCAGAGGTTAAATCTTTCATGGGGCTTGAAGAAGAGGAAATTTCAGACATTTTGAGATTTTTTGAGATGAAAAGAGGAGGGACCAGTTTTGATAAAGTTTTGAGTTAATTGAGAAGAGAATGAATTAAGTGGAATTGAATTTATAATTTAAAAAATGATTGTTTGACATATAATAGATACCTTTTTGAAATGATGCATCTGATGACAACGGTTGTAACTCTTCACATTTAAACCAAATTGACATCTTTTTTTCATATGGGATTGGACAAGTGGCCCTTTTAAAATAGAAATCTTACAAAAAATTTAAGGCACGTTATTTTGGTACTCACCTGAGAGATAGGACCAGGACCCTCTCTTTCTTGAGTGAATTTTTAGCTTGTGATTGCTTCAACTATTTTTTTCCAAAGCTATCCCCATGGGTGTATACTTTCAAAGGTATGATACTGAGTTAGATTAACATGTACTTACTTTATCATAGATACATGTCTCCTTAACATAACCAAATTTGAGGAGTGACACTGACTCAGATCTTAGGTCAGGGCATTTTGATCAAGCTTAGTCTCAATTTTCTCTTTTAGAACAGGTTTGAGGACCAAGTTCTGGATTTTTTCTTCACTCATACTTCCTCAAGTTTCTTCTTTTAGGATGAATTCCTTTGGTACCCATGTCCCTTGTAATAATCTCTTACAAAGTGAGACACTTCCACGTTGAAGTATCTTGAGAGTGAGAATTTAATCAGATCTTTAAAAATTGAGTATACAACACCACAATTAACAGACATTTCCTAACTGCAATCCCCTTTCTCATACCTGAATTCATGATCACAAGTTGGATTTGGTGTAACACCCCGCAAAATTGTCCATGCGTTAGCTCGTGGTAATATGCTCTTAGAGTTAAATGACTAGAATAGTGTCAAAGAAACTTAGTCTCATTTTTGTCTTCCAAAGTGAGTAAAGTTTAAACCATATATAATTTCCCTAATTTCAACTTTTTATCATGTAGAAAATTGAATGAGCTTTCTGTCGATATAAGATTCGCCCAAATCCGATAGCCGGGTAAGAAGTTATGGCTAATTTAAGTTCTAGTCGTAAAACACTGTAATTTTGGTGCTTGGCGCGTCGCGGAAGAGGCCTATTTAGAAATTGTCAAATTCCAGTAGCATAGCGCAATTGTGGTGTGTCGCGCTGAAGTTTTAGGTCCCAACCAGTGGGACAACGCGATGGCTCCGCGTTGTGGTGACCTTAAGAATCTTACTCGTCAATTTTCAGCGAGCCACCGTGATTGTGGCGCGTCGCGGTGGCCCATGAAATTGGGCTCCCAGTTATATTTTTATTCCGTCTCATTAAGGGTACATTAGGTATTTTCCACCCTCTTATCAGCTTAAACATGGGATTTTTATCCCAAATGACCTCATTATTGATATTTTCATTAAAAACCATCAAGAACACTCCTTAGGGTTTCAAACAAGAAAACCCAAACAACTCAAGATTCAACCGTGGGTTTTTAAAATTGATTGAAGATTTGGAATCCTCAAGCCGTGGGCACCAAGAATCATCCTTTAATTTCCTAAATAGAGGTACGTGGGGTTTATCCTAAAAATGCATAGGCTTGTTGAAAACACTCAATTATGATTTAAAGATTATAAAGCATGAATTTGTTAAAGGGGTTTGAAATCCATGATTTTATTATGCTTTATGCATGTTATTGATATTGTTGTTTTGGCCTTTAGGCCTCACCCCTTTAAATTGACTTACAAGTATATGTATATGTATGAAATTGAAATTTAAGATTTGTTTGAGAGCACAGATTATGAAGTCCCTCTCTTGTCATAAACTCAAGTTTATGATCTTATTGTGAATGATTTGAAATGCATGTTTTATGGATTGAAAATAGTTTACTCAAATGCCATAGTATTTTGAGCATGATTTAGAGATTTAAGAGACGGAGTTTCTTGACGTAAATATATTTTGTTAAAAGAGAAAGATTTGCATGACATGGCCACCTTGCATCATTGAAAGTTTGACAAAGAGAGTTGCATTCATGTGTTGACATTAGTTTTAGAGAAGGAGTTCTTTGAAATGATTTATTGATATGGTGGTCCCGAATTTATGTTTTGAAAACAGAGATTGTAATATGCTAATAATTGGTCAGAAATGTGACTTGCAAGTCAATGGTACGACGATACCATAAATATGTATGCCATAACAGAGTATGTATTCAGAATATGTTTTCAGAGAATGCATGTTTTAAAGAGTTAAAAATGGGCTTAATGAGGGCTAGGTGGTTACCCGAAGAATGCTTGAGTTCAAGTAACTCTTAGCCTAAAATCGTGATTTTCCGATCCGGGTATATTATTTTTACGCTGGCGACGGTCGTGTGGCGTAGAACAGTCAGAGACTCCAACCGTTGTGGCACACTTGGGTTGGAGGCTTCCCCATCATGTCAATGGCGGATTCCATATGGCCCGTGAAATTTCAGAGTTTTAGGGTATACCACCTAGCACAGAAGTAAAACAAATAATGTCTCAGAGTTCAGATGATTTTCTTTCAGAGTCTTTCAGAAATGCCCATGAGATTTCTTACTATATGATATGTTTATGAACTATTTTTAAATTACTCTCATATATATTGAATATAAATTATTATTTAGGATTTTCTCTGTGTACCAGTACATCTATATTGACCCCCTACCTCCCAGGTTCGGAGGCTCAGTCTAAGGGTCTGGCTAATCAGTAGAGTATCCCAGAGAGAAGTGATTTGTGCAGTGGTGAGCCTTCTTTGTTCCAGAAGGCCTATTATTTCAGATTATGTTATTCCGTTGTTTTGGTCTACTGGGGCCTGTCCCAGCTTTCAGATAGTTGTCAGATTTTCATGTAGTAGAAATTTCGCAGTCTGTTCCAGATGTTGTTTAGTTGAGTTCGGATTTCATTCCTTATTGTTAAACTAAATCCCGAGTATGACCATGTTTCCGTATAATATTATATTTCCGCATCTCCTTTTATTATGTGAATATTGTACATGATTAACAGATAGAATAGGATGCCCGGGCCTTCATGGTTCGGGATGTCCATCACGGCCAGGTCCTAGTTCGAATCGTGACATTTGGGAACCCACTTAAGTTTGAGTTTTCAAAAAGAGGACAATGGTGTTATCAGAACTTTCTTGGCCCATTTAGGTAGAGAATTGTTCCTCACATTTTTCAGAGGTTTGAACCCCTTATGTTGTGTACTCTCCTAATGAACATATCTGAAATTATTAATTCTATCTCTTATCCATCTCTGACAACTTGCCTTAATGTGCTCATCCTTTTCACAATAAGTACACATAGGAATAAAAACCTTATTTCTACCACCATTGACAGTCTTTCCTTGCCACCCAGCAAGTTGGAATTATCCTTAATAGCCCAGTCCTTTTCCATCATTAACACCCTGACTAAATTGTTTAGGAAGGATCTGTGAAGAAGCAGTCCATTTAAGAGACTTGTTCAAATCTTATCTTAAGTGGACCAGGTCCCTTTATAACTTTTCATTCTTGTAAAGTGCAGTAAAGTGTTTTTGGGAATCTTCCAATCCTTCCTTAAGATTAACTTGAAGCCTTAAAGCTACTTTCTTCCCTTTTCTATCTACATCATTTATTTTCTTTAGATTACTTATCAAACTCAGATTTTCAGATTTCATCTCAGTAGTTAGTTCACATGCAGAGTCTATCAACACACTTGCAAGCCTTTTTGTTTTCCTAGCCGTGTAATTATTGAGATTCTCCTTAATATCAGATAGAGTTACCTTTTTTCATCATCTGTGTCTTCCATGAATGTAAATAAGGAATCACAGATAACTAAACTGTCTTTCACTACGAGCATAGAAACATCTCCTATCTTCTCATCTTCACCTAAATCATTGGAATAGTCTCTCCATCCTGCTAAATCTTGTTTTACTGCATAACCAGCTACAACCTTCCTTCTTGATTTTTTAGGGACCAGGTCGCTTAACTTTCCCTTGTCACCTGCAGCTTTAAGGTTGCTTTAAGGTAATCCTTATAGTCCATTTTGTGTATTGGACAATCCTTAATGAAATTCTCAGGACTTCCACATTTGTGACACACCTCAACATTACTTCCTTTGTTGCTACTTCTTCATCTTCTTTGAAACTGTCCACTCTTCTTCATGGATCTAACAATCCTGCTTGCCAGATAGGCAACTTCAATGTCTTCATCATCAGAATCATGTTTAGAAGCCTTCAAAGCTAGGGATTTTTCTCTTTTTACTTCCTTCTTATCCATCCTTTGCTTCTTTTTGAGCTCATGGGTCTTCAAATTTTCAATCAACTCATCCATGGTAAGGGTCTTCAGGTTCTTTTCTTCAGTTATGGCATCTACCTTACTTTTCCAGGACTTAGGAAGAACACCAAGAATTTTTCTCTCTTGTTTGTACAAAGAAATCACTTCTCTTAGGCATCTAAGCTCATTTGTGATAGAAGTGAATCTTGTAAGCATCTCTTGGATTGTTTCTCCTTTTTTTCGTAGTGTAGGTCTCATACTGAGTAGTCAGCATGTCTACTTTGAATCTTTCACATCACAAGTACCTTCATGAGCGGTCCTCAAAAAATTCCAGATCTCCTTAGCACTTTCACAAGAAAATTTTTTGTTGTATTCATCATGCCCTATACCACAAACCAACGGCTTCTTGGCTTTGTAATTTTTTTCAATAATCTTTTTATCTTAATTATGGAACTCGTTCCTGCTTTAGACAACCATTGTTGTAACTTCTCCTTCTTTGACTTCTCTAACAGGAACATGAGGATCATCAACAATTATGTCCATCAGCTCACTATCTTTAGCCTTAATGAAGTCAAACATCCTGGTTTTCAACCACCCATAGTACTACTCATTAAATATAGGTGGCCTAGCGGTTGATTTCCCTTCTTCCTGATTAGGTAGAGCAACCATGATAACCAAATCACTCTAGGTGTGAACCTTTTAGAGTGCTCTGGCACTAATACCAATTGTTGAAACCCTTGAGGTTGCACCACATAGTGAGGGCCAGGTCCCTCAAAGTCAATCATAGACAAAAACTAGTAAAATAACCAGGAATCAAAGGACAGTGCAGGAAGAGTAAAAACACAAAATTTTAACGTGAAACCCCCTTTGTTCAAGGAAGGAAAAAACCATGTTTTTCCCTCACAAGTACTTCAAAATCCACTATGATAAAACTCTTGATTACATTCTTCACTGAACCTAACTCTAGGTTCCTTTCGCTTGTAATAACTCTATTACAAGCTCATCTTGACAACTCTGTCAAGGAACTTCTACACTGATTAACTCTAATCAGTATCAAGCTTAGGCAACTTTACCTAAGCACTTCCCTCATCAAAGAAAAAAACTACTCTTATATCATGAGTAATTCAATTACAAATAAGATCTCACTTAAGAACAATTCCTATTTAAGCACACATAATCAGCTAAGAACTTGAGTAGTGCTGAAAAAGAGGGGTTTTGTTGCCTCTCTTCACTCTTTGTAATTGCAAAAACCGTTTGATAAAGAAGAATTTTTTTCTTTTATAGATGAGTGATGATTAGGACCGAAAAAAGATTGGTCCAGGTGTCCCATTCAGTACGAGCAATACCTGCAAGTTTGTTATACAAGAAGACAAAACTTGTGCAGACACGTATGCCAACTCTGTTGTACCATTCACATCAAGGGACCTAGTTCCTTGTAGTTAGCTGCTCATCATCAAAACAATATATAGAAATACGGATTGACCGAACCCTCAATTTCACTGCCAATGCCGCAGCTTTTTGCTCCTCCGTTAAGTTCACTTTTAAGTCTTGTGATAATATGTACATATAAAATGATTTTTTTTTTTTACTTTGAAGCTAGTTAAGAATCTAATGTCAATTTTGAATGCACATATCTTACTTGCTCACACACAAACAAATACACACATATCTTGATTTTTTTCATGTAAAAAAAATAAATCTTAATGTTATTTATAACACGAAAAGAGAAAGAAAAATTCACACAAAAATGGAGTCGTTATTTTAACTTTATGGATTTTGAATTTTAAAATAATGACTTCAAGTGTCAATAATTGGATACTACGTTTAATATTTGCACATTTTTAGTGAACTTCTAAATTCAAATACACTCTTTGTTCAACACCTAGATCATGCATCTCCTCTTAAAGACTTAATGCATGACAAAAAAAAAACACAATTCATATCATATCTGACTTAAGAAGATGCATGGTGTCCCTCATATCATTAAAATATACTTCAAGGACTCAAAAAAATCAGATCTAATTTGATAGAACAAAAATAGAACTTTATCAAAAAAAATGCATAGAAATCCATTACTGAATTACACTAAAAAGGCAAAACATACTTTGCAAAACCATTTCACCTAATCGATCGTGGTGAAGTCAGCAACAGATTCACCAAATCATACACCTTACGCTAGGATTGATATGAGAATGAGGTGAGTTTTACGAAAAAGATGAGGCTGAATTTTTTTACTCTAAGGAAATTGAATTATCTTGCTGAGAAGAGGGCGGGGAGGAATCTGATGTTACAAATTTTGTGATTTTATGGGAGGTGCTCAGTCACTTGATGCGTTTCCGACCCTGAAGGAATGAAAAATGAAAGAAGAATTTGTGTGCACTGTCTATGGAGTGGAGTGTACTATCATGCCTTTATTTTTTTTAGAAAAAAAAGAACCTAAAAAGAAAGAGACAAAAATCTTAATACATAACACCTAGACTGTAACGCTTAGAGCATAACACCTAAAATTTAACGCCAATATATATACTCTTCACATATATTATGAAGATTTAACTAATCAAATCTTTGTAATCCATTTTGGATTCTACTTTCTTTCACCCTATACCGAATTCAACTTGAAGAAGTGAAAAACAAAAAATATTAAGTTTTGTTTTATATATATCTACTGTCACTAATAGAAATTGCAAACTAAGTTTTTTTGTTTTATATATAAAACAAAACTTAGTATTCTTTGCTTTTATAATAGAAATCGCATACTAAGTTTTTTTGTTTTATATATAAACAAAACTTAGTATTCTTTGCTTTTCATTGCTTCAACTTGAATTTGATATAGAGTGAGAGAAAGTAGAATTCAAAATGGATTACAAAAATTCGATTAGTCAACTCTTCACAATATATGTGAAGAGTATATATATATGCATTATATTTTAGGTGTTATGCTTTAAGTGTTACAATCTAGGCGTTATATTTCAAGTATTAAGATTTTTATCTCTTTCCTTTTTAGGTTCTTTTTTAAAAAATAAATAAATAAAGGCATGATACACTCCAATCATAGACCGTGTACACCAATTCTTCTTTCATTTTTCATTTCTCTTGGGTCAGAAACCCGTTAAGTGACTGAGCGGCTTCCTTAAAGTCATCAAATTTGTAACATCAAATTCCTCTCTGTCCTCTTCTTAGCAACAGAATTCAATTTTCTTAGAACAAAAAAAACCCAACCTCATCTTTCTCTTAAAACTCACCTCACTCTCATATCAATCCAAGCTTAAGGTGTATGATTTGGTGAATCTATTGTTGACGTCACCACGATTGATTAGGTGAAAGGGTTTAGCAAAGTATGTTTTGCATTTTTAGTAAAATTGAGTAATGGATTTCTGTGCATTTTTTCTTTTTGATAAAGTTTTATTTTTGTTCTATCAGATTAGATCTAATATTTTTAAGATCTTGAAGTATATTTTAATGATATGATGGACACCATGCATCTACTTAAATCAGATATGATATGAATTGTCCTCTTTTTTGTTATGCATTGAGTCTTTAATCAGAGACGCATGATCTAGGTATTGTACAAAGAGTGTATTTGAACTTAGAAATTCACTAAATATGTGCAAATATTAAATGTAGTACCAATTATTGGCAACTGAACTCATTATTTTTAAATTCAAAACCCATAAAGTTGAAATTGTGACTCCATTTTTGTGCAGTATTTTCTTGCTCTTTTCAATAGAACTACTACTAGGTAGCATTATATTAAGCTAATTATTTTAGTTTTTACCTCTATATTCTTTAAAAGAAAATTATTTAAGTGTATGGGTGGTAAAATTTTACTAATAAATGGCCCATAAATTGATAATTCCACCCAATTTTTACTCATTTAGTTTCTTGGATTGTCTACCCAATTGAAAGGTCTTTAATATTTGTTTTGTATTAAACTTGTATCCAGTGGCGGAGCCGCATTATGAGTAGGGGGTTCAGGCGAACCCCCTTCGGCGAAAAATTATACTATTTTTATATGATGAAAATTATTTTTTGTATATATATAATTGATGTTGAACCCCCTTTGGTTAATTCGTGTGCCTACTTTTTTCGATTTTGAACCCTCTTGGTGAAAATTCTGGCTCTGCCACTGCTTGTATCTAGTGATTCATAGATTTTTTAAGGACGTTGAGCATTAGTACAATAACAACAACAATTGGGATCGGGGGTAAGTGTATGCAGTCCATACCACTACCTCAGATGTGAGATACATAGGTTGTTTTTGATAGACCCCCGGATCAAAACAAAACAATCTAGACAAGGAATAGTAAAAGAACAAAATAAAATTGAAATCAACATATCCAATAATACCATAAACAAAATACACCAAGTAATACAACATCCTAAACTCATACTAACCTTCTACTCTAATGTGCCTCCTCCATAACTTCCTATCTAGGTTCATGTCCTCGATAGCTTGGAGATGCTCCATGGAATGTCTTATCACCTTTCTCTAATATTTATTCGGTCTACCTCTACCTCACTTGAAACCATCCCCACACCTGCTGCTGGGAATCTGTGCCTCTTCTCATCATATGACCAAACCATCTCCATCTTGTTTCCCTCATCTTGGCTTTCACTGAAGTCACTCCTACCTTATATTGAATAACCTCATTTCTAATACTATCTTTTCTAGTACACCAACACATCCACCGAAGCATTCTCATCTCCGCTACCTTCATCTTTTGGATGTGGGCCTTCTTAACAGGCCAGCACTCTGCCCCATATAATAAAATCAGTCTAGCTATCACTCCGTAAAATTTGCCTTTAAGTTTAGGAGGTACATTTTTGTCACACAAGATTTTGGAGGCGATCTTCTATTTCATCCACCCTACCCTAATCTATAAGAGACATCTTCGTCAATCTCTCCATTCTCCTGAATCATAGACCCTATATACTTGAAACTATATCTCTTAACTTGTTGATTATGTGAAAATATAAACTTATGCTCCTCGGAAAAGCAACTTGCTTTGAGTGGCAAAAATTAAATGCCCACAAAAATAATAGAAAAATCTTATTTAGAAGTCTCGAGTACAAGTTTCTAAAAAAAAATTCTTGTTAAAAGCATTGTTCTAGTATCCTAGAAATGGACCTTGTTGTGCTCAAATTCTTGACGAAAGTGACCCTAAAATGTGCAAATTCAAATTTAATCGAATCCCAAAATAAACGATGATGGTTCAGGTGAAAAAAAAAGGAAATAATTGATAGTTGGAATGTGAATCTTGCGAAAAAATAATAGTTCAGGTGCTTTTTTGACCATTAATTCTTAAGAGAAACTATATCAAGGAGGATAGAAGTTGTGTTCTTCAAGCCAAGTATTGAGCTTGTCAACTCTCATTGCTTTAGGGTGTGTTTGGTATGAAGGTAAAATATTATCCACAGACTTATTATTTCAAGATCATTTATACATAATTTAGCAAAAAGCTCTAGAAGTAGGATGGGTTAGGGTGTGGGGTCTTGAGGGTGACAGGGTGGGATGGTCAAGGGTAGAGGTGTCAAAATGAACCCAAATTGAGCTAACTCATCCAACCCATCCAATATTTAATGGGTTGAGTTCAAGATAATTTACTATTGAGTAAATCTCAACTCATTTTTAAATTTCGTTCAAATGAGCCCAATCAATCTCCCCTTCAACCCGTTTAATAAAAAAATAATTTTCTTGATGAAAGTAAGAAAAACAAGCAATAATATGTCCTCCTACTCTCAAAATGACCCACCACACCTCGCCCTCACATCACCCATCCCCACTATACCCCTAGCTTACCCCACTCACCCTGCCTCCATTAAATATATTATTTTTATTTCTTAAAAAGTTTATTATAAATTTTTTTTGCCCCCACCCCACCTCATCCCCGTTCCCCTCCCTACCCATACCCCCACCCTCA
Organism: Capsicum pubescens; assembly: GCA_030864215.1. Lineage (NCBI taxonomy): Eukaryota > Viridiplantae > Streptophyta > Magnoliopsida > Solanales > Solanaceae > Capsicum > Capsicum pubescens. The sequence goes on from CM061544.1 coordinate 51,027,778, forward strand.
CCCCCACCTTCACCAAAAAAATTAATTCTTTTAATTTTTTTTTAAAAAATTGAAAATCTTTTCTTACCTCACGATCAAAATCCTACCCTCTCCCCTTTCGCCGCATCCCCTACTCCTCCCAAAAAAATTATTTTTTTAGAAATATTTTTTTAAAATAAATAAATAATTTTTTATAAAAAAAATTTTACCCAACCCCCTGCACCTCCTATACGACAATACCCCATCCCCTAAAAAATATAGTTTTTAAAAAAATTAAATTTCTTTTTTTTTAAATAAAATTTTTTTACCTCAAAAAGCATCCCTTCCCTACCCCCACACCGACATCCCACGGCGCTCCCAATTTTTGTTTTAAAAACAATAATTCTATTTAAAAATTATTTATTTATTTTTTTAATTCTTACCCCACCCCATCACCCCCACCCCCATGGCATACCCCATTCTCAAAAAGTTATTTTTTTTAAAAAGATCAATTGTTTTTTTTTAAAAAAAATTCTTACCTCTACCCATCCTAACCCCCAACCTCCCGGTGCAGCCCTCCCCAAAAAAAGAATTTTTATTTTTTAAAAAATTAAATTTTTATTTTTAGACTAAGCGACTCAAATTGGGTTGGGCTTGGGTGGGTTAAGGCCCAACCCAATTTTTATCCATTTCAACTCAACCCATTTCAACCCAAAGTAAATTTGGGGGGGTCATGACCTAACCCAGTATCCTATTCAACTCATTTAATATTTTCAGTCTCAACCCAACCCGCCCATTTGACACCACTAGTCAAGGGGTAGGGGTTGGTGGTGTTAAATAGAGGACATAGTAAATGTAGAATGTCACTTGTATAACTTGTTTTTCCTACTTCCATTAAGAAAATTATTTTCCTTATTTTTAAGGAACTTGTTTTACCAGGTTCTTCCGACTAACTTTTTGGAAAGAATGTAGTTGATTGAGGAGGCAGAGAGTAGTGTTAGTGTTGTCATGTGGTTCGTTATATTGAAGTGTTAGTAGTGATCTAGTAACGATGGTGATCTATTTCTTTTATTTTTCAGGAAAGTTGGTAAATGTGTAGAATTTGAAAAATCTTCAATTTACGATGTACATTAATATACCCTCTTGAACTATCTATCTATAGCAAAGGGGCTTCGGGATACTAGAAATGGACTCACCTTTGCAATCTAAATATGAAGATATCGTCACTTGCTTCATCTTCAAGAAAATTAATGGCCCAAAACAAGAGTATACGGAATTCGTCATTGAAGAGAGCTTCCAGCGGAGCCATTTAAGGATTATGTTAGGGAAGTCACAATTAGAAAACCCTACTATAGGGCATTTTTATAGTTGGGAAAGACCCATTGGTGGATCGGGTCTTGACTCTTCAGATATCTTTTTATTTTCATTTTTTGGGCTCACTTGAGTAATTTTGTACAAACATTACTTCTTTTATTTAATAAAACGGGTCAGGCCCAAAGTTAATTTAAAAAAAAAACTATTTATCTAAAAAAATCTTCTTGTTATATTTGCTTCTGATGGCGTTCAAACCCTCTCCTCAAAAAGAAAAAAGTATACACAGTCGTCATAATATAATTTATCCAATTATGAGTCAGGTTGAATTCAATAGGAAACAATTTTGGAACATAGTAATTTAATTTGAACTCGTTATGATCTAATGTAGAGATAAATCACCACTAATTATTGTGTATCAATTGTTCTTAGCCTCGAATAATAGTTCTTTATTAGTTTATCTCGAACACTAACAAGACCACTGGAAAGAGAAAAAACACTTTATTACTTACTAACCGTCTATTATGATTCTTGTTCTCCTCACTTTCCTATCTAGGAATAGGATCATTTTCTCGATGAACTATGGATGTGTCATATAATGTCTGTTCACTTCTCCGTAATTCTTCCTTGGTTGATCTCAGAGGCGGAGCCAGCCTATTAATAAGGGGTTCATCCAAACCACTTTCGACAAAATTTTTTATTTTTAATATATGATTAAAATGATTTTTATATTTATATTGTAGATGTTGAATCCCCTGAACAGAAATTCTCGCTCTGCCTCTGATTGATCTTTACATCTCCTCGGACCTATCACTATCAATCTCTCACACTTCTTCACAAGGGCTTGTGTGCTCTTCCTCTTCACATACTCGAACCATCTCAACGTCGTTCTCCCATCTTGTCCTTCACGAAAACTATTTTCACATTGTCCCGCGTATCTTTATTATTAATCTTATCACTTCTAGTATATCAACGTATTCCTCTAAGCATTTTTATTTCTGCTATCTTCATCTTTTGAGTCTGAGAATTCCTGGTTGATCATCATTCCACTTCATGTAATATAGTCGGCCTAACTATCACTTTATTAAAATCTTTAAATCGCGATGACACATTCTCAAGTCATCAAAGTAAAATAATACATTGGCTAGAAATCTTGGAATGAGTGAATAAGAGTTTTGGAAAGACAAAAATGTCACAAATGTGACTAGAGATGACAAGTGTTATAACATCATCTTGAATTAGTTAATTTCAAATTAGTTGTCATATTCCGCTTCTAAATAAATTAAGTAATATTTTAAAATATATATTTTATCATATTAATATGATGAAAAATTATAAAATATATTTTTCCATTGCATTAAATAAGAATATATGAATTGAAAAAAAAATTCCATCTAAGTGATTATTTGACAAACCTTTCGAAACTTGTTTATATTGAGAAGTATATTTTGAAAAATAATATGTATCTTTTAAATTGTAGTAGTATTTAACTCATTATTTTTACAAGAATTTTATCAGATAAAGAATATTACATGTTTTATCAGAAAATTGCAATTTTTGAAATTTAAACTATAGTTCAAACGCAATTATTACTGACGATTAATAGTTCACACAAAATCAAACTTAGCACTATTTACCTTTTATCATCTCAAATTAAATTTAGTATAATGTGAGAGAAAATAAAATTCAAAAGAAATTATAAAGATTCAAAATCATATTTTATTCAATATATTCAACTCTTTTCTCCTTCAAGGCAATACGTTTCTTGTATATCCATTTTAGGTTATATTTTATAATGATTTTATAATGCTTTTCTAGTGAATTAAATGATGAATTTTGTATTTGTTGATAAAGTTCTCATTTTTAGTTCTATAAAATTCAAGTGATATATAGATAAAGAGAAGAAACTTAAGGTCTAGATAGCGGCGGACTCAGAATTTTGAGTTTGTGGGTGCTCAATTTTTTTAAAAAGGGTATAGTTACTATTAATTATATAGTATAAGTGCACAATTATTTGATGATGACAATGAAGAAATTTGATTAAAAATATTCATATTTATATTATAAATATTGTGAATTTTTGAGAAAAACACGATCGCTGAATAAAAAAAAATTGTTGGTTAAGTTAATGTTCAAGGGTAAAAACAAATAAAAATATTGAGGGGTCAAACTTTGGTGTCTTTAATTCTTTATTTATGAGGTCAGCATTGGAATTTGGGTCAAACAGCGACAACAAAAGAACTATTTATGAAGTCAGCATTGAGATTTAAATCAAACAGTGAAAATAAAAGAAAAATTTATGAAGTCGGCATTGGAATAAAGAACTATTTATGAAACCAGCACTGGATAAAGAACTATTCATGAAGCCGACATTAGGATTTGGATCAAACAATGGCAACAAAAGAACTAAAAATTATGTCAAAAAAGAAATTCAATGGGGTTTGAACTCTCGCACGATCTTACTTGAAAGTTTCCACCACCAACGCACCAAGTCAGATTTAATGTTTGTGGATGCTTTCTGATTTATTATTTCCTTTTTCTTCAATTTCTAATATAATTGTACCTATTCTGAGTTAAGATCAATGGGTGCTTGAGCACCCATTTTTTATCTGTAGGTCCGCCCCTGGGTCTAGAAAGAGAAAAAAATTGAATATGAAGAGATATTGCGTTGATTTTTTACTTATGGATATAGTATAGCCATTTTTTTAGGAAAAAAAAAATTAATCTATGAAGTCTTTTTACAGATAAAATTAATTTTTTGAACATATATATGTTATTCCTAAACTGTCACGTGATATCACAAAGAGATTTTTGTTTTATAAAAAGAAAATAAAGCAAAAACCGCTATTTATAACTTTCTTATTCTAGCATTGAATAAAAATAATAATTTACTTTTATTGGGAGTTCATAATTTGAAGATAGTACAGATTCATTTCCCTTGACTTGAACTCTTTTTTTACCAATAAAACACCTTTGGATCTGTTATTTTTGTATAATCAATAAATTTTTAGTTCAAGCGATATTTATTAGGTCCTAAATTCGAGCAAGCAATCACAAAGTCATGAATTTGAACAAGTAATTACTGAGCAACAAATTCAAACAAATAATTGCCAGTGTTGTTAGTAACAAAAATAGATTATTTACATCACATCATTTACAGTATCTCCTTTTCTCTAATCGTGCTGAAGTCTGTCTCTCTGCTCTGTTCTTTCAGTAAAACTAAACAGACCTTTAAACAATAATAAAATTATCACCTAACTTATGCATTACGAGTTCAAACAAACAACCACTTGCTCACAAATTCAAACAAACAAGTACTACATCACAAATCCAGGCTTTATGGAGACGAAAATCATGATTGATAAATTACGAGTTCGAACAAACAATTACTAGTTCACCGGTTCAAACAAACAATTTTTAAATCTCAAATTTAAACAATTAATTACTAAGTCGCAAATTCAAAGAAGTAATTATCAAACTAAACAAACAATTACTAATTACTAATTCAACTTACATTAGAGTAAACTATTTACATCATATTCCTCAAGCGTTATTCTCTCTCGAATCTTGCTCACGTGTCTCTATGTTGTACTTCAATAGAACTTCATATACATCAAAGCAGTAATAAAATCAACATTATAAATCACGAACTCAAACACATAATTTATAATTATCAACTTCATATACAACAAAGCAATAATAAAATCATCATTTAGCTTATAAATCACGAACTCAAACAAGCAATTATCAACTTCACATACATCAAAACAATAATAAAATCATCATTCAGCTTATGAATCACTAACTCGAACAAGCAATTATAAACTTCACATACATCAGAGCAATAATACAATCGGCATTTAGCTTATACATCACGAACTCAAACAAACAATTACCATATCAAAAATTCAAACAAACAATTATCATATCACGAGTTTAACACAAATTTACAAATGCTTTTCACATTGAAGTAAACTATCTACTGCATCATATTTGTCGAGCGTCGTTCTTTCTCGAATCTTGTTCGAGTGCTCTACTCTGTACTTCACTAAAACTTCATATACACGTCACAACAACCGTAAAATCATCATTCAACTTATAAATCACGAAATCAAACAAGCAATTATTATATCACAAATTTAAATAAATAATTACAAATACAATTCACATTAGAGTAAACCATCTACATCATACCTCCTTGAGCATTGTTCTTTCTCGAATCTTGCTGAGGCGCCTCTACTTTGTACTTCAACAAAACTTCATACGCATCTTTACAACATTAAAATCATCATTCAACTTATATAATTACGAACTCGAACAAGCAATTACCATATCACGAATTCAAACAAAAAATTATCATATCACGAATTTAACACAAATAATTACAAATACAATTTATGCTGGAGTAAACTAAATCACAAACTATACTAGTTAAAATATATCACAAATTCAAACAAATAATTATTATATCTAATTTTATACTAGTTAAAATATATGTATAAGTCCTAAAAAGAAACTAGTAAGATCTATTTTCTTCCTTTATATTATTAAAGTTAATTTTTCTTGTCTCTACTTGTTAATGTATGAAAAAACATGCAAGTTTTTATTATTAGGTTCTTAATAAGTTTTGAAGTTGTGATATATTTTCATTTAATAAGTATGTATAATCACAAAATTTAAAGTGAACTAGTCTATATCTGGAATAAAATTTATGTTCTTATTTGTATGGTTAAGACTAGTTGTTGGATCTTGAAAAAAATGAAGAAAATTTGTTAAGTCTAGACTATGTTCTATTTCATTTTGAAAAAATATTTATTTTTTATTTAATTGAGTTTTATTCTGATAGTCAATTATTTTTTTTACATTGATGTTGAAGATGAATCTCAAAGTCAATAGTTGGAGTCCTTATCATCGTAATACACATATCAAACATACAAATTAAACAACCAAACAATACTAAATCTTATAACTTTATTTCGGGTGCTTAAATTGGTGAAAGAAAATGACTCACACAGGTGAAACTTGGGAGGATCGTAACTATAAAGGCAAATGTGATGATCGTGATAAAAATGAAAATTATGGATCCTTAAACACACAACATGAGCAGCAACAATCAAATACTTATTTGTTTATATTAAGTTCCTGTTCCTCACAGCTTTTTTTTTTTCTGGTTAAAAGGGTTTATATTATATTAGTTAAATAGAGTTGGTAGTACAAGTAGGCGGCTCATGGCTAGCCGGAGAAAGTTCTGGCCTAACGTTATTAGTACAGATATTAGTATTACATACATAGCTAGTACAACTAGAGCTAGGGGCATCTTGATAGTGCCCTACAAAAGAAGTTCCAGCGTTGTCTGCTTGGTATTGGTCCCGAACAAACAAAGGCGGAACTGTCCATTCCTTCCAAAAACAGTTACTTCCTAACTTAGTGCCCTCCTTTGCTAGCAAGTCCGCCACACCGTTTGTTTCCTGCTGTTCATGGAGGACCTGCGGGCTCCCCGTTTACTTTAGAAGATCTCTGCAAAAATGTAGGTAGTTAGATTCATCATACGCAGTTACATTATCCTCGCAGCTCTTATACGACTAGAGTTGGGAAGAACTTAATATAAACAGACAATTGTCTAATTGTCAATGCTCAAATTGAGTGCTTAAAAATCTATAATTTTAAATTTTATACCGATTATCACATTAATGTCTTTATATCCACGATCCTAAAAAATTTCACTAATAGAAGCCATTTCCTCTCAACAATTTAAGCATCTAAAGCAGATAAAGTTATATGATTAATATTTCTTGATTGTTTAATATGTGTTTGATATGCAGATTAGAAAAAAATGGGCTATCAACTATTAACTTTGAGATCCAATCTGATCCATTCTTAGCATAATGATAATGGGCTATCAACAGTTTGCTATAGGAGTGAAACTCAATTAAATTTAAATTAAATATTTTTTTGAGATGAATATAAATCATACCTAGACTTAACAAGTTTTCTTCATTGTTTTTGAGATTCTGCAATTGATCTTAATTGTACGAGTAAAAAAAATACGTATTATTTGAGATTCGGTTCAATTCACTTTTAAGTTTTGTGATTATATGTATATATTAAATGATAATATTTCATTACTTCATAACTAATTAAGAATTTAATAATGTCGATATTTTAACTCACGCTTTAATAGATAGAGATACAAAAATTATTTTTGATAATATAAAAAAATATATAAATAAATTCTACTGAACTTTTTAAAGAGCTTATACAGTGTTCTACCTTCTATGAAATTAGGTATAGAATATGTAGCTCATGGTGAAAAATATAAATACCAAACTATCAAACTCTAAAATTATCGCAGAAATTCATAAAAAAAAAACAATGATATATATTACTTTCAAATTGAGAAAGTTACAAGTTCACACTGCTACCAAAGTAAGTCATTTAAATACTTACAAAAGGCTAATTAATCTTCAAGAAAAAACTTTATAAAACACAACTAACATTACCACAACTAGCTTATTTATTAATTTCTTATTCTTAATTTTGTTTCTAAAAAAAACTCACGACTTTCAATTTCTCTCCAGTAATAGAAAATATTTGTGCTATTTTTATAAAAATGATATTAGGGGCTTTGAAAAGTCTGAATAAACTTAATTTTAACTATTCTGCTGAGCAATTAATCACAATAAAAAAGATCTTAAATATTGATAAATAACAAATAACATTTCTTAGGATTAGAACAAGACCAATTTCAAGAGAGCAACAATGAAGAAAACATAACAGTTCGAATCTAAACACGATATATCACAAAAAACAGTGAAACTCACAAAAAGAAAGATATAAGGTCGTTAGATCATACTACAGACATCAAGAACTACACTATTTATAACATCGCACAAAGTTGGGATACATATTATAAAAATATTTAAACTTATAAAGATGTAAAAGCGACCCAATTTATCTCAAAAAAGACATACCTCATCGAAAGAATCAAAGCTCATAAAAGCAGATCTGACGGTTAAAATAAAGAAGATGAATGATCAGGCTCATATGAAATACATACTAGAAAATAAGGATTGAAGATACTCACCAAGTTCATCTAAGTTAAAGTTAAACGAAGTCCTTTCGAATCTACGGATTGAGGTGAGTTTTCATAGACAAAGGACAAGATTTGAAATCTATAATGGCTCTGATACCGAGAGAGAACAAAGCTTGAAAGAATAAGGAAAGAAACAACTTTTCAGCGCTGGTGGGTCAATGAATATGGAGGAAAACCCTGCCTTATAAAGCCCTAAAAAATCATTCTACAACTTAGTAATAAACTCATTGTTTAGCGACGGCGTTAGAAACAAACTCTAATATTTGAGTTGAAATAAAAATGTATTGGGTCGTTTTGATTGTTGCTTTTGAGCCTTACGTGGAATTTGATTGGGTTTTTGATTTTAGCTCAACTTAAGGACTAAATTTGGTTTCCTTTTGGGCTCTTTTGGACGCAATTTTGAATCTATTCAAAACTAAATTTTAGCCCCTAATATTTCTATTCTTAAACTTTAACTTGGGCCCCCAAATAGCTATCATATTTTAACAATTCATTTCTCTTGGACTTGAACTCTTCTTCCCCAAAAGAACACCTTTCAATCGGCTATTGTCGTGTAATCGATAAGTCACGAGTTCAACCAAGCAATTATTAGGTCATGAGTTCAACCGAGCATTACTAATGATGTTAGCATTAGAATAGAATATCTACATCGTATCACTTACAATATCATTCTTTCTCTAATTCTGTTGGGTCTCCCTTTTTTTTTTTACTTTAGGAAAACTTCAGATACATTAAAACAATAATTAAACTATCACTCACTGAGAGAAACTTAGCAAATCTTATTCATGCTTTCATGATAGATGAAGGGTCATGACTTATAGATCTCAAGTTCGAACAAGTACTTACTAGCTCACGAATTTAAACAAGCAATTATTAGATGCCAAATTCAAGCAAGTAATTACTAGGTCACAAATTCAAATAAAGTAATAACAAAGTTATATCACTAGCCGAATGGAAATGGCAAATCTTATTTAGGATTTTATGTGAGCAATTACCTGCTAACAAATCCGAAAAGACAATTACTGAGTCACAAATTCAAGCACAATAATTATCAAGATCATGAGTTCAAGAAATTTACTAATACAATTTATATTAGTGTAAACTATCTATATCACTCCCGTTCGAGTATCCCTTTTCTCGAATCCTAATGAATTTCTTAAATACATATGATTTTTCAAAGATCCACTCATTCAAAAACTCAATAATAACAGTAACTGATTATTTTTTAATATAATCCTTCCATATAATATAAATAATCTATTTTACATCGTGCATAATTTTTCTGTACAAAATTTAAGGTGACGAATTATAAAATATAAACTTATCAATTAAATTTTACCTTTTTATAAAAAAAAATAATCACATTTGAAATTCTATTTTTTGTAAAATTGAAATTAGTTCTAAAAATAATTAAACAATTTGGCAAGTTTATGTCAATGGGTCTATGGTGTTTCTCGTTTTCCTTTTCCACCTTCACTTTACCAATAATAAGCATTTCTCAATCATGTCTTGAAAAAGCCTTTGATAGGCTGGAATGATCCTTCATTAGGCAAGCCCTGGTTTTTTTTTTTTCAATTTCCCCCTAGGCTCTCTAAACTTATCATGTCCTGCATCTCCACCTCATCTATTTCCATCCTTGTCAATGGAGGTTACATATATAGTTTCAAGCCATCTAGGGGAATAAGACAGGGGGATCCCCTATCTCCTTACAATTTCATCTTTTGTATGGAGCTTCTGTCTAGAAGGATTAATCATAAAGTGGACACTCTTCAGTGGAATCCCATTCAAATTAATTGTAGAGGCCCAAAAATGTCCCATCTTTTCTTTGTGGATGAACTTACCCTATTTGCTAAAGCTGACATTCTCAATTATACTACCATTGCTAGAACTCTTGTCATCTTCAACACTCACTCCAGCAAAAAAGTTAATCTGGCCAAATCTAAGGTTTTTTTCTCCTCCAACTGTCACACCTCTACTAAGGATCATCTCTCATCTACTCTTGGCATTAAGGACAACAACTCTTTTGGGAAGTACTTGGGCTTTCTCGTTTTCCATGGCCCTCCAAAACTCAATGACTTCCAGTTCATTCTTAATAATTTAAGTACCAAATTAGCTGATTGGAAGATTAAATTCCTAAACATGGCCGGTAGGACCACTCTTGCCAAGGCTAATCTAGAAAGTATTCCCAACCATGTCATGCAATATATCCTTCTTCGGATTCATAACCTTATTGATAGGTCCTAAAGAAACTTCATCTGGGGCACTATTGACTCTAAAAAAAAGAATGCACACGGTTAGGTAGGACACTCTCACCCAACCCAAACACTTGGGTGGTCTGGGGATGCAAAAAACTAGTATGAAGAAAGACACTTTGCTTTGCAATTTAGCCTGGAGACTGCATTCTAATCCCTCTCCCTTATGGGATAGATTTCATACCCAAAGAGCACACCTAACACCGGAAGACACATTTCCTCCCATTCTATAGAATCTGAAGGAATGTTCATAGAGCATGGAACCTCTGTCATGATCTTTTTCAATGGTTTGTTTATAATAAACACAAAGTTAATATTTGGAGATATAGATGGGTCCCTAATCACCCTCATTTGTGCTCCATTATTCAAGGACCACACCCCAAACCCTGTCCCTCCTTGCAACTTTCTTCCTTTTGAAAAAATGGAGTCTGAAATATTGATTCCCTCCCTTTTGACATTCCCAACACAATTAAATTCAACATCCAAAACTTTTTCCTGCCTAACTGTATTAGTCAATCTGACACTCTTCTTTGGCTTCCCACTGGAAACAAAGTCTTCTCGGGCAAAATTATCTACCATCACATATTCTATCAAAGGTAGCACTCAAGTCATAGCTACCCTCTGCTAGGTTGGATTTGGAAACTCCATATTCCTAACAAAATCAAGTTCTTTCTTTTTCTCCTCCACCATGACAACCTTCCCACCAATTCTACTTTGGCCTATAGAGGTTTAACATCCTTTCTTACTGTCATAATTGCAACCATCAGCTGGGAGATGTTCCTCACCTCTTTTTCAATTGTCCTCATGTTGTTTCCTTCTGTCAAGACCTCATTCTAGGTTATAAAGGAGACAAAGCCATCCCCCCAACTTTTCCACCCTTCAAGATGGAATAACACTTGGAAATTATTTAAGGATTCTAGTTATGACAACCTTCTAGACTGGGAAACCTTACTTCCATTCTTTCGTTGGACCATCTGGTAGAGTGGGAATTCTAATGTGTCTAATAACAAATCCTTACCCCCCCCCCACACATCTTTCAAAATTGCCTACTCAGAGGAAGTCGAATTTTTTCATCTAAAAGCTCACCGAACCCTTAAGCTGATTAGCACTATAGAAATCAACTGGATTTCCCCTAGGCACTTCTATAAGCTTAACACAACTTATCTAGTTTTGGAAATCCTAGTAGGGGTGGCATATGAGGTGTTATGAGGAACTCTAATGGTGACTGGATCTTGGTCTTCTCTCAGAGTTTTTTGCATGCAACTAACAATTTTATGAAACTTGTTTTTTGCATGCCACTAACAATTTTATAGAACTTCTAGCTCTTAGAAAAGGCCTGCAGCTAGTTTTGGAGTATAATCTCAACCCCATTGTTATAAACATTGACTCAGAAGATGTGATGCATATGCTTAAAAATGTAAATACACTCTTTAACCTTTACATTCATGATTGCAGGTTGATGCTAAGATGGCTAGGCCGACCTCCTGTCCAACATAGCTACAGGGAACAGAACAAAGTAGCGAATGTTCTGGCAAAGGAAGGTACAAAAAATGACTTTTTGGAAAACTGCAAGATTTTTGTTGCTCATTTCCCCTCACCTCCCCAACCCTTGTAGCCCATACAATATGGGATGATATGCAAAGGAAAAGTTTTTGTAGGACAATTTCTAACCTGCAAATGCTTGGGCTACGCAATCTTCAAAAACATAATATTACTATTCAAAAAACTATCCATATTCAGCAACTATGTGCATGCCTCCCTCTTCTAATCTAATTTTTTTCATCAATCAACCCATTCTAGGTCTCTTTTCTTTCTCTTCTTAGTACTTTTTCATGACGGATTCAAAATTTAATGTTATGAATTTCAAATTTTAAATTCTATTCTGAGTTAGTTTAATATTATAATTTAAAAACAAAAACACTAGGTGGTTATTACCATCTGTTCTAGTCTTAATGGATGGTAACTGTTGATAGTGGGAGGTATAAGACATTCAGTGGAATATGTCGAAATGCACGTAAGCTGGCACAACACACAGTTATAATAATAATAATAATAATAATAATAATAATAATAATAATAGTCCCTTCCATTCAATTTTTTGACGTATTTTTCTTTTTAATTCGTTTTTTCTTTTTTAGCAACTTTCTAATTTCAATTTTTCATATGACATGTTTAAAGATATTTTAGTACATTTGACATGTCTATACAAAATTTAGAAATCTTCTTAATTTACTTAAACTTAGTGTCAAATCATCAATTTGAAACGAAGGGAGTAATAATTTAATGACAAACATAAGATATAGATCAAAGTTATTAAGTTCTCTCCAACTCATCGTATCTTTCTCATTTACTTAGTTGTTCGATGTATCTTGTTATTTTGTTGTCGTTATTTTTTTTCTTTTAATTTTGATTTGATAACATCTTTTTTTAGTCAATGTATATCCAAAAAGACCTCTCTATCCTACAAAGATAGGACTAAGATCTGTCTACGCCATAACCTCCTTTAGGTACTTATGAGATTATACCACATATGTTACTGTTGATTTAATTATTATTTTTTACTATGTATATCATTTGGCTATTAACCTCCTTTGTCTCTTGAATTGTCAAAATTTAGAATCAAAATACAATTCCTGTTAGATAAAATTTAAGTTGAATCTAACTGTCTTTGTCAAAGAGTATTGATTCAATTGAACTCGTTACTTTTATTCTTCATCGGTCTACACATGGTTAAGTTGAATCTATTATATCTGTCAGATGTATTTGATTCAATTGAACCCATTACATTTATTCTTCTTCCTCCTACTTATACTTTTAGTTGAGTCTACTGTCTTTGTCAAAAGTATAAGACTCAGTTGAATTCGTTACTTTCATTCTCCGTTTACCTACACATAGTTTGAGTTGATTTGTCTGTCACCGTCAAAAGTAGTCTGTCTCTGTCAAAAGTAGTAGGTTCAGTTTAACTTGTTAACTTTTATTCTTCATCCGCCTACTTAAAGTTTATGTTTTTTTGATGTCTTTGTCAAAAGTATTAGATTCAGTTGAACTCGTCCTTTTTTCTTCTTCATCCACTTTTTCATAGTTTAAGTTTAATCTATTGTCTCTATCAAATGTATTAGGTCCAGTTGAAACCATTACTTTTATTCTCCGTCTTCCTACACATGAATTGTTTTGTCAAAAGTATTATATTCGGTTGAACGTTATTTTTATTCTTCGTCCTACTACTTAAAGTTTTCGTTGAATTTGTTGTCTCTATCAAAAGTATTAAATTCATTTGAATTTGTTATTTTTATTCTTCATTCGCCTACACATAGTTTGAGTTGATTCTGCTGCCTCTCCAAATTTATAAATTCAGTTGAACTCATTATTTTTATTCTCTGTCCGCCTACACATTGTTTGAGTTGGTTTTGTTGTCATATGTTGTTGTATTAGATTCTGTAGAACTCATTATTTTTATTCTCCGTTCGCGCCTGCACATAGTTTGAGTTGATTTTGTTGCCTCTAACAAACGTATAGACTCAGTTGAACTCGTTACTTTTATTCTTCATCCACCTACACATTGTTTGATTTGATTTTGTTGTCGTATGTTGTCGTATTAGATTCAGTTGAACTCATTACTTTTATTCTTCATCCACCCACACATTGTTTGAGTTGATTTTTCTATCGTATATTGTCGTATTAGATTCATTTGAATTTGTTACTTCTATTCTTTGTGCACCTCCACATAGTTTGAGTTGATTTTGCTATCGTATGTTGTCGTATTAGATTCAGTTGAATCTATTACTTCTATTCTTTGTCCACCTCCACATAATTTGAGTTGAATTTGTTGAAATCACTCTAAATTCGCTTCAACTTTTTTTCAACTGGTTGCTCAGTTCCGCCAGCGAGAAATGCAGATGAGGTACTGCGTATTTCGTAGCCGAGATTTCAAAAATATAGCAAAATGCAAGAAGCTATTATGAATTTATGATAGAAGTGAATAGGACGGAGAGACAATTATTGTTGCCTAAAAGCGAATACGTGTTGAAACCCTGGGGGTTGTACTACACAGTGAGGGACCAAGTCCCTCAAAGTCAATCACAGGCAAAAACTAGTAAAATAACCTGGAATCAAAGGACAGTGCAGGAAGAGTAAGTACACAAGATTTTAACGTGGAAACACCCTTGCTCAAGGAAGGAAAAAAACACAGCTTACCCTCAAAATCACTTCAAAATTCACTATAATCAAACTCTTGATTACATCCTTCACTGAACGTAACTGTAGGTTCCTTTCGATTGTAATAACTCTATTACAAGCTTTGCTTGACAACTCTGCCAAGGACTCTGTACACTGATTAACTCTAATCAGTATCAAGCTTAGGAAACTCTACCTAAGCACTTATATTATCAAAGAAAAACACTACTCTTATAACATGAGTAGTTAAATTACAAATCAGGTCTCGCTCAAGAACAATTTCTATTTAAGCATACATAATTAGCTAAGAACTTGAGCAGTGTTGAAAAATTAGATTTTTGTTTCCTCTCTTCACTCTTTGTAATTGTAAAAAATCATTTGATGAAGAAGCATATTTTTCTTTTATAGATGAGTGATGATTAAGGCTGAAAAAAGATTGGCCCAGGTGCCCCATTCAGTACGAGAAACACCTAAAAGTTTGTTACACAAGAAGAAAAAACTTATGCAGACACGCGTGCCGGATCTATTGTACCATGTACATCTAGGGATCTGGTCCCTTGCAACTAACTTCTCATTAGCAAAACTATATATAACAATTTTCTCCCTTTTTGATGATGACAAATCAACCATAGAACTTTGAGCATCAATACACATCCATCACATTTAATCAGTGTGATTACCACTCTGGAGAAGAATGTTCCCCCTATCATTATGCTTCCACCATCATGAAATACAGGGACCTAGTCCCTTGTTGTCATTTACGGTAAAAACTTCTGAGCACGTGTTTGCTTCCCCTGTCACTTTTGTTATTTACAACACATGTTTTGCTCTTCTCTTCACTGTGCCTTACCATATCAGTAACATGAGCACACACACCCCTGATCCTCACATATGAAATCAGTATTCCCCTTTTAGCATCATTGAAAAGTATTAACAGTAAACTAAGAGTAAAGATAAGTACAAGCTAGTTAACACATGGCCGTTGGGGCGACACTAACATGAAGAATATCTTTAAAATAAAGATAAATAATTAGCTTTAACATTCACTAATTAGGATAAATACCATAACAATATTCCAAAAAAATTATAAAAAGTATTATTTGCAAAGGCCAAAATAGAAACTGACGCAAGAAGTTGACACACTAGGACTTAGGTAGAAGGGGGTTTAGGGGAGAGAGATTTTAGAAACATGTCCATTCCAGCAGCCCCAACAGCATGAGCATCCAGTAATTGTTTGGTGAGAGTTCTTACTTCAACATAAGTCCTTGGATTTAAACAGTCAACTCTGCAATTTTGGCCTTGAGTTTTTCATTTTCTGCTGTAAGTTTTTCAGTGGTACCAAGTCCCTTAGATACTTTCTTTCTTTTGTTAGAAATATGTTTTTTTTTGCTTATAGCAGGACTACTAGACTTTGGACCAGAGGACCTGGTCCTCTCAGTAATATGAACTTTTTGTATTTTCTTCTTAGTTACAATTACAATATCAGTGTCAATATTCTCATCTTACCCAACCCCCACAAGTTCAACATTTACCTCCTTAACTGTGACAACTTTCTTGAGTCTTCTTCTTTTGATGGTAGAGGACTTACTTTCCTTCATGGTATCTACTAGTAATTTTTTTTCAGATCCCCTAGTGGAATAAGATCTAGTGCCTTGTACACCAGTGTCAATCATTTTCTCCTTTCCTTTACTGTCCTTAAGTTTCTTCATTTTCCAAATCAGATGTTGTTCATCATCATCCTTTTCACTTTCCTAATTTGGGGTAATACAAGTTGTCTATCCTCTTTCAACTTATCTTTTTCTCCTGTTATTTGATCTTCCCCACTAGCAGAACCTTCCTTGGGATCATTTCCAAGTAAAAGTAACTCTTTAGCTGCCAAATTTATGCTGCTGAGAGAATCAAATTTATTTACAAGAATCTTTTCATCAATCAGATTAGCAAATATAGAGTTCGAATCGTAAAGGGTAGAAGAACCAGGTCCTTGTAAATTATCTGAAATTTCAGTACCTTTCAATTCCTCTGAGGGAACCTGGATTTGAGGGGCATTAGAGAACTGTGATTTTTCTGAGGAATGAGGTCCTTCAGATTGAAGAATCTTTTGCTCTATTAGGGAGCCATAACCTTTGTTTAGGTTATATATTTGGACATAACATTCATTGGGGCTTAGAGTTTCGACTGGAACAGTTTCACTTAGGGTCTCAAGAATCTCTTGGGAAGGACTGACAAGTGATACTCTTTGTGGCTCTTGAGAATGATCATAGGGTAAATCTTTCATGGGGCTTGAAGAAGAGGAAATTTCAGACATTTTGAGATTTTTTTAGATGAAAAGAGGAGGGACCAGTTTTGATAAAGTTTTGAGTTAATTGAGAAGAGAATGAATTTAGTAGAATTGAATTTATAATTTAAAAGATGATTGTTTGACATATAAGAGATACCTTTTTGAAATGATGCATCTGATGACAACGGTTGTAACTCTTCACATTTAAACCAAATTGACAGGTTTTGTTCATATCGGATTGGACAAGTGTCCCTTTTAAAATAGAAATTTTATAAAAAATTTAAAGTACATTATTTGGTACTCACCTGAGAGATAGGACCATGTCCCTCTCTTTATTGAGTGAATTTTTAGCTTGTGATTGCTTCAACTATTTTTTTCCAAAGCTGTCCCCATGGGTTAATACTTGCAAAGGTATGATACTGAGTTAGATTAACATGCACTTACTTTATCATAGATACCAGTCTTCTTGACATAGCCAATTTTGAGGAGTGACACTGACTCAGATGTTAGGTTAGGGCATTTTGATCAAGCTCAGTCTCAATTTTCTCTTTTAGAACAGGTTTGAGGACCAAGTTCTAGATTTTTTCTTCACTCATACTGCCTCAATTTTCTTCTTTTAGGATGAATTCCTTTGGGAACCAGGTCCCTTGTAATCATCTCTTACAAAGTGAGATACTTCCATGTTGAAGTGTCTTGAGAGTGAGAATTTAATCAGATCTTTAAAAATTGAGTATACAACATAACTATTAACAGATATTTCTGACTGCAATCCCCTTTATCATACCTGAATTCATGATCACAAGTTGGATTTGGGAACTCACTTGAGTTTGAGTTTTCAAAAAGAGGACAATGGTGTGATCAGAACTTTCTTGGCCCATTTAGGTAGAGAATTGTTCCTCACATTTTTTAGAGGTTTGAACCCCTTATGTTATGTACTCTCCTGATGAACATATCTGAAATTATTAATTCTAGAACTTATCCATCTCTGACAACTTGCCTTAATGTGCTCATCCTTTTCACAATAAGTACACATAGGAATGAAAACCTTATTTCTACCACCATTGAGAGTCTTTTCTTGCCATCCAGCAAGTTGAAATTCTCCTTGATAGCCCAGTCCTTTGCCATCATTAACACCCTAACTAAATAGTTTAGGAAGAATTTGTGAAGAAGCAGTCCATTTAAGAGACTTGTTCAACTCTTCTCTTAAGCGGACCAGGTCCCTTTTTAACTTTTCATTCCTGTAAAGTGCAGTAAAGTGTTTTTGGAAATCTTCCAATCTTTCCTAAAGATTAACTTGAAGCCTTAAAGCTACTTTCTTCCCTTTTCCTTCTACATCATTTATTTTCATTAGATTACTTATCAAACTTAGATTTTCAGATTTCATCTCTGTAGTTAGTTCACATACAGAGTCTATCAACACACTTGCAAGCCTTTTTATTTTTCTAGCCATGTAATTATCGAGATTCTCCTTAATATCAGATAGAGTTACCTTTTTTTCAACCTCTGTGTCTTCCATGAATGTAAATAAGGAATCACAGATAACTGGATTGTCTTTCACTATGAGCATAGAAACATCTCCTATCTTTTCATCTTCACCTGAATTACTTGAATAGACTCCCCATCCTACTAAAGCTTGCTTTACTGCATAACCAGCTGAAACCTTCCTTCTTGATTTTTTAGGGACCTGGTCCCTTAACTTTCCCTTGTCACTTGCAGCTTTAAGATATTCCTTATAGTCCATTTTGTGTATTGGACAATCTATAATGAAATTCTCAGGACTTCCACATTTGTGACACACCTCAACATTACATCCCTTCTTGCTATTGCTTCCTCTTCTTTGAAACTGACCACTCTTCTTCGTGGGTCTAACAATCCTTCTTTCCAGATAGGCAACTTCAATGTCTTCATCATCAGAATCATGTTTAGAAGCCTTCAAAGCTAGGGATTTTTCTCTTTTTACTTCCTTCTTCTCCATACTTTGCTGCTTTTTGAGCTCATGGGCCTTCAAATTTTCTATCAATTCATTCACAGTGAGGGTCTTCAGGTTCTTTGCTTCAGTTATGGAATCTACCTTGCTTTTTCAGGACTTAGGAATAACACCAAGAATTTTTCTCTCTTGTTTATACAAAGGAATCACTTCTCTTAGGCAGTGAAGCTCATTTATGATAGAAGTGAATCTTGTATGTATCTCTTAGATTGTTTCTCCTTTTTTCGTAGTGAAGGTCTCATACTGAGTAGTCAGCATGTCTACTTTTGATTCTTTCACATCGCTAGTACCTTCATGAGCAGTCCTAAAAAAATTCCAGATCTCCTTAGAACTTTCACAAGAAGAAATTTTATTGTATTCATCATGCCCTATACCACAAACCAACGGCTTCTTGGCTTTGTAATTTTTTTCAATCCTCTTTTTATCTTGATCATTGAACTCTTTCATGCTTTTGACAACCATTTTTGTAACATCTCCTTCTTTGACTTCTCTAATAGGAACATGAGGATCATCAAGAATTATGTCCATTAGGTCACTATCTTCACCCTTAATAAAGTCAAACATCCTGGTTTTCGACAACCCATAGTACTGCTCATTAAATCTAGGTGGCCTAGTGGTAGATTTCCCTTCTTCCTGATTAGGTGGAGCAACCATGATAACCAAATCACTCAGGTGTGAACCTTTTAGAGTGATCTTTCTCTAATACCAACTGTTGAAACTCTGTGATTTCACCACATAGTGAGGGCCAGGTCCCTCAAATTCAATCACAGACAAAAACTAGTAAAATAACCAGGAATCAAAGGACAGTGTAGGAAGAATAAAAACACAAAATTTTAACGTGAAAACCCCCTTTGTTCAAGGAAGGAAAAAAACATGGCTTGCCCTTGATGATAGGCGTATTTACACGCCTAAAGCAACTTAATTTACCCATATTTTAGCTAAGTTTTGAGAACAAAATATATAATTCATGCACTTTTAGTCTTTTTTCCTGTAAGTGAGCTAACAAACGTGATTAGCAAGTTTTCAGGTATAAACGATGAAGATTCCAGCACTTTATGGATAACTTGACGCCCAAGGAAGCTTCACGAAAGAAGGAAAGCAGCGTTTGGACGCCTATGGACTGAAAGTGATGCATGGAAAACTTGTCCCGGGAAAAAACAACATTTCTAAAGACTTTGGGGATCAGCAGTAACTTAGTAGGATTAGGATAAGGATGCAGTAACCTAGTAGGATTAGGATAAGTACGCAGTAGCCTAGTAGGAATAGGATATGGGTGTTATAAATACCCTATGTTGCTTAAGTTTTTATTATGATCTCTCTCCATTCGAATAATTCATTCAACTCTTACAATTCGATTCACTCATTAATTCAAGTATTTTCCATTCGGCTTTTGCTACTACTTCACGTTACAATATTCTGTAAGTTTTAACAGAGAAACACGATTCTCTTGAGAAGAACGGAAGGAGCAAAAAACGTCCAACCCTAGTTGACGTTTATCACTTCCATCGCCAAGACTATCCTAAGTGGTGGTATGATGATTATATCTATTGTGATTTCCGTTGCGCTCATGAGTAGCTAAACTTCTCTGTTAGGGTTATGGAAGACTTATGAGATACTATCGGTTGCTATGAGTTTGTGAATTCTTGATACATATGCTGCTTATATCATTACTCTCTTCATCTTAATTGAATTCTTGTGGTTGCAAACATTTAGAATACGCCAGTATAGCATTAACTTGTTCGAAAGAAAAGTTACATGTCTGGAAAAGAGAGAATGACAAGGAAATAGGTCTACGAAACCCTGTTTAAAAGTTAGTTCCGTAACTGGATTAACCTCTTGGAGAATTCATACCATTAGTATACGCTTTAAGCTCAAAAGAGTTAAAGTGATATAATCCTTGATGGTCGAAAGACGCTAGGATGTACCATAGAATACGAATCTCTATAAGTGCATGCATGTCTGAATTCCGCATAACTCATAGCCAATATATACGTAGAACTCATAAGGTGGACATAACCCTAACTTACAATTCTCATTGATTAAAACCTACCAAGTATTCCGTTTTTACTCTACTATTTTGTTTACATTATTTGCACGCACAAAATCCACCCTATATTCCCAGAACTTTCATCAAAAGTCTAATAATCGTCGCTTACTTAGTGACCAAGTATTCCCTGTGGGATTCGACACCTAACCCAGTTGGGTTCTATATTTGACAACGACCGCTTACACTCTTACGAGAGCTGTAGTTTGAGCGTTATCAAATTTTGGCGCCACTACCGGGGAATACGGTTGTCAACTAAGTTTGTGATAGTTACTAGACCCTTTGGTCAAAAGTTCTCAGATTTTACTTTTAGCTGTTGTTTTTGTTCTATTCAGGTTCTATTGGCAGGATGGATGCACAACGTGACATTGATAGAAGGGCGGCTCAACAGGAGCAGTCTAGACTAGCTACACTGGCAGCGGCTCAAGTGCATCAACAGAATATTGATAACCCAGGTCGGGCAACAAATCCTGATGATAAGGACCTGGGTGATAAGGAGCTACTAAATCCTAGGCGTACTGATGAGGTGGCGGTACCTATGCATAGGAGAGATCATCAAGCTAGAATGAGACCTGACCGCCGAGCTGTGCAGGCTCCTTTTGATGATGATGATAACGATCTGGATGGAGCTGGTGCTACAGGAGCTATTATTCCTCCGCCCTTGGCACCTGGAGCAAAGTTCAATATCACTAGCACCATGATTCATCTATTGCAGCTCAAAGGTTTATTTGGTGGAATCGCAGGCGATGATCCGAATATGCACCTGATCAACTTCATCTCTACATGCAAGTCATTCAACAATCCAGGAGTTGGACAGAATGCAATTCGGCTGCGCTTATTTCCATTGTCTCTATCTGGGGAGGCAACTCTATGTTTGAGTGGGCTGACTCCTGATTCTATCACCAATTGAAGGCAATTGAAAGACGCTTTCCTAGAAAGATTCTTTCCACCATCCAAGAGAGCACAGTTGAGAGATGAGATCAGCAACTTCCGACAGCTTCCAACTGAAGCTCTCCACGAAACATGGGAGAGATTCAAGAAGAAGATTATGAGGTGCCCAAACCATCATATGACCAATGTCCACTTGATGGAGATATTATACAGGGCTTTGAACTCAGTGACTAAGCCAGTGGTGGATAATGCGACTGGAGGATCATTCATGGACCTTAATTTTATTGAGGCAAGTGATATGCTAGATCGTATGACAAAGCAGAGCAGAGCTTGGCATACCAGGGATTCTGAGGTAGCAAGATCTACTATATCTATTGGCATGACTGCAGAACAGAGGCGAAGAGAAGAGGAACATGATCAAGATATAGCGCACATGAAAACACAGATGGATCTTCTTACCAAACATTTATTATCAGGGAAGACCGAAAAAGTCAAAGCAGTTGCGTCAAAAGGAAGAGATGAATCCGATTCCGAGGAAGAAGCCAACTACTTGAATAATCAGGGGGTTTCCGAGGCAATGCCCAAGGAAACCAAGGTCGGAACTATTATGATAAATCTGGATACAAGGACCGCGATCAAGGTAGTTGGAAGAATAAGACTGACAGGAGTAGTTTGTATATTCCTCCTGGAAATCGTGAGGCCACGGCATCTAGTTCGGGGAAGATGTCTATGGAAGATATGATGGCAAAGCTACTGAAAGGAGTTGAGGCAACTAATATGGGAGTGAATGAGGTGAAGAACGATTTGTCTTCAATAAACCAATTGGTTGACTCGCATTCTACTGCAATAAAGCAACTAGAGCAGCAATTGAGTCAACTTTCAGAGGCATTCAATCAAAGAAAAGATGGAACACTACTTAGCGACACAGTGCAAAATCCGAGGAATGATGGATCGTGTATGGATATTACTACCCAAAGTGGTAAAGTTTTGGAAAATTCATCTAAAGGTAAACAGGTAGTTGATGATATAACGGATAATGTTATTGATGCAGAATGTGAAGAGGCCGAAAAAGCTGAAGAGTGTGTTCATGACGTCACCCCTAGACGTCTGTAGCCTGAAAAGATTGATAGTTGGAAGCAAGATAAAAACAAAGTTGTGGAGAAAACTATTCCCCTTCCACCACCACCTTTTCCTCAAAGACTGAAGAAGAAGGATGGCGACACTCCTGAAAAAGTTGATAATCGAAAGCAAGATAAAAAGGAAGTGGTGGAGAAAACAATTCCCCTTCCACCACCACCTTTTCCGCAGAGACTGAAGAAGAAAGCTGATGATACCAGGTTCAGTAAATTCATGACTATGTTGAAGCAGCTGACTATTAATGTTCCTTTGGTCGAGGCGCTGGAACAAATGCCTGGGTATGCTAAATTCATGAAGGACCTGTTGACAAAGAAGCGGGCAGTAAGCTATGAGCCGGCAGATAATATTCATCATTGTAGTGCAATCGCCACAAGGTCCTTAGTACAGAAGAAGACAGACCCTGGTGCTTTCACTATTCCTTGCACGGTTGGATCTATGAATTTTGCCAAAGCATTGTGCGATTTGGGAGCTAGCATCAATTTGATGCCACTATCCGTCTACAAAAAGTTGGGATTGGGCGACCCTATTCCAACCAATATGCGGCTCGTGATGGAAGATAGGTCGGTAAAACGACCCGTGGGTATCTTGAATGATGTGTTGGTGAAGGTGTCTACCTTTATTTTTCCTGCAGACTTTGTGATTTTGGATTGCGAGGTGGATTCTGAAGTTCCCATAATCTTGGGACGTCCTTTCCTTGCAACAGGAAGTGTGCTTATTGACATGAGAGCTAATGAGCTTTTATTTTGGTTGAATGACGAAGTGGTCCGCTTTGATATATGTAAAACAATGAATCATCCCAGTGATATAAAAGTGTTCTCTGTAGCTGATGTTCATTATGAGGATAAGAAAGCATTATCTGTAGAGAAACAGCTTACTGTTGAGCCATTGTCTGCTGCGCTGTTGAATGTTGAGCATAAGGATGATGAAGATTATGAAGAAACCATGTATGCTCTAACAGAAATAGGGTCCTATTCTCATACTCCTAAACAGCTGGACCTTGATCTTAAGAATCAACCGTCACCAACAGCGAAGACTTCCATTGAAGATCCCCCAGTGCTAGAATCGAAAGAGCTCCCCAATTATCTAAGGTATGCATGATTGGGAAGTAGAAATACACTTCCGGTGAGTGTGACAGATGATTTAAGTAAACAACACGTAGAGGCTCTCATCTCTGCTCTGAAGAGATACAAGAGAGCTATGGGTTGGACTATTGATGATATAATTGGTATCCCTCCTGGGATAAGTATGCACAAGAGTCATATCGAAGAAGATTGCATGCCTACAAGTAAGCATCAGCGTCATCTGAATCCATTCAGAACACGATGCCCCATCTATCTCGATGAAGTCTAAGTAATCGAGATAGCTAAGTCGTGCCGCGACAATAAATCAAGCGCTTGGTAGGAGGCAACCCATCGTTTTTAATTGTTTTGTTTTCTTAAGATTTTGTCGAGCCATGACCAAAACTAAGGCGCTTGGTGGGAGGCAACCCATCATTCTAATCGTTTTTGTTGTTTTTGAGTAAGTGTAGGTGCAAGAGGTATAAAGGAGGAGATTGGTTTCAAATTTTGATTTGGAAGTATTGCATGTTAAAGGTGGTAAGTTAGGAATGAAGAAGCAAAAGGCTATGGGTTAGGCATTGCCTATGAAAATATAGGCAAAGAACAAGTCAAGGCCTATGTAAATCTAGGCCAAGAACAAGGCATGGCCTATGCTATGGCCTAAGCTCTCAGATTCTAAAGTGCCATAGCATAGGCGCCGCCTATGCTCAACAATTCCATAGCATAGGCGCCGCCTATGCAAAGGCATTTTGTCTCTGAATCTAGTATGCCATAGCATAGGCGCCGCCTATGCCTAACAATGCCATAGCATAGGCGCCGCCTATGCCAAGCATAGGCAAAGCATTAGGCGCCGCCTATGGTCACTTTTGGCCTCCAAATCCGATTCCAAATAGGTCAAAACCCGACCCAAGCTTGTCCTATAAATAGAACCTTAGTCTTAGAACAAAAATGCATTGCAAATTCAACCTAAGTGCCGCCTACCTCTCCAAAATCTCTCAAAAAATTTCCTTTTGCTCTTTTACTTTGCAAGAACATCTTCCGAGGCCATCAACCAAGTAAGTACTTCTTTGTTCTTCTTTTATATTCCGTAAGTACTACAATACTACACCTATAATGAATTGTTAAATCTTGAAGTAGTATTGGTGATTTGAATGTGGTTGATTTGTTGTGATACATCTCGTTGAGTGAAAGAATACGTGTGGGTGTTCTTGATTTTGTTCCGACTTGTATTTGATTGTTATACACTGTCATACTTTTGCAGAGTCGACATGGTGAAGTTAATTGCATAATCTTCGAAATTGAATGCTTGAATGTTTGAATGACTCGTTCATCGAGATAAAGATCATGATTGAATACAAGAATGAGATGTTGTGATTATTTCTATGCCATAACTTGATACGATCTCTATGTAGTAGTCTTGTTCAAAAAGTGCATTAATCCAAACATGAAAGTATGATCAAGATTACATGAAATAGAGTTGGAAAGGATAGTTAAGACGACATGAAAGTATGACTGTGCTGAACATATTGTTGGAACATAATGCCTAAACGTATATCGATGAAGTCTGAGTAATCGACAATGTTCACTTAATTAGTTTGTGCCAACAAATTAAGTGTGGGGTGGTGCCACTACTGTTTTTTTTGTCGACTGTATCTACCGAGATGAAGCTAACATGACTATCATTTTAATCTCAGGTACAATGGCACCAAAAGCACGCCAAGGAAAAGACAAAGCAACCACCTCACAGAAAGGCCAGAAAAGGGAAAGAAAAGAGCAAGATGAATCCTCCTCACTACAAATACTTCAACGCACTTTTGGATCAAGTGGGTACAATTTGAGGAAACTCTAAGGATGAAGACTCTGATGATGATTCCGACGCAGGGGGAATGACCCTAGACATAGAAGAGGAGTCCGACTAATCAGGTTTTCCGTATTTATTTTCCACTGAGGGCAGTGTGTCCCATCTAAGTGTGGGGTGCTGGTATTCGTATGCTGTACTTCTTTGCCTACATTTATGGTTATATTTTTTTTGTTTGTCGTAGATTTTGATACATGAAATTGTTCTGATAAGCGGCATGGTGTTATGACAAGAGTTTGTGCTAGAATCATTACTATTGAGACATTTAGGATCTAAATGTGACTCATTATGTGATAAGTGTGTGGTTTAATTCCTTCATCTGTTGGGTCAAGAGTCTGTACTGCTCCCAATAAAGTCGACCATGTGCCTTGTGTGTGTGAGGTGATAGTATATTCTGTGTTTGTGGCTGATGCTAGAACTTACCTGGTGTGTGTGTAAAGCGAAATAAAGAGTGTGAGTCTAGGAGATGATTTAGGCATTTCTTTGGCAACCGATACTTGTTTACCTTCGTTTTACCTACCCGTGGACATTATCCTAGTCAACCCCTTTGAGCCTTTAGCCATTTTCTTTGACAGCCTCATATGTAAGCCTAATCCATTTTTTTTCAAGACCATAATTTGATCCAAATTCCTAAGTGCTTTAAATTGTGAAGTCATGTGACAAAATAAGAGGAAATTGGGTGAGAGTGATGCCTTAGAGTGTATTGGTACTTGAATTTGTTATGAAAAAGAGTGGCTATCATAGAGGTGTGTTATAAAAAAAAAGAAATAGAAAAACAAAATGATAAATTGTGTTTATGATTAAATAAAAAGATAGTTATGCTTGAATGGCAAAATAGGCGAAAAGGGGTGATAGATGAAAGAAAGGTAGCAGGGTTGATTAAAAGAGAGTGTTAATGGCATAATGTGATGTATTAAAGCGCTTAGGAACATAGTCTCTATTTCTGGCCAAAATAGTCCTACCCGTCCCTTAGTCTACATTACAACCTGTAAAGACCTATTTGATCCTAAGCTTAACATTCTGATATTAGTAGAGCATTACACTAAGGGCAAGCCTATGGTCATCAGTTGCAACATATGAATTCTTTGTGAGAGTGAGAGCAAGGAGAAGCTTATACCCATGTTCTGAAAAATGCAATACTTGTGAGTGATTATGGGTAGTATCTTATGTGAGACACACATGGTTGATGAGTTTTGAGTAGTCTTGTATGATTCTTTGTGCCTTAGCTTGTGGATACGAATTAACCATCATCACGAGTCTATATTAGAGGTTGAATTGTTTCTAGAAGTGATTAGAAAACTACTCTTTGTTAATAATTGTTGTGCCTGTCTTGATGAATATTTTGTGTTGTTACTGTGAAACCCTAAGTAGATGTTTATATGGACATGATATATTGTTCGAGGACGAACAAAGCTTTAAGTGTGGGGTGTTGATGATAGGCGTATTTACACGCCTAAAGCACCTTAATTTACCCATATTTTAGCTAAGTTTTGAGAACAAAATATATAATTCATGCACTTTTAGTCCTTTTTCCTGTAAGTGAGCTAACAAACGTGATTAGCAAGTTTTCAGGTATAAACGATGAAGATTCCAGCACTTTATGGATAACTTGACGCCCCAGGAAGCTTCACGAAAGAAGGAAAGCAGCGTTTGGACGCCTATGGACTGAAAGTGATGCATGGATAACTTGTCCCGAGCAAAAACAACATTTCTAAAGACTTTGGGGATCAACAGTAACTTAGTAGGATTAGGATAAGGATGCAGTAACCTAGTAGGATTAGGATAAGTACGCAGTAGCCTAGTAGGAATAGGATATGGGTGTTATAAATACCCTATGTTGCTGAAGTTTTTATTATAATCTCTCTCCATTCGAATAATTCATTCAACTCTTACAATTCGATTCACTCATTAATTCAAGTATTTTCCATTCGACTTTTGCTACTACTTCACGTTACAATATTCTGTAAGTTTTAACAGAGAAACACGACTCTCTTGAGAAGAACGGAAGGAGCAAAAAACGTCCAACCCTAGTTGACGTTTATCACTTCCATCGCCAAGACTATCCTAAGTGGTGGTATGATGATTATATCTATTGTGATTTTCGTTGCGCTCATGAGTAGCTAAACTTCTCTGTTAGGGTTATGGAAGCCTTATGAGATACTATCGGTTGCTATGAGTTTGTGAATTCTTGATACGTATGTTGCTTATATCATTACTCTCTTCATCTTAATTGAATTCTTGTGGTTGCAAACATTTAGAATACGCCAGTATAGCATTAACTTGTTCGAAAGAAAAGTTACATGTCTAGAAAAGGGAGAATGACAAGGAAATAGGTCTACTAAACCCTGTTTAAAAGTTAGTGCCGTAACTGGATTAACCTCTTGGAGAATTCGTACCATTAGTATACGCTTTAAGCTCGAAAGAGTTAAAGTGATATAATCCTTGATGGTCGAAAGACGCTAGGACCTCACAAGTACTTCAAAATCCACTATGATCAAACTCTTGATTAAAGCTTTCACTGAACCTAACTCTAGGTTCCTTTTTCTTTTAATAACTCTATTACAAGCTCATCTTGACAACTCTATCAAGGAACCTCTACACTGATTAACTCTAATCAGTATCAAGCTTAGGCAAATCTACCTACGCACTTCCCTCGTCAAAGGAAAACACTACTCTTATAGCATGAGTAATTCAATTACAAATCAGATCTCACTCAAGAACAATTCCTATTTAAGCACACATAATCAGCTAAGAACTTGAGCAGTTCAGAAAAATGGGGTTTTTGTTGCCTCTCTTCACTCTTTGTAATTGCAAAAACCATTTGATAAAGAAGTATTTTTTATTTTATAGATGAGTGATGATTAGGACCCAAAAAAGATTGATCCAGGTGTCCCATTCTGTACGAGCAACACCTGCAAGTTTGTTACACAAGAAGACAAAACTTGTGCAGACACGTATGCCAGCTATGTTGTACCATTCATATCAAGAGACCTGGTTCCTTGCAGTTAGTTGCTCATCATCAAAACGATATATAGAAATATGGATTGACCGAACCCTCAATTTCACTGCCAATACCCCAGCTTTTTGCACCTCCGTTAAGTTCACTTTTAAGTCTTGTGATAATATGTACATATAAAATGATTTTTTTTTATTACTTTGAAGCTAGTTAAGAATCTAATGTCAATTTTCAATGCACATAACTTACTTGCTCACACATGAATAAATACACACATATCTTGATTTTTTTCATGTAAAGAAAAATAAATCTTAATGTTATTTATAACGAAAAGAGCAAGAAAAACTCGCACAAAAATGGAGTCGTGATTTCAACTTTATGGATTTTGAATTTTAAAATAATGACTTCAGTTGTCAATAATTGGATACTACGTTTAATATTTGCACATTTTAGTGAGCTTCTAAATTCAAATACACTCTTTGTACAACACCTAGATCATGCGTATCCTATTAAAGACTTAATGCATGACAAAAAAGAGCACAATTCATATCATATCTGACTTAAGAAGATGCATGGTGTCCCTCATATCATTAAAATATACTTCAAGGACTCAAAAAAAAATCAGATCTAATTTGATAGAACAAAACTAGAACTTTATCAAAAAAAATTCATAGAAATCCATTACTGAATTACACTAAAAAGGCAAAACATAATTTGCAAAACCATTTCACCTAATCGATCGTGGTGAAGTCAGCAACAGATTCACCAAATCATACACCTTACACTAGGATTGATATGAGAATGAGGTGAGTTTTACGAAAAAGATGAGGCTGAACTTTTTTACCCTAAGGAAATTGAATTATGTTGCTGAGAAAAGGACGGGGAGGAATTTGATGTTACAAAGTTGGTGATTTTATGGGAGGTGCTCAGTCACTTGATGTGTTTTCGACCCAGAAGGAATGAAAAAAGAAAGAAGAACTTGTGTGCACTTTCTATGGAGTGGAGTGTACTATCATGCCTTTATTTTATTTTTAGAAAAAAAAAAAGAACCTTAAAAGAAAGCGACAAAAATCGTAATACCTAAAACATAACGCCTAGACTGTAACGCTTAGCGCATAACACCTAAAATTTAACGCCTATATATATACTCTTCACATATATTATGAAGAGTTAACTAATCAAATCTTTGTAATCCATTTTAGATTCTACTTTCTCTCAACCTATACCGAATTCAACTTGAAGAAATGAAAAACAAAAAATATTAAGTTTTGTTTTATATATATCTACTGTCACTAATAGAAATTGCAAACTAAGTTTTTTGTTTTAGATATAAAACAAAACTTAGTATTATTTGCTTTTCTAATAGAAACTGCAAACTAAGTTTTTTTGTTTTATATATAAAACAAAACTTAGTATTCTTTGCTTTTCATTGCTTCAAGTTGAATTCGATATAGAGTGAGAGAAAGTAGAATCTAAAATGGATTACAAAAATTCGATTAGTGAACTCTTCACAATATATGCGAAGAGTATATATCTAGGCATTATATTTGAGGTGTTATACTTTAAGTGTTACAGTCTAGGAGTTATATTTCAGGTATTAAGATTTTTGTCTCTTTCTTTTTTAGATTCTTTTTTTTAAGAAAATAAAAAATAAAGGCATGATGGTACACTCCACTCATAGACCTTGCACACCAATTCTTCTTTAATTTTTCATTTGTTTTGGGTCAGAAACACGTCAAGTGAATGAGCACCTCCCTTAAAGTCATCAAATTTGTAACATCAAATTCCTCTCTGTCCTCTTCTCAGCAACATAATTCAATTTCCTTAGAGCAAAAAAAAAACCCAACCTCATCTTTCTCTTAATACTCACCTCACTCTCATATCAATCCTAGCGTAAGGTATATGATTTGGTGAATCTATTGCTGACTTCACCACGATCGACTAGGTGAAAAGTTTTTGCAAAGTATATTTTGCTTTTTAGTAAAATTGAGTAATGGATTTCTGTGCATTTTTTATTTTGATAAAGTTTTATTTTTGTTCTATCAGATTAGATCTGATCTTTTTAAGATCTTGAAGTATATTTTAATGATATGATGGGCACCATGCATCTACTTAAATCAGATATGATATGAATTGTCCTCTTTTTTGTTATGCATTGAGTCTTTAATCGGAGATGCATGATCTAGGTATTGTACAAAGAGTGTATTTGAACATAGAAATTCACTAAATATGTGCAAATATTAAATGTAGTATCCAATTATTGGCAACTGAACTCATTATTTTTAAATTTAAAACCCATAAAGTTGAATTCGTGACTCCATTTTTGTGCAATTTTTTCTTGCTCTTTTCAATAGAACTACTACTAGGAAGCATTATATAAAGCTAATTATTTTAGTTTTTACCTCTATATTCTTTAAAAGAAAATTATTTAAGTGTATGGGTGGTTAAATTTTACTAATAAATGGTCCATAAATTGATAATTCCACCCAATATTTACTCATTTAGTTTCATATATTGTCTCCCCAATTGAAAGGTCTTTAATTTTTGTTATGTATTAAACTTGTATCCAGTGGCGGAGCCGCATTATGATTAGGGGGTTCAGCCGAACCCCCTTCGGTGAAAAGTAAAACTATTTTTATATGGTGAAAATTATTTTTTGTATATATATAATTGATGTTGAACCCCCTTTGGTTAATTTGTATGCCTACATTTTTCGATTTTGAACCCTCTTGGTGAAAATTTTGGCTCCGCCACTGCTTGTATCTAGTGAGGCATAGATTCTTTAAGGACGTTGAGCATTAGTACAATAACAACAACAATTGGGATTGGGGGGGGGGGGGGGGTAAGTGTATGCAGTCCATACCACTACCTCAGATGTGAGATAGATAGGTTGTTTCTGATAGACCCCCGGATCAAAATAAAACAATCTAGACAAGGAATAGTAAAATAACAAAATACAATAGAAATCAACATATCCAATAATACCATAAACAAGCTACACCAAGTAATACAACATCCTAAACTCATACTAACCTTCTACTCTAATGTGCCTCCTCCATAACTTCCTATCTAGGTTCATGTCCTCAATAAGTTAGAGCTACTCCATGTCATGTCTAATCACCTTTCTCCAATATTTCTTCGGTCTACCTCTACCTCACTTGAAACCATCCCCACACCTGTTTTTGGGAATCTGTGCCCCTTCTCATCATATGACCAAACCATCTCAACTTTGTTTCCCTCATCTTGGCTTTCACTGAAGCCACTCCTACTTTATCTCGAATAACCTCATTTCTAATACTATCTTTTCTAGTAGACCCACACATCCACTGAAGCATTCTCATCTCCGCTACCTTCGTATTCTGGATGTGGTCCTTCTTAACAGGCCAGCACTCCACCCCATACAATAAAATCAGTCTAACTACCACTCTGTAAAATTTGCCTTTAAGTTTAGGAGGTACCTTTTTGCCACATAAGATTTTGGAGGCGAACTTCTATTTCATCCAGCCTACCCTAATCGATAAGTGACATCTTCGTCAATCTCTCCATTCTCCTGAATCATAGACCCTATATACTTGAAACTATATCTCTTATTGATATAACGAGTGTCACACTTAACAACTATATTGGCCTCATGCTACACCTCGCTATACTTATACTCCATATATTTCGTCTTGGACCTACTCAACCTAAATCCTTTAGACTCAAGGGTTTGCCTCCAAACCTCTAATTTAGCATTAAATCTACTACATGTTTCATCAATCAAGACCATATCATTCAAAAAAAGAAAATAGTAAGGCACCTCACCTTGAATTTGCCATGTCAAAACATCCATCACCAAGGCAAAAGGGAACGAACTAAGCGCCAATCCTTGGTGTAACCCCATTAAGATGGGAAAGTGCTCTGAGTACCCTCCCTTAGTCCTAACCCGAGTCTTCGATCCATTGTACATATCCTTAATCACCCTAACATACACCATAGGTAAACCTTTGGCAGCCAAACACCTCCAAAGAATCTCCCTAGGAACTCTATCATAAGTCTTCTCTAAGTCGATAGACACTATGTGGAAATCCTTCATTCTTTCCGTATACTACTCCATCATTCTCATAGCGAGATGGATGGATTTATTAGTCGATCCTATTGACATAAATACAAACTAATTTTCAGAAATAGTAACGCTCCTATACAACCTCAACTCTATCACCCTCTCCTAAACCTTTATAGTATGACTCAATATCTTGATATCCTTATAATTATTGCAATCCTGAATGCCACCCTTATTCTTATACAACGGAATCATCTACTTCACCTCCAAGCTTCAGGAATCTATGCCGTCTTGAAAATTATGTTAAACAACCAAGTCAACCACTCCATACCTGCCCCTCCTGTGCACTTCAAAAATCTATGGGAATCTTATCTGGCCCCGTCCCTCTACCTCTACACATCCCATGAATAACCCCCTTAACCTTCTCAACCTTAATGCGCCTACAATAACCATAATCGAAAAACCTTTTGGAATGCTCCAAATCCCTCAATACAATGATAGTATCCCTTCTTTTTTTCAGGAGCTCATGGAAGTAAGACTTCCATCTCATTCTAATACGACCCTTATCCACCAAATCTTTGTCGCCCATATCCTTAATACACTTCACTTGCTCAAGGTACGGATCCTTTCTGTCCCTAACCTTGGGTAGCTTATACAACCTTTTTTCCCCACCTTTACTATCTAACGTTGTGTATAAGCTCTCGAAAGCAGCATCCTTATCCATCGGGACCACTAACTTTACCTTTATCTTAGCAATATTATACTCTCAATTCTTTCGTTTATCCTCTTCATCCTTACTCTTAGCCAACTTTGCATATGCTTTCTTCTTAGCCTCCACCTTCTTCTTCACCTCTTCGTTCCACCACCAGTCCCCTTGGTGTTTGCTCGAGAGGCCTCTTGAGATATCCAACACCTCTCTAGTTGTCTCCTTGATGCAACTGATAATCTTATCCCATATACTATTAGCACCCCCTCCACTCTCCCAAGTCTTTCCCTTTATCAACTTATCCCTTATATCCAGTGTACTAGCCAAAGTCAGATTGCCCTATCTAGTACTTGGATGATCCTCCATACCTCTCCTTCTCCGCTCCTTTATGATCTCCAAGTCCATCACAAAAAGCCAATATTAGGTCGAAAGACTTTCACTCGATAAGATGTTACAGTCCTTACAAATACTCCTATATTCTTTCCCGAGGAGCAAAAAGTCAATCTGGGTCTTGGACACTGAATTACGGAAGGTACCAAGTGAACCTCCTTCTTGGGAAAGTTTGAATTAACTACCTACCACCAATCCAAACGCCCGAGCAAACTTCAAAAGTGCCACTCCTTCGTCATTCCTTATATCAAACCCACAACCTCCATGCACATCATCATAACTCCTTGAAGAAGACCCTATGTGCCCATTGAAATCCCCTCCTATAAAAAGCTTCTCATTACTAGGGACATCCCTCACCATTTCGTCCAAAGCCTCCCAAAACCTCTTTTTCTCTTCCTCATCCAAGCCTATATGCGGGGCATATGCACTAATAATATTCCAAGAAGACTCTCCAAAACTATTTTAATTGACATCATCCTATTGTTGACCCTCTTAACCTCTACCACTTGCCTTCTGAGTTCATCATCTACTAGGATACCTACACCATTCCTGTTCCTCACGGTTTCTGAGTACCATAATTTATAACCATCTACTATCCTCGCCTTAGTACCTATCTATTTGGTATCTTGGAGACAAGCTATATTAATTCACCTTTTTTCTAAGAATTTTCACTAGCACTAATGATTTCTCTAATAAAGAACATATTTTCCACGATCCTACGCTCAACCTACAACCACCTTTAGCCCTTTTACCCTTCCTTCTCCCTGCCCTACCCCGATCCCGACCCAAGCTCCGTCCAAAGACATGGACCTAAGTCAACACCATCTACCATAACTATCAGAGATTAGAGACTGCACCAACCAATAACACTAAGATCACACAGTCTAGACAACAATGCAAACCAAAAACGTTACTATCAAGCCCATACTACAGAACTACTAAGAACAATAAAAATGAATAAAACACAAGTAGAATTAACAAGTAAATCACTACTGTGAAATATAGAAATAAATAAGTAAATTGTCACCCACAGACAAGATAGTCAGCGAAAGCGCGAAGATAAAAGGGATTGAAGTACAAATAGTACACAAGACAGACAGTAGCATCCACTAGAATCAAGAAAGCTATACACACGACTAGAAGAGATGGAGTGAGTGCACCTGATTGAAGTTGGGCCAGTTTACTTGGTCGAGTCACCGAATTTTGATAATTTGCGATGAAAATTGGTTGCTGAAATCTTGACGTCACCGTTTGAGAAGAGGTGTCGGATCTGGACTTGTAGTACCTGTAAAGGGATAGAAAGAAAAGATAAGAGAGTTATGGTCGTGCGGAAGTGAGAAAAACAACAATTAGTTTCGCTGGAAACTGACGTCACTTGTCGGAAACTGATAGGTCACTAGTCCGACGAGAAGCCACAAAATATTAGTGGTCAACGTAAGAAGTGAGAAAAAAAATGACAATCCGCTTAGCCAAAAACTGACGTCACTCGCCGAAAACTGATGGGGTTGTTGGGTCGCAGAGATGGGATTGAATCTTGGATGGATAAAAGAATTAACCGGAGTAAAGTCAGTGGGTAACCGGTAGGAGTCGACCACTACGACGATTAACCAGATGGACAATGGCAGGAGTCGACCACAACAATGGCCATTTGTTTCAAATCCAAAGTTGAGCATTAGTACAATTTTAGGAAAATATTTACAGTAGATTTCTGCTCTTAATGGAAGAGCAATTAATTTCAATAAGTAATGACAATATTTAATGCGAGTTTAATAGGGTTATATTAGCCAATCTGCACTCCTTATTAATTTCTTCTTAAGAGTTGTGCAAAAGACAAATGTCAAGTAATATGAGATGAAGGAAATGATATATAATGCATAACTTGTTGATTATGTGAAAATATAAACTTATCCTTCTCGGAAAATATAAGCTTTGAGTGGAAAAAATTAAATGCCAACAAAAATAATAGAAAAATCTTATTTAGAGGTAGAGGTCTCGAGTACAAGTTTCTAGAAAAAAAAAATCTTGTTAAAAGCATTGTTCTAGTCTCCTAGAAATAGACCCTGTTGTTCTCAAATTCTTGACGAAAGTGACCCTAAAATGTGTAAATTCAAATTTAATTGAATCCCAAAATAAACAATGATGGTTTAGGTGGAAAAAAAAGGAAATAATTGATAGTTGGAATGTAAAGCTTGCGAAAAAGTAATAGTTCAGGTGTTTTTTTGACCATTAATTCTTAAGAGAAACTATGTCAAGGAGGATAGAAGTTATGTTCTTCAAGCCAAGTATTGAGCTTGTCAACTCTCATTGCTTTAGGGTGTGTTTGGTATGAAGGTAAAATATTATCCACGGACTTATTATTTCAAGATCATTTATACAAAATTTAGCAAAAAAGCTCTAGAAGTGGGATGGGTTAGGGTGTGGGGTCTTGAGGGTGACGGGGTGGGATGGTCAAGGGTATAGGTGTCAAAATGAATCCAAATTGAGCTAACTCGTCCAACTCGCCCAATATTTAATGGGTTGGGTTCAAGATAATTTACTATTGGGTAAATCTCAACTCATTTTTAAATTGGGTTCAAATGAGCCCAATCAATCTCCACTTCAACCCGTTTAATAAATAATTTACTATTGGGTAAATCTCAACTCATTTTTAAATTGGGTTCAAATGAGTCCAATCAATCTCCACTTCAATCCGTTTGATAAAAAAATAATTTTCTTAATGAAAGTAAGAAAAACAAGCGATAATATGTCCTCCTACTCTCAAAATGACCCACCACACCTCACCCCAACCCCACTACACCCCTAGCTTACCCCACTCACCCTGCCTCCATTAAATATATTATTTTTATTTCTTAAAAAGCTTTTTATAAATTTTTTTTGCCCCCACCCCATCTCATCCCCATTCCCTTCCCTACCCAGACCCCCACCCTCACCCCACCTCCTCCCAAAAAATTAATTCTTTTAATTTTTTTTTAAAAAAAATTGAAAATCATTTCTTACCTCAGGATCAAAATCCTATCCTCTCCCCTTCGCCGCATCCCCTACTCCTCACAAAAGAATTTTTTTTTTTGAAATATTTTTTAAAATAAATAAATAATTTTTTATAAAAAAAATTTTACCCAACCCCCTGCACCCCCTATACGATAGTACCCCATCCCTTAAAAAATATAGTTTTTTAAAAAATTAAATTTCTATTTTTTAGAATAATTTTTTTTTTCCTCAAAAACCATCCCTTCCCTACCCCCACACCCGAAATCCCATGACGCTCCCAATTTTTATTTTAAAAAAAAATAATTCTTTTTAAAAATTATTTAATTTTTTTTTTAAATTCTTACCCCACCCCCATGACATACCCCATTCTCAAAAAGTTAATTTTTTTAAAAAAATCAATTAATTTTTTTTAAAAAATTCTTACCTCTACCAATCCTAACCCCCAACCTCCCGGTGCACCCCTCCCCAAAAAATGAATTTTTATTTTTTAAAAAATTAAATTTTTATTTTTAGACTAAGCGGCTCAAATTGGGCGGGTCAAGGCCCAACTCAATTTTTACCCATTTCAACCCAAAGTGAATTTGGGCGGGTCATGACCCAACCCAGTATCCAATTCAACTCATTTAATATTTTCAATCTCAACCCAACCCGCCCATTTGACACCCCTAGTCAAGGGGTAGGGGTTGGTGGTGTTAAATAGAGGACATAATAAACGTAGAATGTCACTTGTAGAACTTGTTTTTCCTACTTCGATTAAGAAAATTATTTTTCTTATTTTTAAGGAACTTGTTTTACCAGCCAGGTTCTTCCGACTAACTTTTTGGAAAGAATGTAGTTGATTGAGGAGGCAGAGAGTAGTGTTAGTGTTGTCATGTGGTTCGTTATATTGAAGTGTCAGTAGTGATCTAGTAATGATGGTGATCTATTTCTTTTATTTTTCAGGAAAGTTGGTAAATGTGTAGAATTTGAAAAATCTTCAATTTACGATGTACATTAATATACCCTCTTGAACTATCTATCTATAGCAAAGGGGCTTCGGGATACTAGAAATGGACTCACCGTTGCAAGCTAAATATGAAGATCTCGTCACTTGCTTCATCTTCGAGAAAATTAATGGCCTAAAACAAGAGTATACGGAATTCGTCATTGAAGAGATCTTCCAGC
The DNA here is from genome assembly GCA_030864215.1 of Capsicum pubescens. NCBI lineage: Eukaryota > Viridiplantae > Streptophyta > Magnoliopsida > Solanales > Solanaceae > Capsicum > Capsicum pubescens. The sequence goes on from CM061544.1 coordinate 51,066,064, forward strand.
GGCGCCATTTAAGGATTATGTTAGGGAAGTCACAATTAGAGCCTACTATAGGGCATTTTTATAGTTGGGAAAGACCCATTGGTGGATCGGGTCTTGACTCTTCAGATATCTTTTTATTTTCATTTTTTGGGTTCACTTGAGTAATTTTGTACAAACATTACTTCTTTTATTTAATAAAATGGATCAGGCCCAAAGTTAATTTTAAAAAAAAACTATATATCTCAAAAAATCTTCTTGTTATATTTTCTTCTGATGACGTTCAAACCCTCTACTCAAAAAGAAGAAAGTATACACAATCGTCATAATATAATTTATCCAATTATGAGTCAGGTTGAATTCAATAGGAAACAATTTTGGAACATAGTAATTTGATTTAAACTCGTTATGATCTAATGTAGAGCTAAACCACCACTAATTATTGTGAATCAATTGTTCTTAGCCTCGAATAATAGTTCTTTATTAGTTTATAGCGAACACTAACAAGACCACTAGAAAGAGAAAAAACACTTTATTACTTACTAACTGTCTATTATGATTCTTGTTCTCCTCATTTTCCTATCTAGGAATAGGATCATGTTCTCGATGAACTATGGCTGTGTCATATTATGTCTATTCACCTCTCCGTAAGATCTCAGAGGCGGAGCCAGCCTATTAATAAAGGGTTCATCCAAACCTCCTTCGATCTAAAATTTTTATTATTAATATATGATTAAAATAATTTTTATATTTATATTGTAGATGTTGAAACCCCTGAACAGAAATTCTCGCTCCGCCTCTAATTGATCTTTACCTCTCCTCGGTCCTATCATTGTCAATCTCTCGCACTTCCTCACAAGGGCTTGTGTGCTTTTCCTCTTCACATACTCGAACCATCTCAACGTCGTTCTTACATCTTGTCCTTCACGAAAACTATTTTCACATTGTCCCACATATCTTTATTATTAATCTTATCTCTTCTAGTAGATCGATGTATTCCACTAAGCATTTTTATTTCTGCTATCTTCATCTTTTGAGTCGGAGAATTCCTAGTTGATCATCATTCCACTTCATATAATATATTCGGTCTAACTATCACTTTATTAAAATCTTTAAATCGCGATGACACATTCTCAAGTCATCAAAGTAAGATAATAAATTGGCTAGAAATCTTGGAATGAGTGAATAAGAGTTTTGGAAAGACAAAAATGTCACAAATGTGACTAGTGATGACCAGTGTTATAACATAATCTTGAATCAGTTAATTTCAAATTAGTTGTCATATTCCGCTTCTAAATAAATTAAGCAATATTTTAAAATATATATTTTATCATATTAATATGATGAAAAAATATAAAATATATTTTTTCATTGCATTAAATAAGAATATATGAATTGCAAAAAAAAATCCATCTAAGTGATTATTTGACAAACCTTTCGAAACTTTTTTATATTGAGAAGTATATTTTGAAAAATAATATATATCTTTTAAAATTGTAGTAGTATTTGACTCTTTATTTTTACAAGAATTTTATCAGATAAAGAATATTACATGTTTTATCAGAAAATTGCAATTTTTGAAATTTAAACTGTAGTTCAAACGCAATTATTACTGACGATTAATAGTTCACACAAAATCAAACATAGCACTGTTTACCTTTTGTCATCTCAAATTAAATTTAGTATAATGTGAGAGAAAATAAAATTCAAAATAAATTATAAAGATTCAAAATCATATTTTATTCAATATATTCAACTCTTTACTCCTTCAAGGCATTACGTTTCTTGTATATCCTTTTTAGGTTATATTTATAATGATTTTATAATACTTTTCTAGTGAATTAAATGATGAATTTTTTATTTGTTGATAAAGTTCTCATTTTTAGTTCTATAAAATTCACGTGATATATAGATAAAGAGAAAAAACTTAAGGTCTAGATAGCGGCGGACTCAAAATTTTGAGTTCGTGGATGCTCAATTATTTTTAAAAAGGTATAGTTACTATTAATTATATAGAATAAGTGCACAATTATTTGATGATGGCAATGAAGAAATTTGATTAAAACTATTCATATTTATATTATAAATATTGTGAATTTTTGACAAAAACACAATTGCCGAATAAAAAAAAATTGTTGGTTAAGTTAATGTTCAAGGGTAAAAAATAAATAAAAATATTGAGGGGTCAAACTTTGGTGTCTTTAATTCTTTATTTATGAGGTCAGCATTGGGATTTGGGTCAAACAACGGCAAGAAAGAACTATTTATAAAGTCAGCATTGAGATTTGAATCAAATAGTGGAAATAAAAGAACTATTTATGAAGTCGGCATTAGAATAAAGAACTATTTATGAAACCAACATTGGGATAAAGAACTATTTATGAAGCCGACATTAGGATTTGGATCAAACAGTGGCAACAAAAGAACTAAAAATTATGTCAAAAAAGAACTTCAATGGGGTTTGAACTCTTGCACGCTCCCACTTGAAAGTTTCCACCACCAACGCACCAAGTTAGATTTAATGTCTGTGGATGCTTTCTGATTTATTATATCCTTTTTCTTCAATTTCTAATATAATTGTACCTATTTTGAGTTAAGATCAATGGGTGCTCGAGCACCCATTTTTTATCTGTAGGTCCACCCCTGGGTCTAGAAAGAGAAAAGAATTGAATATGAAGAGATATTGTGTTGATTTTTTACTTGTGGATGTAGTATAGCCATTTTTTTAGGGGAAAAAATTAATCTATGAAGTCTTTTTACAGATAAAATTAATTTTTTGAACATATATATGTTATTCCTAAACTGTCACGTGATATCACAAAGAGAGTTTTGTTTTATAAAAAGGAAATAAAGCAAAAACCGCTATTTATATCTTTCTTATTCTAGCATTGAATAAAAATAATAATTTACTTTTGTTGGGAGTTCATAATTTTAAGATAGTATAGATTCATTTCCCTTGACTTGAACTCTTTTTTACCAATAAAATACCTTTGGATCTGTTATTTTTGTATAATCAATAAATTTCTAGTTCAAGCGATATTTATTAGGTCCTGAATTCGAGCAAGCAATCACAAAGTCATGAATTTGAACATGTAATTATTGAGCAACAAATTCAAACAAATAATTACCAGTGTTGTTAGCAACAAAAATAGATTATTTACATCACATCATTTACAGTATCTCCTTTTCTCTAATCGTGTTGTAGTCAGTCTCTCTGCTCTGTTCTTTCAGTAAAACTAAATAGACATTTAAACAATAATAAAATTATCACCTAACTTATGCATTACGAGTTCAAAAAAACAACCACTTGCTCACAAATTCAAACAAACAAGTACTACATCACAAATCCAGGCTTTATGGAGACAAAAATCATGATAGATAAATTACGAGTTCGAACAAACAATTACTTCACCGGTTCGAACAAACAATTTTTAAATCTCATATTTAAACAATTAATTACTAAGTCTCAAATTCAAAGAAGTAATTATCAAACTAAACAAACAATTACTAATTACTAATTCAACTTACATTAGAGTAAACTATTTACATCATATTCCTCAAGCGTTATTCTCTCTCGAATCTTGCTCACGTGTCTCTATGCCGTACTTCAATAGAACTTCATATACATCAAAGCAGTAATAAAATCAACATTATAAATCATGAACTCAAACACATAATTTATAATTATCAACTTCATATACATCAAAGCAATAATAAAATCATCATTTAGCTTATAAATCACAAACTCAAACAAGCAATTATCAACTTCACATACATCAAAACAGTAATAAAATCATCATTCAACTTATGAATCACTAACTCGAACAAGCAATTATAAACTTCACATAAATCAGAGCAATAATACAATCGGCATTTAGCTTATAAATCACGAACTCAAACAAACAATTACCATATCACAAATTCAAACAAACAATTATCATATCACGAGTTTAACACAAATTTACAAATACATTTCACATTGAAGTAAACTATCTACTGCATCATATTCATCGAGCGTCGTTCTTTCCCGAATCTTGTTCAAGTGTCTCTACTTTGTACTTCACTAAAACTTCATATACACGTCACAACAACCGTAAAATCATCATTCAACTTGTAAATCACGAAATCAAACAAGCAATTATTATATCACAAATTTAAATAAATAATTACAAATACAATTCACGTTAGAGTAAACCATCTACATCATACCTCCTTGAGAGTTGTTCTTTCTCGAATCTTGCTGAGGCGCCTCTACTTTGTACTTCAACAAAACTTCATACGCATCATAACAACATTAAAATTATCATTCAACTTATAAAATCACGAACTCGATCAAGCAATTACAATAATCACGAACTCAAACAAGCAATTACCATATTACGAATTCAAACAAACAATTATCATATCAAGAATTTAACACAAATAATTACAAATACAATTTACGTTGGAGTAAACTAAATCACAAACTCAAACAAGTAATTATCATATCACAAATTCAAACAAATAATTATTATACCTAATTTTATACTAGTTAAAATATATGTATAAGTCCTAAAAAGAAATTACTAAGATCTATTTTCTTCCTTTATATTATTAAAGTTAATTTTTCATGTCTCTACTTGTTAATGTATGAAAAAACATGCAAGTTTTTATTATTAGGTTCTTAATAAGTTTTGAAGTTGTGATATATTTTCATTTAATAAGTATGTACAATCACAAACTTTAAAGTGAACTAGTCTATATCTCGAATAAAATTTATTTTCTTGTTTGTATGGTTAAGACTAGTTGCTGAATCTTGAAAAAAATGAAGAAAATTTGTTAAGTCTAGACTATGTACTATTTCATTTTGAAAAAAATATTTATTTTTTATTTAATTGAATTTTATTCTGATAGTCAATTATTTTTTTTACATTGATGTTGAAGATGAATCTCAAAGTCAATAGTTGGAGTCCTTATCCTCGTAATACACATATCAAACATGCAAATTAAACAACCAAACAATACAAAATCTTATAACTTTATTTCGGTGCTTAAATTGTTGAAAGAAAATGACTCACACAGGTGAAACTTGGGAGGATCATAACTATAAAGGAAACTATGATGATCTTGATAAAAGTGAAAATTATGAATCCTTAAACACACAACATGAGCAGCAACAATCAAATAGTTATTTGTTTATATTAAGTTCCTGTTCCTCGCAGTTCTTTTTTTTTGGTTATATTATATTAGCTAAATAGAGTTGGTAGTACAAGTAGGCGGCTCATGGCTAGCTGGAGAAAGTTCTGGCCTAACGTCATTAGTACAGATATTAGTAGTACATACATAGCTAGTACAACTAGAGCTAGGGGCATCTTGATAGTGCCCTACAAAAGAAGTTCCATCCTTATCTTCTTGGTACCGGGCCCGAACAAACAAAGGAGGAACTGTCCATTCTTTCCAAAAACAGTTACTTCCTAACTTAGTGCCCTCCTTTGCTAGAAAGTCCGCCTCACCGTTTGTTTCCTGCTGTTCATGGAGGACTTGCGGGCTCCTCGCTTGCTTCAGAAGATCTCTGCAAAAATGTAGGTAGTTAGATTCATCATATGCAGTTACATTATCTTCGCAGCTCTTATATGACTAGAGTTGGGAAGAACTTAATATAAACAGAGAATTGTCTAATCGTCAATGCTCAAATTGAGTGCTTAAAAATCTATAATTTTAAATTTTATACTGATTATCACATTAATGTCTTTATATCCACGATCGTTGAAAATTTCACTAATATAAGCCATTTTCTCTCAACAATTTAAGCATCTAAAACAGATAAAGTTATACGATTAATATTTCTTGATTGTTTAATATGTGTTTGATATGCAGATTAGAAAAAAAATGGGCTATCAACTATTAACTTTGAGATCCAATCTGATCCATTCTTAACATTATGCGAGCACAACATAATACCAAACTATCAAACTCTAAAATTATCGTAGAAATTCATAAAAAGAAAACATGATATCTATTACTTTCAAATTGAGAAAGCTACAAGTTCACACTGCTTCCAAAGTAAGTCATTTAAATACTTACAAAAAGCTAATTAATCTTCAAGAAAAAACTTTATAAAACATAACTAACATTACCACAACTAGCTTATCTATTAATTTTGTTTCTTCAAAAAACTCACGACTTTCAATTTCTCTCCAGTAAAAGAAAATATTTGTGTTATTTTTATAACAACGATATTAGGGGATTTGAAAAGTCTGAATAAACTTAATTTTAACTATTCTGCCGAGCAATTAATCACAATTAAAAAGATCTTAACTATTGATAAATAACAAATCACATTTCTTAGGATTGAAGATACTCACCAAGTTCATCTAAGTTAAAGTTAAATGAAGTCCTTTCGAATCTACGGATTGAAGTGAGTTTTCATAGACAAAGGACAAGATTTGAAGTCTATAATGGCTCTGATACCGAGAGAGAACAGAGCTTTAAAGAATAAGGAGAGAAACAATTTTTTAACGCTGGTGGGTCAATGAATATGGAGGAAAACCCTGCCTTATAAATCCCTAAAAAATCATTCTACAACTTAGTAATAAACTCATTTTTTAGCGACGGCGTTAGAAACAAACTCTAATATTTGAGTTTAAATAAAAATGTATTGGGTCGTTTTGATTGTTGCTTTTGAGCCTTAAATGGAATTTTATTGGGCTGCTGATTTTAGTTCAACTTAAGGGCTAAATTTGGTTTCCTTTTGGGCACTTTTGGACGCAATTTTGTATCTCTTCAAAACTAAATTTTAGCCCTTAATATTTCTATTCTTAGACTTTAACTTGGGCCTCCAAATAGCTATCACATTTTAACAATTCATTTCTCTTGGACTTGAACTCTTCTTCCCCAAAAGAACGCCTTTCAATCGGCTATTGTCGTGTAATCGATAAGTCACGAGTTCAACCAAGCAATTATTAGGTCATGATATCAACCGAGCATTACTAATGATGTTAGCATTAGAACAGACTATCTACATCGTATCACTTACAATTTCATTCTTTCTCTAATTCTGCTGGGTCTCCCCCCCCCCCCCCCTTTTTACTTTAGTAAAACTTCAGATACATTAAAACAATAATTAAACTATCACTCACTGAGCGAAACTTAACAAATCTTATTCATGCTTTCATGAAAGATGAAGGGTCATGACTTATAGATCGCGAGTTCGAACAAGTACTTACTAGCTCACGAATTTAAACAAGCAATTATTAGATGCCAAATTCAAGCAAGTAATTACTAGGTCACAAATTCAAATAAAGTAATAACAAAGTTAAATCACTAGACGAATGGAAATGGCAAATCTTATTGAAGATTTTATGTGAGCAATTACTTGCTAACAAACCCGAAAAGACAATTACTGAGTCACAAATTCAAGCACAATAATTATCAAGATCATGAGTTCAAGCAATTTACTAATACAATTTATATTAGTGTAAACTATCTACATCACTCCCGTTCGAGTATCCCCTTTTTTCGAATCCTAATGAATTTCTTAAATACATATAATTTTACAACGTTCCACTGATTCAAAAACTCAACAAGAACAGTAACTGATTATTTTTTAATATAATCCTTCCAAATAATAAAAACAATCTATTTTACATCGTGCATAATTTTTCTATGCAAAATTTAAGGTGACGAATTATAAAATCTAAACTTATCAATTAAATTTTACCTTTTTATAACAAAATAATCTTATTTGAAATTCTATTTTTTGGAAAATTTAAATTAGTTCTAAAATTGATTAAAAAATTGGGCAACTTTATGTCAATGGGTCTATGGTGTTTCTCATTTTCCTTTTCCACCATCACTTTACCAATAATAAGCATTTCTCAATCATGTCTTGAAAAAGCCTTTGATAGGCTGGAATGATCCTTTATTAGGCAAGCCCTGAGTTTTTTCAATTTTCTCCCTGGGCTCTCCAAACATATCATGTCCTGCATCTCCAACTCATCCGTTTCCATCCTTGTCAATGGGGGCTACACATCTAGTTTCAAGCCTTCCAGGGGAATAAGACAGGGGTATCCCCTATATCCTTACATTTTCATCCTTTGTATGGAGCTTCTGTCTAGAAGGATTAATCATAAAGTGGACACTCTTCAGTGGAATCCCATTCAGATTAATCGTAGAGGCCCAAAAATTTCCCATCTTTTCTTTGTGGATGACATTACCCTATTTCTAAAGATGACATTCTCAATTATACTACCATTGCTAGAACTCTTGCCATCTTCAACACTCACTCCGGCCAAAAAGTTAATCTGGCCAAATCTAAGGTGTTTTTCTCATCCAACTGCCACACCTCTACTAAGGATCATCTCTCATCTACACTGGGCATTAAGGCCAACAACTTTTTTGGGAATTACTTAGGCATTCCCATTTTCCATGGCCCTCCTAAACTCAATGACTTCCAGTTCATTCTTAATAATTTAAGTACCAAATTAGCTGATTGGAAGGTTAAATTCCTAAACATGGCCGGTAGGACCACTCTTTCCAAGGCTAGTCTGGGAAGTATCCCCAACCATGTCATACAGTATATCCTTCTTTAGATTCATAACCTTATTGATAGGTCCCAAAGAAATTTCATCTAGGGCACTACTGACTCCAAAAAAAAAAAAGAATGCACAAGGTTAGGTGGGACACTATCACCCAACCCAAACACTTGGGGGGTTTGGGGATGCAAAAAACTAGTATCAAGAATGACACTTTGTTTTGCAGTTTATCGTGGAGACTGCATTGTAATCCCTCTACCTTATGGGCTAGAGTTCTTACCCAAAGAGCACACATAACATCAGAAGACACATTTCCTCCCATTTTAGAATCTGGAGAAATGTTCATAGATCCTGGAACCTCTTTCATGATTTGTTTATAATGGACACAAAGTTAATATTTGGAGAGATATATGGGTCCCTAATCACCCTCATTTATGCTCCATTATTCAAGGACCACTCCCCAAACCCTGTCCCTCCTTTTGCTAAAATGGAGTCTGAAATCTTGATTCCCTCCCTTTTGACATTCCCAATACAATTAAATTCAACATCTAAAACTCGTTCCTGCTTAACTGTAAAAGTCAATCTGACACTCCTCTCTGGCTTCCCACCGACAACAGAGACTTTTCTTACAAAATTGTCTACCATCACATATTCTATCAAAGGCAACACTCAATTCATAGCTACCCTCAGCTAGGTTGGATTTGGAAACTCCAGATTCCTAACAAAATCAAGTTCTTTCTTTGGCTCCTCCACAATGACAACCTTCCCACCAATTCTACTTTGGCCTATAAGGGTTTAACATTCTTCCTTACTGTCATAATTGCAACCATCCGCTGGGAGATGTTCCTCACCTCTTCTTCAATTGTCTTCATATTATTTCCTTCTGGCAAGACCTCATTCAAAGTTATAAAGGAGACAAAACCATTCCCCCCAACTTTTCCACCATTTTAGATGGAATAACACTTGGAAGTTGTTTAAGGATTCTAGTTATGACAACCTTCTAGACTAGGAAACCTTACTTTCATTTTTTCATTGGACCATCTGGTGGAATAGGAATTCTAATATGTTTAATAACGAATCCGTACCCCCCCCCTTCCCGTCTTTCAAAATTGCCTACTCGGAGGCAGTCAAATTATTTTATTTAAAAACTCACCCAACCCCTAAGATGATTAGTGCTATAGAAGTCAACTGGATTTCCCCCAGGAACTTCTATAAGCTCAACACAGATGGGTCTAGTATTGGAAATCCTAGTAGGGGTGGCATAGGAGGTGTTATGAGGAACTCTAATGGTGAATGGATCTTGGGCTTCTCTCAGAGTTTTTTGCATGCCACTAACAATTTTATGGAACTTGTTTCTTGCATGCCACTAACAACTTTATAGAACTTCTATCTCTTAGAAAAGGCCTGCAGCTAGTTTTGGAGTATAATCTCAACCCCATTGTTATAAACATTGACTCTAAAAACGTGATGCATATGCTTAAAAATGTAAATCCACTCTTTAACCTTTACATTCATGATTGCAGGTTGATCCTAAGAAGGCTAGGAGGACCCCCTGTCCAACATAGCTACAGGGAACATAACAAAGTAGCGAATGTTCTGGCAAAGGAAGGTGCAAAAAATGACTTTTTGGAAAACTGCAAGGTTTTTGTTGCTCCTTCCCCCCCCCCCTTTGTAGCCCATACAATATGGAATGATATGCAAAGGAAAAGTTTTTGTAGGACAATTTCTAACCTGCAAATGCTTGGGCCATGCAATCTTCAAAAACATAATATTACTATTCAAAAAACTATCCATATTCAACAATTATGTGCATGCCTCCCTCTTCTAATTTGATTTTTTTCATCAATCAACCTATTCCAGGTTTCTTCTCTTTCTCTTTTTAGTACTTTTTCATGACGGATTCAGAATTTAAAGTTATGAATTTCAAATTTTAAATTCTATTCTGAGTTAGTTTAATATTATAATTTAAAAACAAAAACACTAGGTGGTTATTACCATCTGTTCTAGAGTTGGTGGATGGTAACTGTTGATAGTGGGAGGTGAAAGACATTCAGTGGAATAAGTCGAAATGCACGTAAGGTGGCACAACACACAGTTATAATAATAATAATAATAATAATAATAATAATAATAATAATAAAAACACTAATAATAATAATAATAGTCCCTTCCATTCAATGTTTTGACGTATTTTTCTTTTTAATTCATTTTTTCTTTTTTAGCAACTTTCTAATTTCAATTTCTCATATGACATGTTTAAAGATATTTTTGTACATTTGACATGTCTATTACAAAATTCAGAAATCTTCTTAATTTACTTAAACTTAGTGTCAAATCATCAATTTGAAATGAAGGGAGTAATAATTTAATGACAAACATAAGATATAGATTAAAGTTATTAAGTTCTCTCCAACTCATCGTATCTTTCTCATTTACTTAGTTGTTCGATGTATCTTGTTATTTTGTTGCCGTTATTTTTTTTCTTTTAATTATGTTTTGATTACATCTTTTTTAGTCAATGTATATCCAAAAAGACCTCTCTATTCTACAAAGATAGGACTAAGATCTGTCAACGTCGTAACCTCCTTTAGTTACTTGTGAGATTACACCACATATGTTACAGTTGATTTAATTATTATTTTTTACTATGTATATCATTTGGCTATTAACCTCCTTTGTCTCTTGAATTGTCAAAATTTAGAATCAAAATACAATGCCTGTTAGATATAATTTAAGTTGAATCTAACTGTCTTTGTCAAAGAGTATTAGATTCAGTTGAACTCGTTACTTTTATTCTTCGTCGGCCTACATATGGTTAAGTTGAATCTATTATATCTATCAAATGTATTTGATTCAATTGAACCAGTTACATTTATTCTTTTTCATCCTACTTATACTTTGAGTTGAGTCTACTGTCTTTGTCAAAAGTATAAGATTAAGTTGAATTCGTTACTTTCATTCTCCGTCTACCTACACATAGTTTGAGTTGATTTGTCTGCCACCGTCAAAAGCAGTCTGTCTCTGTCAAAAGTATTTGGTTCAATTGAAATTATTAACTTTTATTCTTTATCCACCTACTTAAAGGTTAAGTTTTTTTTGTTGTCTTTGTCAAAAGTATTAGATTCAGTTGAACTCGTCCTTTTTTATTCATCATGCACCTTTTCATATTTTGAGTTGAATCTGTTGTCTCTATCAAATGTATTAGGTCCAGTTGAATCCATTACTTTTATTTCCCGTCTGCCTACACATGAATCTTTTTGTCAAAAGTATTATATTCGATTGAACATTATTTTTATTCTTCGTCCTCCTACTTATAGTTTTCATTGAATTTGTTGTCTCAATCAAAAGTATTAAATTCATTTAAATTTGTTATTTTTCTTCTTAATTCGCCTACACATAGTTTGAGTTGATTCTGCCGCCTCTCCAAATTTATAAATTCAGTTGAACTCATTATATTTATTCTTTGTCCGCCTACACATTGTTTGAGTTGGTTTTGTTGTCGTATGTTGTCATATTAGATTCAGTTGAACTAATTATTTTTATTCTCCGTTCGTCTTCACATAGTTTGAGTTGATTCTGCTGCCTCTAACAAATGTATAGATTCAGTTGAACTCATTACTTTTATTCTTCGTCCACCTACACATTGTTTGAGTTGATTTTGTTGTCGTATGTTGTCGTATTAGATTCAGTTAAACTCATTACTTTTATTCTTCATCCACCCACACATTGTTTGAGTTGATTTTGCTCTCGTATATTGTCGTATTAGATTCATTTGAATTTGTTACTTCTATTCTTTGTGCACCTCCACATAGTTTGAGTTGATTTTGCTATCGTATGTTGTCGTATTAGATTCAGTTGAATCTGTTACATCTATTCTTCATCCACCTCCACATAATTTGAGTTGAATTTTTTGAAATCACTCTAAATTTGCCTCAAATTTTTTTCAACTGGTTGCTCAGTTCAGCCAGCGAGCAATTCAGATAAGGTACTGCGCATTTCGCAGCCGAGATTTCAAAAATATAGCAAAATGCAAGAAACTATTATGAATTTATGATAGAAATGAATAGGATAGAGAAACAATTATTGTTGCCTGAAAGTGAATATGTGTTTAAACCCTGGGGGTTGTACTACACAGTGAGGGACTAAGTCCCTTAAGGTCAATCATAGGCAAAAACTAGTAAAATAACCAGGAATCAAAGGATAGTGCAGGAAGAGTAAAAAACACAAGATTTTAACGTGGAAACACCCTTGCTCAAGGAAGGTAAAAACCACGGCTTGCCCTCAAAAGCACTTCAAAATTCACTATAATCAAAATCTTGATTACATCCTTCACTGAACCTAACTCTAGGTTCCTTTCGCTTGTAATAACTCTATTACAAACTCATCTTGACAACTCTGCCAAGGACTCTGTACTTTGATTAACTCTAATCAGTATCAAGCTTAGGAAACTCTACCTAAGCACTTCTCTTATCAAAGAAAAACACTACTCTTATAACATGAGTAGTTCAATTACAAATCAGATCTCACTCAAGAATAATTTCTATTTAAGCATACATAATCAGCTAAGAACTTGAGCAGTGTTAAAAAATTAGATTTTTGTTGCCACTCTTCACTCTTTGTAATTGCAAAAAATCATTTGATGAAGAAGAATCTTTTCCTTTTATAGATGAGTGATGATTAGTGCTGAAAAAGATTGGTCCAGGTGCCCCATTCAGTACGAGCAACACCTGAAAGTTTGTTACATAAGAAGACAAAATTTGTGCAGACACGCGTGCAGGATCTGTTGTACCATGTACATATAGGGATCTGGTCCCTTGCAACTAGCTGCTCATTATCAAAACTATATATAGCAATTTTCCTCCTTTTTGATGATGACAAACCAACCATACAACTTTGAGCATCAATACACATCCATCACATTTAATCAGTGTGATTACCACTCTGGAGATGAATGTTCCCCCTATCATTATGTTTTCACCATCATGCAATACAGGGACCTAGTCCCTGGTTGTCATTTGCGGTAAAAACTTCTGAGCACATGTTTGCTTTCCCTATCAATGTTGTTATTTACAACACATGTTTTGCTCTCCTCGTCACTGTGTCTTACCATATCAGTAACATGAGCACACACATCCCTGATCCTCATATATGAAATCAGTATTCCCCCTTTTAGCACATTGAAAAGGATTAACAGTAAACCAAGAGTAAGGATAAGTACAAGCTAATTAACTCATGGCCGCTGGGGCGACACTAACATAAAGAATAACTTTAAAATAAATCTAAAATAATTAGCTTTAACATTCACTAATTTGAATAAATACCAAAACAATATACCAAAAAAAATTATAAAAAGTATTATTTGTAAAGGCCACAATAGAAACTGACTCAGGAAGTTGACACACTAGGACTCAGGTAGAAGGGGGTTTAGGGGAGAGAGATTTTAGCAACATCTCCATTCCAGCAACCCAAGCAGAATGAGCATTCAGTAATTGTTTGGTGAGAGTTCTTACTTCAACATCAGTCCTTGGATTTCACCAGTCAACTCTGCAATTTTGGCCTTGAGTTTTTCATTTTCTGCTATAAGTTTTTCAGTTGTACCAGGTCCCTCTTTTTGCTTATAGCAGGACTACTAGACTTTGGATCAGAGGACCTGGTCCTCTCTGCAACATGAACTTCTTGTATTTTCTTCTTAGTTACAATTACAATATCAGTTTTAGTAGCCTCATCTTACCTATCCCCCACTACTTCAATATTTACCTCCTTAACTGTGACAGCTTTTTTGAGTCTTCTTCTTTTGGTGGTAGAGGACTTACTTTCCTTCATGGCATCTACTAGTAATTTTTGTTCGGATCTCCTAGTGAAATAAGATCTAGCGCCTTGTACACCAGTTTCAATCATTTTCTCCTTTCCTTTACTGTCCTTAAGTTTCTTCATTTTCCAAATTAGATGTTTTTCATCATCATCCTTTTCATTTTCCTAATTTGGGGGTAATACAAACTCTCTATCCTCTTTCAACTCATATTTTTTTTGTATTATTTGATCTTCCCCACTAGCATAACCTTCCTTAGGATCATTTCCAAGTAAAAGTAAATTTTCAGCTACTAAATTTATGTTGCTGAGAGAATCTGATTTCTTCACAAGAATCTTTTCATCAATTAGATTAGCAAATATAGAGTTTGACTTAGAAAGGGTAGGAGAACCAGGTCCTTTTAAATTATCTAAAATTTTAGTACCTTTCAATTCCTCAGAGAGAACCTGGATTTGAGGGGCATTGAAGGACTCAAATTTTTTTGAGGAATGAGGTCCTTCATATTGAAGAATCTTTTGCTCTATTGGAGATCCATAACCTTTGTTTAGGTTATCTATTTGGACAAAACATTCACTGAGGCTTAGAGTTTCAACTGGAACAGTTTCATTTAGGGTCTCGAGAATCTATTGGGAAGGACTAACGACTGACACTATTTGTGGCTCTTGAGAATAATCAGAGGGTAAATCTTTCATGGGGCTTGAAGAAGAGGAAATTTCAAACATTTTGAGATTTTTTGAGATGAAAAGAGGAGGGACCAGTTTTGATAAAGTTTTGAGTTAATTGAGAAGAGAATGAATTAAGTGGAATTTAATTTAAAATTTTAAAAATGATTGTTTGACATATAATAGATACCTTTTTGAAATGATGCATCTGATGACAACGGTTGTAACTCTTCACATTTAAACCAATTTTACAGCTTTTGTTCATATGGGATTGGACAAATGACCCTTTTAAAATAGAAATTTTATAAAATTTTAAGGCACATTATTTTGGTACTCACCTGAGTGATAGGACCAGGCCCCTCTCTTTTTTGAGTGAATTTTTAGCTTGTGATTGCTTCAACTATTTTTTTCCAAAGCTGTCCCCATGGGTGTATACCTGCAAAGATAAGATACTGAGTTAGATTAAAATGCACATAATTTATCATAGATACCTGTTCCAGATGTTGTTTAGTTGAGTTCAAATTTTATTCCTTATTGTTAAACTAAATCCAGAGTATGACAATGTTTCCGTATCAGATTATATTTCTGCATCTCCTTTTATTATGCAAATGTTGTGCATGATTACCAGATAGATTAGGAAGCTCGGGCCTTCATGGATCGGGATGTCCGTCACGGCCAGTCCCTAGTTCAGGTCGTGACAAACTTGTTATCAGAGAACAGTTCATGGTCCCAGGGTGTCTGCGAAATTGCATCGGGTAGAATCTTATTTATGGGTGTGTAGCGTGCCATACTTATAAGCAGGAGGATACTAGGCATTTAGGAATGTTTACCCTCTTCATAATTTAGTTCGTGCTTTGGAGTCTAATCTGTCCTCTAATTCGTGATCTCTTGCATTTCAGAAAACAATCATACCTCCCCTTCGTACTAACGATCAGAATGTTCAGACAGATAAGGTGCATCACATGAACCGAAACAGATCTCGAACTCCAGAGATTGATACTACTCTGGGAGTCCCACTTACTCAGACCAACCCACCTAGGGAACCCAGAGCTCTCTGAACGGGGACTAACCACACTCAACCTCGCGAGAGAGAGGTGTCTAATACAGAATTCAGACAGTCTATTCATATGCTTTCCCAGTTGGTAGCCACACAGACTCAACGGTCGAAAGATATTGGGTCTGCATCTGTTAATTCTGAGGCTACAAGAGTGGGCCATTTTATGAGGATGAACCAACGCAAGTTTACTGGTACCAAGGTAGAAGAGGATCCACAGGAGTTTGTGGACGAGATGGAGAAGATCTTTAAGGTGATACATATAGATGAAGTAGAGGGGGTTGAGTTAGTAGCGTACCATCTTAAGGATGTAGTGAACCAATGGTATAACGAGTGGAAAGATTCAAAGAGTGAGCATGCTGAGCCCACAGTTTGGGCCGAGTTTGTGGAAGCCTTCCTTGATCGATTCTTTCCTTTCGAGCTGAGGGAGGCCAAAGCTGAAGAGTTTATGAATCTAAAGAAGGGTAAGAAGAGTGTCTAGGAGTACACTCTGAGGTTCAACCAACTAGCCCGTTATGCTTTAGAGATGACTAGTTACATGAGATCCCGAATGAGGAAATTTGCATCCGGCTTTTCAGATGACTTAGTTCTTAAATGTCAGGGAGCAATGTTGAATCGGGACATGGATTTTTCCAGACTATCAGTCCACATGCAACAAGTTGAGGAAAAGAAAAAGAAAATCACTGAATCTAGAGAGAAGGACAGACAGTCAAAGAGAGCCAAAATAGTAGACCAGAGCTACAATCAGCAGCAGAGTGGGATTTGGGGTAACAAATGGCAGAAGAAGAAGAATTGGGTTAATGCGCAATCTGCAGCTAGTGACCCGGTGACCAGACCCTAGCTGGACACCGCACTCAAGATTTTTAGTATAGGCAGGAGCCGAGGATGCAGGGTTCACAGTCTCAAGGAAGTATAGCTCAGACCTCTCGGTCATACCCGCGCTGTGAGAAATGCGGGAGGAATCATCCAGGGAGATGTCAGTTTGGCGCTATGGTGTGTCCGAAAATGGCCGCAACCGGTTGTACGCCTTGAACAATCGCAAAGAGGCAGAGGCCTCACTGTATGTAGTTACAGGTACATTGCAAATCTTTTCCCGTAATATTTATATGTTACTTGATCTCGGGTCTACCCTGTCATATGTGACCCTTTATGTGGCTGTTAGTTTTGGGTTTGAACCCGATGTGATTGCTGAGCCTTTTTCTATTTCCACTATGGTGGGAGATTCTGTGGTGGCTAGGAGGGTGTATATAAATTATGTGGTGACTCTTTATGGGTGGGATACAGCGGCAGACCTCGTTGACTTAGACATGGTTGATTTTGATGCTATCTTAGGGATGGATTGGCTTCATTCGTGCTATGCCACACTAAATTGTAGAACCCGAAAGGTTACTTTCTCTTTCCCTAATGAACCAGCAATAGAATGGGAGGGACATTCTTGAGCACTTAGAGGGAAGTTCATATCTTGTCTCAGAGCCCGTAAACTCATTTCTATGGGTTGTTTGTATCATATTATTCAGGTTAATGATTCAAATATCGAAAGACCTTCTCTTCACTCCGTCCCTATGGGGAATGAGTTCCCAGAAGTTTTTCCAAATGATCTCCCAGGAATAACACCTGATAGGGAGATAGATTTTGGTATTGATTTGTTGCTAGATACCTGTCCCATCTCTATTCCTCCATATAGAATGGCTCCTGCAGAGTTGAAAGAGTTGAAAAAGCAATTAGCAGATCTTCTAGATAAAAGTTTTATTCGTCCTAGTGTTTCTCCCTGGGGTGAACCTATACTTCTTCGTGAGAAAGAAAGATGGTTCCCTGCGTATGTGTATAGATTACCGTCAGTTGAATAAGGTCACTATTAAAAATAAATATCCTCTTCCTAGAATTGATGATCTTTTTTACCAGCATCAGGGTGCTAATTGTTTTTCAAAAATAGACCTTCGTCTGGGCTACCATCAGTTAAAGGTTAGAGAGTCAAATATTCCCAAAATAGCTTTCCGAACCTGATACGGTCATTATGAATTCTTAGTCATGTCCTTTGGGTTGACTAACGCCTCTGCAGCCTTCATGGATCTTATGAACAGGGTGTTCCATCAGTTTCTAGATCTGTTTGTTATAGTTTTCATTGATGATATTCTGATTTTTACCAAGAGTGAGGAGGACCATGCCAATCACCTCCGAATCATCCTTCAGACTCTCAAAGATCATGAGTTGTATGCAAAATTTTCCAACTACGAATTCTGGCTTAATGCTATTGCTTTCTTGGGGCATATCGTGTCTAGTGACGGGATTAACATTGATCCTTAGAAGATTGAGGCAGTGAGAAAATGGCCCAACCCTATGACTCCAACCGATATTCGGAGCTTCTTGGGTTTGGCAGGGTATTACAGAAGATTTGTAGAGAGTTTTTCTTCCATAGCTGCACCACTTACTAAGTTGACTCAGAAAAAGGTGAAGTTCGTATGGTCTGACTCCTGTGAGAATGTTTTGAGAAGTTAAAAGATAGGTTAACAACTACTCTTATTTTGAATCTTTTGGAAGGTACGGAAGGGTTTGATGTGTACTGTGATACGTTTCGTGTGGGACTTGGGTGTGTACTTATGCAGCATGGTAAAGTGGTGGCTTATGCATCCAGTCAATTGAAGGTGCATGAGAGAAATTACCCCACCCATGACTTGGAGTTAGCGGTTGTGGTGTTTGCGCTTAAAATCTGGCGGCATTATCTTTATGGGGTGCATGTTTATGTTTTCACTGACCATAAGAGTTTACAGTATGTTTTCTCGCAGAAAGAATTGAACCTCAGGCAACGACGCTGGATGGAATTGCTAAAGAATTTTGACATGAGCCTGCACTATCATCCGGGCAAGGAAAATGTGGTAGATGACGCCTTTAGCAGGTTATCTATGGGCAGTCTTTCTTATGTTGAAGAAGGGAAAAGAGAGATGGTGAAGGATATTCACCGACTAGCAAATCTTGGAGTGTGACTCTTAGATTCCAAAGATGGAGGGCTAGTTGTTCACGAGATAACTAAATCATCCCTTTGTATCGAAGATCCTATCTTGATGTAGATCAAGAAAGATGTGGGTCAACAAAAGGTGATGTCTTTTAAAATTGGTGGTGATGGTATTTTGAGATATCAGGGTAGATATAGATGGTCTGCGGAAGAGAATCCTTGATGAAGCTCACACTTCAAGGTATTTGTTCACCCAGGCTCTACCAAGATGTATCATCATATAAAAACCATTTATTGGTGGAATAATATGAAGCGCGATGTGGCTAACTATGTCACTAAGTGTTTGAACTATCAACAAGTTAAGGTAGAACATATGAGGCCTGGTGGTACTTCCCAAGAGATTGCCTTGCCCTTATGGAAATGGAAAATAATCAATATTGATTTCATTACGGGACTTCCGAGGTCTCGAAACCAGTATGATTCTATTTGGGTGATTGTTGATAGGCTGACCAAGTCAGCACATTTTCTTCCTGTGAGGACCAACTATTCGGGAGATGATTATGCGAAGCTTTACATTGAGGAGATAGTCCGTTTGCATGGGGCACCTGTATCCATCATATCTGACAGAGGTACGGAATTCTCTTCATAGTTTTGGAAGTCTTTTCAGAGGGGTTTAGGTACTCAAGTGAACCTGAGTACTGCTTTCCACCCTCAGACTGATGGGCAAGCTGAGCGCACCATTCAGACCCTTGAGGATATGTTGAGGGATTGTGTAATTGACTTCAAAGGTAGCTGGGTAGATCACTTTTCATTAATAGAGTTCGCTTAGAATAACAGCTACCATTCCAGTATTAAGATGGCTCCGTTTGAAGTTTTGTATGGGAGAAGATGTAGATCACCAGTAGGGTGGTATGAAGTGGGTGAGACTCAGTTGTACGGGCCTAATCTTGTTCATCAAGCAATGAAGGATGTGAAAATTATTAGAGAACGAATTAAAACAGCGAAGAGACTTAGAGTTTGAGGTTGGTGATTGGGTGTTCCTCAAAGTCTCCCCTATGAAGGAAGTTATGTGATTCGGGAAGAAAGGTAAGCTGAGTCCTCCCTATATAGGGCCATACCAGATTTTGAGAAGGATAGGTGGAGTTGCGTACGAGTTAGAGTTGCCTGTAAGTTTGGGTTCTGTTCATCCAGTATTTCACATATCCATGTTGAAGAAATGTATTGGAGACCATTAATTAGTGTTGCCTGTAGAGGAGGTCAAAGTGACAGACTCCTTATCCTATGAAGAAGAGCCCGTGGCAGTCTTGGATCGCCAACTTAGGAAACTAAGGAGCAAAGAAATAGCCTCGGTCAAAGTGTTGTGGAAAAATTAGAAAGTTGAAGAAGCAACTTGGGAATCAGAAAATGACATGAGAGATAGATACCCAGACTTATTTAATCCGGTGAATGAAGAAATGGAAGGTACAATCTTTATCTTATTCTTTTATGGCCTTAGTGTACCTTAAATCATGCTTGTCTGTATTTCGTGTCATCATTCGGGGACAAATGATCCCAAGGGGGGATAATGTAACACCCCCCAAAATTATCCATGCGTTAGCTCGTGGTAATATGCTCTTAGAATTAAATGACTAGAATAGTGTCAAAGAGACTTAGTCTTATTTTTGGCTTCCAAAATGAGTAAAGTTTAAACCGTATATAATTTCCCTAATTTTGACTTTTTATCATGTGGGAAATTGAATGAGCTTTCCGTCAATATAAGATTCTCTCAAATACGATACCCGGGCAAGAAGTTATGGCTAATTTAAGTTCTAGTCATAAAACACTATCATTTTGGTGCTTGGCGCATCACAGAGGGGGCCTATTTAGAAATTGTCAAATTCCAGTAGCATAGCGCAATTGTGGCACGCCGCGCTAAAGTTTCAGGTCCCAACCAGTGGGACAACGCGATGGCTCCGCATCGCGGTGACATTAAAAATCTCACTCGTTAATTTTCAGTGAGCCACCGTGATTGTGCGCGTCGTGGTGGCCCATGAAATTGGGCTCCCAGTTATATTTTTATTCCATCTCATTAAGGGTACATTAGGTATTTTCCACCCTCTTATCAGCTTAAACACGGGATTTTTATCCCAAATGACTCATTATTGATATTTTCATCAAAAACCATCAAGAACACTCCTTAGGGTTTCAAACAAGAAAACCCAAACAACTCAAGATTCAACCGTGGATTTTTAAAATTGATTGAAGATTTGGAATCCTCAAACCGTAGGCACCAAGAATCATCCTTTAATTTTCTAAATAGAGGTACATGGGGTTTATCCTAAAAATACATGGGCTTGTTGAAAACACTCAATTATGATTTAAAGATTATAAAGCATGAATTTGTTAAAGGGGTTTGAAATCCATGATTTTATTATGCTTTATGCATGTTATTGATATTGTTGTTTTGGCCTTTAGGCCTCATCCCCTTAAATTGACTTACAAGTATATTTATATGTATGAAATTGAAATTTAAGATTTGTTTGAGAGCACAGATTATGAAGACCAGCTCTTGTGATAAATTCAAGTTTATGATCTTATTGTGAATGATTTGAAATGAATGTTTTATGGATTGAAAATAGTTAACTCAAATGCCATAGTATTTTGAGCATGATTTAGAGATTTAAGAGACGGAGTTTCTTGATGTAAATATAATTTGTTAAAAGAGAAAGATTTGTATGAGATTAATAATTTTGACATGGCCACCTTGCATCATTGAAAGTTTGATAAAGAAAGTTGCATACATGTATTTACATGAGTTTTAGAGAAGGAGTTCCTTGAAATTATTTATTGATATGGTAGTCCCGAATTTATGTTTCGAAAACAGAGATTGTAATATGCTAATAATTGCTTAGAAATGTGACTTGTAAGTCAATGGTACGACGATACCATAAATATGTATGCCATAACAGAGTATGTATTCAGAATATGTTTTCAGAGAATGCATGTTTTAAAGAGTTAAAAATAGACTTAAATAGGGCTAGGTGGTTCCCCGAAGAAGGCTTGAGTTCAAGTAACTCTTAGCCTAAAACCGTGATTTGCCGATCCGGGTATATTATTTTTACGCTGGCAATGGTTGTGTGGCGTAGCAGAGTCAGAGACTCCAACCCTTGCGGCACACTTGGGTTGGAGGCTTCCCCGTCTAGTCAATGGCGGATTCCATATGGCCTGTGGAATTTCAAAGTTGTAGGGTATACCACCTAGCGCAGAAGTAAAACAAAGAATGTCTCAAAGTTCAGATGATTTTCTTTCAGAGTCTTTCAGAAATGCCCATGAGATTTCTTACTATATGATATGTTTATGAACTATTTTTAAATTACTCTCACATATATTGAATATAAATTATTATTTTGGATTTTCTCGGCGTACCAGTACATCTGTATTGACCCCCTACCTCCCAGGTTCGGAGGCTCAGTCTAAGGGTATGGCTAATCAATAGAGTATCCCAGAGAGAAGTGATTTGTGCAGTGGTGAGCCTTCTTTGTTCTAGAAGTCCTGTTATTTCAAATTATGTTATTCTGTTGTTTTGGTCTACTAGTGCCCTCTCCCAGTTTTCAGATAGTTGTCAGATTTTCATGTAGTACAAATTTCGCAGAAAGTTCCAGATGTTGTTTAGTTGAGTTCAGATTTCATTCCTTATTGTTAAACTAAATCCAGAGTATGACCATGTTTCCGTATCAGATTATATTTCCGCATCTCCTTTTATTATGTGAATATTGTTCATGATTACCAGATAGAGTAGGACGCCCGGGCCTTCATGGTTCGGGATATCCATCACGGCCAGGCCCTAGTTCGGGTCGTGACATTTGGGAACCCACTTAAGTTTGAGTTTTCAAAAAGAGGACAATGGTGTGATCAGAACTTTCTTGGCCCATTTAGGTAGAGAATTGTTCCTCACATTTTTCAGAGGTTTGAACCCCTTATGTTGTGTACTCTCCTAATGAACATATCTAAAATTATTAATTCTAGCTCTTATCCATCTCTGACAACTTGCCTTAATGTGCTCATCCTTTTCACAATAAGTACACATAGGAATAAAAACCTTATTTCTACCACCATTGACAGTCTTTCCTTGCCACCCAGCAAGTTGGAATTCTCCTTTATAGCCTAGTCCTTTGCCATCATTAACACCCTGACTAAATATTTTAGGAAGGATCTGTAAAGAAGAATTCCATTTAAGAGACTTGTTCAACTCTTCTCTTAAGTGGACCAGGTCCCTTTATAACTTTTCATTCTTGTAAAGTACAGTAAAGTGTTTTTGGGAATCTTCTAATCCTTCCTTAAGATTAACTTGAAGCATTAAAGATACTTTCTTCCCTTTTCCATCTACATGATTTATTTTCTTTAGATTACTTATCAAACTCAGATTTTCAAATTTTATCTCAGTAGTTAGTTCACATACAGAGTCTATCAACACACTTGCAAGCCTTTTTTGTTTTCCTAGCCATATAATTATCGAGATTCTCCTTAATATTAGATAGAGTTACCTTTTTTCATCCTCTGTGTCTGCCATGAATGTAAATAAGGAATCACAGATAACTAGACTGTCTTTCACTACGAGCATAGAAACATCTCCTATCTTCTCATCTTCACCTAAATCACTGGAATAGTCTCTCCATCCTGCTAAAGCTTGCTTTACTGCATAACCAGCTGCATCCTTCCTTCTTGATTTTTTAGGGACCTTGTCCCTTAACATTCCCTTGTCACCTGCAGCTTTAAGGTAATCCTTATAGTCCATTTTGTGTATTGGACAATCCTTAATGAAATTATCAGGACTTCCATATTTGTGACACACCTCAGCATTACTTCCCTTCTTGCTACTGCTTCATCTTCTTTGAAACTGACCACTTTTCTTCATGGCTCTAACAATCCTTCTTGCCAGATAGGCAACTTCAATGTCTTCATCATCAGAATCATGTTTAGAAGCCTTCAAAGCTAGGGATTTTTCTCTTTTTACTTCCTTCTTCTCCATCCTTTGCTGCTTTTTGAGCTCATGGGTCTTCAAATTTTCAATCAACTCATCCACAGTAAGGGTCTTCAGGTTCTTTGCTTCAGTTATGGAATCTACCTTACTTTTCCAGGACTTAGGAAGAACACCAAGAATTTTTCTCTCTTGTTTGTACAAAGGAATCACTTCTCTTAGGCAGTGAAGCTCATTTGCGATAGAAGTGAATCTTGTATGCATCTCTTGGATTGTTTCTCCTTTTTCTCGTAGTGAAGGTCTCATACTGAGTAGTCAACATGTCTACTTTTGAATCTTTCACATCACAAGTACCTTCATGAGCGGTCCTAAAAAAATTCCAGATCTCCTTAGCACTTTCACAAGCAGAAATTTTGTTGTATTCATCATGCCCTATACCACAAACCAACGGCTTCTTGGCTTTGTAATTTTTTTCATTCCTCTTTTTATCTTGATTATGGAAATCTTTCCTGCTTTAGACAACCATTCTTGTAACTTCTCCTTCTTTGACTTCTCTAACAGGAACATGAGGATCATCAACAATTATATCCATCAGCTCACTATCTTTAGCCTTAATGAAGTTAAACATCCTGGTTTTCGACCACCCATAGTACTACTCTTTAAATCTAGGTGGCCTAGCGGTTGATTTCCCTTCTTCCTGATTAGGTACAACAACCATGATAACCAAATCACTCTAGGTGTGAACCTTTTAGAGTGCTCTGGCCCTAATACCAATTGTTTAAATCCTTGAGGTTGCACCACACAGTGAGGGCCAGGTCTCTCAAAGTCAATCACAAACAAAAACTAGTAAAATAACCAGGAATCAAAGGACAGTACAGGAAGAGTAAAAACACAAAATTATAACGTGAAACCCCCTTTGTTTAAGGAAGGAAAAAACCATGGTTTGCCCTCACAATTACTTCAAAATAAACTATGATCAAACTCTTGATTACATTCTTCATTGAACCTAACTCTAGGTTCCTTTCGCTTGTAATAACTCTATTACAAGCTCATCTTGACAACTCTGTCAAGGAACTTCTACACTGATTAACTCTAATCAGTATCAAGCTTAGGCAACTCTACCTAAGCACTTCCCTCATCAAAGAAAAACCCTACTCTTATAGCATGAGTAATTCAATTACAAATAAGATCTCACTTAAGAACAATTCCTATTTAAGCAAACATAATCAGCTAAGAACTTGAGCAGCGCTGAAAAAAAGGGGGTTTTGTTGCCTCTCTTCACTTTTTGTAATTGGAAAAACCGTTTGATAAAGAAGAATTTTTTTCTTTTATAGATGAGTGATGATTAGGACCGAAAAAATATTGGTCCAGGTGTCCCATTTAGTACAAGCAATACCTGCAAGTTTGTTACACAAGAAGACAAAACTTGTGCAGACACGCATGCCAGCTTGTTACACAAGAAGACAAAACTTGTGCAGACACGCATGCCAGCTATGTTGTACCATTCACATTAAGGGACCTAGTTCCTTTTAGTTAGCTTCTCATCATCAAAACAATATATAGAAATACGGGTTGACCAAACCCTCAATTTCACTGCCAATGCCGCAGCTTTTTGCACCTCCGTTAAGTTCACTTTTAAGTCTTGTGATAATATGTACATATAAAATGAATTTTTTTTATTACTTTGAAGCTAGTTATGAATCTAATGTCAATTTTCAATGCACATATCTTACTTGCTCACACACGAACAAATACACACATATCTTGATTTTTTTCATGTAAAGAAAAATAAATCTTAATGTTATTTATAACGAAAAGAGCAAGAAAAACTTGCACAAAAATGGAGTCGTTATTTTAACTTTATGGATTTTGAATTTTAAAATAATGACTTCAGTTGTCAATAATTGGATACTACGTTTAATATTTGCACATTTTTAGTGAACTTCTAAATTCAAATACACTCTTTGTACAACACCTAGATCATGCATCTCCTATTAAAGACTAAATGCATGACAAAAAAAGAGCACAATTCATATCATATCTGACTTAAGAAGATGCATGGTGTCCCTCATATCATTAAAATATACTTCAAGGACTCAAAAAAATCAGTTCTAATTTGATAGAACAAAAATAGAACTTTATCAAAAAAAATGCATAGAAATCCATTACTGAATTACTCTAAAAAGGCAAAACATACTTTGCAAAACCATTTCACCTAATCGATCGTGGTGAAGTCAGCAACAAATTCACCAAATCATACACCTTACGCTAGGATTGATATGAGAATGAGATGAGTTTTACGAAAAATATGAGGCTGAATTTTTTTACTCTAAGGAAATTGAATTATGTTGCTGAGAAGAGGGCGAGGAGGAATTTGATGTTACAAATTTGGTGATTTTATGGGAGGTGCTCAGTCACTTGATGTGTTTCCGACCTTGAAGGAATGAGAAATGAAAGAAGAATTTGTGTGCACTGTCTATGGAGTGGAGTGTACTATCATGCCTTTATTTTTTTTAGGAAAAAAAAAGAACCTAAAAAGAAAGAGACAAAAATCTTAATGCATAACGCCTAGACTGTAACGCTTAGAGCATAACACCTAAAATGTAACGCCTATATATATAATCTTCACATATATTATGAAGAGTTAACTAATCAAATCTTTGTAATCCATTTTGGATTCTACTTTCTTTCACCCTATACCGAATTCAACTTGAAGAAATGAAAAACAAAAAATATTAAGTTTTGTTTTATATATATCTACTGTCACTAATAGAAATTGCAAACTAAGTTTTTTTGTTTTATATATAAAACAAAACTTAGTATTCTTTGCTTTTATAATAGAAATAGCATACTAAGTTTTTTTGTTTTATATATAAAAAAAACTTAGTATTGTTTGCTTTTCATTGCTTCAACTTGAATTTGATATAGAGTGAGAGAAAGTAGAATTCAAAATGGATTATAAAAATTCGATTAGTCAACTCTTCACAATATATGTGAAGAGTATATATATAGGCATTATATTTTAGGTGTTATGCTTTAAGTGTTACAGTCTAGGCATTATATTTCAAGTATTAAGATTTTTATCTCTTTTCTTTTTAGGTTCTTTTTAAAATAAAATAAAATAAAGGCATGATAGTACACTCCAATCATAGACCGTGCACACCAATTCTTCTTTCATTTTTCATTTATCTTGGGTCAGAAACACGATAAGTGACTGAGCGCCTTCCTTAAAGTCATCAAATTTGTAACATCAAATTCCTTTCTGTCTTCTTCTCGGCAACAGAATTCAATTTTCTTAGAACAAAAAAAACCCAACCTCATCTTTCTCTTAAAACTCACCTCACTCTCATATCAATCCAAGCTTAAGGTGTATGATTTGGTGAATCTATTGTTGACTTCACCACGATTGATTAGATGAAAGGGTTTTGCAAAGTATGTTTTGCATTTTTAGTAAAATTGAGTAATGGATTTCTGTGCATTTTTTCTTTTTGATAAAGTTTTATTTTTGTTCTATCAGATTAGATCTGATCTTTTTAAGATCTTGAAGTATATTTTAATGATATGATGGACACCATGCATCTACTTAAATCAGATATGATATGAATTGTCCTCTTTTTTGTTATGCATTGAGTTTTTAATCGGAGACGCATGATCTAGGTACTGTACAAAGAGTGTATTTGAACTTAGAAATTCACTAAATATGTGCAAATATTAAATGTAGTACCAATTATTGGCAACTGAACTCATTATTTTTAAATTCAAAACCCATAAAGTTGAAATCGTGACTCCATTTTTGTGCAGTATTTTCATGCTCTTTTCAATAGAACTACTACTAGGTAGCATTATATTAAGCTAATTATTTTAGTTTTTACCTCTATATTCTTTAAAAGAAAATTATTTAAGTGTATGGGTGGTTAAATTTTACTAATAAATGGCCCATAAATTGACAATTCCACCCAATTTTTACTCATTTAGTTTCATGGATTGTCTACCCAATTGAAAGGTCTTTAATTTTTGTTATGTATTAAACTTGTATCCAGTGGCGGAGCCGCATTATGAGTAGGGTTAATTATTTTTTGTATATATATAATTGATGTAGAACCCCCTTTGGTTAATTCGTGTGCCTACATTTTTCGATTTTGAACCCTCTTGGTGAAAATTCTGGCTCTGCCACTGCTTGTATCTAGTGAGGCATAGATTCTTTAAGGACGTTGAGCATTAGTACAATAACAACAACAGTTGGGATTGGGGGGGGGGGTAAGTGTATGCAGTCCATACCACTACCTCAGATGTGAAATAGATAGGTTGTTTCTGATAGACCCCCGGATCAAAATAAAACAATCTAGACAAGGAATAGTAAAAGAACAAAATACAATAGAAATCAACATATCCAATAATACCATAAACAAGATACACCAAGTAATACAACATCCTAAACTCATACTAACCTTCTACTCTAATGTGCCTCCTCCATAACTTCCTATCTAGGTTCATGTCCTCGATAGGTTGGAGATGCTCCATGTCATGTCTAATCACCTTTCTCCAATATTTGTTCGGTCTACCTCTACCTCACTTGAAACCATACCCACACCTGCTACTGGGAATCTATGCCCCTTCTCATCATATGACCAAACCATCTTCACCTTGTTTCCCTCATCTTGGCTTTCACTGAAGTCACTCCTACCTTATCTCGAATAACCTCATTTCTAATACTATCTTTTCTAGTACACCAACACATCTACCAAAGTATTCTCATCTCCGCTACCTTTATCTTCTGGATGCAGGCCTTCTTAACAGGCCAGCACTCTGCCCCATACAATAAAATCAGTCTAACTATCACTCTGTAAAATTTGCCTTTAAGTTTAGGAGGTACCTTTTTGTCACACAAGATTTTGGAGGCGATCTTCTATTTCATCCACCCTACCCTAATCTATAAGTGACATCTTCGCCAATCTCTCCATTCTCCTGAATCATACACCCTATATACTTGAAACTATATCTCTTATTGATAGAATGAGTATCAAGCTTAACAACCATATTGGACTCATGCTACACCTCGCTATACTTATACTCCATATATTTCGGGTTGGACCTACTCAACCTAAATCCATTAGACTCAAGGGTTTGCCTCAAACCTCTAATTTAGCATTAACTCCACTACATGCCTCATCAATCAAGACTATATCATTCAAAAAAAAGCAAACAGTAAGGCACCTCACCTTGAATTTGCCACGTCAAAACATCCATCACCAAGGCAAAAAGGAACAAACTAAGCATCAATCCTTGGTTTAACCCCATCAAGATGGGAAAGTGCTCCAAGTACCCTCCCCTATTCCTATCCCAAGTCTTCAATCCATTGTACATATCCTTAGTCGCCCTAACATACACCATAGGTACACCTTCAGCCTCCAAATACCTCCAAAGAACCTCCCTAGGAACTCTATCATAATTCTTCTCTAAGTCGATAGACACTATGTGCAAATCCTTCATTCTTTCCCTACACTACTCCATCAGTCTCCTAGCGAGATAGATGGATTTATTAGTCGAGCATATTGACATAAATACAAACTGATTTTCAGAAATAGTAACGTTCCTCTACAACCTCAACTCTATCACCCTCTCCCAAACCTTCATAGTGTGACTCAATAGCTTGATACCCCTATAATTATTGCAATCCTGAATGCCACCCTTATTCTTATATAACGAAATCATCTACTCCACCTCCAAGTTTCAGGCATCCTTGCCATCTTGAAAATTATGTTAAACAACCAAGTCAACCACTCCATACCTTCCCCTCTTGTGCACTTCAAAAATCCATGGGAATCTCATCTGGCCCCGTCACTCTACCTTTACACATCCCATAAATAGCCCCCTTAACCTTCTCAACCTTAATGCGCCTACAATAACCGTAATCGCAAAACCTTTTGGAATGCTCCAAATCCCTCAACACAATGCTAGTATCCCTTATTTTGTTCAAGAGCTCATGGAAGTAAGACTTCCATCTCTTTCTAATACGACCCTTCTCCACCAAAATTTTGTCGCCCACATCCTTAATACACTTCAATTGATCAACGTCCGGAGCCTTTCTTTCCCTAATCTTGGGTATCCTATACAACTTTTTTTCCCAACCTTTACTATCTAACGTTATGTATAAACTCTCGAAAGCAGCATCCTTAGTCATCGGGACCGCTAACTTCACCTTTCTCCTAGCAATCGTAAACTCCCAATTTTTCCGTTTATCCTCTTCATCCTTACTCTTAGCCGACATTGCGTATGCTTTCTTCTTATCCTCCACTTCTTCTTCACCTCTTCGTTCCACCACCAGTCCATTTGGTGTTTGCTCGAGAGGCCTCTCGAGACACCCAACACCTCTCTAGTTGTCTCCCTGATGCAACTGGAAATCTTATCCCATATACTATCAGCATCCCCTCCACTCTCCCAAGCCTTCCCCTTCATTAAATTATCCCTTATATACAGTGCACTAGCCAAAGTCAGATTGCCCTATCTAATACTTGGATGATCCTCCATACCTCTCCTCCTCCGCTCCTTTATCATCTCCAAGTCCATCTCTAAAATCCAATATTGGGTCGAAAGACTCTCACTCGATAAGATGTTACAGTCCTTACAAATACTCCTATATCCTTTCCCGAGGAGCAAAAAGTCAATCTGGGTCTTGGCCACCGAATTATGGAAGGTAGCAAGTGAACCTCCTTCTTCAGAAAGTTTGAATTAACTACCTACCACTAATCCAAACACCCGAGCAAAATTCAAAAGTGTCACTCCTTCGGCATTCCTTATACCAAACCCACAGCCTTCATGCACATCATCATAACCCCTTGAAGAAGACCCTATGTGCCCATTGAAATCCCCTCCTATAAAAAGCTTATCATTACTAGGGACATCTCATACCATCTCATCCAAAGCCTCCCAAAACCTCTTCTTCTCATCCTCATCCAAGCCTATATGCGGGAAATATGCACGAATAATATTCCAAGAAGACTCCAATAACTAGTTTAATTGACATCATCCTATTGTTGACCCTCTTAACCTCTACCACTTGCTTTCTGAGCACATCATCTACTAGGATACCTACACCATTCCTGTTCCTCACGCTTCCTGAGTACCACAACTTATAACTATTTAATACCCTCGCCTTAGTACTTACCTATTTGGTATCTTGGAGATAAGATATATTAATTCACCTTTTTTCTAAGAATTTTCACTAGCACTAATGATTTCTCTAATAAAGAACATATTTTCCATGATCTTACTCTCAACCTACAACCGCCTTTAGCCCTTTTACCCTTCTTTCTCCCTACCCTACCCCGACCCCGACCCAAGCTCCACCCAAAGACATGGACCTAAGTCAACACCATTTTCCATAACCATCAGAGACTAGAGACTGCACAAACCAATAGCACTAAGAGCACACAGTCTAGACAATAATGCAAACCAAAAACGTTACCATCAATCCCACACTACATAACTACTAAGAACAATAAAAATGAATAAAACACAAGTAGAATTAACAAGTAAATCACTACTATGAAATATAGAAAAAATAAGTAAATTGTCACCCACAAATAAGATAGTCAGTGAAGGCGCGAAGATAAAAGGGATTGAAGTACAAATAGTACACAAGATAGACAGTAGCAGCCACTAGAATCAAGAAAGCTATACACACGACTAGAAGAGATGGAGTGAGTGCACCTGATTGAAGTTGGGCCAATTTACTTGGTCGAGTCACCGAATTTTGATAATTTGCGATGAAAATTGGTTGCTGAAATCTTGACGTCACCGTTTGAGAAGAGGTGTCGGATATGGACTTGTAGTACCTGTAAAGGGATAGAAAGAAAAGAGAAGAGAGTTATGGTCGCGCGGAAGTAAGGAAAAACAACAATTAGTTTCGATGGAAACTGACGTCATTTGTCGAAAACTGATAGGTCGCTAGTCCGACGAGAAGCCGCAAAAGTTTAGTGGTCAACGCAAGAAGTGAGAAAAATAATGACAATCCGCTTAGCCAAAAATTGACGTCACTCGCCGAAAACTGATGGGTTTTTTGGGTTGCAGAGATGGGATTGAATCTTGGATGGATAGAAGAATTAACCAGAGTAAATTCAGTGGGTAACCGGTAGGAGTCGACCATGACGATGATTAACCAGATGGACAATGGCAGGAGTCGACCACGACAATGGACATTTGTTTCAAATCCAAAGTTGAGCATTAGTACAATTTTAGGAAAATATTTATAGTAGATTTCTGCTCTTAATGGAAGAGCAATTAACTCCAATAAGTAGTGACAGTATTTAATGTGAGTTTAACAGGGTTATATTAGTCAATCTGCACTCCTTATTAATTTCTCCTTAAGAGTTGTGCAAATGAGAAACATGTCAAGTAATATGAGACGAAGGGAATGATATATAGCGCATAACTTGTTGATTATGTCAAAATATAAACTTATGCTCCTCGGAAAAGCAACTTGCTTTGAGTGGCAAAAATTAAATGCCCCCAAAAATAATAGAAAAATCTTATTTAGAGGTCTCGAGTACAAGTTTCTAAAAAAAAATTCTTGTTAAAAGCATTGTTCTAGTCTCCTAGAAATGGACCTTGTTGTGCTCAAATTCTTGACGAAAGTGACCCTAAAATGTGCAAATTCAAATTTAATCGAATCCCAAAATAAACGATGATGGTTCAGGTGAAAAAAAAGGAAAAAATTGATAGTTGGAATGTGAAGCTTGCGAAAAAATAATAGTTCAGGTGCTTTTTTGACCATTAATTCTTAAGAGAAACTATATCAAGGAGGATAGAAGTTGTGTTCTTCAAGCCAAGTATTGAGCTTGTCAACTCTCATTGCTTTAGGGTGTGTTTGGTATGAAGGTAAAATATTATCCACAGACTTATTATTTCAAGATCATTTATACATAATTTAGCAAAAAGCTCTAGAAGTAGGATGGGTTAGGGTGTGGGGTCTTGAGGGTGACGGGGTGGGATGGTCAAGGGTAGAGCTTGCTGTTTGCTGATTCAAAGCCCTTTCTCTCACTTTTGGTAGTTTTTTTTTGGGATTTTTTTTCTTTCTTTACGAGTGTGTTAAAGCCTATCCCGAATTTTCTTTACTCACAATGTAGATGAGAATGACGTAGTAGGCTTTATGGAAAGGGATATTTCATTCAAAGACCCCTCTATAACTTCTTGATATGCAAGGTTCTTTTGAACTCGCATAAGAGAGGAAGAGGATGAAATAACGAGTTTCGCTATTTGATTTTTCTTCTTTGCTTGTTTCGTTGTTTCGGTGAAATTATTTGGGCATGTCATAATCTTATGAATGTGTGACTTCATTTGAAATCAGTTTTGCAAGGCCAAGTATTTTGTTTCCACGGTTGCTTGGTTCCCCTTAGTTCATAGTACTAAGAGAGGGCTAATGCAGCCTTGAGGAAAAGGCAAGATTTCTTATTTTCGCTATTATCCTAAATGTGTGGGTATAATTTAATACGTAAATCAGTTTTATTTCTGTTTATTCGGGTCTCGTAAAGTTGCTTTTAAACACGTCTCATAAAATCTGGTTGCTTTTTTCTTCTTGCTATGTACTAGTGATAGTCATAATTGCACAACTTTATCATGTTAAGTAATCCTTTTTTTATTTTTTTTGTTTTGTTGACTCTTAAATAAAAATAGATGATTGCGGGTTACAAAATGTGTCCTCTTTTTCTTTTGAAGTTAACATATTTATTTTCCTTTGCGTCTTTGTGTCTGGACTCTTTTGATTTATATCCGACAATAATAGTCTTTCTCTCATTTATTATTATCATACTTTCTTTATATGTTATCCTTCTTATGTCATTTTTATGGTTTGGATGCGTGCTAATCTTCTTTATTTCTTTCCTTGCATGTGAATCCCTTTCTGAGTCCCATATGGGCTCTGTCCTTTTGCATATCTATCATGGCCAATGTGGCCTATTTTTCGAGTCAAGCCCAAAGGAGGTTTAAAGTCGAGTTACCTGCAAATGCAAGGTGTCGAAGGGAGAAGAAATAGGTTAAAGTCCCGTTCTTGAAGCGGCTAAGAGACAAAAGTCTCATTTATTATTTCATTTCGTTTAATTATTGTTGTCTTTATTTATTTTATTGGTCATTTATTTATTCATTCATTTCGGCCTCGAAGCCAAAGTTGTATTTAATATAGGTGGAGCAAGACTCAAGCCAAAGGCGCGAAAAATAGTTTAGGACAGGTGAAATGGGTTGGAAGCCCAACTAGACTAGGACAGGTCTCGTTGATTTGGGTCCAATGGCCTAAATCCTTTACTTTCTCCTCTCTTCCCCTTTTATGTGTTTATTTATTTATTAGTTTTAGTTAATATCCCTACTAAGTCGCCTAAATCTATTTTACACAAGTCTTTTAAGAAAAATATATATAAATAAATAAATAAATAAAAAATCGAATCACTATTTCAAAAAATTAATCTTTTCAGAAGTTAATCAAAAGATGTTTTCAAATAGTCCGGATAACCGCAAGTTAGCAGACGTTTTAGGTGCTTAACACCTTCCTAAAACGTTAATAGGAACCACTTACTCGGAATCTTCAAAACTTAAAATGATTTTTCTGTTTAGAATCATTTGAAGTACCTTTCTAAAGATTTCTTAATTCCTTTTCAAAATTAAGTGGCGACTCTTAAAAAGTCAAAATTTTCGCAAAATAAATACTACTAGAAGAGACATGACGCCAAACTATTTACTACTAGCCTTTTACTGAAAATTAATAAAATACCCCACAAACAAATAGCACAAGAACAATTCAAAGAACTTATCAATCCTTCTGATAAAACAAATAATCATGGTAAATAATAAAAAAAGAAGAGAAATTACTGAATCAAAGAGTTGAAAGAGTAAGAGCCGGCAGAAGGTTGTCAGAATCTGTAGGATTCTTGTCATTTTTTCTTGAAAATGCTGCAGGTTTAGTTATTCTTGGCTAAAGATGTGAGGAGTAAAATCAACATACACGAAGGGGAACAACACACAAAGGCATAACTAAGAACTTGTTTGGCTTTGATTCATCTATATGATAAAGAAACAGGTAAAATAAATGCTATACCTATTATATAATAGACTAAAATGTATAGACCTTTTACAGATACGAATAATAATAATACTCATACTTAATATAGAGACCTCAAATTTTGAGTCCAAAATTAAAATATACGGTTAACTAATAAAGAGATCTCAAATTTAATTCATTTAAATCTTTAAAGAAAAGAATTTGTCAGTTTTTGTTATTAATTACCTTAATTGCATGCATACACAATTACGTAATCTCTATACCTATTTTAATTTTTAAGATGATCTTACTAATTAGTAATGAGATCTCAATTTAATTAATTCCAACCTTAAGGAAACCATATATTATTACAATTGAAACTTTTTACCTAAATTGCATTATATCTAACGCGGAAAAGGAGATAATCGATCCCTTTAAATAACTCTTCTATTCTATCTCTCACTTTGATTGGATAAAATATAAGAAATTAAAAAAATTACACTAGTTTTATACACCTAGTTAATCAGAGGCAGACTAGAATTTAAGCACGACAGAACACCTTTGCCTTTAAATATACTTACTGGAAGTGCCAAAAATTGGCGTGCAACTCTTAAAACTTAATGATTATGAGAAAATTCTTAGCAAAATTTTACTTTCTCCGTCTCAAAATAGTTAATATGTTAGCTAAAAAAATATCTCAAAATAGCATACATGTTTAAGAGATCATGAGATAATTAACCACTTTTTTTCAACTTTACCCTTATCACTAATATATATATATATATACACACTATATACCTATGCCCGTGCAAGGCACGGGCATTTTGACAACACTAATGTGCAAAAGAGATCCAACTTTGCAAAAGATTATTTCCTTCTTGTTGTAATTTTTTAGTATAGGAGTAAAAGAAAAGAAATGTAGTACAATGAACCGATGTTAAAATAATATATACATTTAGTGTGGAACGAAATTGAGCTTGCTAGACTAGTCCAACCAATACAAAAGTGATTATATAAGTGGATAAAAATCTAGCTAGATTGTTGCAACTACAGTTGGCGACACGTCATTCGTTTGGACATTCCTGAAAAAATATATGATGCACATCTTATTTGAAAATTTCAAATATATAAGTTATGGAGACACATACATCGATTCCAAAATATTTATTGGATCATAAAGTTATCAAAATACCCTTGATAGTAATTTAATAAGGAACAAAAAGATATTTATAATAAATTACTACCATGTATAATTCAATTACAATGGTCTAAATGAAAATATTATTAAAATAATACATGAGGACAAAACTAATAAATATGTATAACACCAGTTCCTTTCCTATGTATTTTTATTACTAGTGTTTCATCACTTAAGTTGCTACTTGAAATTGTACGATTTTGACAACTAATTCTACTTGAAATCATTTGTTGACGGTGCTGCATTTCTTGTGCTCTATGGCATTGCATTGGCTATTGAGGGATGGGGTGTGGTTGTGAGTTTACAAATTTATCCGTCATTTGCTGGTGCTGCTGTGTCAGCAATTACACTCGTTGTGGCCTTTGTCTTTGCTGTCTCTCGTCCATGTTTAACACTTGAGGTTTGCTTATATATCATGGAATAGTTTTACTGATTGAGCTATATAGACTTACTTTTTCTTTTGTGTCTGTTTGGTGTCTTTATCATGAACTCTTTATACTGTAGTCAACATGGTAACCTTGGAGATTAGTTTTCATAAAATAATTCTTCCTACTTCCTTTAATATCTTGGTTTACTTTCTAACATTTTCTCTGATATTAGATGGTGGAAGATGCTGTTCATTTTCTTAGCAAAGGAACCATGGTCCAGGCAATTGCTCAATCTTCCACAAAGATACGACCATTTTCTATTACCGCTGCTAACACTTTCATTCTATATTTTTGCTCCTTGGTTATTAGTTAGTGTTTTTTGTTTCTATTGTCGTTTATGATTTCAATCCTATCTGAAGGTGATTCTTGTTTTCAATTGGAAATAAAGAACAGTTTGCCACTTAAAAGTTCATCGACTTGTTTATCGGAATTGTCCTACCTTATTGCATAAGATTTGGATGGGGATGCCCCTAAACTGGCTTAAAAACAATATGGTGATGTTAGATTGATGTACTATTTGAACCTAAATCATGAAAATATTGGTGATTTCTGTTTTGTAATTCACAATTTGAAAAATTCTTAATCTCTAATATTCTCTTCTGTACCGTTATTGATGTCATCAACGTGTTTTGTATTTCAGCTTGATTGGTATTCTAGGATTGTTCTATTTTATTTTGCTTGAGTGCTTGAGTGCTTTACATGTTTTTCATTTCATTCATGTTGGATTTTAGTTATCAATGATTTGTCATTAAAATTTTGTGTTATGTGGTTGGTATCAATTATAAATGTCAAATAATCACAATGCATCCATAGAGGTCTGCCTATAGAGAGATGTGAATATCGTCTACGCTTTGCTTGAACTTTGATGTGCCTAATATAAGCATTAACACAAGGTTCGCTAGTATTGATATAAATAATGAAACTTTCATGGTGATTGGTTTGGCGAAACTTCTCGGGTGGTCAATATGTCTTCTGATTCTTGTACCTGTAAATTTTAGATTAACTTCTTGTTTTATTATTGATTTTCTCGTCGAATCTCAATTCTATTGATATTTTCTCAGACCAAAAATGCTTTGTCTGGAACACACTCTGCCCTTCAGAGGTTGGCAAGCTCAGCTGCTCTATTGGTTGGCAACCCAACAATGATGAGGGATAGGGGAGGCAATTTTGTGCTTCCAAGAGCAGATGTCATAAAATTAAGAGACCGTCTTAGAAATGAAGAACTGGCTACTGGGTCAATTTTCTCCAGATTAAGAAATAGGACACTTAGGCATGAAACAACTAGTGATGTAGGTCACCGAAGAGAAATGTGTGCCCATGCTCAAATTCTGGCTTTAGAGAAAGCAATTGATACTGAATGGGTTTACATGTGGGATAAGTTTGGCGGTTACTTACTTCTCTTTCTTGGTTTGACTGCTAAAGCTGAGAGGATACAGGTAACTATGTGTTGCAAACTACTTATCTGCGTTTAAGCTTCTCTAATTCCTCTCCCCCTACCCCCACCCCACCCTATGCTGAACATTATCATGCTTTGCCAGGATGAGGTTCATCTGCGACTTTTCCTTGACAACATAGAATTTTCAGATCTTAGTGCCAAAGACATAAAGAAATGGCTCCCAGAAGATCGTAGGCGATTTGAAATCATACAGGAAAGGTAAAGGTATACTCGGACTGTTCTGGTAATTCTGCTGCAGTTATGAGAGTTAGAGTTCTTCTAAATTTTGTTTAATTAGTGTCTGCAGTTATATAAGGGAAAAAGAGATGGAAGAGGAAATCCTGATGCAGAGACGTGAAGTGGAGGGAAGGGGTAAAGAAAGAAGGAAAGCACTCCTTGAGAAGGTGGAATGTAAATGGAAGGAAATAGAGGTTCACTTATATTATCTATTCCTAATGCTGGGAATGGAGAGATAACAATGATGGCTGCTACAGTCCGTGCAGTGGGAGGAGATTCAGTTCTTGATGACTCTTTTGCAAGGGAAAGAGTTTCAAGCATCGCACGTCGTATTCGTGCTGCTCAGCTATCTCGTCGGGCACTACATGTCATTCCTACCCTCTACTTAAAGTGAAACTATGATCATGAAATGCAATGCTGAAATTCTACCTTATGCCTTCACAAGTTTGTCACGACCTGAACTAGGGAGCTGTGCCTGGCACCCAAAAAGTGCCCTAAATCTGTCTTAACAACCATCAATAGAACATGTCTTGGGTCCCAAGCATACCTTTGCCATCTTTTAGTGCTTTGATTAGAAAACATCAATTACCCATGCAAAAGCCCGAAGGCATAACATGTCTAAATGAGTATCGACCTGAGGCATCCTTATGTTACACTTTGAAACTGTATATACTTATCCACAGTAAGTCTATGGATCTTCTATGAGATACGTTACATATATAGAAATGGGAAATAACTCGACATGTGATAGTATGTTAATAACAGAAGAAAGTGACAAGAGAAACGCCCACAACTCTAGTCTGGGCTCACCACTGAAAGTTATGAAACCCTCACTACTATCTTTTAGAATAGGTCTGAAACTGAATTATCTTCCCGTCACTCTTTTTATGATGGTCCATCAAAGCAATCACAACTTAACCCAGTACTTGATCCAAATTCCTGTATGTTGAGCTGTTGATTAATCTTTTCTGTTGCAGACTGGGCTTGCTAGTGCTTTGTGTATTCTTGATGATGAGACCACCACTAGTGGAAGACAGTGCGGTCAGATTGATCCTACTGTGTGTCAATGTCAAAAAATTAGCTGCTTCCTTGCTGTAATGGTCCAGCTTGAATCTGGACCTGTTTGTTTGTTCGGCACCGAGTTCCAGAAGAATATTTGCTGGGAATTTCTTGTGGCTGGCTCTGAGCAAGGCATTGAAGCCGGACAAGTTGGTCTTAGATTAATTACTAAAACTGACAAGCAAACTACTATAAAAGAGTGGAGTATAAGTCCCACCAGTATAGCAGATGGAAGGTTTATAAGCTTTTCCTCCTTGTCGTGTCAATTTTTGTGTAAAGATGGTCACTGTAGTTGCTTAGGACTTCTGTCTTGTCTTATCTTCCATGAATTTTATTAGAACACACCAAGGTGGTGTGAAATGTACAAGAAACAGTGCATAAATTCCTTGAAATAAAAATGGAGGCTCCAGTGTTATTTCTTTCCTGTCACCTTCATTCTTGAGTCTTGAGTGGACTTAGATGGTTGTCTCACATGTGAAGGCATTATTTTGCAGGTGGCATATCATAACATTGACTATTGATGTTGAATTGGGTGAAGCAGCTTGCTACCTGGATGGAAATTTTGATGGCTACTAGATGGGTCTACCACTTAGAGTGGCTAGTTGCATATGGGAGCTGGGAACGGATGTGTGGGTGGGCATAAGGCCACCCATTGATATTGATTCATTTGGGAGGTCAGATAGTGAAGGAGCCAAATCAAAGGTGCACATAATGGATGTATTCCTTTGGTGAAGGTGCTTGAAAGAAGATGAGATTGCATCTCTTCCTGCAGCTATGGGTTCTGCTGAGTACAACATGATTGATCTGCCGGATGACAATTGGCAATGGGAAGATTCTCCAACTAGGGTCTGTGTTTTTTAGTCAAATAATTTGTTTCCTCCAATGCATCTAATAATTTTCATGTGTAAATAGAATGGTCTGTAGGTCTTTGTCCCTTAATTTTGCAGATTCTCAAGTTCTAGATGTTTGAAGTATTTTTTTTTACAATCAAAAACTTTAAGAAACCAGATTGGTGGAGTTGATTGATAGTTTTTCTGTTGCTAATTTCAACATATCTGGTAAACATTAAAGGAATAGTTGCGTGTCTTTTGGAATTTGTCTCATATTTGGACTTTGGTTCTTTTTGCTTAGGTTGATGGGTGGGACAGTGATCCTGCGGATGTAGATCTTTATGACAGAGATAATGTAGATTGGGATGGACAGTATTCAAGTGGGAGGAAGAAAAGGTCAGATCGTGATGGGGTTGTGTTGGACGTGGATTCTTTTACTCGAAGGTTGAGGAAGCCTCGAGTAAACACGCAGAAGGAAATCAATCAACACATGCTTTCAGTGGAAATAGCTGTGAAGGGGGCTATCTTGGCAAGAGGAGAATCACACTTCACTGATCAAGAGTTTCCTCCCAATGACCGCTCGTTATTTATGGATCCGGGCAATCCCCCATCCAAATTGCAGGTGAGTCCATTGGCATCACTTTGCTCATAGTTTTATTGGTCTTCTGCTTTTCTGGGTTTGATTATGATGTGTGGTACGTTAGATGATATTAGTTTTCATCCCAGGTTGTTTCTGAATGGATGAGGCCTACTGATATAGTGAAAGAGAAGCATCTGGGTAATCACCTATGCTTATTTTCTGGAGTAGCAAATTCTTCAGATGTTTGCCAGGTTGTGCTACTCTTGCTTCATACTGTTTGCTCAAAGTATCCCCTCTTGCCTCCTCTTTTCTTTTGCTTTTTGGGGAAACAGGTCTAAGTTGATTGCTAGTATTGTCTTTATAGATCCAGTTGCTCACTGTAATACTGTACTTTTTAATTAGGGACGGCTGGGTGATTGTTGGTTTCTAAGTGTTGTTGCTGTGCTAACTGAGGTTTCACGAATATCAGAAGTCATAATTACACCAGAATACAATTAGGAAGGAATATATACAGTTCATTTTTGCATTCAGGTTAGGCTTCTTTATTTGTACAGTTACTTGTGCCTGCAATGTGTTCTTCAAAAGGGCATAGAATCATCTTAGTTCCCACCAGACATGAACATACTGGATTTTTTCAATTGATTAAATTATAAGTTGTTTTAACGTGTCTCTTGAACACTGGACAGAAAGGACCGTTGGAGCAACACCTTGGAAGCAATGAATTTCCTGTCTTCAAAATTTAGGATCTATGAATTTATAGAGATGAACCACTAGCCAATATGATCATAGATTATTGAGGGGTAAATCATCCGAAGGAAAAAAAAAGAGAACATTTGGTAGTGGAGAGTGAGAGAACTTGAACCTTTTCATTAATTTGCTGCTCTCTGGTCATGAAATATTCCAAGTTCACTAGACATCTGAACCAAATAGTGTAGTGCATGTTGACATTTTTCTCAGATTGAATCTAAGATTTTTCTGAATTGGCTTTATTTTATTAGGGTGCTTAGGATATAAGTTATGGACGTAGGATCCTTTGGGTGCAGTTTCTTCCACAAAATGCAATGTAGATGTAGTCTCATAAAGTGTGGTTTGAGGAGTGTAGACCTTCCCGTTTTTGGGTAAGAAAAGAAAAACTGTCGGTCAATTAGGATGGCGAGGACTATAGTTTATGTGTCTTCTTCTTTTCTGGATTCAGAGTGATCCTTCTGTTCTGGAGCATAAGTGTGGATATGGGCCTCAATCTGGTCATTGCCCTAAATTTGCTTTTTCCTTGCTCACATTGTACACCTATATGAAAAAAAATCATTTCTTTCCTATGAACTGCTGGTATGTAACTAATAGTGTTATTAATTCAGAAAATACTGCAACTTTTATTTTTTACTACTGCTGGGCTTGGGAAAAGCACAACTATTCCCAGAGTTACAATACCTTTCACTGAATTCTGTACCTGGAATGTTGACATTCATGTTCTATTTGACTTCCAGATTTCTTTCTATGTTAATCTCCTTGAAGTTGTTATCCTAAACTGATGAGAGGACCTCAGTCGATTATATACTAGTTCCTGTGTGAAACAAAAATATGATTGCGTTCTCTTAAAAGATTACTAAATCAAGTTAATCCTGTCACTATGTCTATTATAGGGTGACTGGGTCCATGTTATTACTAAATCAAGTTAATCCTGTCGTATGTCTATTATAGGGTGACTGGGTCCCTGTTATTACTAAATCAAGATAATCCTGTCTCTATATCTATTATAGGGTGACTGGGTCCCTGTTGTGGTAGATAATTGGATTCCATGCGAGTCACCTGGTAAACCAACATTTGCCACCAGTAGGAAGGGTAATGAAATGTGGGTCTCCTTGTTAGAAAAAGCTTATGCAAAGCTTCACGGCTCATATGAGGCATTAGAGGGTGGACTTGTACAAGATGCTCTTGTAGACCTCACCGGAGGTGCTGGCGAGGAGATTGACATGAGAGGTGCCGAGGCACGGATTGTTCTGGCAAGTGGAAGACTCTGGTCTCAGCTACTGCGCTTCAAACAAGAGGGTTTCCTACTAGGTGCTGGTAGCCCTTCAGGTTCAAATGTGCATATATCTTCCAGTGGTATTTTCCAAGGTCAATCCTTCTATCTTATGACTTATCCACCAGCCAAGAAAATTTTAGTCACACGATCATTTTTTGCATATTTATTGCTCAGGTACGAGAAGTTGATGGCCATAAGCTTTTTCAGATTCGGAATCCATGGGCAAATGAAGTTGAATGGAATGGTCTTTGGTCTGATCCATCACCTGAGTGGACCGATAGGATGAAACACAAGCTTAAACATGTCCCACAGGTTGCTCCCCCTTTCTTCCTTTTCCAAGTTATTGTTTTTTGACTTTGACTTTGTTTTAACCTAATGAATTCTTTGGTTAAGAGCCAGAGTTTACAAACAACAACATACCCAGTGTATTCCCACACAGTGGGGTCTGGGGAGAATAAAGTGTACACAGACCATATCGTTACCTCCGATCAAGTAGGGAGGCTGTTTTCGATAGACCCCCTGCTCAGGACAAATAAATAGTATAAAAAAACGTAGTGAAA
Source organism: Capsicum pubescens (assembly GCA_030864215.1). Taxonomy (NCBI): domain Eukaryota; kingdom Viridiplantae; phylum Streptophyta; class Magnoliopsida; order Solanales; family Solanaceae; genus Capsicum; species Capsicum pubescens. The sequence goes on from CM061544.1 coordinate 51,109,361, forward strand.
ATAACAACATGGAATAGCACACCAATAGAGAAAATCAGAAACAAGACACTGGCAGAGTAATACTATAAACTATCTATCGAAAAATAACAAACATTATCAGAATACCATGAACAAGAAACTGCGAGACGCTCACATAGCACTACGACTACTGGCACGACTACAACAAAGCAACTGTATCTACTGACAAGAACTCACTCATTCCAACCTATTAACCCTTTACCCTAATTGCATCCTCCACACCTTTCTAGCTAGGGTTATGTCCTCAGTAAGTTGTAACTGCCCCGTGTCATGTCTAATCACCTCCCTCCAATACTTCTTCGACCTACCTCTACCCCGACTGAAATCATCCATAGCCAACCTCTCACCTTAATTCCACTTTTATGATTGAATAACTCTTGATAGTTTTTCTAGTGTGACCCCATCTTATTATCTAGTAGCTTCCAATTCCTTCTCAAAGAAAAAAAGTAACTCCCAATTGTTGTTCATCCAATTGTACGCCCTTACTCTCGATAGCACACCTTCCCTAATCTCTTCCTTTGCCCTTACTTTCATAGAAAATCTAATATGCCAAATAAAAGAAATTGACAATAACACCTCTTACAAATCGCTTCTGGAGGGATGAGAGAACCCCGCTTGTTTGATTGAACAGATTCACTTCCATATACTGGTCCTTTTGTTCATCAAGAAAATTTCCGAAGGATTATGCTTATACACCTTTTTACTGGATGGCACTAATTTTTGCTATTTTGTTGTAAACAGGCAAACGATGGAATTTTTTGGATGCCTTGGCAAGATTTCCAAATACATTTTAGGTCTATATACGTTTTTCGTGTCTACCCACCAGAGATGCGCTACTCAATCCATGGTCAATGGAGAGGCTACAGCGCTGGAGGCTCCCAGGATTATGACACATGGCATCAGAATCCCCAATATCGACTAAGAGCAAGTGGTCCTGATGCTTCCTTGCCCATTCATGTATTTATCACCTTAACTCAGGTGCACTGTCATGATTAATCTGGAACAGAGTCGTTAATTATTGGAATTATCTTTTTGTTGATCAAATAAACTAATCAAAATGCTATTTTAGGGTGTGAGCTTCTCAAGGACTACAACTTGTTTCAGGAATTATCAATCAAGCCATGATTCAATGATGTTCTATATTGGGATGAGGATACTGAAAACTCGAGGTAGACGTGCTGCATATAACATCTATTTGCATGAATTTGTTGGTGGGACAGACTATGTAAATTCTCGAGAGATATCATGTGAGATGGTCCTAGATCCTGATCCAAAGGGTTACACAATAGTGCCTACTACAATACATCCTGGTGAAGAGGCGCCTTTTATTCTCTCTATTTTTACTAAAGTTTTGATAAGTCTTGAAACTTTATAATTTTGCATGTATGGCCTATTTGGTTTGGGTTTGAGTTTGGTCATCACTTGTGGGTCCTAAGCATCTCCCCAAAGGGATTCTGCACAGACTATCTGCAATCATTCACACGTGTCTGAGAGCTGATTGAACGTTGCAGTAAAAAAGCTCGGTAAGTTCGTCTAACATCTTGCCCCCTTTTCTATGGACAAGAAATTGTCTGATACATTTCATTCTATTGGATTCTGTCTAATATCTTATGATGTTTGGTTTGGTAGGCATGCCTAATTCCCCCACTCTACTTTTAACAAGCATAGAAAGAGGAGAAAGGATGGTCTGTCCTTTGCGAATGGATGAAGCAAGCTTTCTTATTCTGGGAAGTCCATGGTTGCTAAATATACTTAAGCACGACGGAAAATGACTCTCCCGGCCTCGTCAATGCAATTCAATCCACACCGAATTGGACCCAAAAAGGCTCGTTCACACTGTTTCTCTCATTTGACCACCCAAATGGCCCTATCGGCTCCGCCAGCCCACACTCACCCGCTCCTAAGCGGGTTGGGTGGGCGTTATTCGATTTTCTTCCCAAAATGCTGTTGGGCACTTGGCCCACCCCTAGAATTGTGGGCTAACACCTACCAATTTGGTCCGAAAATGGTTCGTTCGTGCCGTTTCGTCCATTTGACCACTCAGATGGCCCCACCGACCAACACTCATCCGCTCCTCAGCCAGCCGGGGGCCGCCAGTTGATTTTCGGCCCAAAACGCCATTTTCTGTTAAAGTAAAATAATTTTGGTTATCTACTACGTGTTAGGTTTTGATAAGTGAAAATTATTTTACTTTAGCAGAATTCGTACACTGTCATGATAAGTGAAAATATGCACACTTTATGCATTATATATAATCATATTTTAAGTTTTAAAATTCTTACTATTTTACAATAAATATAATTAATAATGATAAATTTGAGGAAATAAAAATGGACCCCTACTCAAAAGGGTAAATAATTTTCCCCAAAAAGAAAAGCTAGATACAAATTAATATACGTGTTGTAACTTTTCTTTTTAACCAAAAGAGTCAAATCCAATGTTACTCTATCACCTCTCTTAAGCAAAAAAAAAAAAAAAGATAGATAACAACAGAACACAGGTCACAACAAAACAATATGATTAAGAATCGAATCTCTACATAAAAAATCATAAAGTCTGACTAAATATTCATCTAACACATAAAATAACAACAGAATAGAAACTACAACAAACAATACAATAATCAAAATATCATAACAATATTAAACCTCACCTTTACACAAATTCCTTAAAGCTCGATCGAACTTTTATCTATCACCTATACTGAGCGGAAAAAATAACATATATCAATTGAACAATACGATAATCAAGATATCTGAATAATACAATTAAATTTAATATTTATACGGAAATTTCTTAAAGTCCGACCTAATATTTATCACCTGTATTAAGCAAAAAAATAAAAAATAACAAATAGCAATAGAATAAATTTGCATCACAATACCAATATTTATTTTACAGTCCATAATACACTCAACCCTGAATAAAGAATAAATATGATAAAAAATTTAATTATTTTTACCAATAAATATCGTATACATTAAATCGAACCACTATAAACACAAATATAAAAAATCAAAGAAAGTCTTTTGACAATGGCAAAAATAATGTGGGATTAATTACCAAGAAAACAATACACCTATAATGAACCAATAATTGGTAGAAAGAATTCTAACCAAAAAAAAAGAAATAATTCGGTTGTATGTATTTTGGTGGACGAAGTGTTGTCCTTATAATGAATATATGTGTGAATTCAAAAGCTAAACCTAGATCAATTACAAAATAAAAACTATCTCTTGCCATATATTTTAGAAAGAAACTTTGACAACACTAATGTGCAAAAGAGATCCAACTTTGCAAAAGATTATTTCCTACTTGTTGTAATTGTTTAGTATAGGAGTAAAAGAAAAGAAATGCAATACAATGAACCAATATTAACATAATATATACATTCAGTGTGGAACGAAATTGAACTTGCTAGACTAGTCCAACCAATACAAAAGTGATTATATAAGTGGATAAAAATCTAGATAGATTGTTGCAACTACAGTTGGCGACACGTCATTCATTTGGAAATTCCTGAAAAAATACATGATGCACATCTCATTTGAAAATTTCAAATATATAAGTTATGGAGACACATACATCGATTCCGAAATATTTATTGCATCATAAAATTATCGAAATATCCTTGATAGTTATTTAATAAGGAACAAAAGATATTCATAATAAATTACTACCATGTATAATTCAATTACAATGGTCTAAATGAAAATATCTATATCTATAATCTATAGCTATAATATATTAAAAGTGTGAAGACCCTTAGAAAAGTTATTTGAACTTTTTGCCCTTCATTAAAACACTACGCAATAGACAAAATTGACTTTTCACTTTATTTTAAACAATTATCATTAAATTAGTATTCAAATATTTAGGATACAAAAAGAAAAATAAGGAAGAATCCCATAACTAAAAGGAATTAAATGTAGGTAAATTTTTGATAAGGAATCCTACACAACTTTTAAGGAAAAAACTATCTAGAAAAAAGGAAAAAAAGAAAATTAAGAACCAAAAGTTATAGTTAAAAAAAGGGCAAAAAAGAAAAGATACGGATTTATTAATGAAAAAATTTAGGAACCAAAATATACTTTTTTTAAAAACATACGTATGGAAAGAAAAAAATATATTTTATTTACGTAAGAATTTATAATACGTCATTTTAGATTGTAAAGAAAAAGCACTTGCTAATTATAAAGTTACTTCCTTAAAAATTGTCAAAAAGTCAATCCAATTGAATATTAAATACTTGATGAGATTAATGACCAACTCCACAAACTAATGTCTCATAAAATGTTGATTAATTTGGCTATTTTACACATGCCACTTTATTTTCTAAGACAAATAATTTAGAGATTTTGTGTGAACTAAAAACAGTAGAAAATATATAAATCATAGGTTTTGGACATTTGGGCGGTGCTTTTGCCATATAATTAAAAATGGCAGACAACTTATTTGAAAGTGAGTTAAATTTTAGACAACTATAGATTATATATATAGATATAGATTATAAATTATAGTTATAAATATAAAAAGGAGGTTTAGAGTATGCTGAGGTGGCATACTTCTAAAGTCTCCATTTCTATTTCTCTTTTTTCTCAAATTTTTGCGATTTTTTCAATTTATTTATTATATTAAAATAATTTACACCTCCCCATTTACTATTCTTTATATGGGTTGACACCCATATATTCCACAGAAGAGCCTCTTTATGGCATGGCACATGCAACATATATGTATTTTTGCTGAATATTCTTTGAAGTCATTCTCTCTATTTCTTCCTCTAGGTGTAACCATTCCAAGATTCTATACTTAATACTGTATTTTACTTGTTTTTCAATTAAGTTGTGAGAAGGAAATGTCTATAGACTGATGAGGGGAGGGGTGTTAATTATTGGGTTAATAAGCATATTATAATAAATTTAAAGGATGTATATATGGAAGTATTAAAATGGTAAAAGAATATAAAAAGAAAGAGGAAGAAGATGTTAATTGGCATAAAATTTGGAGTAAAATGTGGATTTTAATTTACTGATTTTAGGCAAAAATTAGGACAAAACAATTAAAAAAATATTGGCAAAACATCAAGTAAAAAATTAGAGGTGAATATTTGGATAGATTTGTCAATCATTGCAAATAATGAAGAGAATTATATTCTAACTTACAAAATATATTAAATATCTATTAAATAAAATATGAGGAAGTGCAATTTTTTTTAAAATCTCTTATGCATTAGAATGGGTATATCTTATGTATAAAAATGAAGATCTCTTATAAAAAGTCTATAAAACTAAATAAAAAATAAAAAATTATAACATACAAAATCAGTTCTCCTCAATAAGATAACCATGTACGAAGGTATATATTATCTATATGTATGTATTGCGAAAAAAGGGATAATAAAAAAGTAATTTCACCTATAATTAAATATATATTTAATAATAATAATATATGTATATATATTACTCTTATATATAAATGAAGAGTTTTGGTACTACTATATTATCTTTTAGTGCCTACTTGCTATTACTATTATTATTATTATTATTATTATTATTATTATTATTATTATTATTATTATTATTATTATTATTATTATTATTATTATTATTATTATTATTACTATTACTACTACTATTATTATTATCACTTTTTTTTACTATTACTATTACTATTACTACTATTATTTTTACCCCCCTACTATTATATATAATATTTAAGTAAAAGTTTGGTAATACTACTAATTTGTCTTTTAGTAGTACCAAACCTTTACTTTATTAGTAGTAGAATATTACTATTATTACTATTATTTCTATTTATTATTATTATATTATTTTTTACTTAATATATAAGTGAAGGTTGGGGTGACTATTAAGGGTATTTCGGTAATTTTAGTCACCCCAACCTTCACTTCTATATAGTAGTAAATAAAATGATTACACATGCATATGATTTTTCTTATATTTATTAGTTTTGTCCTCATTTTTATGGTGCAATAAAATAGTTACATATGCATATTATTTTTTTCTTTATATTTATTAGTTTAATTTTGTCCTCATGTATTATTTTAATAATATTTTTATTTATATCTTTGTAATTGAATTATACATGGTAGTATTTTTTTTTATAAATATCTTTTTGATCCTTACAAATATCTTTTTGATCCTTATTATGTTAACATCGGTTCATTGTACTGCATTTCTTTTCTTTTACTCCTATACTAAACAATTACAACAAGTAGGAAATAATCTTTTGCAAAGTTGAATCTCTTTTGCACATTAGTATTGTCAAAATGCCCGTGTCTTGCACGTGCACAAGTATCTAGTGTGTATATAAATATATATTAGTGATAAGGGTAAAGTTGAAAAAAAGTGGTTAATTATCTCATGATCTCTTAAATATGTAAGCTATTTTGAGATTTTTTTTTTAGCTAACATATTAACTATTTTGAGACGGAGAAAGTAAAATTTTGCTTAGAATTTTCTCATAATCATTAAGTTTTAAGAGTTGCACGCCGAATTTTGGCACTTCCAGTAAGTATATTTAAAGGTAAAGGTGTTCCGTCGTGCTTAAATTCTAGTCTGCCTCTGATTAACTAGGCGTATAAAACTAGTGTAATTTTTTAACTCCTTATATTTTATTAAATCAATATGAGAGATAGAATAGGAGGGTTATTTAAAGGGATCGATTATCTCCTTTCCCGCGTTAGATATAAAGCAATTTAGGTAAAAAGTTTCAATTTTAATAATATATGGTTTCCTTAAGGTTGGAATTAATTAAATTGAGATCTCATTATTAATTAGTAAGATCATCTTAAAAATTAAAATAGGAATAGAGATTACGTAATTATGTATGCATGCAATTAAGGTAATTAATAACAAAAACTGACAAATTCCTTTCTTTAAAGATTTGAATGAATGAAATTTGAGATCTCTTTATTAGTTAATCATATATTTTAATTTTGGACTCAAAATTTGAGGTCTCTATATTAAGTATGAGTATTATTATTATTAGTATCTGTAAAAGGTCTATACATTTTAGTCTATTCTATAATAAGTATAGCATTTATTTTACCTATTTCTATACCATATAGATGAATCAAAGCCAAATAGGAAGTTTTTTATCATCACTAATATAAATAGAAATATAAATAAAAACTTTTCTTTGGCCCCGCTACTTCAGCCACATTGAAATTTTAAATATTTTTCTTTTGGACATAAATACCCCTAACAAGAGTAAAATTAATTTAGCAGCAGTAGCCTATTCAGTGAGTTGTATTTGAAATAAAATGAAAAAAAAATTGGAAAAGAAATTTTCATGGCCAAATGGGTACTTAGTCTAATCAACATAGGCGATAGGTTAGGCGCCGCTTATACCATTGCCTATGCTCACTCCCTCACTTAGACAATAGGTTAGGTGCCGCCTATGTCAACATAGGCGATGGCTTAGGCGCCGCCTATATCAACATAGGCGATAGGTTAGGCGCCGCTTATACCATTGCCTATGCTCACTGCCTATCTTAGGCGATAGGTTAGGCGCCGCCTATGTATACATACGCGATGGTTTAGGTGCAACTTATATCAACATAGGCGATAGGTTAGGCGCCGCTAAAACCATTGCCTATGCTCACTGCCTCACTTAAGCGATAGGCTAGGCGCCGCCTATGTCAACAAAGGCGATGGCTTAGGCGCCACCTATATCAACATAGGCGATAGGTTAGGCGCCGCTTATACCATTGCCTATGCTCACTGCCTTAGGCGATAGTTTATGTGCCTCCTATGTCAACATAGGTGATGTCTTAGGTGCCACCTATATCAACATAGGCGATAGGTTAAGCGTCGCTTATACCATTCACTATGCTCACTACTTCACTTAGGCAATAGGTTAGGCGCTGCCTATGTCAACATAGGCGATGGCTTAGGCGCCGCCTATATCAACATAGGCGATAGGTTTGGCGCCGCCTATGTCAACATAGGCGATGGCTTAGGCACCGCCTATATAAACATAGGCGATAGGTTAGGCGCCGATCATACCATTACCTATGCTAACTGCCTCACTTAGACGAGATGTTAGGCGCCGCCTATGACAACATACGTTATAGGTTAGGCACCACTTATAACATTGCCTATGCTCACTGCCTTTCTTAGGCGATAGGTTAGGCGCCGCCTATGTCAACATAGGCGATGGCTTAGGTGCCGCCTATATCAACATAGGCGATAGGTTAGACGCCTCTTATACCATTGCCTATGCTCACTGCCTCACTTAGGTAATAGGTTAGGCCCCGCTTATGTACACATAGGCGATGGCTTAAGCGCCGCCTATATCAACGTAGGCGCTAGGTTAGGCGCCGCGTATACCATTGCCTATGCTCACTGCCTTACTTAGGCGATAGGCTAGGCGCCGCCTATGTCAACATAGGTGATGCCTTAGGCGCCGCCTATATCAACATAGGCGATAGGTTAGGCACCGCTTATACAGTTTATTATTCTCACTGCCTCACTTAGGCGATAGGTTAGGCGCCACCTATGTAACCATAGGCGATGGCTTAGGCGCTGCTATATTAACCTAGGTGATAGGTTAGGCGCCACCTATGTAACCATAGGCGATGGCTTAGGCGCTGCTATATTAACCTAGGTGATAGGTTAGGCGCCACCTATGTAACCATAGGCGATGGCTTAGGCGCTTCTATATTAACATAGGCAATAGGTTAGGCGCCGCCTATGTCAACATAGGCGATGGCTTAGGTACCGCCTATATAAACATAGGCGATAGTTTAGGTGCCGCTTATAACATTTCCTATGCTCACTGCCTCACTTAGGCGATAGGTTAGGTGGCGCCTATGTCAACATAGGCGATGGCTTAGGCGCCGCGTATATCAACATAGGTGATAGGTTAGGTGCCGCTTATACCATTACCTATGCTCACTGCCTCACTTAGGCGATAGGTTAGGCGTCGCCTATGAAAACATAGGTGATGGCTAAGGCGCCGCCTATATCATTATAGGCGATAGGTTAGGCGCCGCTTATACCATTGTCTATGCTCTCTGACTCACTTAGGCGATAGGTTAGGTGCCGCCTATGTGAACATAGGCGATGGCTTAGGCGCCGCCTATTTCAACATATGCGATAGGTTAGGCGCCACTTATACCATTGCCTATGCTCACTACCTCACTTAGGCGATAAGTTAGGCGCCGCCAATGTCAACATAGACGATGGCATAGGCGCCGCCAATATCAACATAGGTGATAGGTTAGGCGCCGCTTATACCATTGCCTATGCTCACTGCCTCACTTTGGCGATAGGTTAGGCGCCGCCTATGACAAAAAAGGCGATGGCTTAGGCGCCGCCTATATCAACATAGGCAATAGGTTAGGCGCCACTTATACCATAGCCTATGCTCACTTCCTCACTTAGGCGATTGGTTAGGCACCGCCTATGTCAACATAGGCGATGGCTTAGGCGCCGCCTATATCAACATATGCGATAGGTTAGGCGCCACTTATACCAATTCCTATGCTCACTACCTCACTTAGGCGATAAGTTAGGCGCCGCCTATGTCAACATAGGCGATGGCTTAGGCGCAGCCTATATCAACATAGGCGATAGGTTAGGCGCCGCTTATACCATTGCCTATGCTCACTGCCTCAATTTGGCGATAGGTTAGGCGCCGCCTATGTCAACATAGGCGATGGCTTAGGCGCTGCCTATATCAACATAGGTGATAGGTTAGGCGCCACTTATACCATTGACTATGCTCACTGTCTCACTTAGGCGATTGGTTAGGCACCGCCTATGTCAACATAGGCGATGGCTTAGGCGCCGCCTATATCAACAAAGGCGATAGGTTAGGCATGACTTATGCTATTGCCTATGCTCACTGCCTCACTTAGGCGATAGGTTAGGCACCGCCTATGTCAACATAGGCAATGGCTTAGGCGCCGCCTATATCAACATAGGCGATAGGTTAGGCGCCGCTTGTACCATTGCATATGCTCACTGCCTCACTTAGGAGAAAGGTTAGGCTCAACCTATGTCAACATAGGCGATAGGTTAGGCATAACTTATAACATTACCTATGCTTACTACCTCACTTAGGCGATAGGTTAGGCACCGCCTATGCCAACATTGGCAATGGATTAGGCGACACCTATATCATAATCGGCGATAGGTTAGGCGCCGCTTATAACTTTGCCTATGCTTACTGCCTCACTTAGGCGATAGGTTAGGAGACACCTATGACAACATAGGTGATCGTTTAGGCACCGCCTATATCAACATAGGCGATAGGCTAGGCGCTGCTTATACCATTGCCTATGCTCACTGCCTCACTTAGGCGATAGGTTAGGCGCTGCCTATGTTAACATAGGCGATGGCTTAGGCACCGCCTATATCAACATAGGCGATAGGTTAGGCACCACTTATACTATTGCCTATGCTCACTTCATCAATTAGGCGATAGGTTAGGTGCCGCCTATGTCAACATAGATGATGGCTTAGGCACCGCCTATATCAACATAGGCGATCGGTTAGGCGCCGCTTATACCATTGCCTATGCTCACTTCCTCACTTAGGTAATAGGTTAGGCGCCGCCTATGTCAATATAGGCGATCGCTTAGGCGCCGCCTATATCAATATAGGCGATAGGTTAGACTCCGCATATACCATTGCCTATGCTCACTTCCTCACTTAGGTGATAGGTTAGGCGTCACCTATATCAACATAGACGATAGGTTAGGTAATGCTTATACCATTGCCTATGATCACCACCTCACTTAGGCGATAGGTTAGGCCCCGCTTATGTCAACATTGGCAATGGCTTAGGCGCCGCCTATATCAATATAGGTGATAGGTTAGACGCTGCTTATACCATTGGCTATGCTCACTACCTCACTTAGGAGATAGGTTAGGCACCACCTATGTCAACATTGGCGATGGCTTAGGCGCCACCTATATCAACATAGGCGATAGGTTAGGTGCCGCGTATACCATTTCCTATGCTTTCTACCTCACTTAGGCGATAGGTTAGGCGCCACCTATGTCAACATAGGCGATGGCTTAGGCGCCTCCTATATCAACATAGGCGATAGGCTAAACGCCGCTTATACCATTGCCTATGCTCACTGCCTCACTTAGGCGATAGGTTAATCGCCGCCTATGTCAACATAGGAGATAGATTAGGAGCCTCTTATATCAACATAGACGATAGGCTAGGCGCCGCTTATACCATTGCCAACGCTCACTGCCTCACTTAGGCGATAGGTTAGGCGCCGCCTATGTCAACATAGGCGATGGCTTAGGTGCAGCCTATATCACCATAGGGGATAGGTTAGGCGCCTCTTACACCATTGCCTATGCTTACTTCTTTATATAGGCGATAGGTTAGGTGCCGCCTATGTCAACATAGGTGATGGCTTAGGCACCACCTATATCAACATAGGCGATAGGTTAGGTGCCGCTTATACCATTTCCTATGCTGACTGCCTTACTTAGGCAATAGGTTAGGCGCCGCCTATGTTAACATAGGCGAAGGCTTAGGCGCCGCCCATATCAATATCGACGATAGGTTAGGCGCCGCTTATACCTTTGCCTATGCTTACTACCTCACTTAGGCGATAGGTTAGGTGCTTCCTATGTCAACATAGTTGATGGCTTAGGCGCCGCCTATATCAACATAAGCGACAGGTTAGGCTCCGCTTATACCATTGCCTATGCTCACTACCTCACTTAGGTGATAGGTTAGGCACCACCTATGTCAACATAGGCGATGGCTTAGGCACTACCTATATCATCATAGGCGATAGGTTAAGCGCCGCTTATACCTCTCCCTATGCTCACTGCCTCACTTAGGCGATATGTTAGGCGCCGCCTATGTCAACATAGGCGATGGATTAGGCGCCGCCTATATCAACATAGACGATAGGTTAGGCGCCGCTTATACCATTGCCTATGCTCATAGCCTCACTTAGGTGATAGGTTAGGTGCCGCCTATGTCAACATAGGCGATGGCTTAGGCGCCGCCTATATCAATATAGGAAATAGGTTAGGCACCGCTTTTACCATTGCCTATGCTTACTGCCTTTCACAGACGATAGGTTAGGCGCCGCCTATGTCAAAATAGGCGATGGATTAGGCTCCGCCTAGATCAACATAGGCGATAGGTTAGGCGTCACTTATACCATTGCCTATGCTCACTGCCTCACATAGGCGATAGGTTAGGCGCCACCTATGTCAACATAGGCGATGGCTTAGGCGCCGCCTATATCGACATAGGCGATAGGTTAGGCGCCACTTATACTCTTGCCTATGCTCACTGCCTGACTCAGGCGATAACTTTGGCGCCGCCTATGTCAACATAGAAGATGACTTAGGCGCCGCCTATATTAACATAGGTGATAGGTTAGGCGTCGCTTATACCATTGCCTATGATCACTGACTCACTTAGGCGATAGGTTAGGCACCGCCTATGTCATCATAGGCGATTACTTAGGCGCCTCCTATATCAAAATAAGTGATAGGTTAGGCGCCGCCTATATCAACATAGGTGATAGGTTAGGCGCCGCTTATTCCATTGCCTATTCTCAATCCCTCACTTAGGAGATAGGTTAGGCGCCGCCTATGTCAACATAGGCGATGGCTTAGGCGCCGCCTTTATCAACATAGGCGATAGGTTAGGCGCCGCTTATACCATTTCCTATGCTCACTGCCTCACTTAGGCGATAGGTTAGGCGCCTCCTATGTCAACATAGGCGATGGCTTATGTGCCGCCGATATCAACGGAGGCGATAGGTTATGCGCCGCTTATAGCATTGCCTATGCGCACTGCCTCACTTAGGCGATAGGTAAGGCGCCGTCTGTGTGAACATAGGCGATGGCTTAGGCGCCTCTTATATTAACATAGGCGATAGGTTAGGTGCTGCTTAAACCATAGCCAATGCTCACTACCTACCATAGGCGATAGGTTAGGCGCCACCTATGTTATCATAGGCGATGGATTAGGCACCGCCTATATCGACATAGGTGATACGTTAGGCACCGCTTATACTATTGCCTATGCTCACTGCCTCACTTAGGCGATAGGTTATGTGCCACCTATGTCAACATAGGCGATGGCTTAGGCACCGCATATATAAACATAGGCGATAGGTTAGGCGACGATTGTACCATTTCCTTTGCTCACTGTCTTACTTAGGCGAAAGGTTAGGCGCAACCTATGTCAATATAGTCGATAGGTTAGGTGCCTCTTATCCCATTGCCTATGCTCACTGCCTTACTTAGGCGATAGGTTAGGCGCCGCCTATGTTACATAGACGATGGCTTAGGTGCCTCCTGAATCAACATAGGTTATAGGTTTGGCGCCGCTTATACCATTGCCTATGCTCACTGCCTGACTTAGGCGATAGGTTAGGCGTCGCCTATGTCAACATGGGCGATGGATTAGGTGCCACCTATATCAACATAGGTTATAGGTTAGGCGCTGCTTATACCATTTCCTAAGCTCACTAACTCACTTAGGCGATAGGTTATGCGCCGCCTATGTAAACATAGGTGATGGCTTAGGCGCCGCCTATATCAACATAGGCGATAGGTTCGGCGCCGCTTATACCATTGCCTATGCTCACTGCCTCACTTAAGCGATAGGTTAGGTGCCGCCTATGTCAACATAGGCGATGGCTTAGGCACCGCCTGTATCAACCTAGGCGATAGGATAGGCGCCACTTATACCATTGCCTATGCTTACTGCCTCACTTAGGCGATAGGTTAGGTGTCGCCTATGTCAACATAGGCGATCGCTAAGGCGCCGCCTATATCAACATAGATGATAGGTTAAGCCCCGCTTATACCATTGCCTATGCTCACTGCCTCACTTAGGCGATGGTTTAGGTGCCGCCTATATCAACATAGGCAATAGGTTGGGCGCCGCTTATACCATTGTCTATGATCACTGCCTCATTTAGGCGATAGGTTAGGCGCCGCCTAAGTCAATATAGGCGATGGCATAGGCGCTGCCTATATCAACATAGGCGATATGCTAGGTGCCGCTTATACCATGACTTATGCTCGCTGCATCACTTAGGAGATAGGTTAGGCACCGCCTATGTCAACATAGGCGATGGCTTAGGCGCCGCCGATATCAACATAGGCGATAGGTTAGGCACCACTTATACCAATTCATATGCTCATTGCCTCACTTTGGCGATAGGTTAAGCATTGCCTATGTCAATATAGGCGATGGATTAGGTGCCTTCTATATCAACATAGACGATAGGTTAGGCGCCGCTTATATCATTGCCTATGCTTTCAGCCTCACTTAGGAGATAGGTTAGGCGCCGCCAATGTCAACACAGGCGATGGCTTAGGCGCCGCCTATATCAACATAGGCGATAGGTTAGGCGCTGCTTATACAATTGCCAATGCTCACTGCCTCACTTAGGTGATAGGTTAGGCGCCGCTTATGTCAACATAGGCGATGGCTTAGGCGCCGCCTATATCAACATAGGCGATAGGTTAGATGCTGCTTATACTATTGCCTATGCTCACTGCCTCACTTAGGCGATAGGTTAGGCACCGCCTTTGTCAATATAGGCGATGACTTTGGCGCCGCCTATATCAACAATGGCTATAGGTTAAGTGCCACTTATACCATTGCCTATGCTCACTGCCTTACTTAGCGATAGGTTAGGCGCCGCCAATGTCAACATAGGCAATGGCTTAGGTGCCGCCAATATCAACATAAGCGATAGGTTAGGTGCCACTTATACCATTGTCTATGCTCATTGCCTCACTTTAGCGATAGGTTAGGCGCCGCCTATGTCAACATAGGCTATGGCTTAGGCACCGCCTATGTCAACATAGGCTATGGCTTAGGCACCGCCTATATCAAAATAGGCAATAGGTTAGGCGCCGCTTATACCATTGACTATGCTCACTACTTCACTTAGGCGATAGGTTAGGAACCGCCTATTTCAACATAGGAAATGGCTAAGGCGCTGCCTATATCAGTATAGGCGATAGGTTAGATACCGCTTAGACTATTGCCTATGCATATTGACTCACTTAGGCGATAGGTTAGGCGCCTCCAATGCCAAGATAGGCGATGGCTTAGGATCCATCTATATAAACATAGGCGATAGGTTAGGTGCTGCTTATACCATTTCCTATGCTCACTGCCTCACTTAGGCGATGGCTTAGGGGTCACCTATATAAACATAGGCGATAGGTTAGGTGCCGCTTATATCATTGCCTATGCTCACTGCCTAACTTGGGCGATAGGTGAGGTGCCACCTATGTCAACATAAGAGATAGCATAGGCACCATCTATATCAACATAGGCGATAGGTTAGGCATAGGCACCGCGTTACTCATAGTTAATAGAGAAGTAGAAACTACAAGGTGGACATAAACCTAACTTATTATTCTCTGTGATTAACCTTTACTATACAAATCATTCATTCGTTACTTGGGTATTATTAATTCATGCCTAAATCAAAACCCCCTTTTTCCATAGAGTTTTCGACCAACAGTCTACTAACAATTGCAACACTTAGTGACCAAGTATTTCCTGTGGGATTCGACACCCAACCTAGTTGGGTTCTATATTTGATAGTGACCGCTTACACTTTCTAACGAGAGCTGTAGTTTGGGCGTTATCAAATTTTGGCGCCGTTTCCGGGGAATACGGTTGTCAACTAAGTTTGTGATAGTTACTAGAACCTTTGGTCAAAGATTCTCGAATTTTACTTTTTGTTTGTTGTTTTTGTTTTGTTTAGGTTTGGTAGAGTGCATGCCAAATACACGAAGATCTTGTCAGCCATTATTACCTATAAATCCTGAACCACAACTTATTGGCAGAATGGATGCACAACGTGACTTTAAAAGAAGGGCTGCTCAATAGGAGCAGGCTAGGTTAGCTGTGTTGGCAGCTGCTCAAGTGCATCAACAGAATATTGATAACCCAGGTCGGGCAACAAATCCTGATGATGAGGACCTGGGTGATGATGAGTTACTTAATCCACGGCGTGCAGATGAGGTGGCAGCACCTGTGAACAGGAGAGATCATCAAGCTAGAATGATACCTGAATGCTGAGCTGTGCAGGCTCCTTTTGATGATGATGATGACGATCTGGATGGGGTGGTGCCACAGGGGCTATTATTCCTCCGCCCTTGGCACCCGGAGCTAAGTTCAATATCACTAGCACCATGATTCAGTTATTTCAACTTAAAGGGTTATTTGGTGGACTTGCAGGCGATGATCCGAATATGCATCTGATCAACTTTATCTCAACATGCAAGTCGTTTGACAATCCAGGAGTTGGACAGAATGCAATTCGACTGCGCTTATTTCCATTGTCTCTATCTGGAGAGGTAACTCTATGGTTGAACGGGCTAACTCCTGATTCTATTACTAATTGGAGGCAACTGAAAGATGCTTTCCTAGAAAAATTCTTTTCGCCATCCAAAAGAGCATAATTAAGAGATGAGATCAACAATTTTCAACAGCTTCCAACTGAAGCTCTCCACAAAACATGGGAGAGGTTCAAGAAGAAGCTTATGCGGTGCCCAAACCATCCGATGACCAATATCCACTTGATGGAGATATTATACAGGTCTTTGAATTCGGTGACTAAGCCAGTGGTTGATAATGCTGCAGGTGGGTCATTCATGGACCTTACTTTTATTGAGGCAAGTGATATTCTAGATCGTATGACAAAGCAGAGTAGAGCTTGTCATACCAGGGATTCTGAGGTAGCAAGCTCTACTGTATCTATTGGCTTGACGGCAGAACAAAGGCGAAGAGAAGAGGAACGTGACCAGGATATGGCTCACATGAAAATGCAGATAGATCTTCTTACCAAGCATTTATTATCCGGGAAGACCGAAAAGGTTAAGGCCGTTGTATCACAGGGAAGAGATGAATCCGATTCTGAGGAAGAAGCAAATTATTTGAATAATCAGGGGGGTTTCTGAGGCAATACCCAAGGAAACCAAGGTCGGAACTATTATGATAAATATGGATACAAGAATAAGACTGACAGGAGAGGTTTGTATGTTTCTCCTGGAAATCATGAGGCCGCGACATCTAGCTTTGGGAAGATGTCCATGGAAGATATGATGGCTAAGCTGTTGAAAGGAGTGGAGGCAACCAACACGGGAGTAACGGAGGTAAAAAATGATTTGTCCTCAATAAATCAATTGGTTGATTCACATTCCACTTCAATAAAACAGTTGGAACAACAATTGAGTCAACTATCAGCGACACTCAATCAAAGAAAAGCTGGCACCCTACCTAGCGACATCGTGCAAAATCCAAGGAATGATGGATCATGTATGGATATTACTACCAGGAGTGGTAAGGTGTTGGAAAATCCATCCAAAGGCAAGAAGGTGGTTGATAATACAGAAGAGAATGTGATTAAAGTAGATTATGATGATTCTGTAGAAGCTGAAAGTCAAAACGTTCATGACACTACACTTAGACGTCACCAGCCTGAAAAGATTGATAATTTGAAACATGATAAAAAGGAAGTGGTGGAGAAAACTATTCCCCTTCCACCACCACCTTTTCCTCAGAGACTAAAGAAGAAAGCTGATGACACCAGATTCAGTAAATTCATGACTATGTTGAAGCAGCTGACTATTAATGTTCCTTTGGTGGAGGCGCTGGAACAGATGCCTGGGTACGCTAAATTCATGAAGGACCTTTTGACAAAGAAGAAGGCAGTAAGCTATGAGCTGGCAGTAAGCTATGAGCTGGCAGATAATGTTCATCATTGCAGTGCAATTGCTACAAGATTGTTAGTTCAGATGAAGGCAGATCCTGGTGCTTTCACTATTCCTTGCATGGTTGGATCTTTGGATTTGACTAAGGCATTGTGCGATTTGGGAGCTAGCATCAATTTGATGCCGCTATCTATTTACAGAAAGTTGGGGTTGGGTGATCCTACACCAACCAATATGCGGCTCGTGATGGCAGATAGGTCGGTAAAATGACCTGTTGGTATCTTATATGATGTATTGGTGAAGGTTTCCACCTTCATTTTTCCTGCAGACTTTGTTATTTTGGATTGTGAGGTGGATTCTGAAGTTCCCATAATCTTGGGGCATCCTTTCCTTGCAACAGGAAGTGTGCTTATTGATTTAAGAGCTAATGAGCTTTTATTTCAGATGAATGACGAAGTGGTCCATTTTGATGTATGCAAATCAATGAAGCAGCCCAAAGATATGAATGTGTTCTCTATAGCTGATGTTTATTATGAAGATGAGAAAGAATTATCTGTAGAGAAACAACTTATTGTTGATCTATTGGCTGATGTGCTTATATATTTTGAGCGTAAGGATGTTGAGGAGTATGAAGAAACTATTTGTGCTCTAACAGGAATGGGGTCATATTCTCATGCTCCTAAGAAGCTGGACCTTGATCTTAAGAATCGACCTTCACCATCAGCAAAGCCATCCATTGAAGAACCACCAGTGCTAGAATTGAAAGAGCTGCCCAACCACCTGAAGTATGCATTTTTGGGAAGTGGTGATACACTTCCGGTTATTGTTACGGCTGATTTAGGTGAACAACATGTAGCGACTCTCATCTCTGTTCTACAAAAGTACAAGAGAGCCATTGGTTGGACTATTGCTGATATCATTGGTATCCCTCCTGGGATATGTATCACAAGATTCAGCTCGAAGATGATTGTGTGCCCACAATTGAGCATCAACATCGTTTGAATCCACCTATGCAAGAGGTGGTGAAGAAAGAAATTATTAAGTGGTTAGATGCTGGGGTGGTGTATCCAATCTCCGATAGTAAATGGTTGAGTTCGATACAATGTGTGCCCAAGAAAGGGGGCATGACGGTAGTCGCAAACGAAAAGAATGAGCTAATTCCACTCAGACCTGTCACAGGGTGGAGAGTGTGCATGGACTACCAGAAGCTGAATTCGTGGACGCTAAAGGATCACTTCCCAATGCCATTCATGGACCAAATGCTTGATCGATTGGCAGGGAAGGGATGGTTTTGTTTCTTAGATGGTTATTCCGGCTATAATCAGATCTTCATTGCTCCTGAAGATCAAGAGAATACAACTTTTACATGCCCGTATGGTACGTTTTCTTTCAAACGTATGCCATTTGGGTTATGTAACGCACCTGCCACTTTTTAGTGTTGTATGATATCTATTTTTCTTATATGGTTGAAGACACCTTGGAGGTGTTCATGGACGATTTTTTAGTAGTAGGTGAGTCGTTTGAATCATGCTTGGTAAATCTGAATATGGCGTTGCAGAGATGTGTTGAATTCAACTTGGTGCTAAACTGGGAGAAGTGCCATTTTATGGTGAAAGAAGGCATTGTTCTTGGGCATTAAGTCTCTGAAAGAGGAATTGAGGTAGATCAAGCCAAGATTGAAGTTATCGAGAAACTACCACCTCCAATTTCTGTAAAGGGAGTTCGTAGTTTCCTCGGTCATGCAAGTTTTTATCGGAGGTTTATTAAAGACTTCTCTAAGATTGCTAGTCCATTATGCAAAATTTTGGAAAAGGATGCAAAGTTCGACTTTTGTGAAGATTGCTTGAAGGCATTTGAATGCCTCAAAGGGAAGCTAGTTGAATCTCCTATTATTGTAGCACCCGATTGGTCTCTACCGTTTGAAGTGATGTGTGATGCAAGTGGGGAAGCTTTGGGTGTTGTACTTGGTCAGAAAAGAGAAAGACAATTTCATCCAATATACTATGCGAGCAAGGCCTTGAATGGAGCCCAGAAGAACTATACCGTCACAGAACAAGAGCTTCTAGCAGTTGTTTATGATTTTGAAAAGTTCCGTGCTTACTTGTTGGGAACCAAAGTAGTGGTTCATACAGATCATGCGGCTCTGAGATATTTAATGGAAAAGAAGGATGCTAAGACAAGGGTAATTCGGTGGGTGTTATTGCTTCAAGAATTTGATTTCGAGGTAAAGGATAGAAAAGGTTGCAAAAACCAAGTAGATGATCATCTATCTAGGCTTGAGAGTGAGCATATAGCGCAACCCGACCATGAGATTGATGATGCATTTCCCGACGAAGAGATTCTAGCCACTATGGTGGAAGACTTACCGTGGTATGCAGACTTTGCGAACTATGTGGTAAGTAAAGTGATGCCTGAAAATCTCTCCTTTCATCAAAAGAGAAAGTTCATGCATGATGTGAAACACTACATCTGGGATGAACCGCATCTTTTTTGACGATGTGCTGATGGTGCTATTAGGCGATGCATCTCTGATGTGGAGGTGCCTAGCATCTTGGAAGCAAGTCATGCTTCCTAAGTTGGGGGTCACCATGCAGGTGATCGGATAGCCAGGAAGGTATTGCAAAGCGGCTATTATTGGTCTTCATTATTCAAGGATGCATATGATTTTTTGAGAAGATGTGATCAGTGTCAGAGGAAAGGCGTGATTTCAAAGCACCATGAGATGCCCATGTCTAAAATTCTTGAAATAGAGCTATTTGATGTATGGGGTATTGATTTCATGAGCCCATTTGTGAATTCGTTTGGGATGAAATATATCCTAGTTGCTGTGGATTATGTATCCAAATGGGTCGAAGCGGTGATGTTAGGCGTATTTACACGCCTAAAGCACCTTAATGTACCCATATTTTAGCTAAGTTTTGAGGACAAAATATATAATTCCAACACATTTAGTCCTTTTTCCTGTAAGTGAGCTAACCAACATGATTAGCAAGATTTCAGGTATTTATGATGAAGATTTCAGCATTTTATGGACTGTTGGACGCCAAAGGAAACTTCACGTAAGAAGAAATGCAGCTTCTGGAAACTTGTGGACCGAAAGTGATGCATGGAGAACTTGTCCCGGGCAAAAACAGCATTTCTAAAGTCTTGGGGGATCAGCAGTAACTTAGTAGGATTAGGAAAAGTATGCAGTAACCCAGTAGGACTAGGACAAGGATAATAACCCTATTTCAGTAGGACTAGGACAAGGATGTTATAAAAACCCTATGATGCTGAATTTTTCAGCATTCACTCATTGAGTTATTCATTAATTCGAAGCTTTGATTATTCACTCATTCATTAATTCAAGTTTTTTTCATTCAATTTCCGCTCCTAATTCACGTTACAATTGTTAACAGAGAAAAACGCTAACTCGTGGGAAACACCAAGAGGAAAAACGTCAACCTTGTTGTGACGCCACACCCCTCTCAAACGTGAGATCATTCTAGTTTTGATATGATGATGATGTTTATTGTGATCTCCATTGCGCTCATGAGTAGATAAACTTCTCTGTTAGGGTTATGGAAGCCTTATGATATACTATCTATTGCTATGAGTTTGTGAATTCTTGATACGTATGCTGCTTATATCATTACTCTCTTCATCTTAATTGAATTCTTGTGGTTGCAAACATATAGAATACGCCAGTATAGCATTAACTTGTTCGAAAGAAAAGTTACATGTCTGGAAAAGAGAGAATGGCAAGGAAATAGGGCTACCAACCCCTGTTTAAAAGTTAGTGTCGTAACTGGACTAACCTGTTGGAGAATTCGTACCATTAGTATACGCTTTAAGCTCGAAAGTGTTAAAGTGATATAATCCTTGATGGTCGAAAGACACTAGGATTTACCATAGAATACGAATCTCTATAAGCGCATGCATGTATGAATTCCTCATAACTCATAACCAATAGATACGTAAAACTCATAAGGTGGACATAACCCTAACTTACAATTCTCATTGATTAAAACCTACTAAACATTCAATTTTTCTTTGTTACTTTGTTACTCTTAATTCACGCTACAATTAAATCCCCCCTTTTTCGTAGAATTTTCGATCAACAGTCTACTAATCGTTGCATACTTAGTGACCAAGTATTCCATGTGGGATTCGACACCCAACCCAGTTGGGTTCTATATTTGACAACGACCGCTTACACTCTTACGAGAGCTGTAGTTTGAGCGTTATCAAATTTTGGCGCCGCTGCCGGGGAATACAGTTGTCAACTAAGTTTGTGATAGTTACTAGACCATTTGGTAAAAAATTCTCAGATTTTACTTTTAGTTGTTGTTTTTGTTTTATTCAGGTTTGTTTGAGTGCATGCCAAACACTCGAAGTTCAGGTCAACCGTTATTACCCATAAATCCTGAACCTCAACTTATTGGCAGAATGGATGCACAACGTGACATTGAAAGAAGGGCTGCTCAACAGGAGAAGGCTAGATTAGCTGCGTTGGCAGCTGCTCAAGTGCATCAACAGAATATTGATAACCCAGGTCAAGAAACAAATTCTGATGATGAGGACCTGAATGATCATGAGTTACTGAATCCTAGGCATACTGATGAGGTGGCGGCACCTATGCACAGGAGAGGTCATCAAGATAGAATGAGACCTGACTGCCGAGCTGTGCAGGCTCTTTTTGATGATGACGATGACGATCTTGATGGAGCTGGTGCCACAGGGGCTATTATTCCTCCCCCCTTGGCACCTGGATCCAAGTTCAATATCACTAGCACCGTGATTCAGTTATTGCAGCTCAAGGGGTTATTTGGTGGACTCGCAGGAGATGATCCGAATATGCATCTGATCAACTTTATTTCAACATGCAAGTCGTTTGACAATCCAGGAGTTGGGCAGAATATAATTTGGCTGCGCTTATTTCCATTTTCTCTGTCTGGGGAGGCAACTCTATGGTTGAACGGGCTAACTCCTGATTCTATTACTAATTGGAGGCAACTTAAAGACGCTTTCCTAGAAAGATTCTTTCCGCCATCCAAGAGAGCCCAATTACGGTATGAGATCAGCAATTTTCGACAGCTTCCACCTGAAGCTCTCCATGAAACATGGGAGAGGTTCAAAAAGAAGCTTATGCGGTGCCCAAATCATCATATGACCAATGTCCACTTGATGGAGATATTATACAGGTCTTTGAATTCAGTGACTAAGCCAGTGGTTGATAATGCTGCAGGTGGGTCATTTATGGACCTTACTTTTGTTCAGGCAAGTGATATGTTAGATCGTATGACAAAGCAAAGTAGAGCTTGGCATACCAGAGATTCAGAGGTAGCAAGCTCTACCATATCTATTGGCATGACTGCAGAACAAATGCGAAGCGAAGAGGAACGTGATCAAGATATGGCGCACATGAAAACACAGATGGATCTTCTTACCAAGCATTTATTATCAGGGAAGACCAAAAAAGTAAAAACGGTTGCGTCAAAAGGAAGAGACGAATCCGATTCTGAGGAAGAAGCTAACTACTTGAATAATAGGGGGGTTTCCGAGGCAATGCCCAAGGAAACCATGGTCGGAACTATTATGATAAATCTGGAAACAAGGACCGTAATCAAGGTAGTTTGAAGAATAAGACTGGCAGGAGTGGTTTGTATATTCCTCCTGGAAATCGTGAGGCCGTGACATTTGGTTCGGGGAAGATGTCTATGGAAGATATGATGGAAAAGCTGCTGAAAGGAGTGGAGGCAACTAATACGGGAGTGAATGAGGTAAAGAACGATTTGTCTTCAATAAATCAATTGGTTAACTCACATTCCACTTCAATAAAACAGCTGGAGCAGCAATTGAGTCAACTTTCAGCGGCATTCAATAAAAAAAAAGCTGGAACACTACCTAGAGACACAGTGCAAAATCTGAGGAATAATGGATCGTGTATGGCTATTACTACCCGAAGTGGTAAAGTGTTGGAAAATCCATCCAAGGACAAGCAGGTGGTTGATGATATGGCAGAGAATGTTGATGAAACAGAGTTTGAAGATGCCGTAGGAGCTGAAGTGAGTGCTCATGATGTTACACCTAGACGTCATCGTCCTGAAAAGAATGATAATCGAAAGCAAGATAAAAAGGAAGTGGTGGAGAAAACGATTCCTCTTCCACCACCACCTTTTCCTCAGAGACTGAAGAAGAAGGCTGATGACACTCCTAAAAAGGTTGATAATCGGAAGCAAGATAAAGAGGAAGTGGTGGAGAAAATAATTCCCCTTCCACCACCACCTTTTCCGCAGAGACTGAAGAAGAAAGCTGATGATACTAGGTTCAGTAAATTCATGACCATGTTGAAGCAGCTAACTATTAATGTTCCGTGGTGGAGGCGCTGGAACAGATGCCTGGGTATGCTAAATTCATGAAGGACCTGTTGACAAAGAAATGGGCACCAAGTTATGAGCTGGCAGATAATGTTCATCATTGCAGTGCAATCGCTACAAGATCGCTAGTACAGAAGAAGACAAATCCTGGTTCTTTTACTATTCCTTGCACGATTGGATCTTTGGATTTTGCTAAGGCGTTGTGCGATTTGGGAGCTAGCATCAATTTGATGCCGCTATCTATTTACAGAAAGTTGGGGTTGGGTGATCCTACACCAACCAATATCCGGCTCGTGATGGCAGATAGGTCGGTAAAATGACCTGTTGGTATCTTATATGATGTATTGGTGAAGGTTTCCAACTTCATTTTTCCTGCAGAATTTGTTATTTTGGATTGCGAGGTAGATTATGAAGCTCCCATAATCTTAGGACGCCATTTCCTCGCAACTGGAAGTGTGCTTATTGATTTAAGAGCTAATGAGCTTTTATTTCGGCTGAATGACGAAGTGGCCCATTTTGATGTATGCAAATCGATGAAGCAGCCTAGAGATATGGATGTGTTCTCTGTACCTGAGGTTTACTATGAGGATGAGAAAGATTTATCTGTAGAGAAGCAGCTTACTGTTGAGCCATTGTCTACTGTGCTGTTGAATTTTGAGCGTGAGGAGGTTGAAGAATATGAAGAAACCGTTTGTTCTCTAACAGGAATAAGGTCCTATTCTCATGCTCCTAAGAAGCTGGACCTTGATCTTAAGAATCAACCGTCACCAACAGCGAAGACTTCCATTGAAGAGCCACCAGTGCTAAAATCCAAAGAGCTCCCCAGTCACCTAAGGTATGCGTTCTTGGGAAGTGGAAATACACTTCCGGTGAGTGTTGCGGCTGATTTAGGTGAACAGCACGTAGAGGCTCTCATATCTTCTCTGAAGAGGTACAAGAGAGCCATTGGTTGGTCTATTGATGATATAATTGGTATCCCACCTGGGATATATATGCACAAGATGCATCTCAAAGAAGATTGCATGCCCACAATTAAGCATCAGTGTCGTCTAAATCCATTCAGAAAACGATGCACCAAATATCTCGATTAAGTCTAAGTAATCGAGATAACTATGTCGTGACGCGATAATAAATCAAGCTCTTGGTGGGAGGCAACCCATCGTTTTTAATTGTTTTTGTTGTTTTTGTATTCCTAGGAGTTTGTCGAGCCACGACCAAAACTAAGGCGCTTGGTGGGTGGCAACCTATCTTTCTAATCGTTTTTGTTGTTTTTGAATAAGTGTAGGAGCAAGAGGTGTAAAGGAGAAGATTGGTTTCAAATTTTGATTTGGAAGTATTGTATGTTGAAGGTGGTAAGTTAGGAATGAAGAAGAAAAAGGCTATGGGTTAGGCATTGCCTATGAAAATATAGGCAAAGAACAAGGCAAGGCCTATGTAAATCTAGGCCACAAACAAGGCAAGGCCTATGCTATGGCCCAAGCTCTCGAATTCTACAATGCCATGGCATAGGCGCCGCCCATACCTAACAATGCCATAGGATAGGCGCCGCCTATGCAAAAGCCTTTTGTCTCTGAATCTAGAATGCCATGGCATAGGCGCCGCCTATGCCTAACAATGCCATAGCATAGGCGCCGCCTATGCTCAACAAGGCTTTGCAAAAGGCGCCGCCTATGCCAAGAATAGGCAAAGCATTAGGCGCCGCCCATGGTTACTTTTGGTCTCCAAATCCGATTCCAAATGGGTTAAAACCCGACCCAAGCTTGTCCTATAAATAGAACCGTAGTCTTAGAACAAAATTGCATTGCAAATTCAACCTAAGCGCCACCTACCTCTCCAAAATCTCTTAAAAATTTTCTTTTTGCTCTTTTAACTTTGCAAGAACATCTTCCGAGGCCATCAACCAATCTTAGGTAAATGGCACCAAAAGGTTGACCAGGAAAAGAAAAAACGTCCACCTCACAGAAAGGTCAGAAAAGGGGAAGAAAAGAGCAAGATGAATCCTCCTCTCTGCAAATACCTCGAATGACAATGTGAAGGACAACTCTGGTAATGACGACTCTGATGATGATTCCGACG
This sequence comes from Capsicum pubescens, assembly GCA_030864215.1. Lineage (NCBI taxonomy): Eukaryota > Viridiplantae > Streptophyta > Magnoliopsida > Solanales > Solanaceae > Capsicum > Capsicum pubescens. Next base: position 51,135,531 of record CM061544.1, read on the forward strand.
CAGGGGGTTTGACCCCAGACATAGAAAAAGAGTTCGACTAATCAGGTTTTCATTACTTATTTCCACTGAGGGCAGTGTGTCCCGTCTAAGTGTGGGGTGAGGGTATTTGTATGCTGTAGCGTACTTCTTTGCCTGCATTTATTCTCGTTTGTAGTTAAATTTTTTGATTTTTAGATTTTTTTAGATTTTTCATGAAATTGTTCTGATAGGCGGCATGGTATTATGACAAGAGTTTGTGCTAAAATCATTGCTATTGAGACGTTTAGGATCTAAGTGTGACTCACTGTGTGATATTTGTGTGGTTTAATTCATTCATATGTTAGGTCAAGAGTCTATACTGCTCCCAATAAAGTTGACCATGTGCCTTGTGTGTGTGTGAGATTATAGTATATTCTGTGTTTGTGGTTGATGCAAGAACTTGCCTAGTGTGTATGTAAAGAAAAATAAAGAGTGCAAGTTTAGGAGATGATTTAGGCATTTCTTTGGCAACCTGTATTTGTTTACCTTCCTTTTACCTACCCATGGACATTATCTTAGTTAACCCCCTTTGAACCTTTAGCCATTTTCTTTGACAGCCTCATATGTAAGCCTAATCCATTTTTTTTCAAGACCATAATTTGATCCAAATTCCTAAGTGCTTTAAATTGTAAAGTCATGTGACAAAATAAGAGGAAATTGGGTGAGAGTGATGCCTTAGAGTGTATTGGTACTTGAATTTGTTATGAAAAAGAGTGGCTATCATAGAGGTGTGTTATAAAAAAAAAGAAAAAGAAAAGAAAAGAAAAGAAAAAGAAATAATGAAAAGAAAAAGAAATAGAAAAACAAAAAGATAAATTGTGTTTATGATTAAATAAAAAGATAGTTATGCTTGAATGGAAAAATAGGTGAAAAGGCTTGATAGATGAAAGAAAGGTAGCAGGGTTGATTAAAAGAGAGTGTTAATGGCATAATGTGATGTATTAAAGCGCTTAGGAACATAGTCACTATTTCTGGCCAAAATAGTCCTACCCGTCCCTTAGCCTACATTACAACCTGTAAAAGACCTAATTGATCTTAAGCTTAACATTCTAATATTAGTAGAGCATTACACTAAGGGCAAGCCTATGGTCACCAGCTGCAACATATGAATTCTTTGTGAGAGTGAGAGCAAGGATAATCTTATACCCATGTTTTGAAAAATGAAATACTTGTGAGTAATTATGGGTGATATATTGTGAGACACACATGGTTGATGAGTTTTGGGTAGTCTTGTATGATTCTTTGTGCCTTAACTTGTGGATACGAATTAACCATCATTACGAGTCTATGTTGGAGGTTGAATTGTTTCTAGTAGTGATCAGAAAACTACTCTTTGCTGATAATTGTCGTGCCCGTCTTAATGAATATTTTGTGTTACTGCTGTGATTTCTAGTAAGATGATTGCATGGACGTAATATTTTTTTCGAGGACAAACAAAGCTTTAAGTGTGGGGTGTTGATGTTGGGCGTATTACACGCCTAAAGCACCTTAATGTACCCATATTTTAGCTAAGTTTTGAGGACAAAATATATAATTCCTACACTTTTAGTCCTTTTTCCTGTAAGTGAGCTAACCAACGTGATTAGCAAGATTTTAGGTATTTATGATGAAGATTTCAGCATTTTATGGACTGTTGGACGCCAATGGAAACTTCACATAAGAAGGAATGCAGCTTCTGGAAACTTGTGGACTGAAAGTGATGAATGGAGAACTTGTCCCGGGCAAAAACAGCATTTCTAAAGACTTGGGGGATCAGCAGTAACTTAGTAGGATTAGGACAAGTATGCATTAACCCAGTAGGACTAGGACAAGGATAAAAACCCTATTTCAGTAGGACTAGGACAAGGATGTTATAAAAACCCTATGATGCTGAATTTTTCAGCATTCGCTCATTGAGTTATTCATTAATTCGAAGCTTTTGATTATTCACTAATTCATTAATTCAAGTCTTTTTCATTCAACTTCCGCTCCTAATTCACGTTACAATTGTTAACAGAGAAAAACGCTAACTCGTGGGAAACACCAAGAGGAAAAACGTCAACCTTGTTGTGACGCCACACACCTCTCCAACGTGAGATCATTCTAGTTTTGATATGATGATGATGTTTATTGTGATCTCCGTTGCGCTCATGAGTAGCTAAACTTCTCTGTTAGGGTTATGGAAGCCTTATGATATACTATCTATTTCTATGAGTTTGTGAATTCTTGATACGTATGCTGCTTATATCATTACTCTCTTCATCTTAATTGAATTCTTGTGGTTGCAAACATATAGAATACGCCAGTACAACATTAACTTGTTCGAATGAAAAGTTACATGTCTGGAAAAGAGAGAATGACAAGGAAATAGGGCTACCAAGCCCTGTTTAAATTTAGTGCCGTAACCGGACTAACCTCTTGGAGAATTCGTACCATTAGTATACGCTTTAAGCTCGAAAGAGTTAAAGTGATATAATCCTTGATGGTCGAAAGACACTAGGATTTACCATAGAATACGAATCTCTATAAGCGCATGCATGTATGAATTCCGCATAACTCATAGCCAATAGATACGTAAAACTCATAAGGTGGACATAACCCTAACTTACAATTCTCATTGATTAAAACCTACTAAACATTCCATTTTTCTTTGTTACTTTGATACTCTTAATTCACGCTACAATTAAATCCCCCCTTTTTCATAGAATTTTCGATCAACAGTCTACTAATCGTTGCATACTTAGTGACCAAGTATTCCCTGTGGGATTCGATACCCAACCCAGTTGGGTTCTATATTTGACATTGACCGCTTACACTCTTACGAGAGCTGTAGTTTGAGCGTTATGAAGTGGTAGCACTGGCTGATAATGAAGGTAAGAGTGTTGTAGCATTCTTAAAGAGAAATATCTTCTCTCATTTTGGGGTACCACGTACCATCATAAGCGATGGAGGATCACACTTTTGCAACAAGCTGTTCAGAGCTGTGTTGGTGAAATATGGGGTCAAGCAACATAAGGTAGCTACACCTTACCACCCACAAACTAGTTGGCAGGTAGAGATTTCTAATCGGGAGATCAAGTTGATCCTTGCTAAGACTGTAAATGCTAGTAGGAAGGATTGGTCCCGAAAGCTGGATGATGCCTTATGGGCTTATAGGACTGCGTTCAAGACACCAATTGGTATGTCACCTTACCAACTAGTTTATACGAAGGCTTTTCACTTTACAATAGAGCTCGAACATAAAGCGTTGTGGGCGTTGAAGCGGCTTAACCTGAATTGGGATGATGCTATTAATCTGAGATTGGAATAGCTGAATGAGATGGATGAATTCCGTCTACACGCGTATGAAAGCGCAGACCTCTACAAGGAATGGATGAAAAAGTATCATGATCGGAGGATTATCCAACGAAACTTACAGAAGGGTGATTTGGTACTTCTTTTCAACTCCAGACTGAAGCTATTTCCAGGCAAGTTGAAGTCTAGATGGTCTGGTCCATTTAAAATTATCCAAGTCTACTCGTCTGGAGTAGTAGAGTTAGAAAACAATGATGGTGGTGTCTTTAAGGTGAATGGCCAACGAGTGAAGCCATATATCGGTCTACTTGACTCGATAAAATGTATAGCCACCGTCTATCTAGATGAAGTCTAAAGTAATCGAGATAACTATGTCGTGCCGCGATAATAAATCAAGCGCTACATGGGAGGCAACCCATCATTTTTAGTAGTTTTGTTTTACTAGGAGTTTGTTTTTGTTAAATAAAAATCCAAAAAGAAGAGTCGAGCCACGACCAAAACTAAGGTGCTTGGTGGGAGACAACCTATTCGTCTAATCATTTTCTTGTTGTTTTTGATTAAGTGTAGGTGAAAGATGTATAAATAAGGACATTGGTCCTAAAATTTTGATTTGAAAGTGAGCCATGCTAAGGGTGGTAAGCTAGGAATGATGGAGCAAATGCTATTGGTTAGGCATTGCTTATGCTAATCTAGGCAATGGATAAGGCAAGGCCTATGCTAATCTAGGCAATGGACAAGGCAAGGCCTATACCATTGCCTATGCTCACTGCCTCACATAGGCAACGTACAAGGCATTGCCTATGAAAATCTAGGCAATACCATAGGCGCCGCCTATGTAAATCTAGGCAGTACCATAGGCTCCGCCTATGCCATTGCCTATGCTCATTGTTTCAACAAGGCATTGGCAAAGGCGCCGCCTATGCCCAACTAGGCATTGACAAAGGCGCTGCCTATGCTAAGCATAGGCAAAGCATTAGGCGCCGCCTACTTATGACTTTTTGTCTCCTAACCCAATTTTACATGGATCAAACCCGACCCATGGCTTAGTCTATAAATAGATCTTCAACCTTAGAACAAAATTCACTTGTTTGCTCAACCTAGGCGCCGCCTAAGATTCCCAAATCTCTCAAAATTTTTCTTTTTGCTCATCTAATCTTGCAAGATCATCTTCCCGAACCATCACCAAGTAAGTTATTCTTTTATATTCCGTAGTTGTTGTAATACTACGTTTATAATGGTATTTTAGATTTTGAAGTGGTGTTTGGTGATAAGAATATGATTGGTTTGTTATGATACATCTAGATTGAGTAAAAGAATACGTGTGGGTGTTCTTGACTTTGTTCCGACTTGTACTTGATTGTTATACACTATCATATTTTTATGGAGTCGAAATTGTGAAGTTAATGCGTAATCGTGAAAGTTGAAAACTTGAATGTTTGAATGACTCGTTCATTGAGATAACGATCATGATTGACCACGAGCATAAGATGTTGTGATTATTTCTCTGCAATAACTTGATACGATCTCTATGTGGTAGTCTTATTCAAGAAGTGCATTAATCCAAACATGAAAGGATATTCAAAGATTACATGAAAGTATGACTGTGCTAAACATGTTGTTGGAACATATCGCCTAAATGTATGTCGATGAAGTCTGAGTAATCGACATCACTCACTTAATTAGTCTGTGCTAACAAATTAAGTGTGGGGTGGTGCCATTACTGTTTGTTTTTTGATTGAATCTTCTGAGATGAAGCTAACATGACTCTATTTTAATCTCAGGTAGAATGGCCCCAAAAGGACGACAAGGAAAAGAAAAAGTGTCCACCTCGCAGAAAGGTCAGAAAAGGGGAAGAAAAGATTAAGCTGAGTCCTCCTCTCTACAAATACCTCAACGCACTTTTGGGATAAAGTGGGTCCTAGAGGAGGAAGGAAAGGAGTGGTACAAGAACAAAAAAGTAAAAAAATATGTTCACGTGGATTTGATGCAAAAAGAGAGTCTAGCAAAGAGAGAGCCCCGCATTTTGGCTAAAATCATGGCACTAAATCTTGATTTCATTTTCCGAGATATGGGGGAATGAAATCTTGATCTAACGTGAGAGTTTTATGCTAATTGGTCCCCAAAGACTACCGGAAGTGAAGTAAAGATTCGGGACCAAGTCTTGCAACTGAATGCGGAGTTCTTCAACTCTTTTCTGGGCCTTCCATCTGTGGATCCATCACCGCTCAAGGAGATTTATCATAGACCTCCCTACAGGACAATCAGACACACACTGTGCGGAATAAGGTCTATGGCCCGGTGGATTCATCACAAAGATAACGGTCGGCACAATACCTTCCCGTATGCTTTCTTGAACAGAGAAGCTCGTATATGGTTGAGGATAGTCAACTCTTGCCTGATTCCTGGGACACAGTACACAAAGATCACACGTGATAGAGTATGCTTGGTGTATGCTTTGATGACTAATATTCCCATCAACATCGGTGCGGTTATACGATCGTCAATGCGTAAGGCTAGGCTGCACAAAAGGTCCCATTTCAGCTTTGGAAATTTCTTGACTGTGATCTTAAGGAAGGAGCACATTGAAGAGGAACCTACAAATCATAAGCTTCCACACAACCCGAAGAAGGTTGATCTTACGAAAGTTAAAGAGCCTGAAACTGGTCATGGCATCAACCTTACCACTGCAGAAAGACATGCTCGGGATGAAAGTTTCTTTCGCCATCTATATAGCATGACTCGATTCACCATGATGAGTGGGGGTCGGGTTCCGACTGATGCAGAGCTTCAGCAGTTGGATTATGACTACCCGATAAATAAGCATGCACGGGCTATGTGTGGAGTAGGGGTACATTTTGAGGAACCTCTCGATGATGACGTGCCGACTGACGACAATCGCCGACTGCCAGACTCAGACGTGGAGGACAACTCTGATGATGACGACTCTGATGATGATTCAGACGCAGGGGGTATGACCCCAGACATAGAGGAAGAGTCCGACTAATCAGGTTGTCCTTATTTATTTTCCACTGAGGGCAGTGTGTCCATTCTAAGTGTGGGGTGCTGGTATTTGTATGCTGTATGGTACTTCTTTGCCTACATTTATTCTTGTTTTGCTAATTAGTCGTAATTAGTTAGTTAAGTTTTCATTTTTTTTATATTTTGCATGAAATTGTTCTGATAGACGGTATGGTATTATAACAAGAGTTTGTGCTAATTCATTACTATTGAGACATTTAGGCTCTAAGTGTGACTCACTGTGTGATAATTGTGTGGTTTAATTCATTCATCTGTTGGGTCAAGAGTCAATACTGCTCCCAATAAAGTTGACCATGTGCCTTGTGTGTGTGAGGTTATAGTATATTCTGTGTTGTGACTGATGCTAGAACTTGCCTGGTGTGTGTGTAAAGAGAAATAAAGAGTGTGAGTTTAGGAGATGATTTAGGCATTTCTTTGGCAGCCTGTAATTGTTTACCTTCTTTTTACCTAACTTTGTACATTATCCTAGTGAACCCCCTTTGAGCCTTTAGCTATTTTCTTTGACAACCTCATATGTAGCCTAATCCATTTTTTTTCAAGACCATAATTTGATTCAAATTCCTAAGCGCTTTAAATTGTAGAGTCATGTGACAAAATAAGAGGAAATTGGGTGAGAGTGATGCCTCAGAGTGTATTGGTACTTGAAATTGTTGTGAAAAGGAGTGGCTATCATAGAGGTTTTTTATAAAACAAAAAAAAAGAGAAAAGAAAAGAAAAAAAAATGAAAAAAAAAGAAAAAGAAATAGAAAAATAAAAAGATAGTTGTGTTTATAATTGAATAACAAAATAGGTGAGAAGGGGTGGTAGATGAAAGGAAAGTAGAGGGGTTGTTTAAAAGAGAGTGTTAATGACATAACGTAGTGTATTAAAGCGCTTAGGGAACATAGTCACTATTTCTGGCCAAAATAGTCCTACCTATCCCTTAGCCTACATTACAACCTGTAAAGACCTATTTGATCCTAAGTTTAGCATTCCGATATTAGTAGAGCATTACACTAAGGGCAAGCCTATGGTCATCAGTTGCAACATAAGAATTCTTTGTGAGAAGTGAGAGCAAGGAGAGTCTTATACCCATGTTTCGAAAATTAAAAAACTGTGAGTGATTATGGGTAATATCTTGTGTGAGACACACATGGTTGATGATTTTTGGGTAGTGTCATATGATTCTTTGTGGATTAACTTGTGGATACAAATTAACCATCCTCACGAGTCTATGTTGGAGGTTGAATTGTTTCTAGTAGTGATCAAGAAACCTACTCTCTGTTAATAATTGTCGTGCATGTCTTGTTGAACATTTTGTGTTGCTATTGTGAAATTCTAGTTAGGTGTTTACATGGACGTAATATTTTGTTCGAGGACGAACAAAGCTTTAAGTGTGGGGTGGTGATGTTGGGCGTATTTATACCCCTAAGAACCATAATTTACCCATATTTTAGCTAAGTTTGGAGGATAAAATATATAATTCCTGCACTTTTAGTCCATTTTCCTTTAAGTGAGCTAACCTATGTGATTAGCATGTTTTCAGGTATTAATGATGAAGATTTCAGCACTTTGTGGACCTTTGGGCAGCAAAGGAAAACTTCATATAAGAGGGAAGGCAACTTTTGGAAGCTTGTGGACTGAATGTGATGCATGGAGAACTTGTCCCGGGAAAAATCAGTATTTCTAAATACTTAGGGATGCAGCAATAACTTAGTAGGACAAGGATGTTATAAAAACCCTATTTGCTGAATTTTTCAGAATTCTTGGATTGAATTCATTCGATCACTTTTAATTTATTCAGTTTAAAGATTCTGTAAGTTTAAGACAGAGAAAAACGCTAAGGCAAGAGCATTGGATAGGAGAACGACGTTCTTCCCCTTTTGACGCCAAGAATCATTCCCATCGCTAAGATTATTCTATGTTTTGGTATGATGATTATGTCTATGGTGATTTCCGTTGTACTCATGAGTAGCTAAACTTCTCTGTTAGGGTTATGGAAACCTTGTAAGATACTATCTATTGCTATGAGTTTGTGAATTCTTGATGTGTATGTTACTTATATCATTACTCTCTTCGTTTTAATTAAATTCTCATGGTTGCAAACATAGAGAACATGCCATTATAGCATTAGCTTGTTCGGAAGAAAAGTTACATGTTTGAAAAAGAGAGTGTGACAAAGAAATAGGGCTTCTAACCTCTATTTACACGTTAATGCCTTAACCGGATTAACTTCTTGGAGAATTTGTACCATTCGTTATAAACTTTAGGATCGGGAGAGCTAAAGTGAAATAAATCCTTGATGGTTGGGAAACACTTGGATTTAGAATTAGAATACGATTCTCTATAAGTGCATGCATGTCTAAATTACGCGTTACTCATAGTTAATAGAGAAGTAGAAACTACAAGGTGGACATAACACAAACTTATTATTCTCTGTGATTAACCTTTACTATACAAATCATTCATTCGTTACTTGGATATTACTAATTCAAGACTAAATTAAAACCCCTCTTTTCCGTGGAATTTTCGACCAACAGTTTACTAACAATTGCAACACTTAATGACCAAGTATTCCCTTTGGGATTCGACACCCAACCCAGTTGGGTTATATATTTGACAGCGACTGCTTACACTTTCTAACGAGAGCTGTAGTTTGGGCATTATCAAATTTTGGCGCCGTTTCCGGGGAATACGGATATCAACTAAGTTTGTGATAGTTACTAGACCCTTTGGTCAAAGATTCTCGAATTTTACTTTTTGTTTACGCTTATACCATTGCCTATGCTCACTGCCTCACTTAGGCGATAGGTTAGGCGCCGTCTATGTCAACATAGGCGATGGATTAGGCGCCACCTATATCAACATAGGCGATAGGTTAGGCGCCGCTTATACCATTGCCTATGCTCACTGCCTCACTAAGGCGATAGGTTAGGCGTCGCCTATGTCAACATAGGCGATGGCTTAGGTGCCGCCTATATCAACACAGGCGATAGGTTAGATGCCGCTTATCCCATTGCCTATTCTCACTGCCTCACTTAGGCGATAGGTTAGATGCCGACTATATCAAGATAGGTGATGGCTTAGACGCCGCCGATATCAACATAGGCGATAGGTTAGGCACCGCTTATACTATTGCCTATGCTCACTGCCTCACTTAGGCGATAGGTTAGGCACCGCCTTTGTCATCATTGGCGATAGCTTAGGCACCACCTATATCAATATAGGCGATAGTTTAGGCGCCGCTTATACCATTGCCTATGCTTACTTCCTCTCTTAGGCGATAGGTTAGATGCTGCCTATGTCAACATAGGCGATCGCTTGGGCGCTGCCTATATCAACATAAGCGATAGGTTAGGCGCCGCTTATACCATTGCCTATGCTCACTTCCTTACTTTGGCGATAGCTTAGGCGATGCCTATATCAACATAGGCGATAGGTTAGGCACCGCTTATACCATTGCATAGCTTACTGCCTCACTTAGGCGATAGGTAAGGCGCCGCCTATGTTAATTTAGGCAATGGCTTAGGCGCCGCCTGTATCAACATAAGTTATAGGTTAGGCGCCGCTTATACCATTGCCTATGCTTACTTCCTGACTTAGGCGATAGGTTAGGCGTCGCCTATGTCAACATAGGCGATGGCTTAGGCGCCACCTATATCAACATAGGTTATAGGTTAGGCGCTGCTTATACAATTGCCAAAGCTCACTGACTCACTTAGGCGATAGGTTATGCGCCGCCTATGTCAACATAGGCGATGGCTTAGGCGCCGCCTATATCAACATAGGCGATAGGTTAGGCGCCGCATATACCATTGCCTATGCTTACTGCCTAACTTAGGCGATAGGTTAGGCGCCATCTATGTCAATATAGGCTATGGCTTAGGCGCCGTCTATATCCACATAGGTGATAGGTTAGGCTCCGCTTATACCATTGCCTATGCTTACTGCCTCACTTAGGCGATACGTTACGCGCCGCCTATATCAACATAGGCGATAGCTTAGGAGCTGCCTATATCAACATAAGCGATAGGTTAGGTGCCACTTATACCATTGCCTATGCTCGCTGCCTCATTTAGGCGATAGTTTAGGCTCCGCCTATGTCAACATAGGTGATTCCATAGGCGCCGCCTATATCAACATAGACGATTGGTTAGGCTCCGCTTATACCATTGCATATGCTCACTGCCTCACTTAGGCGATAGGTTAGGCGCCGCCTATATCAACATAGGAGATGGCTTAGGCACCGCCTATATCGACATATGCGATAGTTTAGGCACCGCTTATCCCTTTGCCTCTGCTCACTGCCTCACTTAGGCTATAGCATAGGAGCCGCCTATGTTAACATAGACGATGGATTAGGCGCCGCCTATATCAACATAGGCGATAGGTTAGGCTCAGCTTATACTTTTGCCTATGCTCACTGCCTGACTTTGGCGATAGGTTAGGCGCCGCCTATGTCAACTTAGGTAATGGCTTAGGCGCCGCCTATATCAACATAGGTGATAGGTTATGCGCCGCTTATACCATTGCCTATGCTCACGGCCTCACTTAGGCGATAGGTTAGGCGCCGTCTATGTCAACATAGGCGATGGATTAGGCGCCACCTATATCAACATAGACGATAGGTTAGGCGCCGCTTATACCATTGCCTATGCTCACTGCCTCACTTAGGCGATAGGTTAGGTACCACCTTTGTCAACATAGGCGATGGCTTAGACACCGCCTGTATCAACATAGGCGAATTGTTAGGCGCCGCGTATCCCATTGCCTATGCTAACTGTGTGACTTAGGCGATAGGTTAGACGCCGACTATGTCAATGTAGGTGATGGCTTAGACGCGAATGATATCAACATAGGCGATAGGTTAGGCACCGCTTATACTATTGCCTATGCTCACTTCCTCACTTAGGCGATAGGTTAGGGGCCTCCTTTGTCAACATAGGCGATGGCTTAGGCACCACCTATATCAACATAGGCGATAGTTTTGGTGCCGCTTATACCATTGTCTATGCTCACTGCCTCTCTTAGGAGATAGGTTAGATGCCGCCTATGTCAACATAGGCGATCGCTTAGGCGCCGCCTATATCAACATAGGCGATAGGTTAGGCGCTGCTTATACCATTGCCTATGCTCACTTCCTCACTTAGGCGATAGGATAGGCGCCGCCTGTATTATCATAGGTGATAGGTTAGGCATCGCTTATACCATTGCCTAGCTTTTTGCCTTACTTAGGGGATAGGTTAGGCGCTGCCTATGTTAATTTAGGCAATGGCTTAGGCGCCGCCTGTATCAACATAGGTTATAGGTTAGGCGCCGCTTATACTATTGCCTATGCTCACTGCCTGACTTAGGCGATAGGTTAGGCGTCGCCTATGTCAACATAGGCAATGACTTAGGCGCCACCTATATCAACATAGGTTATAGGTTAGGCGCTTCTTAAACCATTTCCTATGCTCACTGACTCACTTAGGCGATAGGTTAGGCGATGCCTATGTCAATGTAGGCGATGGCTTAGGCACCGCCAATATCAACATAGTTGATAGGCTAGGCGCCGCTTATACCATTGCCTATGCTCACTCCCTCACAGAGGCGATAGGTTAGGTGTCGCCAATGTTAATATAGGTAATGACTTAGGTGCCTCCTATATCAATATAGGCAATAGGTTAGGCGCCGCTTATACCATTGCCTATGCTCACTGCCTTACTTAGGCGATATATTACACGCTGCCTATATCAACCTAGGAGATAGCTTAGGCTCCGCCTATATCAACATAGGCGATAGGTTAGGCGCCGCTTATACCATTGCCTATGCTCGCTGCCTCATTTAGGCGATAGTTTAGGCGGCGCCTATGTCAACATAGGCGATGCCATAGGCGCCGCCTATATCAACATAGGCGATAGGTTAGGCGCCGCTTATACCATTGCAAATGCTCACTGCCTCACTTAGGCGATAGGTTAGGCGCCGCCTATATCAACATAGATGATGGCATAGGCGCCGCCTATATCAACATAGGAGATAGGTTAGGTGCCGCTTATCCCATTGCCTCTGCTCACTGCTTCACTTAGGCTATAGGTTAGGAGCCGCCTACGATAACATTGGCGATGGCTTAGGCGCCGCCTATATCAACATAGGAGATAGGTTAGGCGCCGCTTATACTATTGCCTATGCTCACTGCCTCACTTAGGCGATAGGTTAGGCGCTGCCATTGTCAACATAGGCGATGGCTTAGGCGTAATCTAAATAATCATAGGCGATAGGTTAGGCGCTGCTTATACCATTGCCTATGATCACTGCTTCACTTAGGCAATAGGTTAGGCGCCGTCTATGTGAACGTAGGCGACAGCTTAGGCGCCACCTATGTCAACATAGGCAATAGGTTAGGCGCGCTTATTTCATTGCCTATGCTCACTGCCTAACTTAGGTGATAGGTTAGGCGCTACTTATGTCAACATAGGCGATGGCTTAAGCGCCACCTATATCAACATAGGCGATAAGTTGGGCTCCGCTTATACCAATGCCTATGCTAACTGCCTCACTTAGTCGATAGGTTAGGAACCTCCTATGTCAACATAGGCGATGGCTTCGGTGCCGCCTATATCAATATAGGCGATAGGTTAGGCGCCGCTAATACCATTGCGTATGCTTACTGCCTCACATAAGCGAAAGGTTACGCGCCGCCTATATCAACATAGGCGATGGCTCATGCACCACATATATCAACATAGGCGATAGGTTAGGCGCCGTTTATACCATTGCCTATGCTCGCTGCCTCCCTTAGGCGATAGGTTAGGTGCCGCCTATGTCAACATAGGCGATTCCGTAGGCGCCGCCTATATAAGCATAAGTGATAGGTTAGGCGCCGCTTATACTATTGCATATGCTCACTGCCTCACTTAGGCGATAGGTTAGGCACCGCCTATATAAACATAGGCGATGGCTTAGGTGCCACCTATATCAACAAAGGCAATAGGTTAGGCACCGCTTATCCCGTTGCCTCTGCTAACTGCCTCACTTAGGCATTAGGTTGAAGCTATCTATTTCAACATAGGCGATGGCTTAGGAGCCGCCTATATCAACATAGGCGATAGGTTAGGCGCCGCTAATACTATTGCCTATGCTCACTGCCTCACTTAGGCTATAGGTTAGGCGCCGCCTATGTCAACAAAGGCGATGGCTTAGGCTCCGCCTATATACACATAGAAGATAGGTTAGGCGCCGCTTATACCATTGCCAATGCTCACTGCCTCACTAAGGCGATAGGTTAGGCGCATCCTATGTCAACATAGGCGATCTGTTAGGAACCACCTATATGAACATAGGTGATAGGTTAGACGCCACTTATACCAGTCCCTATGCTCACTGCCTCACTTAGGCGATAGGTTAGGTGCCCCCTATACTAATATAGGCAATAGGTTTGTCACCGCTTTTACCATTGTCTATACTCAGTTAGGCGATAGGTTAGGCACCGCTTTTACCATTGTCTATACTCACTTAGGCGATAGGTTAGGCGCTGCCTATGTAAACATAGGCAATGGCTTAGGCGCCACCTATATCAACATAGTTGATAAGTTAGGCGCCGCTTATACCATTGCCTATGCTCACTTCCTCAATTAGGCGATAGGTTAGGCGCCGTCTATGTCAACATAGGCGATGGATTAGGCGCCACCTATATCAACATAGGCGATAGGTTAGGCGCCGATTATACCATTGCCTATGCTCACTGCCTCACATAGGCGATAGGTTAGGCGCCACCTATTTCACCATAGGCGATGGCTTAGGCGCCGCCTATATCAACATAGGAGAATTGTTAGGCGCCGCTTATCCCATTGCCTATGCTCACTGCCTAACTTAGGCGATAGGTTATACGACGACTATGTCAACATAGGCGATGGCTTAGACGCCGCCGATATCAACATAGGCGATAGGTTAGGCACCACTTATACTATTGGCTATGCTGACTGCCTCACTTAGGCGATAGGTTAGGCGCCGCCTTTGTCAACATAGGCGATGGCTTAGGAACCGCCTATATTAACATAGGCGATAGTTTTGGCGCCGCTTATACCATAGCCTATACTCACTGCCTCTCTTAGGCTATAGGTTTGATGTCGCCTATGTCAACATAGGCGATCGCTTGGGCGCCGCCTATATCAACATAGGCGATAGGTTAGGCGCCGCTTATACCATTGCCTATGCTCACTTTCTATCTTAGGCGATAGGATAGGCGCCGCCTATATAAACATAGGAGATAGGTTAGGCACCTATTATACCATTGCCGAGCTTACTGCCTTACTTAGGGGATATGTTAGGTGCCGCCTATATCAATTTAGGCAATGGCTTAGGCGCCGCCTGTATTAACATTGGTTATAGGTTACGCTCCACTTATAACAGTGCCAATGCTCACTGCCTGACTTAGGAGATAGGTTAGGCGTCGCTTATGTCAACATAGGCAATGGTTTATGCGCCACCTATATCAAAATAGGATATAGGTTAGACGCTTCTTATACCATTGCCTAAGCTCTCTGACTCACTTAGGCGATAGGTTAGGCGCCGCCTATGTCAATGTAGGCGATGGCTTAGACGCCGCCTATATACACATAGAAGATAGGTTAGGCGCCGCTTATACCATTGCCTATGCTCACTGCCTCACTTAGGCGATAGGTTAGGCGCAGCCTATGTCAACATAGGTGATCTGTTAGGCGCCGCCTATATGAACATAGGTGATAGGTTAGCCGCCGCTTATACCATTCCCTATGCTCACTGCCTCACTTAAGCGATAGGTTAGGTACCCCCTATACCAATATAGGCAATAGGTTAGGCACCGCTTTTACCATTGTCTATACTCAGTTAGGCGATAGGTTAGGCACCGCTTTTACCATTGTCTATACTCACTTAGGCGATAGGGTAGGCGCCGCCTATGTAAACATAGGCAATGGTTTAGGCGCCACCTATATCAACATAGGTTATAGGTTAGGCGCCTCTTATACCATTGCCTATGCTCACTGCCTCACTTAGGCGATAGGTTAGGCGCCGACTATGTCAACATAGGCGATAGGTTAGACGCCGCAAACACTATTGCCTATGCTCACTGCTTCACTTAGGCGATAGGTTAGGCGCCGTCTATGTAAACAAAGGCGATGGCTTAGGCACCGCCTATATACACATAGAAGATAGGTTAGGCGTCGCTTATACCATTGTCTATGCTCACTGCCTCACTTAGGCGATAGGTTAGGCGCAACCTATGTCAACATAGGTGATCTGTTATGCGTCGCCTACATGAACATAGGTGTTAGGTTAGGAGCTGCTTATTCCACTCCCTATGCTCACTGCCTCACTTAGGCGATAGGTTAGATGCCCCTTATACAAATATAGGCAATAGGTTAGGCATTGCTTTTACCATTGTCTATACTCAGTTAGGCGATAGGTTAGGCACCGCTTTTACCATTGTCTATACTCACTTAGGCGATAGGTTAGGTGCCACCTATGTAATCATAGGCAATGGCTTAGGCGCCACCTATATCAACATAGGTTATAGGTTAGGCGCCGGTTATACCATTGCCTTTGCTCACTGCCTCACTTAGGCGATAGGTTAGGCGCCGTCTATGTCAACATAGGCGATGGATTAGGCGCCACCTATATAAACATAGGCGATAGGTTAGGCGCCAATTATACCATTGCCTATGCTCACTGCCTTTCTTAGGCGATAGGTTAGGCGCCACCTATGTCAACATAGGCGATGGCTTGGGCGCCGCCTATATCAACATAGGAGAATTGTTAGGCGCCGCTTATCCCATTTCCTATGCTCACTGCCTCACTTAGGCGATAGGTTATACGCCGACTATGTCAATATATGCGATGGCTTAGACGCCGCAGATATCAACATAGGCGATAGGTTAGGCACCACTTATACTATTGCCTATGCTGACTGCCTCACTTAGGCGATAGGTTAGGCTCCACCCTTTTCAACATAGGCGATGGCTTAGGAACCGCCTATATTAACATAGGCGATAGTTTTGGCGCCGATTATACCATAGCCTATGCTCACTGCCTCTGTTAGGCGATAGGTTAGATGCCACCTATGTCAACATAGGCGATCGCTTGGGCGCCGCCTATATCAACATAGGCGAATTGTCAGGCGCCGCTTATCCCATTGCCTATGCTCACTGCCTAACTTAGGCGATAGGTTATACGTCGACTATGTCAACATAGGCGATGGCTTAAACGCCGCCGATATCAACATAGGCGATAGGTTTTGCACCGCTTATACTATTGCCTATGCTGACTGCCTCACTTAGGCGATAGGTTAGGCGCCGCCTTTGTCAACATAGGCGATGGCTTAGGAACCACCTATATTAACATAGGCGATAGTTTTGGCCCCGCTTATACAATAGCCTATGATCACGGCCTCTCTTAGGCGATAGGTTTGATGCCGCCTATGTCAACATAGGCGATCGCTTGGGCGCCGCCTATATCAACATAGGCGATAGGTTAGGCGCCGCTTATACCATTGCCTATGCTCACTTCCACACTTAGGCGATAGGATAGGCGCCGCCTATATCAACATACGCGATAGGTTAGGCACCGCTTCTACCATTGCCTAGCTTACTGCCTTACTTAGGGGATATGTTAGGTACCGCCTATGTCAATTTAGGCAATGGATTAGGCGCCGCCTGTATTAACATAGGTTATAGGTTAGGCGCCGCTTATAACATTGCCTATGCTCACTGCCGGACTTAGGCGATAGGTTAGGCGTCGCCTATGTCAACATAGGCAATGGCTTAGGAGCCACCTATATCAACATAGGTTATTGGTTAGGCGCTGCTAATACCATTTCCTAAGCTCTCTGACTCACTTAGGCGATAGGTTAGGCGCTGCCTATGTCAATGTAGGCGATGGCATAGTCGCTGCCAATATCAACATAGGCGATAGACTAGGCGCTGTTTATACCATTTCCTACTCTCACTCCCTCACTTAGGCGATAGGTTAGATGCCGCCTATGTCAATATAGGCGATGGCTTAGGCTCCGCCTATGTCAATATAGGCGATGGCTTAGGCGCCGCCTAAATCAATATAGGCAATAGGTTAGGCGCCGCTTATACCATTGCATTTTCTCACTGCCTTACTTAGGCGATACGTTACGCGCCGCCTATATACACATAGGCGATAGCTTAGGCATCGCCTATATCAACATAGGTGATAGGTTATGCCCCGCTTATACCATTGCCTATTCCTACTTCCTCACTTAGGCGATAGGGTAGGCTCCGCCTATGTCAGCATAGGCAATCGCTTAGGCGCCGCCTATATCAACATAGGCGATAGGTTAGGCGTCGCTTACACCATTGCCTATGCTCACTGCCTCACTTAGGTGATAGGTTAGGTGCTGCCTATATCATCAAAGGTGATAGGTTAGGTGCCGCCTATGTCAACATAGGCGATGGCTTAGGCATTGCCTGTATCAACATAGGCGATAGGTTAGGCGCCGCTTATACCATTCCCAATGCTCAGTGCCTCACTTAGGCGATAGGTTAGGCGCCGCCTATGTAAACATAGGCGTTGGCTTAGGCGCCGCCAATATCAACATAGCCGATAGGTTAGGCGCCGCGTATACCATTGCCTATGCTCACTACCCTACTTAGGCGATAGGTTAGTCTCCGCCTATGGCAACATAGGCGATGGCTTAGGCGCTGCCTATATCAACATAGGCGATAGGTTAGGCGACACTAATACCATTTCTTATGCTGACTGCCTCACTTAGGAGATAGGTTAGGCACCGCCTATGTCAACATAGGCGATGGCTTAGGCGCCGCTATATCAACATAGGTGATACGTTAGGCGCCGCTTATACCATTTCCTATGATCAGTGCCATACTTAGGCGATAGGTTAGGCACTGCCTATGTAAACATAGGGGATGGCTTAGGAGCTGCCTATATTAACGTAGGCGATAGGTTATGTGCCGCTTATACCAGTGCCTATGCTAACTGCCGAACATAGGCGATAGGTTAGGCGCCGCCTATTTCAGCATAGGTGATGGCTTAGGCGCCGCCTATATCAACATAGGAGATAAGTTAGGCACCGCTTATACCATTGCCTATAGTCACTGCCTCACTTCGGCGATAGGTTAGGTACTGCCTATGTCAACATAGGCGATGGCTTTGGCGCTAACTATATCAACATAGACGACAGGTTAGGCGGCACTTATACCATTTCCTATGCTCACTGCCTCACATAGGCGATAGGTTAGGTGCCGCCTATGTCAATACAAGCAATGGCTTAGGCCCCACCTATATCAACATAGGCTATAGGTTAGGCGAAGCTTATACCATTGACTATGCTCACTGTCTCACTTAGGCGATAGGATAGGCACCGCCTATGTCAATGTAGGCAATGGCTTAGGCGCCGCCTACATAAACATAGGCGATAGGTTAGGCTCCGCTTATACCATTACCTATATTCACTGCCTCACTTTGGCGATAGGTTAGGCACAACCTATGTCAACATGGGTGATGGCTTAGGCGCCACCTATATCAACATAGGCGAAAGGTTAGGCGCCGCTTATACCATTGCCTATGCTCGCTGACTCACTTAGGCGATAGGTTATGCACCACCTATGTCAACATAGGCGAAGGCATAGACACCACTTATATCAACATAGGAGTAAGGTAAGGCGTTGGTTATGCCATTTCCTATGCTCACTGCATCACTAAGGCGATAGGTTACGCACCGCCTATGTCAACATAGGCGATGGGTTAGGCGCCGCCTATATCAACATAGGTGATAGGTTAGGCGCCACTTATAATATTGCCTATGCTCACTGCCTCACTTACGCGATAGGTTAGGTTCCATCTATGCCAACATAGGCAATGGCGTAGGAGCCGCCTATATCAACATAGGCGATAGGTTAGGCGCCGCTTATACCATTGCCTATGCTTACTGCCTCACTTAGGCGATATGTTAGGCGCTGCAAATGTCATCATTGACGATGGCTTAGGCACCACTTATATCCACATAGACGATAGGTTAGGCGTTGCTTATACCATTTCCAATGCTTACTAACTCACTTAGGCGATAGGTTAGGCGCCGCTTATATCAACATAGGCGATGGCCTAGGCGCCATTTAAATCAACCTAGGCGATAGGTTAGGCGCCTCTTATACCATTGCCTATGCTCGCTGACACACCTAGGCGATAGGTTAGGCGTCGCCTATTTCAACATTGGCTATGGCATAGGTGCCGCCTATATCAACATAGGCGATAGGTTAGGCGCTGGATATACCTTTGCCAATGCTTATTGCCTTACTTAGGCGATAGGTTAGGCACCGCCTATGTCAACATAGGCGATGGCTTAGGTGCCGCATATATCAATATAGGTGATAGGTTAGGCACCTCTTATACCATTGTCTATGCTTACTGCCTCACATAGGCAATAGGTTAATCGCCACCTATGTCAATATAGGCGATGGCTTAGGCTCCTCCTATATAGAAACATAGGCGATAGGTTAGGCACCGCTTATACCATTGCCTATGTTCACTCCCTCAATTAGGTGATAGGTTAGGCGCCGCCTATGAGAACATAGGTTATGGCTTAAGCGCGGACAATATCAACATAGGCGATAGGTTAGGCTCCGCTTATACCATTGCCGATGCTCACTGCCATACATAGGCGATAGGTTAGGCGCCGCCTATGTCAAAATTGGCGATGGCTTAGGCGCCGCCTATATCAACATAGGAGATAGATTAGGCACCTCTTATACCATTGTCTATGCTCACTACCTCACTTAGGAGATAGCGTAGGCGTCGCCTATGTCAACATAGGCAATCGCTTAGGCGCTCCCTATATCAACATAGGCAATAGGTTAGGCGGCGCTTTTACCATTTCCTAAGCAGACTGCCTCACTATGGAGATATATTAGGCGCCGCCAATGTCAACATTGGCGATGGCTTAGGCGCCGCCAATATCAACATAGGAGATAGGTTAGGCGCCGCGCATACCATTGCCTATGCACACTGCCTCACATAGACGATAGGTTAGGTGCCGCCTATGTCAACATAGGCGATGGCTTAAGAGCCGCCTATATCAACATAGGCGATAGGTTAGGCGACGCTTATACAATTTCCTATGTTGACTGCCTCACATAGGAGATAGGTTAAGCGCCGCCTATGTCAACATAGGCTATGTCTTAGGCGCCACTATATCAACTTAGGTGATAGGTTAGGCGCCGATTATACCATTTCCTATGCTTACTGCCTTACTTAGGCGATAGGTTAAGTGCCACCTATGTCAACATAGGGGATGGTATAGGCGCCGCCTATATAAACGTAAATGATAGGTTATGTGCCGCTTATACCATTGCCTATGGTCTCTTCCTTACTTTGGCGATAGGTTAGGCGCCGTCTATGTCAACATAGGAGATGGCTTAGTAGCCGCCTATATCAAAATAGGCGATAGGTTAGGCGCGCTTATACCATTGCCTATAGTCACTGCCTCACATTGGCGATAGGCTAGATGCCGCCAATGTCAACATGGGCAATGGCTTAGGCGCCGCATATATCAAAATAGGCGATAGGTTAGACTCCACTTATACCATTTCCTATGCTCACTACCTCACTTAGATGATAAGTTTGGTGCCGCCTATGTCAATACAGGCGATGGATTAAGTCCCACCTATATCAACATAGGCTATAGGTTAGGCGTCGCTTATACCATTTCCTATGCTCACTACCTCACTTAGGCGATAGGTTAGGCGCCGCCTATGTCAAATTTGGCGATGGGTTAGGCGCCGCCTATATCAACATAGGCGATAGGCTAGGCGCCGCTTATACCATTGCCTATGCTCACTGCCTTACTTAGGCGATAGGTTAGGTGCCGCCTATGTCAACATAAGCGATGTTTTAGGTGCCTCCTTTATCAATATAGGCAATAGGTTAGGCACCGCTTGTACCCTTGCCTATGCTCACTTCCTCACTTAGGCTATAGGTTAGGTGCCGCCTATGTCAACATAGAAGATGCCTTAGGCGCCGCCTTTATCAAAATAGGTGATAGGTTAGGTGCCGCTTATACCATTGCCTATGCTCGCTGCCTCACTTAAGCGATAGGTTAGGCCCCGCCTATGTCAACATAGGCGATGGCATAGGCGCCTCCTATATCAACATAGGCGATAGGTTAGGCACCGCTTATACCATTGCCTATAGTTACTGCCTCATTTCGGCTATAGGTTAGGCGCCGCCGATGTCAACATAGGAGATGGTTTAGGCGCCGCCTATATCAACATAGGCAATAGGTTAAGCGCCGCTTATACCATTCCCTATGCTCACTGCCATACTTAGGCGATAGGTTAGGCGCCACCAATGTCAATATAGGCGATGGCTTAAGCACGGCCTATATCAACATAGGCGAGAGGTTAGTCGCCGCTTAAACCATTTCCTATAGTCACTGCCTCACTTCAGCTATGTGTTTGGCACTACCTATGTCAACATAGGCGATGGCTTAGGCGCCGCCTATATCAACATAGGCGATAAGTTAGGCGCCGCTTATACCATTCCCTATGCCTACAACCTAACATAGGTGATAGGTTAGGAGCCGCCTATATCAACATAGGCGATGGCTTAGGCCCAACCTATATCAACATAGGCGATAGGTTAGGCACCTCTTATACCATTGCCTATGCTCGCTGCCTAACTTAGGCGATAGGTTAGGCGCCGCCTATGTCAATATAAGCGATGGCATAGGCGCAGCCTATATTAACATAGGCGATAGGTTAGGCACGGGTTATACCATTGCCTATGCTCACTGCCTCACTTAGGAGATAGGTTTGGCACTACCTATGTCAAACATAGGCGATGGCTTAGGCACCGCTTATATAAACTTAGGCGATAGGTTAGGCGCTTCTAATACCAATTCCTAAGCTCACTGCCTCACTTAGGCGATAGGTTATGCGCCGCCGATGTCAACATAGGCGATGGCTTAGGCGCCGCCTATATCATAATAGGCGATAGGTTAGGTACCGCTTATACCATTGCCTCGTATCGCTGCCTCACTTAGGCGATAGGTTAGGCACCGCCTATGTCAACATAGGCGATGGCATAGGCGCCGCCTATATCAAAATAGGCGATAGGTTAGGTACCGCTTATACCATTGCCTTTGCTCGCTGCCTCACTTAGGCGATAGGTTAGGCACCGCCTATGTCAACATAGGCGATGGATTAGGCACCACCTATATCAACATAGGTGATAGGTTAGGCTCTGCTAATACCATTGCCTATGCTCACTGCCTCACTTAGGCGATAGGTTATTTTCCGCCTATGTCAACATAGGCGATGGCTTAGGCGCCGCTTATATCATCATAGGCGATTGGTTAGGCACCGCTTATACCATTGCCTATAATCACTGCCTCAATTCGGCGATACGTTAGGCGCCGCCTATGTCAACATAGGCGATGGCTTAGGCGCCACCTATATCAACATAGGCGATAGGTTAGGCGCCGCTTATACCATTGCCTATGCTCACTACCTCACTTAGGCGATAGGTTAGGCGCCTCCAATGTCAATATAGGCGATGGCTTCGTCACAGCCTATATCAACATAGGCAATAGGTTAGGCACCGCTTAAACTATTGCCTATAGTCACTGCCTCACTTCGGTGATAGGTTAGTCGCCGCCTATGTCAACATAGGCGATGGTATAGGCGCCGCCTATATCAACATAGGTGATAGGTTAGGCGCTGGTTATGCCATTACCTATCCTCAATGCCTCACTTAGGCGATATGTTAGGCACTGCCTATGTCAACGTAGGCAATGTCTTAGGCGCCGCCTATATCAACATTGGAGATAGGTTAGGCGCCACTTATACCATTGCCAATGCTTACTACCTCACTTCGGAGATAGGTTAGGTGCAGCCAATGTCAACATTGATGTTGGCTTAGGCTCCACCTATATCAACATAGGCGATAGGTTAGGCACTGCTAATACCATTGCCTATGCTCACTGCCTCACTTAGGCGATAGGTTAGGCGCCGCCTATGTCAACATAGGAGATGGCTTAGGCACCACCTATATCAAAAGAGGCTATAGGTTAGGCGCTGCTTATACCATTGCCTATGCTCGCTGCCTCATTTAGGGGATAGTTTAGGCTCCGCCTATGTCAACATAGGCGATGGATTTGGCACCGCCTATATCAACATAGGCGATAGCTTAGGCACCGCTTATACCATTGCCTATAGTCACAGCCTCACATCGGCTATAGGTTAGGTGACGCCTATGTCAACATTGGCGATGGCTTAGGCGCCGCCTATATCAACATAGGCGATAGATTAGGCGCTGCTTATACCATTGCCTATGCTTACTGCCTCATTTAGACGCTAAGTTTGGCGTCTTCTTTATCAACATAGGCGATGGCTTAGGCGCCACCTATATCAACATAGGCGATAGGTTAGGCGCCGCTTATACCATTGCCTATGCTCACTGCCTCACTTTGGTGATTGGTTAGGCTCCGCCAATGTCAACATAGGCGATGGCTTAGGCACCACCAATATCAATAGAGGCGATAGGTTAGGCATCGCTTATACCATTGCCTATGCTCACGTTCTCACTTAGGCGATAGGTTAGGCGCCGCCTATGTCAACATAGGCGATGGCTTAGGCGCCACCTATATCAACATAGGCGATAGGTTAGGCGCCGCTTAAACCATTGCCTATAGTCACTGCCTCACTTAGGAGATAGGTTAGGCACTGCCTATTTCATCATAAGCGATGGCATAGGCACCACCTATATCAACATAGGCGATAGGTTAGGCGCTGCTAATACCATTTCCTATGCTCACTGCCTCACTTAGGCGATAGGTTAGGCGCAACTTATGTCAACATAGGTGATCTGTTAGGCGCCGCCTATATGAACATAGGTGATAGGTTAGGCGCCGCTTATACCATTCCCTATGCTCACTGCCTCACTTAGGCGATAGGTTAGATGCCCCTTATACCAATATAGGCAATAGGTTAGGCACCGCTTTTACCATTGTCTATACTAAGTTAGGTGATAGGTTAAACACCGCTTTTACCATTGTCTATACTCACTTAGGCGATAGGTTAGGCGCCACCTATGTAAACATAGGCAATGTCTTAGGCGCCACCTATATCAACATAGGTTATAGGTTAGGCGCCGGTTATACCATTGCCTATGCTCACTGCCTCACTTAGGCGATAGGTTAGGCGCCGTCTATGTTACCATAGGCGATGGATTAGGCACCACCTATATCATCATAGGCGATAGGTTAGGCGCCGATTATACCATTGCCTATGCTCACTACCTCTCTTAGGCGATAGGTTAGGTTCCACCTATGTCAACATAGGCGATGGCTTAGGCGCCGCCTATATCAACATAGGCGAATTGTTAGGCGCCGCTTATCCCATTTCCTATTCTCACTGCCTCAGTTAGGCGATAGGTTATACGCCGACTATGTCAATATATGCGATGGCTTAGATGCCGCAGATATCAACATAGGCGATAGGTTAGGCACCGCTTATACTATTGCCTATGCTGTCTGCCTCACTTAGGCGATAGGTTAGGCTCCACCCTTTTCAACATAGGCGATGGCTTAGGAACCACCTATATTAACATAGGCGATAGTTTTGGCGCCGCTTATACCATAGCCTATGCTCACTGCCTCTCTTAGGCGATAGGTTATATGCCACCTATGTCATCATAGGCGATCGCTTGGGCGCCGCCTATATCAACATAGGTGAATTGTTAGGCGCCGCTTATCCCATTGCCTATGCTCACTGCCTAACTTAGGTGATAGGTTATACGTCGACTATGTCAACATAGGTGATGGCTTAAACGCCGCTGATATCAACATAGGCGATAGGTTTGGCACCGCTTATACTATTGCCTATGCTGACTGCCTCACTTAGGCGATAGGTTAGGCACCGCCTTTGTCAACATAGGCGATGGCTTAGGAACCACCTATATTAACATAGGCGATAGTTTTGGCGCCGCTTATACAATAGCCTATGATCACTGCCTCTCTTAGGCGATAGGTTTGATGCCGCCTATGTCAACATAGGCGATCGCTTGGGCGCCGCCTATATCAACATAGGCGATAGGTTAGGCGCCGCTTATACCATTGCCTATGCTCACTTCCACACTTAGGCGATAGGATAGGCGCCGCCTATATCAACATAGGCGATAGGTTAGGCACCTCTTCTACCATTGCCTAGCTTTCTGCCTTACTTAGGGGATATGTTAGGTACCGCCTATGTCAATTTAGGCAATGGATTAGGCGCCGCCTGTATTAACATAGGTTATAGGTTAGGCGCCTCTTATAACATTGCCTATGCTCACTGCCGGACTTAGGCGATAGGTTAGGCGTCGCCTATGTCAACATAGACAATGGCTTAGGCGCCACCTATATCAACATAGGTTATTGGTTAGGCGCTGCTAATACCATTGCCTAAGCTCTATGACTCACTTAGCCGATAGGTTAGGCGCTGCCTATGTCAATGTAGGCGATGGCTTAGTCGCTGCCAATATCAACATAGGCGATAGGCTAGGCGCTGCTTATACCATTTCCTACTCTCACTCCCTCACTTAGGCGATAGGTTAGGTGCCGCCTATATCAATATAGGCGATGGCTTAGGCTCCTCCTATGTCAATATAGGCGATGGCTTAGGCGCCGCCTATATCAATATAGGCAATAGGTTAGGCGTCGCTTATACCATTGCATATGCTCACTGCCTTACTTAGGCGATACGTTATGCGCCGCCTATATCAACATAGGCGATAGCTTAGGCATCGCCTATATCAACATAGGTGATAGGTTATGCACCGCTTATACCATTGCCTATTCCTACTGCCTCACTTAGGCGATAGGGTCGGTGCCGCCTATGTCAACATAGGAAATCGCTTAGGCGCCGCCTATATCATCATAGGCGATAGGTTAGGCGTCGCTTACACCATTGCCTATGCTCACTGCCTCACTTAGGTAATAGGTTAGGTGCTGCCTATATCATCAAAGGCGATAGGTTAGGTGCCGCCTATGTCAACATAGGCGATGGCTTTGGAGCTGCCTATATCAACATAGGCGATAGGTTATGCGCCGCTTATACCATTCCCAATGCTCAGTGCCTCACTTAGGCGATAGGTTAGGCGCCGCCTATGTAAACATAGGCGTTGGCTTAGGCGCCGCCAATATCAACATAGGCGATAGGTTAGGCACCGCGTATACCATTGCCTATGCTCACTACCCTACTTAGGCAATAGGTTAGTCTCCGCCTATGGCAACATTGGCTATGGCTTAGGCGCTGCCTATATCAACATAGGCGATAGGTTAGGCGGCGCTAATACCATTTCTTATGTTGACTGCCTCGCTTAGGAGATAGGTTAGGCACCGCCTATGTCAACATAGGCGATGGCTTAGGCGCCGCTATATCAACATAGGTGATACGTTAGGCGCCGCTTATACCATTTCCTATGATCAGTGCCATACATAGGCGATAGGTTAGGCACCGCCAATGTAAACATAGGGGATGGCTTAGGAGCTGCCTATATCAACGTATGTCATAGGTTATGTGCCGCTTATACCAGTGCCTATGCTAACTGCCGAACTTAGGCGATAGGTTAGGCGCCGCCTATTTCAACATAGGTGATGGCTTAGGCGCCGCCTATATCAACATAGGAGATAAGTTAGGCACCGCTTATACCATTTCCTATAATCACTGCCTCACTTCGGCGATAGGTTAGGCACTGCCTATGTCAACATAGGCGATGGCTTTGGCGCCAACTATATCAACATAGGAGATAGGATAAGCGGCACTTATACCATTGCCTATGCTCACTGCCTCACTTAGGCGATAGGTTAGGTGCTGCCTATGTCAATACAGGAAATGGCTTAGGCCCCAACTATATAAACATAGGCTATAGGTTAGGCGAAGCTTATACCATTTCCTCTTCTCACTGTCTCACTTAGGCGATAGGTTAGGCACCGCTTATGTCAATGTAGGCGATGGCTTAGGCGCCGCCTATATAAACATAGGCGATAGGTTAGGCTCCGCTTATACCATTACCTATATTCACTGCCTCACTTTGGCGATAGGTTAGGCGCAGCCTATGTTAACATGGGTGATGGCTTAGGCGCCACCTATATCAACATAGGCGATAGGTTAGGCGCCGCTTATACCATTGCCTATGCTCGCTGACTCACTTAGGCGATAGTTTATGCACCGCCTATGTCAACATAGGCGAAGTCATAGGCGCCACCTATATCAACATAGGAGATAGGTAAGGCGTTGGTTATACCATTTCCTATGTTCACTGCATCACTTAGGCGATAGGTTATGCACCGCCTATGTCAACATAGGCGATGGGTTAGGCGCCACCTATATAAACATAGGTGATAGGTTAGGCGCCACTTATAAAATTGCCTATGCTCACTGCCTCACTTACGCGATAGGTTAGGCGCCGCCTATGCCAACATAGGCGATGGCGTAGGAGCCACCTATATCAACATAGGCGATAGGTTAGGCGCCGATAATACCATTGCCTATGCTTACTGCCTCGCTTAGGCGATAGGTTAGGCGCTGCAAATGTCAGCATTGACGATGGCTTAGGCACCACTTATATCCACATAGACGATAGGTTAGGCGTTGCTTATACCATTTCCTATGCTTACTAACTCATTTAGGCGATAGGTTAGGCGCCGCCTATATCAACATAGGCGATGGCCTAGGCGCCATCTAAATCAACATAGGCGATAGGTTAGGCGCCTCTTATACGATTGCCTATGCTCGCTAACTCACCTAGGCGATATGTTAGGCATCGCCTATGTCAACATTGGCTATGGCATAGGCGCCGCCTATATCAACATAGGCGATAGGTTAGGCGCTGGTTATACCATTGCCAATGCTTATTGCCTTTCTTAGGCGAGAGGTTAGGCACCGCCTATGTCAACATAGGCGATGGTTTATGTGCCGCATATATCAACATAGGTGATAGGTTAGGCACCGCTTATACCATTGTGTATACTCACTGCCTTACATAGGCAATAGGTTAATCGCCGCCTATGTCAATATAGGCGATGGCTTAGGCGCCTCCTATATAAACATAGGCGATAGGTTAGGCACCGCATATACCATTGCCTATGTTAACTCCCTCAATTAGGTGATAGGTTAGGCGCCGCCTATGAGAACATAGGCGATGTCTTAAGTGCGGCCTATATCAACATAGGCGATAGGTTAGGCTCCGCTTATACCATTTCCGATGCTCACTGCCTTACATAGGCGATAGGTTAGGCGCCGCCTATGTCAAAATTGGCGATGGCTTAGGCGCCACCTATATCAACATAGGAGATAGGTTAGGCACCTCTTATACCATTGTCTATGCTCACTACCTTACTTAGGAGATAGCGTAGGCGTTTCCTATGTCAACATAGGCAATCGCTTAGGCGCTCCCTATATCAACATAGGAAATAGTTTAGGCGGCGCTTATACCATTTCCTATGCAGACTGCCTCACTATGGAGATATATTAGGCGCCGCCAATGTCAACATTGGCGATGGCTTAGGCGCCGCCAATATTAACATAGGAGATAGGTTAGGCGCCGCATATACCATTGCCTATGCTTACTGCCTCACTTAGGCGATAGGTTAGGTGCCGCCGATGTCAACATAGGCGATGGCTTAAGAGCCGCCTATATCAACATAGGCGATAGGTTAGGCGACGCTTATATAATTTCCTATGTTGACTGCCTCTCTTAGGAGATAGGTTAAGCGCCGCCTATGTCAACTTAGGCAATGTCTTAGGCGCCGCTATATCAACTTAGGTGATAGGTTAGGCGCCGATTATACCATTTCCTATGCTTACTGCCTTACTTAGGCGATAGGTTAAGTGCCACCTATGTCAACATAGGGGAAGGCATAGGCGCCGCCTATATAAACGTAAATGATAGGTTATGTGCCGCTTATACCATTGCCTATGCTCTCTTCCTCACTTTGGCGATAGGTTAGGCGCCGTCTATGTCAACATAGGAGATGGCTTAGGCGCCGCCTATATAAAAATAGGCGATAGGTTAGGCGCGCTTATATCATTGCCTATAGTCACTGCCTCACTTCGGTGATAGGCTAGACGCCGCCTATGTCAACATGGGCAATGGCTTAGGCGCCGCATATATAAACATAGGCGATAGGTTAAACGCCACATATACCACTTCCTATGCTCACTGCCTCACTTAGACGATAAGTTTGGTGCCACCTATGTCAATACAGGCGATGGATTAAGTCCCACCTATATCAACATAGGCTATAGGTTAGGCGCCGCTTATACCATTTCCTATGCTCACTACCTCACTTAGGCGATAGGTTAGGCGCCGCCTATGTCAACGTTGGCGATGGGTTAGGCGCCGCCTATATAAACATAGGCGATAGGCTAGGCGCCGCTTATACTATTTCCTATGCTCACTGCCTTACTTAGGCGATAGGTTAGGTGCCGCCTATGTCAACATAAGCGATGTTTTAGGTGCCTCCTTTATCAATATAGGCGATAGGTTAGGCGCCGCTTGTACCCTTGCCTATGCTCACTTCCTCACTTAGGCTATAGGTTAGGTGCCGCCTATGTCAACATAGGAGATGCCTTAGGCGCCGCCTATATCAAAATAGGTGATAGGTTAGGTATCGCTTATACCATTGCCTATGCTCGCTGCCTCACTTAAGCGATAGGTTAGGCCCCGCCTATGTCAACATAGGCGATGGATTAGGCGCCTCCTATATCAACATAGGTTATAGGTTAGGCACCGCTTATACCATTGCCTATAGTCACTGCCTCACTTTGGCGATAGGTTAGGCGCCGCCGATGTCAACATAGGAGATGGCTTAGGCGCCGCCTATATCAACATAGGCAATAGGTTAAGCGCCGCTTATACCATTGCCTATTCTTACTGCCTAACTTAGACGATAGGTTAGGCGCCGTCTAACTAAACATAGGCGATGGCTTAGGCGCCACCTATATCAACATAGGAGATAGGTTAGGTGCCGCTTATACCATTGCCTATGCTCACTGCCATACGTAGGCGATAGGTTAGGCGCCGCCAATGTCAATATAGGCGATGGTTTAAGCACGGCCTATATCAACATAGGCGAGAGGTTAGTCGCCGCTTAAACCATTTCCTATAGTCACTGCCTCACTTCAGCTACGTGTTAGGCGCCACCTATGTCAACATAGGCGATGGCTTAGGCGCCGCCTATATCAACATAGGCGATAAGTTAGGCGCCGCTTATACCATTCCCTATGCCTACAACCTAACATAGGCGATAGGTTAGGAGCCGCCTATATCAACATAGGCGATGGCTTAGGCCCAACCTATATCATCATAGGCGATAGGTTAGGCACCTCTTATACCATTGCCTATGCTCGCTGCCTAACTTAGGCGATAGGTTAGGCGCCGCCTATGTCAGCATAGGTGATGGCATAGGCGCCGCCTATATTAACATAGGCGATAGGTTAGGCACGGGTTATACCATTGACTATGCTCACTGCCTCACTTAGGAGATAGGTTAGGCACTACCTATGTCAACATAGGCGATGGCTTAGGCACCGCCTATATAAACTTAGGCGATAGGTTAGGCGCTTCTAATACCAATTCCTAAGCTCACTGCCTCACTTAGGCGATAATTTATGCGCCGCCGATGTCAACATAGGCGATGGCTTAGGCGCCGCCAATATAAAAATAGGCGATAGGTTAGGTACCGCTTATACCATTGCCTCATCTCGCTGCCTCACTTAGGCGATAGGTTAGGCACCGCCTATGTCAACATAGGCGATGGATTAGGCGCCGCCTATATCAACATAGGTGATAGGTTAGGCGCTGCTAATACCATTGCCTATGCTCACTGCCTCACGTAGGTGATAGGTTAGGCCCCGCCTATGTCATAATAGGCGATGGCTTAGGCGCCGCCTATATCAACATAGGCGATAGGTTAGGCACCGCTTATACCATTGCCTATAATCACTTCGTCACTTCGGCGATAGGTCAGGCGCCGCCTATGTCAACATAAGCGATGGCTTAGGCGCCGCTTATACCATTGCCTATGCTTACTGCCTCACTTAGGAGATAGGTTAGGCACTACCTATGTCAACATAGGCGATGGCTTAGGCACCGCCTATATAAACTTAGGCGATCGGTTAGGCACTTCTAATACCAATTCCTATGCTCACTGCCTCACTTAGGAGATAAGTTATGCGCCGCCGATGTCAACATAAGCGATGGCTTAGGCGCCGCCTATATCAAAATAGGCGATAGGTTAGGTACCGCTTATACCATTACCTATGCTCGCTGCCTCACTTAGCCGATAGGTTAGGCACCGCCTATGTCAACATAGGCGATGGATTAGGCGCCGCCTATATCAACATAGGTGATAGGTTAGGCACTGCTAATACCATTGCCTATGCTCACAGCGTCACTTAGGCGATAGGTTATTTCCCGCCTATGTCACCATAGGCGATGGCTTAGGCGCCGCTTATATCAACATAGGCCATAGGTTAGGCACCGCTTATACCATTTCCTATAATCACTGCCTCAATTCGGCGATAGGTTAGGCGCCGCCTATGTCAACATAGGCGATGGCTTAGGCGCCACCTATATCAACATAGGCGATAGGTTAGGCGCCGCTTATACCATTGCCTATGCTCACTACCTCACTTAGGCGTTAGGTTAGGCGCCGCCAATGTCAATATAGGCGATGGCTTTGTGACAGCCTATATCAACATAGGCAATAGGTTAGGCGCCGCTTAAACCATTGCCTATAGTCACTGCCTCACTTCGGTGATAGGTTAGTCGCCGCCTATGTCAACATAGGCGATGGCATAGGCGCCGCCTATATCAACATAAATGATAGGTTAGGCGCTGGTTATACCATTACCTATGCTCAATGCCTCACTTAGGCGATATGTTAGGCACTGCCTATGTCAACGTAGGCAATGTCTTAGGCGCCGCCTATATCAACATTGGAGATAGGTTAGGCACCACTTATTCCATTGCAAATTCTTACTACCTCACTTAGGAGATAGGTTAGGCGTAGCCAATGTCAACATTGACGATGGCTTAGGCTCCACCTATATCAACATAGGCGATAGGTTAGGCGCTGCTAATACCATTGCCTATGCTCACTGCCTCACTTAGGAGATAGGTTAGGCACCGCCTATGTCAACATAGGCGATGGCTTAGGCACCACCTATATCAACAAAGGTGATAGGTTAGGCGCTGCTTATACCATTGCCTATGCTCGCTGCCTCATTTAGGGGATAGTTTAGGCGCCGCCTATGTCAACATAGGCGATGGATTTGGCACCGTCTATATCAACATAGGCGATAGCTTAGGAACCGCTTATACCAATTCCTATAGTCACAGCCTCACATCGGCGATAGGTTAGGTGACGCCTATGACAACATATGCGATGGCTTAGGCGCCGCCTATATCAACATAGGCGATAGATTAGGCGCCGCATATGCCATTGCCTATGCTTACTGCCTCACATAGATGATAAGTTTGGCGTCTTCTATATCAACATAGGCGATGGCTTAGGCGCCACCTATGTCAACATAGGCGATAGGTTAGGCGCCGCTTATACCATTGCCTATGCTTACTGCCTCACTTAGGTGATTGGTTAGGCTCAGCCAATGTCAACATAGGCGATGGCTTAGGCACCACCAATATCAATAGAGGCGATAGGTTAGGCGTCGCTTATACCATTGCCTATGCTCACTGCCTCACTTAGGCGATAGGTTAGGCGCCGCCTATGTCAACATAGGCGATGGCTTAGGCGCCACCTATATCAACATAGGCGATAGGTTAGGCGCCGCTTAAACCATTGCCTATAGTCACTGCCTCACTTAGGCGATAGGTTAGGCACTGCCTATTTCATCATAAGCGATGGCTTAGGCACCGCCTATATCAACATAGGCGATAGGTTAGGCGCTGCTAATACCATTTCCTATGCTCACTGCCTCACTTAAGCGATAGGTTAGGCACTGCCTATGTTAACATTGGCGATAGCATAGGCACCGCCTATATCAACATATGCGATAGGTTAGGCGCCGTTTATAGCATTGCCTATAGTCAGTGCCTCACTTCGGCGATAGGTTAAGCGCTGCCTATATCAATATAGGAGATAGGTTAGGCGCCGCTTATACCATTGCCTATGCTTACTGCCTTACTTAGGCAATATGTTAGGCGCCGCCTATGTCAACATAGTCTATGGCATAGGCGCCGCCAATATCAACATAGGTGATAGGTTAGGCGCTGCTTATACCATTGCCTATTCTAACTTCCTTACTTAGGCGATAGGTTAGGGGCCACCTATGTAAACATAGGCGGTGTCTTTGGCGCCGCCTATATCAACATAGGCGATAGGTTAGGTGCCACTTATACCATTGCCTATGCTTACTGCCTCACTTAGGCGACAGTTTAGGCTCTGCCAATGTCAACATTGACGATGGCTTAGACGCCACCTACATCACCATAGGCGATAGGTTAGGCGTTGCTTATACCATTTCCTATGCTTACTGCCTCACTTAGGTGATAGGTTTGGCGCTTTCTATGTCAACATAGGCGATTTCTTAGGCGCCGCCTATGTCAACATAGGTGATAGGTTGGGCGCCGCTTATACCATTGCCTATGCTCACTACCTCACTTAGGCGATAGGTTAGGTGCTGCCTATGTCAACATAGGAGATGTCTTAGGCGCCGCCTATATCAACATAGGCGATTGGTTAGGAGCCGCTTATACCAATACCTATGCTCACTGCCACACTTAGGAGATAGGTTAGGCGCCGCCTATGTAAACATAGGAGATGGCTTAGTCTCTGCCTATATCAACATAGACGATCATTAGGCGCCACTTATAAAATTGCCTATGCTTACTTCCTCACATAGGCCATAGGTTAGGTACCACATAAGTCATCATAGGCGACGGATTAAGCGATGCCTATATCAGCATTGGCGATAGGTTAGGCGCCGCTTACACCATTGCCTATGCTCGTGATAGTTTAGGAGCCGCTTATACCATTGCCTATGCTTACTGCCTCACTTAGGCGATAGGTTAGGCGTCACCTATGTCAACACAAACGATGGCTTAGGCGCTGCCTATATCAACATAGGAGATAGGTTAGGCGCCGCTTATACCATTCCCTATGCTCACTGCCTCACTTAGGCGATAGGTTAGGCGCCGCCTATGTCAACATAGGCGATGGCTTAGGCGCCGCCTATATCAACATAGGCAATAGGTTAGGCGCCGCTTATACCATTGCCTATGCTCATTGCCTTACTTAGGTGATAGGTTAGGCACCGCTTATGTTAGATAGGCGATGGCTTAGGCGCCGCCTATATCAACATAGGCGATAGGTTTGTCGCCGCTTATATCATTGCCTATGCTCACTGCCTAACTTAGGTGATAGGTTAGGCGCCGCCTATGTCAACATAGGCGATGGCTTAGGCGCAACCTATATGAACATAGGTTATAGGTTAGGCGTTGCTTATACCATTACCTTTGCGCACTGCCTCACTTAGGCGATATGTTAGGCGCCACCTATGTCAACATAGGCTATAGATTAGGGGCCTTCTATATCAACATAGGCGATAGGTTAGGCGTCTCTTATACCATTGCCGATGCTCACTGCCTTATGTTAGGCGTATTTACACGCCTAAAGTACCTTAATAAACTCATATTTTAGCTAAGTTTTATGGACAAAATATATAATTCCTGCATTTTAGTCCTTTTTCCTGTAAGTGAGCTAACCAATGTGATTAGCAAGTTTTCAGGTATAAATGATGAAGATTTCAGCATTTTATGGAAATGGGACGCCAAAGGAAACTCCACGTAAGAAGGAAGGCAGCTTCTGGAAGCTTGTTGACTGAAAGTGATGCTTGGAGAGCTTGTCCCGGGCAAAAATAGTATTTCTAAAGACTTGGGGATCAGCAGTAACTTAGTAGGATTAAGACAAGGATAAAAACCCTATTTCAGTAGGACAAGGATAAAAACCCTATTTCAGTAAGACTAGGACAAGGGTGTTATAAAAACCCTTATTTGCTGAATTTTTCAGCATTCAATTCATTCTCATTCAATTAATTCTTTCCCTTCTTCATCAATTCGTTTTCAGACATTATTCTTCTATTCGACTTTTAGTATTATTCAAGTTACAGATTCTGTATGTTTACAGAGAAAGACGACACTGTAGGGAAAAATGTCAACCTAGTTTGACGTCATCCCCATATTCAATGTGAGATTCTTTGAGCTTTGGTATGATAATGATGTTTATTGTGATCTCCGTGGCACTCATGAGTAACTAAACTTCTCTGTTAGGGTTATGAAAGGCTTATGAGATACTATCTATTGCTATGAGTTTGTGAATTCTTGATACGTATGCTACTTATATCATTACTCTCTTCATCCTAATTGTATTCTTGTGGTTGCAAACATATAGAATACGCCAGTATAGCATTAACTTGTTTGAAAGAAAAGTTACATGTCTGGAAAAGAGAGAATGACAAGGAAATAGGGCTACCAACCCCTGTTTAAAAGTTAGTGCCATAACTGGATTAACCTCTTGGAGAATTCGTACCATTAGATACGCTTTAAGCTCGATAAAGTTAAAGTGAGATAATTTGTGATGGTCAAAAGACGCTAGGATTTACCATAGAATACGAATCTCTATAAGCGCATGCATGTCTGAATTCCGCATAACTCATAGTTAATAGATACGTAAAACTCATATGGTGGACATAACCCTAACTTACAATTCTCATTGATTAAAACCTACCAAACGTTCCATTTTTATTTTGCTACTTTGATACTCTTAATTCACGCTACAATTAAATCCCCTCTTTCCGTAGAATTTTTCGAGCAACAGTCAGCTAACAATTACAATACTTAGTGACCGAGTATTCCCTGTGGGATTCGACACCCAACCGAGTTGGTTCCTATATTTGACAGCGACCGCTTATACTCTTACAAGATCTGTAGTTTATTATGAGGATGTTAAAGAATTATCTATAGAGAAGAAGCTTACTGTTGAGTCACTATCTGATGTGCTACTGAATTTTAAACGTGAGGAGGCTGAAGAACAAGAAGAAACCGTTCGTGCTCTAACAAGAATAAGGTCCTATTCTCATGATCCTAACGATAACGCTCAAACTACAGCTCTCGTTAGAGTGTAAGCGGTCGTTGTCAAATATATAACCCAACTGGGTTGGGTGTCGAATCCCACAGGGAATACTTGGTCACTAAGTGTTGCAACTATTAGTAGACTTTTGGTCGAAAGTTCTGCGAATAAAGGGGGGTTTTTGTAGCGTGCAATAATGTAACAAAATAGTAGAGTAAAAATGGAAAATAGCAAAGTAAAAAGGAAAGAATGTTCAGTAAGATGTTTAACCAATGAGAATTGAGAGTTGGGGTTATGTCCACCTTATGAGTTATACGTCTCTATTGGCTATGAGTTATGCGGAATTCAGATATGCATGTGCTTATAGAGAGTTGTATTCTATGGTAAATCCAGGCATCTTTCGACCAGCGAGGATTATTTCACTTTAACTCTTTCGAGCTTAAAGCGTGTCTAACGGTACGAACTCTCCAAGAGGTTAATCCAGTTACAGAACTAACTTTTTAACAGGGGTTGGTGCCCTATTACCTTGACATTATCTCTTTTCCAGACATATAACTTTTCTTTCGAACAAGTTAATGCTATACTGGCGTATTCTATGCGTTTGCAACCACAAGAATTTGCATTAAGATGAAGAGAATAATGATATAAGCATCATACGAGTCACGAACTCACAAACTCATAGCAATAGATCGTATCTCATAAGGCTTCCATAACCCCAACAGAGAAGTTTAGCTATTCGTGAGTGCAATGGAAATCGCAATAGACTTTATCACTATACCAAAATAAAGATCTTACGTGTAGTAGGGTTTGGTCTGGCGTTAGGAGTGAATTCTCTTTTAGAATAGCAGTTATCTTGTTGTGGAAAATAAGAATTGAATAGATGAAGAGAAAGTAATTAATTGAAGGAAAATTGTTTTCGGAACTAGAAGTAGAATGAATAAAAATCTCTAGCAAAATAGGGTATTTATAACACTCATATCCTATTCCTACTAGGCTACTGCATTACTTAACCTAATCCCGCTAGGTTAATGCATCATTATCCTAATCCTAATAAGTTACTGTTGATCCCCAAAGTCTTTGGAAATGCTGTTTTTGCCCGGGACATATATTCCATGCGTCACTTTTGGTCCTTGGCGTCCAAGCTTTCCCTTCCTTCTTTCGTGAAGCTTCCTTGGGCGTCAAGTTATCCATAATATGATGAAATATGCATCATTTATACCTGAAAACTTGCTAATCACGTTTGTTAGCTCACTTACAGGAAAAAGGACAAAAAGTGCATGAATTATATATTTTGTTCTCAAAACTTAGCTAAAATATGGGTAAATTATAGTACTTTAGGCGTGTAAATACGCCTATCATCACCTAAGAAGTTGGGCCTTGATCTTAAGAATCAATCTTCACCAACAGCGAAGACTTCCATTGAAGAGATACCAGTGCTAGAATCGAAATAGCTCCCCAGTCATCTAAGGTATGCGTTTTTAGGAAGTGGAAATACACTTCCGGTGAGTGTTGCGGCTGATTTAAGTGAACATCACGTAGAGGCTCTCATCTCTTCTCTGAAGAGGTACAAGAGAGCCATTGGATGGTCTATTGATGATATAATTGGTATCCCACCTGGGATATGTATGCACAAGATTCATCTCGAAGAATATTTCATGCCCACAATTAAGCATCAACGTCGTCTAAATCAATTCAAAAAACGATGCACCAAATATCTCGATGAAGTCTAAGTAATCGAGATAACTATGTCATGCCGCGACAATAAATCAAGCGCTTGGTGGGATGCAACCCATTGTTTTTAATTATTTTTGTTGTTTTTGTTTTCCTAGGATTTTGTCGAGCCACGACCAAAACTAAGGCGCTTGATGGGAGGCAACCCATCTTTCTAATCGTTTTTATTGTTTTTGAGTAAGTGTAGGTGCAAGACGTATAAAGGAGGGACTTGGTCTCAAATTTTGATTTGAAGGTAAAATGGCACCAAAAGGTCGACCAGGAAAAGAAAAGGTGTCCACCTCATAGAAAGGTCAGAAAAGGGGAAGAAAAGAGCAAGATGAATCCTCCTCTCTGCAAATACCTCGAATGACGATGTGAAGGAAAACTCTGGTAATGAAGACTCTGATGATGATTCCAACGCAGGGGGTTTGACCCCAGACATAGAAAATGAGTCCGACTAATCAGGTTTTCCTTACTTATTTCCACTGAGGGCAGTGTGTCCCGTCTAAGTGTGGGGTGAGGGTATTTGTATGCTGTAGCGTACTTCTTTGCCTGCATTTATTCTCGTTTGTAGTTAAATTTTTTGATTTTTAGATTTTTTTAGATTTTGCATGCGGAATGGTATTATGACAAGTGTTTGTGCTAAAATCATTGCTATTGAGACGTTTAGGCTCCAAGTGTGACTCACTGTGTGATATTTGTGTGGTTTAATTCATTCATCTGTTGGGTCAAGAGTCTATACTGCTCCCAATAAAGTTAACCATGTGCCTTGTGTGTGTGAGATTATAGTATATTCTGTGTTTGTGGCTGATGCTAGAACTTTCCTGGTGTGTATGTAAAGCGAAATAAAGAGTGCAAGTTTAGGAGATGATTAGGCATTTCTTTGGCAACCTGTATTTGTTTACCTTCCTTTTACCTACCCATGGACATTATCTTAGTTAACCCCCTTTGAGCCTTTAGCCATTTTCTTTGACAGCCTCATTTGTAAGCCTAATCCATTTTTTTTCAAGACCATAATTTGATCCAAATACCTAAGTGCTTTAAATTGTGAAGTCATGTGACAAAATAAGAGGAAATTGGGTGAGAGTGATGCCTTAGAGTGTATTGGTACTTGAATTTGTTATGAAAAAGAGTGGCTATCATAGAGGTGTGTTATAAAAAAAAAAGAAATAGAAAAACCAAAAGATAAATTGTGTTTATGATTAAATAAAAAGATAGTTATGCTTGAATGTCAAAATAGGTGAAAAAGGGTGATAGATGAAAGAAAGGTAGCAGGGTTGATTAAAAGAGAGTGTTAATGGAATAATGTGATGTATTAAAGCGCTTAGGAACATAGTCACTATTTCTGGCCAAAATAGTCCTATCCGTCCCTTAGCCTACATTACAACCTGTAAAAGACCTATTTGATCCTAAGCTTAGCGTTCTGATATTAGTGGAGCATTAAACTAAGGGAAAGCCTATGGTCATCAGTTGCAACATATGAATTCTTTGTGAGAGTGAGAGCAAGGAGAATACTATACCCATGTTTCAAAAAATGCAAAACTTGTAAGTGATTATGGGTGATATCTTGTGTGAGACACACATGGTTGATGAGTTTTGGGTAGTTGTGTATGATTCTTTGTTCCTTATCTTGTGGATACGAATTAACCAACATCACGAGTCTATGTTGGAGGATGAATTGTTTCTAGTAGTGATCAGAAAACTACTCTTTGTTCATAATTGTCGTGCCTGTCTTGATGAATACTTTGTGCTGTTACTGTGAAACCCTAAGTAGATGTTTATATGGACATGATATTTTTTTCGAGGACGAACAAAGCTTTAAGTGTGGGGTGTTGATGTTAGGCGCATTTACACGCCTAAAGTACCTTAATAAACCCATATTTTAGCTAAGTTTTAAGAATAAAATATATAATTCCTGCACTTTTAGACATTTTCCTGTAAGTGAGCTAACCAACGTGATTAGAAAGTTTTCAGGTATAAATGATGAAGATTTCAGCATTTTATGGAAATTGGACGCCAAAGGAAACTTCACGTAAGAAGGAAGGCAGCTTCTGGAAGCTTGTTGACTGAAAGTGATGCATGGAGAACTTGTCCCGGGCAAAAACAACATTTCTAAAGACTTGGGGATCTACAGTAACTTAGTAGGATTAGGACAAGGATAAAAACCCTATTTCAGTAGGACAAGGATACAAACCCTATTTAAGTGGGACTAGGACAAGGGTGTTATAAAAACCCTTATTTGCTGAATTTTTCAGCATTCAATTCATTCTCATTCAATTAATTCTTTCCCTTCTTCATCAATTCGTTTTCAGACATTATTCTTCTATTCGACTTTTAGTATTATTCAAGTTACAGATTCTGTATGTTTACAGAGAAACACGACACTCTAGGGAAAAACGTCAACCTAGTTTGACGCCATCCCCATATTCAACGTGAGATTCTTTGAGCTTTGGTATGATAATGATGTTTATTGTGATCTACGTGGCACTTATGAGTTGCTAAACTTCTCTGTTAGGGTTATGGAAGCCTTATGAGATACTATCTATTGCTATGAGTTTGTGAATTCTTGATACGTATGCTGATTATATCATTACTCTCTTCATCCTAATTGAATTCTTGTGGTTGCAAACATATAGAATACGCCAATATAGCATTAACTTGTTCGAAAGAAAAGTTACATGTCTGGAAAAGAGAGAATGAAGAGGAAATAGGGCTTTAAACCCCTGTTTAAAAGTTAGTGCCGTAATTGGATTAACCTCTTGGAGAATTCGTACCATTAGATACGCTTTAAGCTCGAAAGAGTTAAAGTGAGATAATCTCTGAAAGTCGAAAGACGCTAGGATTTACCATAGAATACGAATCTCTATAAGTGCATGCATGTCTGAATTCCGCACAACTCATAGTTAATAGATACGTAAAACTCATAAGGTAGACATAACCCTAACATACAATTCTCATTGATTAAAACCTACCAAACGTTCCAGTTTTATTTTGCTACTTTGATACTCTTAATTCACGCTACAATTAAATCCCCCCTTTCCGTAGAATTTTTCGACCAACAGTCTGCTAACAATTACAATACTTAGTGACCGAGTATTCCCAGTGGGATTCGACACCCAACCCAGTTGGGTTCTATTTTTGACAGCAACTGCTTACACTATTACGAGAGCTGTAGTTTGGGCGTTATCACTGCCTCACTTAGGCGATAGGTTAGGCGCCACCTATGTCAACATAGGTGATCAGTTAGGCGCCGTCTATATCAACATATGTGATAGGTTAGGCGTCACATATACCATTCCCTATGCTCACTTCCTCACTTAGGCGATAGGTTATACGCCGCCTATGTTACATTGGCGATGGCTTAGGCGTCGCCTATATCAACATAGGCGATAGGTTTTGCGCCGCTTATACCATTGCCTGTGCTCACTGCCTCACTTAGGC
The DNA here is from genome assembly GCA_030864215.1 of Capsicum pubescens. NCBI lineage: Eukaryota > Viridiplantae > Streptophyta > Magnoliopsida > Solanales > Solanaceae > Capsicum > Capsicum pubescens. The sequence goes on from CM061544.1 coordinate 51,177,124, forward strand.
GATAGGTTAGGCGCCGCCTATGTTGACATAGGCGATGGCTTAGGCGCCAACTATATCAACATAGGTTATAGGTTAGGAATTTCTTATACCATTACCTTTGCTCACTGCCTCACTTAGGCGATATGTTAGGCGCCACCTAAGTCAGCCTAGGCGTTAGATAAGGCGACGCCTATATCAACATAGGCGATAGGTTAGGCGCCGCTTATACCATTGCCTATGCTCATTGCCTCACTTAGACGATAGGTTAGGCGCCATCTATATCAACATAGGCGATGGCTTAGGCACCGCCTATATCAACATAGGCGATAGGTTAGGCGTCGCTTATACCATTGCCTATGCTTACTGCCTCACTTAGGCGATAGGTTAGGCGTCGCCTATGTCAACATAGGCGATCGGTTAGGCGCCGCCTATATCAACATAGGCGATAGGTTAGGCGCCGCTTATACCATTTCCTAATATCACTGCCTCACTTAGGCGATGGCTTAGGTGCCGCCTATATCAACATAGGGGATAGGTTAGGCGCCGCTTATACCATTGTCTATGATCACTGCCTCACTTAGGCGATAGGTTAGGCTCCGCCTATGTCAACATCGGCGATGCATTAGGCACCGCCTATATCAACATAGGCGATAGGTTAGGCACCGCTTATACAGTTACCTATGCTCACTGCCTCACTTAGGCGATAGGTTAGGCATCGTCTATGTCAACATAGGTGATGTCTTAGGCGCCGCCTATATCAACATAGGCGATAGGTTAGGCGCCACTTATACCATTTCCTATGCTCACTGCCTTACTTAGGCGATAGGTTAGGCACCGCCTATGTCAAAATAGGCGATGGCTTAGGCGCCGCTTATATCAAAATAGGCGATAGGTTAGGCACCGCTTATACCATTGCCTATGCTTACTGCCTCACTTAGGCGATACGTTAGGCGCCCATAATGTCAACATAGGCGATGGCTTAGGCGCCACCTATATCAACATAGGCGATAAGTTATGCGCTGCTTATTCAATTGCCTATGCTCACTGCCACACTTAGGCGATAGGTTAGGCGCCGCCTATGTCAATATAGGCGAAGGCTTAGGCGCCGCCTATATCAACATAGGCGGTAGGTTAGACGCTGCTTATATCATTTCCTATGCTCACTGCCTCACTTAGGCGATAGGTTAGGCGCTGCCTATCTCAACATACGCGATGGATTTAGCGCCACCTATATCAACATAGGCTATAGGTTAGGCTCCACTTATACCATTTCCTATGCTCACAGCCTTACTTAGGCGATAGGATAGGCGCTGCCTTTGTCAACATAGGCAATGGATTTGGCGCCGCCTATATCGACATAGGCTATAGGTTAGGCTCCACTTATACCAATGCCTATGCTTACAGCCTTACATAGGCGATAAGTTAGGCGCCTCCAATGTCAACATAGGCGATGGCTAAGGTGCCGCCTATATCAACATAGGCGATAGGTTAGGAGCCACTTATACCATTGTCTAGGCTCACTGCCTCACTTAAGCGATAGGTTAGGCGCCGCCTATGTTATCATAGGCAATGGCTTAGGCACCACCTATATCAAAATAGACGATAGGTTAGGCGTCGCTTATACCATTGCCTATGCTCACTCCCTCACGTAGGCGATAGGTTACGCGCCGCCTATGTCAACATAGGCGATGGCTTAGGCGCCGCCTATTTCAGCATAGGCGATAGGTTAGGCACCGCTTATACCATTGCCTATGCTCACTGCCTCACTTAGGCGATAGGTTAGGCGCCTCCTATGTCAACATAGGCAATGTCTTAGGCGCCGCCAATATCAACATAGGAGATAGGTTAGGCGCCACTTAGACCATTTCCTATGCTTACTGATTCACTTAGGCGATAGGTTAGGTGCTGCTTATACCATTGCCTATAGTCACTGCCTCACTTAGGTGATGGATTAGGCGCCACCTATATCAACATAGGCGATAGGTTAGGTGCCACATATATCATTGCCTATGCTCACTGCCTAATTTAGGCGATAGATTAGGCGTTACCTATGTAAACATAGGCGATGGCTTAGGAGCAACCTATATCAACATAGGCAATAGGTTAGGCGCTGCTTATACCATTGCCTATGCTCACTGCCTCACTTAGGCGATATGTTAGGCACCACCTATGTCAACATAGGTGATGGCTTAGGCGCCGCCTTTATCAATATAGGCGACAGGTTAGGCGCCGCTTATACCATTGCCTATGCTTACTGCCTCACTTAGGCGATAGGTTACGCACCGCCTATATCAACATAGGCGATAGCTTAGGTTCCGCCTATATCAACATAGGCGATAGGTTAGGCGCCGCTTATACTATTGCCTATTCTCGTTGCCTCACTTAGGGGATAGGCTAGGCCCTGCCTATGTCAACATAGGCGATGCCATAGGCATCGCATATCAAAATAGGCGATAGGTTAGGCGCCACTTATACCATTGCATATGCTAACTTTCTCACTTAGGCGATAGATTAGGTGTCGCCTATATCAACATAGTTGATGGCTTAGTCGCCGCCTATATCAACATAGGCGATAGGTTCGGCGCCGCTTATCCCGTTTCCTCTACTCACTACCTCACTTAGGCTTTTGGTTAGGAGCCGCCTATGTCAACATAGGCGATGGCTTAGGCGATGCCTCTATCAACTTAGGCGATAGGTTAGGCGGGGCTTATACTATTGCCTATGCTCACTACCTCACTTAGGCGATAGGTTAGGCGCCGCCTATGTCAACATAGGCGATGGCTTAGGCTTGCCTATATCAACATAGAAGATAGGTTAGGCGCCGCTTATACCATTACCTATGCTCACTGCCTCACTTAGGCGATAGGTTAGGCGACGCCTATGTCAACATAGGTGATCGCTTAGGCGCCGCCTATATCAACATAGGTGATAGGTTAGGCGCCGCTTATACCATTGCCTATGCTCACTGCCTCACTTAGGCGATAGGTTAGTCACCGCTTATGTCAACATAGGTGATGGCTTAGGCTCCGCCTATTTCAACATAGGCGATAGGTTAGGTGCCTCTTATATGATTACCTATGCTCACTGCCTCACTTAGGTGATAGGTTAGGCACCGCCTATGTCAACATGGGCGATGTCTTAGGTGCCACCTATATCAACATAGGCGATAGGTTAGGCGCCGCTTAGACCTTTGCCTATGCTTACTGCCTCACTTAGTAGATAGGTTAGGCACCGCTAATGTCAACATAGGCGATGGCTTAGGCGCCGTCTATATCAACATACGCGATAGGTTAGGCGCTATCTATACCATTGCATATGCTCACTGCCTCACTTAGGCGATAGGTTACGTGCCGCCTATATCAACATAGGCGATGGATTAGGCGCCGCCTATATGAACTTAGGCGATAGGTTAGGCACCACTTATCTCGTTGCCTCTGCTCTCTGCCTCACTTAGGCTATAGGTTAGGAGCCACCTATGTCAAAATAGGCGATGGCTTAGGCGCCACCTATATCAACATAGGCGATAGGTTAGGCACCTCTTATACTATTGCCTATTCTCACTGCCTTACTTTGGCAATAGGTTAGGCGCCGCCTATGTCTACATAGACTATGGCTTAGGCTCGCCTATATCAACGTAGAAGATACGTTAGGCGCCGCTTATACCATTGCCTATGCTCACTGCCTCACTTAGGCGATAGGTTAGGCGACGCCTATGTCAACATAGGTGATCGCTTAGGCGCCTCCTATATCAACATAGGTGATAGATTAGGAGCCGCTTATAGCATTGCCTATGCTCACTGCCTCACTTAGGTGATAGGTTAGGCACCGCCTATGTCAACATAGGCGATGGATTAGGCTATGCCTATTTCAACATAGGTGATAGGTTAGGCGCTGCTTATACGATTGCCTATGATCACTGCCTCACTTAGGCGATAGGTTAGGAACCGCCTATGTCAACATGGGCGACGTCTTAGGCATCGCCTGTATCAACTTTATTGGGAGTATTATAGTCTCTTGACCCTAACAGTTGAATGAATTAAACCACACAATTATCACACAGTGAGTCACACTTAGAGCCTAAATGTCTCAATAGTTATGATTCTAGCACAAACTCTTTTCATAACACCATGCCGCCTAGCAGAACAATTTCATGCATCAAAATCTAATAAATTTAAAATTTATACTAACTAATTACGACTAATTAAAACAAAACAGAACTAGAATAACTGCAAATGCAGACATAGAAGTATAGCATACAAATACCAGCACCCCACATTCAGATGGGACACACTGCCTTTAGTGGAAAATAAATAAGAAGAACCTGATTAGTCGGACTCATCCTCTTTGTCTGGGGTCATACCCCCTGCATCGGAATCATCATCAGAGTCATCTTCATCAGAGTTTTCTTCCACGTCGGAGTCTGGCATTCGTCGATCATCATCAGTTGGTATGTCGTCATCAAGAGGTTTCTCAAAATATACACCTACTCCACACATCGCCCTCGCATGCTCATTCATTGGGTAGTCATAATCCAACTGTTGGAGCTCTGCAGCAGTTGGAACAAGACCCCCGCTCATCATGGTAAACTTTATCATGCCATATAAATGGCGGGAGAAGCTTTCGTCGCGAGCATGTCTTTCTGCAGTGGTTAGGTTGACTCCATGCATGGATTCAGCATCTTTAACCTTTGTGAGGTCAACCTTCTTCGGATTGTGTGGAGGCTTATGATCAGCCGGTTCCTCTTCGATGTCTTCCTTCCTCAATATTGCAGTCAACAGGTTGCCAAAGCTGAAGTGGGACCTCTTGTGTAGCCTAGCTTTCCGCATTGTAGATCGAATAATTGCCCCAATATTGATAGGGACATTCGTCATCAATGCATACACCAGGAACACTCTATCTCATGTTATCTTTGTGTACTGTGTCCCTGGAATGAGGCAAGAGTTGACTATTCACAGCCATATCCTAGCTTCTCTATTCAAGGAGGCATACGGGAAGGTGTTGTGCCGACCGGTATCCTTGTGATGACTCCACCGTGCCATTGATCTTGTTCCGCATAGTGTGTGTCTAATTTCCCTGTATGGAGGTCTGCCATAAAGCTCCTTGAGTGGTGCGGGATTAACAGATGGCAAGCCTAGAAAGGAGTTGAAGAACTCCGCATTTAGTTGCAGAACTTGGCCCCGAATCTTAACTTCACTTCCTGTAGTTTTTGGTGACCAGTTGACATAGAATTCTCGTGTTAAATCGAGATTGCACTCTCCCATATCTCGGAAGATGAAATCAAGATGTAACGCCATTATCTTAGCCAACATACGAGGTTCTTTCTTTGCTAGGCTCTCCTTGTGTATCAACTCCATGTGAACATATTTCTTCTCTTTATTGTTCCTATAACACTCCTTTCCTTTCTCCTCTAATACCCATTTAATTCCGAACATGCGACGAGGTATTTGCAGCGAAGAGGATTCGCCTTGCTCTTTTCGTCCCCTTTTCTGGCCTTTTTGTGAAGTGGTTGCTTTATCCTTTCCTTGCCTCGCTTTTGGTGCCATTGTACCTGAGATTAAAATAATATTCATGTTAGCCTTATCTCGGTTGATATAATCAACGAACAAGCAGTAGTGGCACCACCCCACACTTAGTTTGTTGGTACGGACTAGTGAAGTGAACGATGTCGATTACTCAGACTTCATTGATAAACGTTTTAGGCGCTATATTCCAACAATATAATCAGTGCAGTCATACTTCCAAAAAAATCTTGGCAATACTTTCATGGTTGATACATCTTTTGATCAAGACTACTACATAGAGATTGAATCAAGTTATAACATCTAGAAATAATCACAACCTCACAAGTTGGTAGTTTAACCATGATTCTCATCTCGATGAACAAGTCATTCCAACATGTAAGCTTTCTATTTACAAGATTATGCAATTTTTGTGCCCATGTCAATTCCGCAAAAGTATGACAGTGTATGAAAAGCAAAGACAAGTTGGAAACAAGTTAAAATCATCCTTACGTATTGTTTCACTCACTTAGTAGTATCACAACAAATCAACCACATTCAAATCACCAATACTACTTCAAGATCTAACAATTTATTGTAGACGTAGTATTGTAGTACTTACGGAATATAAAAGAAGAAAAAAGAAGTACTTAATTGGTTGATGCCTTTGGAAGATGTTCTTGTGAAGTAAAAGAGCAAAAGGAAAATTTTTGAGAGAATTTGGAGAGGTAGACGGCGCTTTTCTTAGGTTTGCAATGTATTTTTGGTCTAAGACTAAGTTTCTTATTTATAGGGAAAGCTTAGGTCGGGTTTTGACCCATTTAAATTCGGATTTGGAGACCAAAAGTGACCATAGGCGGCGCCTTTTGCTTTGCCTATGCTTGGCATAGGCGGCGCCTATGCTATGGCATTGTTAGGCATAGGCGGCACCTATGCCATGGCATACTAGATTCAGAGACAAAATGCTTTTGCATAGGCGGCGCCTATGCTATGGAATTGTTGAGCATAGGCGGTGCCTATGCTAAGGCACTCTAGAATCCGAGATCTTAGGCCATAGCATAGGCCATGCCTTGTTTGTGGCCTAGATTTACATAGGACTTGCCTTGTTCTTTTCCTATATTTTAATAGGCAATGCCTTACCCATAGCCTTTTGCTTCTTCATTCCTAACTTACCACCTTCAACATGCAATACTTCCAAATCAAAATTTGAAACCAATCTCCTCCTTTATACCTCTTGCACCTACACTTACTCAAAAACAACAAAAATGATTATAATGATGGGTTGCCTCCCACCAAGCGCCTTAGTTTTGGTCGTGGCTCGACAAAATCTTAAGAAAAAAAAACAATTAAAAATGATGGGTTGCCTCCCACCAAGAGCTTGATTTATTGTCGCGGCACGACATAGCTATCTTGATTACTTAGACTTCATCGAGATAGATGGGGAATCATTTTCTAAATGGATTCAGACGACGCTGATGCTTACTTGTAGGCCTGCAATCTTCTTCGATATGACTATTGTGCATACATATCCCAGGAGGGATACCAATTATATCATCAATAGTCCAAACCATAGCTCTCTTGTATCTCTTCAGAGCAGAGATGAGAGCCTCTACGTGTTGTTCACTTAAATCATCCGTCACACTCACCGGAAGTGTATTTCTACTTCCCAAGCATGCATACGTTGGATAATTGGGGAGCTCTTTCGATTTTAGCACGGGGGGCTCTTCAATGGAAGTCTTCGCTGTTGGTGACGGTTAATTCTTAAGATCAAGGTCCGGCTGTTTAGGAGTATGAGAATAGGAACCTATTTCTGTTAGAGCACACATGGTTTCTTCATAATCTTCATCATCCTTATGCTCAACATTCAACAGCGCAGCAGACAATAGCTCAACAGTAAGCTGTTTCTCTACAGATAATGCTTTCTTATTCTCATAATGAACATCAGCTACAGAGAACACATTCATATCGTTGGGCTGCTTCATTGCTTTGCATATATCAAAGCGAATCACTTCGTCATTCATTCGAAATAAAAGCTCAATATCTCTCATATCAATAAGCACGCTTTCAGTTGCGAGGAAAGGGCGTCCCAAGATTATGGGAACTTCAGAATCCACCTCGCAATCCAAAATGACAAAGTCTGCAGGAAAGATAAAGGTGGAAACCTTCACCAACACATCATTCAAGATACCCACAGGTCGTTTTACCGACCTATTTGCCATCACAAGCCGCATATTGGTTGGTGTAGGGTCACCTAACCCCAACTTCCTGTAGACGGATAGTGGCATCAAATTGATGCTAGCACCCAGATCGCACAATGCCTTGGACAAATCCAACGATCCAATAGTGCAGGGGATAGTGAAAGCACCGGGGTCAGCCTTCTTCTGAACTAGTGATTTGGTAGCGATTGCACTGCAATGATGAACAGTATCCGTCAACTCATAACTTGCTTCCCGCTTCTTTGTCAAAAGATCCTTCATGAATTTAGCATACCCAGGCATCTGTTCCAGTGCCTCCACCAACGGAACATAGATAGTTAGCTTCTTCAACATGGTCATGAATTTACTAAACCTGGTGTCATCAGCCTTCTTCTTCAGTCTCTGAGGAAAAGGTGGTGGTGGAAGAGGAATCGTTTTCTCCACCACTTCCTTTTTATCTTGCTTCCGATTATCACTCTTTTCAGGCTGGTGACGTCTAGGTGTAACATCATGAGCACTCACTTCAGCTTCTACGGCATCTTCAAACTCTGCTTCATCAACATTCTCTGCTCTATCATCAACTACCTGCTTGCCTTTGGATGGATTTTCCAACACTTTACCACTCCGGGTAGTAATATTGATACACGATCCGTCATTTCTTGGGTTTTGCACAGTGTCTCTAGGTAAGGTGCCAGCCTTTCTTTGATTGAATGCCGCTGAAAGTTGACTCAATTGTTGCTCTAGTTGTCTTATTGTAGTGGAATATGAGTCAACCAACTTATTTATTAAAGACAAGTTGTTCTTCACCTCATTCACTCCCGTATTAGTTGCCTCAACTCCTTTCAGCAGCTTAGCCATCATATCATCCATGGACATATTTCCAGAACCAGATGCAGCGACGTCACGTCTTCCAGGAGGAACATACAAACCACTCCTCTCGGTATTATTTTTCCAGCTTCCTTGATCACGGTCCTTGTTTCCAGATTTATCATAATAGTTCCGACCTTGGTTTCCTTGGGCATTGCCTCGGAAACCCCCCTGATTGTTCAAGTAGTTGGCTTCTTCCTCAGAATCGGATTCCTCTCTTCCTTTTGACGCAACGGCCTTAACCTTTTCGGTCTTCCCTAATAATAAGTGCTTGGTAAGAAGATCCATCTGTATTTTTATGTGGGCCATATCTTGGTCACGTTCCTCTTGTCTTCGCCTCTGCTCTGTAGTCATGCCAATAGATATAGTAGAGCTTGCTACCTCAGAATCCCTGGTATGCCAAGCTCTGCTCTGCTTTGTCATACGATCTAGCATATCACTTGTCTCAATAAAATTAAGGTCCATGAATGATCCTCCTGCCGCATTATCCACCACTGGCTTAGTCACTAAGTTCAAAGCCCTGTATAATATCTCCATCAAGTGGACATTGGTCATATGATGGTTTGGGCACCGCATAAGCTTCTTCTTGAATCTCTCCCATGTTTCGTGGAGAGCTTCAGTTTGAAGCTGTAGAAAATTGCTAATCTCATCCCTTAATTGGGCTCTCTTGTATGGAGGAAAGAATCTTTCTAGGAAAGCGTCTTTCAGTTGCCTCCAATTAGTAATAGAATCAGGAGTTAGCCCGTTCAACCATAGAGTTGCCTCCCCAGACAGAGACAATGGAAATAAGCGTAGCCGAATTGCATCCTGTCCAACGCCTTGATTGTCGAATGACTTGCATGTAGAGATGAAGTTGATCAGATGCATATTCGGATCATTGCCTGCAAGTCCACCAAATAATCCCTTGAGCTGCAATAGTTGAATCATGGTGCTAGAGATATTGAACTTGGCTCCAGGATCCAAGGGTGGAGGAATAATAGCTCCTGTGGCACCAGCTCCATCCAGATCATCATCATCATCATCAAAAGGAGCCTGCACAGCTCGGCGGTCAGGTCTCATTCTAGCTTAACGTTCTCTCCTGTGCATAGGTGCTGCCACTTCATCTGCACGCCGTGGATTCAGTAACTCATCATCATCCAGTTCCTCATCATCAGGATTTGTTGCCCGACCTGGGTTATCAATATTCTGTTGATGCACTTGAGCAGCTGCCAGTGCAGCTAGTCTAGCCTGCTCCTGTTGAGCCGCCCTTCTGTCAATGTCAAGTTGTGCATCCATCCTGCAAATAGAACCTGAATAGAACAAAAACAACAGCTAAAAGTAAAATCTGAGAACTTTTGACCAAAGGGTCTAGTAACTATCACAAACTTAGTTGACAACAGTATTCCCCGGCAATGGCGCCAATTTTTGATAACGCTCAAACTACAGCTCTCGTAAGAGTGTAAGCGGTCGTTGTCAAATATATAACCCAACTGGGTTGGATGTCGAATCCCACAGGGAATACTTGGTCACTAAGTGTTGCAACTATTAGTAGACTTTTGGTCGAAAGTTCTACGAATAAAGGGGGGTTTTTGTAGCGTGCAATAATGTAACAAAATAGTAGAGTAAAAATGGAAAATAGCAAAGTAAAAAGGAAAGAATGTTCAGTAAGATGTTTAACCAATGAGAATTGAGAGTTGGGGTTATGTCCACCTTATGAGTTATACGTCTCTATTGGCTTTGAGTTATGTGGAATTCAGACATGCATGTGCTTATAGAGAGTTGTATTCTATGGTAAATCCAGGCATCTTTCGACCAGCGAGGATTATTTAACTTTAACTCTTTCGAGCTTAAAGCGTGTCTAACGGTACGAACTCTCTAAGAGGTTAATCCAGTTACGACACTAACTTTTTAACAGGGGTTGGTGCCCTATTACCTTGACATTATCTCTTTTCCAGACATATAACTTTTCTTTTGAACAAGTTAATGCTATACTGGCGTATTCTATGCGTTTGCAACCACAAGAATTTACATTAAGATGAAGAGAATAATGATATAAGCATCATACGAGTCACGAACTCACAAACTCATAGCAATAGATAGTATCTCATAAGGCTTCCATAACCCCAACAGAGAAGTTTAGCTATTCATGAGTGCAACGGAAATCACAATAGACTTTATCACTATACCAAAATAAAGATCTTACGTGTAGTAGGGTTTGGTTTGGCATTAGGAGTGAATTCCCTTTTAGAATAACAGTTCTCTTGTTGTGGAAAATAAGAATTGAATAGATGAAGAGAAAGTAATTAATTGAAGGAGAATTGTTTTCGGAACTAGAAGTAGAATGAATAAAAATCTCTAGCAAAATAGGGTATTTATAACACTCATATCCTATTCCTACTAGGCTACTTCATTACTTAACCTAATCCTACTAGGTTAATGCATCATTATCCTAATCCTAATAAGTTACTGCTGATCCCCAAAGTCTTTGGAAATGCTGTTTTGGCCCGGGACAGATATTCTATGCGTCACTTTTGGTCCTTGGCGTCCAAGCTTTCCCTTCCTTCTTTCGTGAAGCTTCCTTGGGCGTCAAGTTATCCATAATATGCTGAAATCTGCATCATTTATACCTGAAAACTTGCTAATCACGTTTGTTAGCTCACTTGTAGGAAAAAGGACAAAAAGTGCATGAATTATATATTTTGTTCTCAAAACTTATCTAAAATATGGGTAAATTATAGTACTTTAGGCGTGTAAATACGCCTATCATCACCTAAGAATTTGGGCCTATCATCACCAGCGCTAGAATCGAAAGAGCTCCCCAGTCATCTAAGGTATGCGTTTTTAGGAAGTGGAAATACACTTCCGGTGAGTGTTGCGGTTGATTTAAGTGAACAACATGTAAAGGCTCTCATCTCTTCTATGAAGAGGTACAAGAGAGCCATTGGATGGTATATTGATGATATAATTGGTATCCCACCTGGGATATGTATGCACAAGATGCATGTCGAAGAAGATTGCATGCCCACAATTAACCATCAGCGTCGTCTGAATCCATTCAGAAAATGATGCACCAAATATCTCAATGAAGTCTAAGTAATCGAGATAACTATGTCATGCCGCGACAATAAATCAAGCGCTTGGTGGGAGGCAATCCATCGTTTTTAATTGTGTTTGTTGTTTTTGTTTTCCTAGGATTTTGTCGAGCCACGACCAAAACTAATGCGCTTGATGGGAGGCAACCCATCTTTCTAATCATTTTTGTTATTTTTGAGTAAGTTTAGGGGCAAGACGTATAAAGGAGGAACTTGTTCTCAAATTTTGATTTGAAGGTAAAATAGCACCAAAAGGTCGACCAGGAAAAGAAAAGGCGTCCACCTCACAGAAAGGTCAGAAAAGGGGAAGAAAAGAGAAAGCTGAATCCTCCTCACTACAAATACCTCGAATGACGATGTGAAGGACAACTCTGATGATGATTCCGACACAGGGGGTTTGACCCCAGACATAGAAAATGAGTCCGACTAATCAGGTTTTCCTTACTTATTTCCACTGAGGGCAGTGTGTCCCGTCTAAGTGTGGGGTGAGGGTATTTGTATGCCGTAGCGTACTTCTTTGCCTGCATCTATTCTCGTTTGTAGTTAAATTTTTTGATTTTTAGATTTTTTTAGATTTTGCATGCGGAATGGTATTATGACAAGAGTTTGTGCTAAAATCATTGCTATTGAGACGTTTAGGCTCCAAGTATGACTCACTGTGTGATATTTGTGTGGTTTAATTCATTCATCTGTTGGGTCAAGAGTCTATAATGCTCCCAATAAAGTTAACCATGTGCCTTGTGTGTGTGAGATTATAGTATATTTTGTGTTTGTGGCTGATGCTAGAACTTGCCTGGTGTGTATGTAAAGCGAAATAAAGAGTGCAAGTTTAGGAGATGATTAGGCATTTCTTTGGCAACCTGTATTTTTTTACCTTCCTTTTACCTACCCATGGACATTATCTTAGTTAACCCCCTTTGAGCCTTTAGCCATTTTCTTTGACAGCCTCATATGTAAGCCTAATCCTTTTTTTTTCAAGACCATAATTTGATCCAAATTCCTAAGTGCTTTAAATTGTGAAGTCATGTGAAAAAATAAGAGGAAATTGAGTGAGAGTTATACCTTAGAGTGTATTGGTACTTGAATTTGTTATGAAAAAGAGTGGCTATCATAGAGGTGTGTTATAAAAAAAAGAAATAGAAAAACAAAAAGATAAATTATGTTTATGATTATATAAAAAGATAGTTATGCTTGAATGGCAAAATAGGTGAAAAGGGGTGATAGATGAAAGAAAGGTAGCAGGGTTGATTAAAAGAGAGTGTTAATGGAATAATGTTATGTATTAAAGCTCTTAGGAACATAGTCACTATTTCTGGCCGAAATAGTCCTACCCATCCCTTAGCCTACATTACAACCTGTAAAAGACCTATTTGATCCTAAGCTTAGAGTTCTGATATTAGTGGAGCATTACACTAAGGGCAAGCCTATGGTCATCAGTTGCAACATATGAATTCTTTGTGAGAGTGAGAGCAAGGAGAATCCTATACCCATGTTTCGAAAAATGCAAAACTTGTGAGTGATTATGGGTGATATCTTGTGTGAGACACACATGGTTGATGAGTTTTGGGTAGTTGTGTATGATTATTTTTTCCTTAACTTGTGGATACGAATTAACCATCATCACGAGTCTATGTTGGAGGTTGAATTGTTTCTAGTAGTGATCAGAAAACTACTCTTTGTTCATAATTGTCGTGCCTATCTTGATGAATATTTTGTGCTGTTACTGTGAAACCCTAAGTAGATGTTTATATGGACATGATATTTTTTTCGAGGATGAACAAAGCTTTAAGTGTGGGGTGTTGATGTTAGGCGCATTTACACCCCTAAAGTACCTTAATAAACCCATATTTTAGCTAAGTTTTAAGGACAAAATATATAATTCCTGCACTTTTAGTCCTTTTTCCTGTAAGTGAGCTAACCAACGTGATTAGCAAGTTTTCAGGTATAAATGATGAAGATTTCAGCATTTTATGGAAATTGGACGCCAAAGGAAACTTCACGTAAGAAGGAAGGCAACTTCTGGAAGCTTGTGGACTGAAAGTGATGCATGGAGTACTTGTCCAGGGCAAAAACAACATTTCTAAAGACTTGGGGATCAACAGTAACTTAGTAGGATTAGGACAAGGATAAAAACCCTATTTCAGTAGGACACGGATAAAAACCCTATTTCAGTAGGACTAGGACAAGAGTGTTATAAAAACCCTTATTTGCTGAATTTTTCAGCATTCAATTCATTCTCATTCAATTAATTCTTTCCCTTCTTCATCAATTCGTTTTCAGACATTATTCTTCTATTCGACTTTTAGTATTACACAAGTTACAGATTCTGTATGTTTACAGAGAAACACGACACTCTAGGGAAAAACGTCAACCTAGTTTAACACCATCCCCATATTCAACGTGACATTCTTTGAGCTTTGGTATGATAATGATGTTTATTGTGATCTCCGTGGCACTCATGAGTAGCTAAACTTCTCTGTTAGGGTTATGAAAGCCTTATGAGATACTATCTATTGCTATGAGTTTGTGAATTCCTGATACGTATGTTGCTTATATCATTACTCTCTTCATCCTAATTGAATTCTTGTGGTTGCAAACATATAGAATACGCCAGTATAGGATTAACTTGTTCGAAAGAAAAGTTACATGTCTGCAAAAGAGAGAATGAAGAGGAAATAGGGCTACCAACCCCTGTTTAAAAGATAGTGCCGTAACTGGATTAACCTCTTGGAGAATTCGTACCATTAGATACGCTTTAAGCTCGATAGAGTTAAAGTGAGATAATCTTTGATGGTCAAAAGACGCTAGGATTTACCATAGAATACGAATCTCTATAAGCGAATGCATTTTTGAATTCCGCATAACACATAGTTAATAGATACGTCAACCCTAAATTACAATTCTCATTGATTAAAACCTACCAAACGTTCCATTTTTATTTTGCTACTTTGCGATGGCTTAGGTGCCGCCTATTTTAGCATAGGCGTTAGGTTAGGCGCCGCTTATACCATTTCCTATGCTCACTGCCTCACTTAGGCGATAGGTTAGGCACCGCCTATGTCAACATAGACAATGTCTTAGGCGCCGCCTATATCAACATAGGCGATAGGTTAGGTGCCGCTTAGACCATTGCCAATGCTTACTGCCTCACTTAGGAGATAGGTTTGGCGCTGCTTATACCATTGCCTATGCTCACTGCCTCACTTATGCGATAGGTTAGGCGACGCCTATGTCAACATAGGTGATCGCTTAGGCGCCGCCTATATCAACATAGGTGATAGGTTAGGCGACGCTTATACCATTGCCTATGCTCACTGCCTCACTTAGGCGATAGGTTAGTCACTGCCTATGTCAACATAGGCGATGGCTTAGGCTCCGCCTATTTCAACATAGGCGATAGGTTAGGCGCCGCTTATATGATTTCCTATGCTCATTGCCTCACTTAGGCGATAGGTTAGGCACCGCGTATGTCAATATGGGCGATGTCTTAGGCGCCGCCTATATCAACATAGGCGATAGGTTAGGCGCCGCTTAGACCATTGCCTATGCTTACTGCCTCACTTAGACGATAGGTTAGGCCCCGCCAATGTCATCATAGGCGATGGCTTAGGCGCCGTCTATATCAATATAGGCGACAGGTTAGGCACCGCTTATACCATTGCATAAGCTCACTGCCTCACTTAGGTGATAGGTTAGGTGCCGTCTATATCAACATAGGCGATGGATTAGGAGCCACCTATATCAGCATAGGCGATAGGTTCGGCGCCACTTATCTCATTGCCTCTGCTCACTGCCTCACTTAGGCTATAGGTTAGGAGCCGCCTATGTCAAAATTGGCGATGGCTTAGGCGCCGCCTATATCAACATAGGCGATAGGGTAGTCATCACTTATACTATTGCCTATACTCACTGCCCCACTTAGGAGATAGGTTAGGCCCCGCCAATGTCAACATAGGCAATGGCTTAGGCTCGCCTATATCAACATAGGCGATAGGTTAGGCGCCGCTTATACCATTGCCTATGATCAGTTCCTCACTTAGGAGATAGGTTAGACGATGCCTATGTCAACATAGGTGATCACTTAGGCGCCACCTATATCATCATAGGTGATAGATTAGGAGCCTCTTATACCAATGCCTATGCTCACTGCCTAACTAACGCGATAGGTTAGGCACCGCCTATGTCAACATAGGCGATTGCTTACGCTCTGCTTATTTCAACATAGGTGATAGGTTAGGGGCCGCTTATATGATTGCCTATGCTCACTGCCTCACTTAGGCGATAGGTTAGGCACCGCATACGTCAACATGGGCGTTGTCTTAGGCGCTGCCTATATCTACAAAGGCGATAGGTTAGTCCCCGCTTAAACCATTTCCAATGCTTACTGCCTCACATAGGAGTTAGGTTAGGCGCCGCCAATGACAACATAGGCGATGGATTAGGCGCCGCCTATATCAACATAGGCGATAAGTTAGGCGCCACTTATCCCGTTTCCTCTGCTCACTGCGTCACTTAGGTTATAGGTTAGGAGCCGTCTATGTCAACATAGGCGATGGCTTAGTCACCGCCTATATCAACATAGGCGATAGGTTAGGCGCCGCTTATACTATTGCCTATGCTCACTGCCTCACTTAGGCGATAGGTTAGGCGCCGCCTATGTCAACATAGGCGATGGCTTAGGCTCGCCTATATCAACATAGAATATAGGTTAGGCGCCGCTTATACCATTGCCTATGCTCACTTCCTAACTTAGGCGATAGGTTAGGCGCAACCTACGTCAACATAGGCGATCGCTTAGGCGCTGCCTAAATCAACATAGGTGATAGGTTAGGCTCTGCTTATACCATTGGCCATGCTCACTGCCTCTCTTAGGCGATAGGATAGGAACCGCCTATGTGAACATAGGCGATGGCTTAGTCGCCGCCTCTTTCAACATAGGCGATAGGTTAGGCGACACTTATACGATTGCCTATGCTTACTGCCTCACTTAGGCGATAGGTTAGGCGCCGCCTTTGTCAACATAGGCGATCTATTAGGCACCACCTATATCGACATAGGTGATAGGTTAGGCGCCGCTTATACCATTCCCTATGCTCACTGCCTCACTTAGGCCATAGGTTAGGTGCCGCCTATATTAACATTGGCAATAGGTTAGGCACCGCTTATACCATTGCCTATACTCACTACCTCACTTATGCGATACATTAGGCGCCGCCTATGTCAACATAGGCAATGTCTTAGGCACCACCTATATAACCATTGGTGATAGGATAGGCGCCGCTTATACCATTGCCTATGCTCAGTGCCTCACTTAGGCGATAGGTTAGGCGCCGTCTATGTCAACATAGGCGATGGATTAGGCGCCACCTATATCAACATAGGTGATAGGTTAGGCGCTTCTTATACCATTGCCTATTCTCACTGCCTCACAAAGGTGATAGGTTAGGCGCCGCCTATGTCCACATAGGCGATTGCTTAGGCGCCATCTATATCAACATAGGCGATAGGTTAGGCGCTGCTTATACCATTGCCTATGATCACTGCCTCACTTAGGTGATAGGTTAGGCGCCACCTATGTCAACGTAGGCGATGGCTTAGGCGCCGCCTATATCAACATAGGCGATAGTTTAGGCGCCGCATATAGCATTGCCTATGCTCACTGCCTAACTTAGGTTATAGGTTAGGCGCCGCCTATGTCAATATAGGCGATGGCTTAGGCGCCACCTATATCAACATAGGCGATCGGTTAGACGCAACTTATATCATTTTCTATGCTCACTGCCTCACTTAGGCGATAGGTTAGGCACTACCTATGTCAACATAGGTGATGGCTTAGGCGCCGCCTTTATCAACATAGGCGACATGTTAGGCACCACTTATACCATTGCCTATGCTTACTGCCTCACTTAGGTGATAAGTTACGCACCGCCTATATCAAGATAGGCGATAGATTAGGTTCCGCCTATATCAACATAGGCGTTGGGTTAGGCGCCGCTTATACCATTGCCTATGCTCACTGCCTCAGTTAGGCGATAGGTTAGGCGCCGCCTATGTCAACATAGGAGATGCCATAGGCCCCGCCTATATCAAAATAGGAGATGGGTTAGGCGCCGCTTATACCATTGCATATGCTCACTGCCTCACTTAAGCGATAGGTTAGGAGCCGCCTATATCAACATATGCGATAGCTTAGGCACCGCCTATATCAACATAAGCGATAGGTTAGGCTCCTCTTATCCCGTTGCCTCTACTCACTACCTCACTTAGGCTTTAGGTTCGGAGCCGCCTATGTCAACATAGGCGATGGCTTAGGAGCCGCCTATATAGACATAGCCGATAGGTTAGGCGGGCCTTATACTATTGCCTATGCCCACTGCCTCACTTAGGAGATAGGTTAGGCACCACCTATGTCAACATAGGCGATGTCTTAGGCTCGCCTATATCAACATAAAAGATAGGTTAGGCACCGCTTATACCATTGCCTATGCTCACTGCCTCACTTAGGCGATAGGTTAGGCGACTCCTATGTCAACATAGGTGATCGCTTAGGCGCCGCCTATATCAACATAGGTGATAGGTTAGGCGACGCTTATACCATTGACTATGCTCACTGCCTCACTTAGGCGATAGGTTAGTCACTGCCTATGTCAACATAGGCGATGGCTTAGGCTCCGCCTATTTCAACATAAGCGATAGGTTAGGCGCCGCTTATATGATTGCCTATGCTCATTGCCTCACTTAGGCGATAGGTTAGGCACCGCCTATGTCAATATGGGCGATGTCTTAGGCGCCGCCTATATCAACATAGACGATAGATTAGGCGCCGCTTAGACCATTGCCTATGCTTACTGCCTCACTTAGAAGATAGGTTAGGCCCCGCCAATGTCATCATAGGCGAAGGCTTAGGCGCCGTCTATATCAATATAGGCGACAGGTTAGGCACCGCTTATACCATTGCATAAGCTCACTGCCTCACTTAGGTGATAGGTTAGGTGCCGTCTATATCAACATAGGCGATGGATTAGGCGCCACCTATATCAACATAGGCGATAGGTTAGGCGCCACTTATCTCATTGCCTCTGATCACTGCCTCACTTAGGCTATAGGTTAGGAGACGCCTATGTCAAAATTGGCGATGGCTTAGGCGCTGCCTATATCAACATAGGCGATAGGTTAGGCATCACTTATACTATTGCCTATACTCACTTCCTCACTTAGGAGATAGGTTAGGCGCCGCCTATGTCAACATAGGCAATGGCTTAGGCTCGCCTATATCAACTTAGGCGATAGGTTAGGCGCCACTTATACCATTGCCTATGATCAGTTCCTCACTTAGGCGATAGGTTAGACGATGCCTATGTCAACATAGGTGATCGCTTAGGCGCCGCATATATCATCATAGGTGATAGATTATGAGCCTCTTATACCAATGCCTATGCTCACTGCATCACTAAGGCGATAGGTTAGGCACCGCCTATGTCAACATAGGCGATTGCTTACGCTCTGCTTATTTCAACATAGGTGATAGGTTAGGGGCCGCTTATATGATTGCCTATGCTCACTGCCTCACTTAGGCGATAGGTTAGGCACCGCATATGTCAACATGGGCGATGTCTTAGGCGCTGCCTATATCAACAAAGGCGATAGGTTAGTCCCCGCTTAAACCATTTCCAATGCTTACTGCCTCACATAGGAGATAGGTTAGGCGCCGCCAATGTCAACATAGGCGATGGATTAGGCGCCGCCTATATCAACATAGGCGATAAGTTAGGCGCCACTTATCCCATTTTCTCTGCTCACTGCGTCACTTAGGTTATAGGTTAGGAGCCGTCTATGTCAACATAGGTGATGGCTTAGGCACCGCCTATATCAACATAGGCGATAGGTTAGGCGCCGCTTATACTATTGCCTTGCTCACTGCCTCACTTAGGCGATAGGTTAGGCACCGCCTATGTCAACATAGGCGATGGCTTAGGCTCACCTACATCAACATAGAATATAGGTTAGGCGCCGCTTATACCATTGCCTATGCTCACTTCCTAACTTACGCGATTGCTTAGGCGCTGCCTATATCAACATCGGTGATAGGTTAGGCTCCACTTATTCCATTGGCCATGCCCACTGCCTCTCTTTGGCGATAGGTTAGGAACTGCCTATGTGAACATAGGCGATGGCTTAGTCGCCGCCTATTTCAAAATAGGCGATAGGTTAGGCGACGCTTATACGATTGCCTATGCTTACTGCCTCACTTAGGCGATAGGTTAGGCGCCGCCTTTGTCAACATAGGCGATCTATTAGGCACCGCCTATATCGACATAGGTTATAGGTTAGGCGCCGCTTATACCATTCCCTATGCTCACTGCCTCACTTAGGCGATAGGTTAGGTGCCGCCTATATTGACATAGGCTATAGGATAGGCACCGCTTATACCATTGCCTATACTCACTACCTCACTTATGCGATACGTTAAGCGCCGCCTATGTCAACATAGGCAATGTCTTAGGCACCACCTATATAATTATTGGTGATAGGTTAGGCGCCGCTTATACCATTGCCTATGCTCAGTGCCTCACTTAGGCGATAGGTTAGGCGCCGGCTATGTCAACATAGGCGATGGATTAGGCGTCACCTATATCAACATAGGTGATAGGTTAGGCGCTACTTATACCATTGCCTATGCTCACTGCCTTACAAAGGCGATAGGTTAGGCGCCGCCTATGTCCACATAGGCGATTGCTTAGGCGCCATCAATATCAACATAGGCGATAGGTTAGGCGCTGCTTATACCATTGCCTATGATCATTGCCTCACTTAGGCGATAGGTTAGGCGCCACCTATGTCAACGTAGGCGATGGCTTAGGCGCCGCCTATATCAACATAGGCGATAGTTTAGGCGCCGCATATAGCATTGCCTATGCTCACTGCCTAACTTAGGTTATAGGTTAGGCGCCGCCTATGTTAATATAGGCGATGGCTTAGGCGCCGCCTATATCAACATAGGCAATCAGTTAGATGCAACTTATATCATTTTCTATGCTCACTGCCTAACTTAGGCGATAGGTTAGGCGCCACCTATGTCAACATAGGCGATGGATTTGGGGCCGCATATATCATCATAGGCGATAGGTTAGGCTCCACTTATAACATTGCCTATGCTCACAGCCTTACTTAGGCGATAGATTAGGCGCCGCCTATGTCAACATAGGCGATGGATTTGGCCCCGCCTATATCAACATAGGCTATAGGTTAGGCTCCACTTATACCATTGACTATGCTCACAGACTTACTTAGGCGATAGGTTAGGCGCCGCCTATGTCAACATAGGCAATGGCTTAGGCACCACCTATATCAAAATAGGTGATAGGTTAGGCGCCACTTATACCATTGCCTATGCTCACTGCGTTACTTAGGCGATAGGTTAGGCGCCGCCTATGTCATCATATGCAATGGCTTAGGCGCCATCTATTTCAGCATAGGCGATAGGTTAGGCGCCACTTATACCATTGCCTATGCTTATTGCCTCACATAGGCGATAGGTTAGGCGCCGCCTATGTCAACATAGGCAATTTCTTAGGCGCCGCTTAGACTATTGCCTTTGCTTACTGCCTCACTTAGATGATAGGTTAGGCGATGCTAATAACATTGCCTATGGTAACAGCCTCACTTAGGTGATGGATTAGGCGCCATCTATATCAACATATGCGATAGGTTAGGCGCCACATTTATCATGGCCTATGCTCACTGCCTAACTTAGGCGATAGGTTAGGCGCCACCTATATCAACTTAGGCGATGGCTTAGGCGCCACCTGTATCAACATAGGGAATAGGATAGGCGCCGCTTATACCATTGCCTATGCTCACTGCATCACTTAGGCGATAGGTTAGGCACCACCTATGTCAACACAGGTGATGGCTTAGGTGCCGCCTTTCTCAACATAGGCGACAGGTTAGGCGCCGCTTATACCATTGCCTATGCTTACTGCCTCACTTATGCGATAGGTTACGCACCGCCTATATCAACATAGGCGATAGCTTAGGTTCTGCCTATATCAACATAGGAGATAGGTTAGGTGCCGCTTATACCATTGCCTATGCTCGCTGCCTCAGTTAGACGATAGGTTATGCGCCGCCTATGTCAACATAGGCAATGCCATAGGCGCAGCCTATATCAAAATAGGCAATAGGTTAGGCACCGCTTATACCATTGCATATGCTCACTTCCTCACTTAGGTGATAGGTTAGGCGCCACCTATATCAACATAGGTGATGGCTTAGGCGCCGCCTATATCAACATAGGAGATAGGTTAAGCGCCTCTTATCCCGTTGCCTCTGCTCACTGCCTCACTTAGGCTTTAGGTTACCAGCTGCCTATGTCAACATAGGCGATGGCTTAGGCGCCGCCTATTTTAACATAGGCGATAGGTTAGGTGGGGCTTATACTATTGCCTATGCTCACTGACTCACTTAGGCGATAGGTTAGGCGCCGTCTATGTCATCATAGGCGATGACTTAGGCTCGCCTATATAAACATTAGAGATAGGTTAGGCGCCGCTTATACCATTGCCTATACTCACTGCCTCACTTAGGCGATAGGTTTGGCGACGCCTATGTCAACATAGGTTATCGCTTAGGCGCCGCCTATATCAATAGAGGTGATAGGTTAGGCGCCGCTTATACCATTGCCTATGCTCACTGCCTCACTTAGGCGATAGGTTAGTCACCGCCTATGTCAACATAGGCGATGGCTTAGGCTCCGCCTATTTCAACATAGGCGACAGGTTAGGCGCCTCTTATATGATTGCCTATGCTCAGTGCCTAACTTAGGCGATAGGTTAGGCACCACCTATGTCAACATGGGTGATGTCTTAGGTGCCTCCTACATCAATAGAGGCGATAGGTTAGGTGCCGCTTTGACCATTGCCTATGCTTACTGCCTCACTTAGGAGATTGGTTAGGCACCGCCAATGTCAATATAGGCGATGGCTTAGATACCGTCTATATCAACATAGGCGACAGGTTAGGAGCTACTTATACCATTGCATATGCTCACTGCCTCACTTAGGCGATAGGTTAGGCTCCTCCTATGTCAATATGGGCGATGTCTTAGGCGCCGCCTATATAAACATAGGCGATAGGTTAGGCGCCGCTTAGACCATTGCCTATGCTTACTTCCTCACATAGGAGATAGGTTAGGCGCCACCAATGTCAACATAGGCGATAGCTTAGGCGCCGTCCATATCAACGTAGGCGATAGGTTAGGCGCCGCTTATTCCATTGCATATTCTCACTGCCTCACTTAGGCGATAGGTTAGGCACCGCTTATACCATTGCCTATACTCACTACCTCACTTATGCGATACATTAGGCGCCGCCTATGTCAACATAGGCAATGTCTTAGGCACCACCTATATAACCATTGGTGATAGGATAGGCGCCGCTTATACCATTGCCTATGCTCAGTGCCTCACTTAGGCGATAGGTTAGGCGCCGTCTATGTCAACATAGGCGATGGATTAGGCGCCACCTATATCAACATAGGTGATAGGTTAGGCGCTTCTTATACCATTGCCTATTCTCACTGCCTCACAAAGGTGATAGGTTAGGCGCCGCCTATGTCCACATAGGCGATTGCTTAGGCGCCATCTATATCAACATAGGCGATAGGTTAGGCGCTGCTTATACCATTGCCTATGATCACTGCCTCACTTAGGTGATAGGTTAGGCGCCACCTATGTCAACGTAGGCGATGGCTTAGGCGCCGCCTATATCAACATAGGCGATAGTTTAGGCGCCGCATATAGCATTGCCTATGCTCACTGCCTAACTTAGGTTATAGGTTAGGCGCCGCCTATGTCAATATAGGCGATGGCTTAGGCGCCACCTATATCAACATAGGCGATCGGTTAGACGCAACTTATATCATTTTCTATGCTCACTGCCTCACTTAGGCGATAGGTTAGGCACTACCTATGTCAACATAGGTGATGGCTTAGGCGCCGCCTTTATCAACATAGGCGACATGTTAGGCACCACTTATACCATTGCCTATGCTTACTGCCTCACTTAGGTGATAAGTTACGCACCGCCTATATCAAGATAGGCGATAGATTAGGTTCCGCCTATATCAACATAGGCGTTGGGTTAGGCGCCGCTTATACCATTGCCTATGCTCACTGCCTCAGTTAGGCGATAGGTTAGGCGCCGCCTATGTCAACATAGGAGATGCCATAGGCCCCGCCTATATCAAAATAGGAGATGGGTTAGGCGCCGCTTATACCATTGCATATGCTCACTGCCTCACTTAAGCGATAGGTTAGGAGCCGCCTATATCAACATATGCGATAGCTTAGGCGCCGCCTATATCAACATAAGCGATAGGTTAGGCTCCTCTTATCCTGTTGCCTCTACTCACTACCTCACTTAGGCTTTAGGTTCGGAGCCGCCTATGTCAACATAGGCGATGGCTTAGGAGCCGCCTATATAGACATAGCCGATAGGTTAGGCGGGCCTTATACTATTGCCTATGCCCACTGCCTCACTTAGGAGATAGGTTAGGCATCACCTATGTCAACATAGGCGATGGCTTAGGCTCGCCTATATCAACATAAAAGATAGGTTAGGCACCGCTTATACCATTGCCTATGCTCACTGCCTCACTTAGGCGATAGGTTAGGCGACTCCTATGTCAATATAGGTGATCGCTTAGGCGCCGCCTATATCAACATAGGTGATAGGTTAGGCGACGCTTATACCATTGACTATGCTCACTGCCTCACTTAGGCGATAGGTTAGTCACTGCCTATGTCAACATAGGCGATGGCTTAGGCTCCGCCTATTTCAACATAAGCGATAGGTTAGGCGCCGCTTATATGATTGCCTATGCTCATTGCCTCACTTAGGCGATAGGTTAGGCACCGCCTATGTCAATATGGGCGATGTCTTAGGCGCCGCCTATATCAACATAGACGATAGATTAGGCGCCGCTTAGACCATTGCCTATGCTTACTGCCTCACTTAGAAGATAGGTTAGGCCCCGCCAATGTCATCATAGGCGAAGGCTTAGGCGCCGTCTATATCAATATAGGCGACAGGTTAGGCACCGCTTATACCATTGCATAAGCTCACTGCCTCACTTAGGTGATAGGTTAGGTGCCGTCTATATCAACATAGGCGATGGATTAGGCGCCACCTATATCAACATAGGCGATAGGTTAGGCGCCACTTATCTCATTGCCTCTGATCACTGCCTCACTTAGGCTATAGGTTAGGAGACGCCTATGTCAAAATTGGCGATGGCTTAGGCGCTGCCTATATCAACATAGGCGATAGGTTAGGCATCACTTATACTATTGCCTATACTCACTTCCTCACTTAGGAGATAGGTTAGGCGCCGCCTATGTCAACATAGGCAATGGCTTAGGCTCGCCTATATCAACTTAGGCGATAGGTTAGGCGCCACTTATACCATTGCCTATGATCAGTTCCTCACTTAGGCGATAGGTTAGACGATGCCTATGTCAACATAGGTGATCGCTTAGGCGCCGCATATATCATCATAGGTGATAGATTAGGAGCCTCTTATACCAATGCCTATGCTCACTGCATCACTAAGGCGATAGGTTAGGCACCGCCTATGTCAACATAGGCGATTGCTTACGCTCTGCTTATTTCAACATAGGTGATAGGTTAGGGGCCGCTTATATGATTGCCTATGCTCACTGCCTCACTTAGGCGATAGGTTAGGCACCGCATATGTCAACATGGGCGATGTCTTAGGCGCTGCCTATATCAACAAAGGCGATAGGTTAGTCCCCGCTTAAACCATTTCCAATGCTTACTGCCTCACATAGGAGATAGGTTAGGCGCCGCCAATGTCAACATAGGCGATGGATTAGGCGCCGCCTATATCAACATAGGCGATAAGTTAGGCGCCACTTATCCCATTTTCTCTGCTCACTGCGTCACTTAGGTTATAGGTTAGGAGCCGTCTATGTCAACATAGGTGATGGCTTAGGCACCGCCTATATCAACATAGGCGATAGGTTAGGCGCCGCTTATACTATTGCCTTGCTCACTGCCTCACTTAGGCGATAGGTTAGGCACCGCCTATGTCAACATAGGCGATGGCTTAGGCTCACCTACATCAACATAGAATATAGGTTAGGTGCCGCTTATACCATTGCCTATGCTCACTTCCTAACTTACGCGATTGCTTAGGCGCTGCCTATATCAACATCGGTGATAGGTTAGGCTCCACTTATTCCATTGGCCATGCCCACTGCCTCTCTTTGGCGATAGGTTAGGAACTGCCTATGTGAACATAGGCGATGGCTTAGTCGCCGCCTATTTCAAAATAGGCGATAGGTTAGGCGACGCTTATACGATTGCCTATGCTTACTGCCTCACTTAGGCGATAGGTTAGGCGCCGCCTTTGTCAACATAGGCGATCTATTAGGCACCGCCTATATCGACATAGGTTATAGGTTAGGCGCCGCTTATACCATTCCCTATGCTCACTGCCTCACTTAGGCGATAGGTTAGGTGCCGCCTATATTGACATAGGCTATAGGATAGGCACCGCTTATACCATTGCCTATAGTCACTACCTCACTTATGCGATACGTTAAGCGCCGCCTATGTCAACATAGGCAATGTCTTAGGCACCACCTATATAATTATTGGTGATAGGTTAGGCGCCGCTTATACCATTGCCTATGCTCAGTTCCTCACTTAGGCGATAGGTTAGGCGCCGGCTATGTCAACATAGGCGATGGATTAGGCGTCACCTATATCAACATAGGTGATAGGTTAGGCGCTACTTATACCATTGCCTATGCTCACTGCCTTACAAAGGCGATAGGTTAGGCGCCGCCTATGTCCACATAGGCGATTGCTTAGGCGCCATCAATATCAACATAGGCGATAGGTTAGGCGCTGCTTATACCATTGCCTATGATCATTGCCTCACTTAGGCGATAGGTTAGGCGCCACCTATGTCAACGTAGGCGATGGCTTAGGCGCCGCCTATATCAACATAGGCGATAGTTTAGGCGCCGCATATAGCATTGCCTATGCTCACTGCCTAACTTAGGTTATAGGTTAGGCGCCGCCTATGTTAATATAGGCGATGGCTTAGGCGCCGCCTATATCAACATAGGCAATCAGTTAGATGCAACTTATATCATTTTCTATGCTCACTGCCTAACTTAGGCGATAGGTTAGGCGCCACCTATGTCAACATAGGCGATGGATTTGGGGCCGCATATATCATCATAGGCGATAGGTTAGGCTCCACTTATAACATTGCCTATGCTCACAGCCTTACTTAGGCGATAGATTAGGCGCCGCCTATGTCAACATAGGCGATGGATTTGGCCCCGCCTATATCAACATAGGCTATAGGTTAGGCTCCACTTATACCATTGACTATGCTCACAGACTTACTTAGGCGATAGGTTAGGCGCCGCCTATGTCAACATAGGCAATGGCTTAGGCACCACCTATATCAAAATAGGTGATAGGTTAGGCGCCACTTATACCATTGCCTATGCTCACTGCGTTACTTAGGCGATAGGTTAGGCGCCGCCTATGTCATCATATGCAATGGCTTAGGCGCCATCTATTTCAGCATAGGCGATAGGTTAGGCGCCACTTATACCATTGCCTATGCTTATTGCCTCACATAGGCGATAGGTTAGGCGCCGCCTATGTCAACATAGGCAATTTCTTAGGCGCCGCTTAGACTATTGCCTTTGCTTACTGCCTCACTTAGATGATAGGTTAGGCGATGCTAATAACATTGCCTATGGTAACAGCCTCACTTAGGTGATGGATTAGGCGCCATCTATATCAACATATGCGATAGGTTAGGCGCCACATTTATCATGGCCTATGCTCACTGCCTAACTTAGGCGATAGGTTAGGCGCCACCTATATCAACTTAGGCGATGGCTTAGGCGCCACCTGTATCAACATAGGGAATAGGATAGGCGCCGCTTATACCATTGCCTATGCTCACTGCCTCACTTAGGCGATAGGTTAGGCACCACCTATGTCAACACAGGTGATGGCTTAGGTGCCGCCTTTCTCAACATAGGCGACAGGTTAGGCGCCGCTTATACCATTGCCTATGCTTACTGCCTCACTTATGCGATAGGTTACGCACCGCCTATATCAACATAGGCGATAGCTTAGGTTCTGCCTATATCAACATAGGAGATAGGTTAGGTGCCGCTTATACCATTGCCTATGCTCGCTGCCTCAGTTAGACGATAGGTTATGCGCCGCCTATGTCAACATAGGCAATGCCATAGGCGCAGCCTATATCAAAATAGGCAATAGGTTAGGCACCGCTTATACCATTGCATATGCTCACTTCCTCACTTAGGTGATAGGTTAGGCGCCACCTATATCAACATAGGTGATGGCTTAGGCGCCGCCTATATCAACATAGGAGATAGGTTAAGCGCCTCTTATCCCGTTGCCTCTGCTCACTGCCTCACTTAGGCTTTAGGTTACCAGCTGCCTATGTCAACATAGGCGATGGCTTAGGCGCCGCCTATTTTAACATAGGCGATAGGTTAGGTGGGGCTTATACTATTGCCTATGCTCACTGACTCACTTAGGCGATAGGTTAGGCGCCGTCTATGTCATCATAGGCGATGACTTAGGCTCGCCTATATAAACATTAGAGATAGGTTAGGCGCCGCTTATACCATTGCCTATACTCACTGCCTCACTTAGGCGATAGGTTTGGCGACGCCTATGTCAACATAGGTTATCGCTTAGGCGCCGCCTATATCAATAGAGGTGATAGGTTAGGCGCCGCTTATACCATTGCCTATGCTCACTGCCTCACTTAGGCGATAGGTTAGTCACCGCCTATGTCAACATAGGCGATGGCTTAGGCTCCGCCTATTTCAACATAGGCGACAGGTTAGGCGCCTCTTATATGATTGCCTATGCTCAGTGCCTAACTTAGGCGATAGGTTAGGCACCACCTATGTCAACATGGGTGATGTCTTAGGTGCCTCCTACATCAATAGAGGCGATAGGTTAGGTGCCGCTTTGACCATTGCCTATGCTTACTGCCTCACTTAGGAGATTGGTTAGGCACCGCCAATGTCAATATAGGCGATGGCTTAGATACCGTCTATATCAACATAGGCGACAGGTTAGGAGCTACTTATACCATTGCATATGCTCACTGCCTCACTTAGGCGATAGGTTAGGCTCCTCCTATGTCAATATGGGCGATGTCTTAGGCGCCGCCTATATAAACATAGGCGATAGGTTAGGCGCCGCTTAGACCATTGCCTATGCTTACTTCCTCACATAGGAGATAGGTTAGGCGCCACCAATGTCAACATAGGCGATAGCTTAGGCGCCGTCCATATCAACGTAGGCGATAGGTTAGGCGCCGCTTATTCCATTGCATATTCTCACTGCCTCACTTAGGCGATAGGTTAGGTGCCGCCTATATCAACATAGGTGATGGCTTAAGCGGCGCCTATATCAGCTTAGGCGATAGGTTAGGCGCCACTTATCGCGTTGCCTCTACTCACTGCCTCAGTTAGGCTATAGGTTAAGAGCCGCCTATGTCAACATAGGTGATGGCTTAGGCACCGCCTATATCAACATAGGAGATAGGTTAGGCGCCTCTTATACTATTGCCTATGCTCACTGCCTCTCTTAGGTGATAGGTTAGGCATCGCCTATGTCAACATAGGTGATGGCTTAGGCTCTCCTATATCAACATAGAAGATAGGTTAGGCGTCGCTTATACCATTGCCTATGCTCATTGCCTCACTTAGGCGAAAGGTTAGGTGCCGCCTATGTCAACATAGGCGATTGCTTAGGCGCCGCCTATATCAACATAGGTGATAGGTTAGGCGCCGCTTATTCCATTGCCCATGCTCACTGCCTCTCTTAGGCGATAGTTTAGGCACCGCCTATGTCAACATTGGAAATGTCTTAGGCGCCGCCTATTTCAACATAGGCGATAGGTTAGGCGCCGCTTATACTATTGCCTATGGTCAATGCCTCTCTTAGGCGATAGGTTAGGTGCCGCCTATGTCAACATTGGTGATGGCCTAGACTCGCCTATATCAACATAGAAGATAGGTTAGGCGCCGCTTATACCATTGCCTATGCTTATGCCTCACTTAGGCGATAGGTTAGGCGCCGCCTATGTCAAAATAGTCGATCGCTTAGGCGCCTCCTATATAAACATATGTGATAGGTTAGGCGCCGCTTATTCCATTGAACATGCTCACTGCCTTTCTTAGGCGATAGGTTAGGCACCGCCTATGTCAACATAGGCGATGGCTTAGGCGCCGCCTATTTCAACATAGGCGATAGGTTAGGCGCCGCTTATACGATTGCCTATGCTCACTGCCTCACTTAGGCGATAGGTTAGGCGACGCCTATGTCAACATAGGTGATCTCTTAGGCGCCACCTATATCAACATAGGTGATAGGTTAGGTGCCGCTTATACCATTGCCTATGCTCACTACCTCACTTAGGCGATAGGTTAGTCACCGCCTATGTCAACATAGGCGATGGCTTAGGCTCCGCTTATTTCATAAATGGTGATAGGTTAGGAGAAGCTTATGTGATTTCCTATGCTCACTGCCTCACTTGGGCGATAGGTTAGGCACCACCTCTGTCAACATGGGCGATGTTTTAGGCGCTGCCTATATCAACATAGGCGATAGGTTAGGCACCGCTTAGACCATTGCCTATGCTTACTGCCTCACTTAGGAGATAGGTTAGGTGCCGCCAATGTCAACATAGGCGATGGATAAGGCGCCGTCTATATCAACATAGGCGACAGGTTAGGCGCTACTTATACCAATTCATATGCTCAATGCCTCACTTAGGTGATAGGTTAGGTGCCTCCTATATCAACATAGGCGATGGATTAGGCGCCGCCTATATCAACATAGGCGATAGGTTAGGCAGCACTTATCTCGGTGCCTCTACTCACTGCCTCACTTAGGCTAGAGGTTAGGAGCCGCCTATGTAAAAATAGGCGATGGCTTAGGCGCCTCCTATATCAACATAGGCGATAGGTTAGGCGATAGGTTAGGCACCGCTTATACTATTGCCTATGCTCACTGCCTCACTTAGGTGATAGGTTTGGCGCCGCCTATGTCAACATAGGCAATGGCTTAGGCTCGCCTATATCAACATAGAAGATAGGTTAGGAGCCGCTTATACCATTGTCTATGCTCACTGCCTCACTTAGGCGACAGGTTAGGCGACGCCAATGTCAACATAAGTGATCGCTTAGGCACCTCCTATATCAACATAGGTGATAGGTTAGGCGCCACTTATACGATTTCCTATTCTCACTGCCTCCCATAGGTGATAGGTTAGGCACCTACTATGTCAACATGGGCGGTGTCTTAGGCGCCGCCTACATCAACATAGGCGATAGGTTAGGCGCCGCTTAGACCATTGCCTATGCTTACTACCTCACATAGGAGATAGGTTAGGCGCTGCCAATGTCAACATAGGAGATTACTTAGGCGCCGTCTATATCAACATAGGCGATAGGTTAGGCGCCGCTTATTCCATTGTATATGCCCACTACCTTACTTAGGCGATACGTTAGGTACCGCCTATATAAACATAGGTGATGGCTTTGGCACCGCTTATATCAACATAGGCGATAGGATAGGCGCCACTTATCTCGTTGCCTCTGCTCAGTGCCTCACTTAGGCTATAGCTTAAGATCCGCCTATGTCAACATTGGCGATGGCTTAGGCACCGCCCATATCAACATAGGCGATAGGATAGACCCCACCTATGTCAACTTGGGCGATGGCTTAGGCGCCGCCTATATCAACATAGGCGATAGTTTAGGCGTCGCATATAGCATTGCCTATGCTCACTGCCTAACTTAGGTGATAGGATAGGCGCCGCCTATGTCAATATAGGCGATGGCTTAGGCGCCGCCTATATAAACAAAGGCGATAGGTTAGATGCAACTTATATCATTTCCTATGCTCACTGCCTCACTTAGGCGATAGGTTAGGCGCCGCCTATGTCAACATAGGCGATGGATTTGGCGCCGCGTATATCATCATAGGCTATTGGATAGGCTCCACTTATACCATTGCCTATGCTCACAGCCTTACATAGGCGATAGATTAGGCGCCGCCTATGTCAACATAGGCGATAGATTTGGCCCCGCCTATATCAACATAGGCTATAGGTGAGGCTCCACTTATACCATTGCCTATGCTCACAGCCTTACTTAGGCGATAGGTTAGGCGCCGCCTATGTCAACATTGGCAATGGCTTAGGCACCGCCTATATCAATATAGGTGATAGGTTAGGCGCCGCTTATACCATTGCCTATGCTTACTGCCTTACTAAGGCGATAGGTTAGGCGCCGCCTATGGCATCATAGGAAATGTCTTAGGCGCCATCTATTTCAGCATAGGCGATAGGTTAGGCGCCACTTATACCATTTCCTATGCGCACTGCCTCACTTATGCAATAGGTTAGGCGCCGCCTATGTCAACATAGGCAATTTCTTAGGCGCCGCTTAGTCTATTGCTTATGCTTACTGCCTCACTTAGATGATAGGTTAGGCGATGCTAATACCATTGCCTATGGTCACAGCCTCACATAGGTGATGGATTAGGCGCCACCTATATCAACATATGCGATAGGTTAGGTGCCACATATATCATTGCCTATGCTCACTGCCTAACTTAGGCGATAGGTTAGGCGCCACCTATATCAACATAGGCGATGGCTTAGGCGCCACCTAAATCAACATAGGGAATAGGTTAGGCGCCGCTTATACCATTGCCTATGCTCACTGCCTCACTTAGGCGATAGGTTAGGCACCACCTATGTCAACACAGGTGATGGCTTAGGTGCCGCCTTCCTCAACATAGGCGACAGGTTAGGCGCCGCTTATACCATTGCCTATGCTTACTGCCTCACTTATGCGATAGGTTACGCACCGCCTATATCATAATTGGCGATAGCTTAGGTTCCGCATATATCAACATAGGAGATAGGTTAGGCACCGCATATACCATTGCCTATGCTCGCTGCCTCACTTAGACGATAGGTTAGGCGCCACCTATGTCAACATAGGCGATGCCATAGGCGCCACCTATATCTAAATAGGCGAATTGTTAGGCACCGCTTATACCATTGCATATGCTCACTTCCTCACTTAGGTGATAGGTTAGGCGCCGCCTATATCAACATAGGTGATGGCTTAGGGGCCGCCTATATCAACATAGGAGATAGGTTAGGTGCCGCTTATCCCGTTGCCTCTGCTCACTGCCTCACTTAGGCTTTAGGTTACGAGCCGACTATGTCAATATAGACGATAGCTTAGGCGCCGCCTATATCAACATAGGCGATAGGTTAGGCGGGGCTTATACTATTGCCTATGCTCACTGCCTCACTTAGGCGATAGGTTAGGCGCCGCCTATGTCATCATAGGTGATGACTTTGGCTCGCCTATATAAACATTGTAGATAGGTTAGGCGCCGCTTATACCATTACCTATTCTCACTGCCTCACTTAGGCGATAGGTTAGGCGACGCCTATGTCAACATAGGTTATCGCTTAGGCGCTGCCTATATCAACAGAGGTGATAGGTTAGGCGCCACTTATACCATTGCCTATGCTCACTGCCTCACTTAGGCAATAGGTTAGTCACCGCCTATGTCAACATAGGCGATGGCTTAGGCTCCGCCTATTTCAACATAGGCGACAGGTTAGGCGCCTCTTATATGATTGCCTATGCTCACTGCCTAACTTAGGCGATAGGTTAGGCACTACCTATGCCAACATGGGTGATGTCTTAGGTGCCTCCTATATCAATAGAGGCGATAGGTTAGGCGCCGCTTTGACCTTTGCCTATTCTTACTGCCTCACTTAGGAGATAGGTTAGGCACCGCCAATGTCAAAATAGGCGATGGCGTAGATGCCGTCTATATCAACATAGGCGACAGGTTAGGAGCTATTTATACCATTGCATATGCTCACTGCCTCACTTAGGCGATAGGTTAGGCACCTCCTATGTCAATATGGGCGATGTCTTAGGCGCCGCCTATATAAACATAGGCGATAGGTTAGGCGCCGCTTAGACCATTGCCTATGCTTACTGCCTCACATAGGAGATAGGTTAGGCGCCACTAATTTCAACATAGGTGATGGCTTAGGCGCCGTCTATATAAACATAGGCGATAGGTTAGGTGCCGCTTATACCATTGTATATGCTCACTGCCTCACTTAGGCGATAGGTTAGGTGCTGCCTATATCAACATAGGCGATAGCTTAAGCGCCGCCTATATCAACATAGGCGATAGGTTAGGCTCCACTCATCACGTTGCCTCTACTCACTACCTCAGTTAGGCTATAGGTTAGGAGCCGCCTATGTCAACATAGGTGATGGCTTAGGCACCGACTATATCAACATAGGCGATAGGTTAGGCGCCTCTTATACAATTGCCTATGCTCACTGCCTCTCTTAGGCGATAGGTTAGGCATCGCCTATGTCAACATAGGTGATGGCTTAGGCTCTCCTATATCAACATAGAAGATAGGTTAGGCGCCGCTTATACCATTGCCTATGCTCATTGCCTCACTTAGGCGAAAGGTTAGGTGCCGCCTATGTCAATATAGGCGATCGCTTAGGCGCCGCCTATATCAGCATAGGTGATAGGTTAGGCGCCGCTTATTCCATTGCCCATGCTCACTGCCTCTCTTAGGCGATAGTTTAGGCACCACCTATGTCAACATTGGAAATGGCATAGGCGCCGCCTATTTCAACATAGGCGATAGGTTAGGCGCTGCTTATACTATTGCCTATGCTCAATGCCTCTCTTAGGCGATAGGTTAGGTGCCGCCTATGTCATCATAGGCGATCGTCTAGACTCGCCTATATCAACATAGAAGATAGGTTAGGCGCCGCTTATACCATTGCCTATGCTTATGCCTCACATAGGCGATAGGTTAGGCGCCGCCTATGTCAACATAGTCCATCGCTTAGGCACCTCCTATATAAACATATGTGATAGGTTAGGCCCCGCTTATTCCATTGACCATGCTCACTGCCTCTCTTAGGCAATAGGTTAGGCACCGCCGATGTCAACATAGGCGATGGCTTAGGCGCCGCCTATTTCAACATAGGCGATAGGTTAGGCGCCGCTTATACGATTGCCTATGCTCACTGCCTCACTTATGCGATAGGTTAGGCGACGCCTATGTCAACATAGGTGATCGCTTAGGCGCCGCCTATATCAACATAGGTGATAGGTTAGGTGCCGCTTATACCATTTCCTATGCTCACTACCTCACTTAGGCGATAGGTTAGTCACCGCCTATGTCAACATAGGCGATGGCATAGGCTCCGCAAATTTCAACAATGGTTATAGGTTAGGCGAAGCTTATGTGATTGCCTATGCTCACTGCCTTACTTGGGCGATAGGTTAGGCACCACCTATGTCAACATGGGCGATGTTTTAGGCGCTGCCTATATCAACATAGGCGATAGGTTAGGCACCGCTTAGACCATTGCCTATGCTTACTGCCTCACTTAGGAGATAGGTTAGGTGCCGCCAATGTCAACATAGGCGATGGCTAAGGCGCCGTCTATATAAACATAGGCGACAGGTTAGGCGCTACTTATACCAATGCATATGCTCACTGCCTCACTTAGGCGATAGGTTAGGTGCCTCCTATATCAACATAGGCGATGGATTAGGCGCCGCCTATATCAACATAGGTGATAGGTTAGGCGCCACTTATCTCGTTGCCTCTGCTCACTACCTCACTTAGGCTATAGGTTAGGAGCCGCCTATGTAAAATTAGGCGATGGCTTAGGCGCCGCCTATATCAACATAGGCGATAGGTTAGGCGATAGGTTAGGCACCGCTTATACTATTGCCTATGCTCACTGCCTCACATAGGTGATAGGTTTGGCGCCGCCTATGTCAACATAGGCAATGGCTTAGGCTCGCCTATATCAAGATAGAATATAGGTTAGGAGCCGCTTATACCATTGGCTATGCTCACTGCCTCACTTAGGCGATAGGTTAGGCGACACCTATGTCAACATAGGTGATCGCTTAGGCACCTCCTATATCAACATAGGCGATAGGATAGGCTCCGCTTATACGTTTTCCTATTCTCACTGCCTCACATAGGCGATAGGTTAGGCACCTCCTATGTCAACATGGGCGGTGTCTTAGGCGCCGCCTACATCATCATAGGCGATAGGTTAGGCGCTGCTTAGACCATTGCCTATGCTTACTGCCTCACATAGGAGATAGGTTAGGCGCCGCCAATGTCAACATAGGCGATGGCTTAGGCGCCGTCTATATCAACATAGGCGATAGGTTAGGCGCCGCTTATCCCATTGCATATGCCCACTGCCTTACTTAGGCGATAGGTTAGGTACCACCTATATAAACATAGGTGATGGCTTTGGCACCGCTTATATCAACATAGGCGATATGATAGGCTCCACTTATCTTGTTGCCTCTGCTCAGTGCCTCACTTAGGCTATAGCTTAAGAGCCGTCTATGTCAACATAGGCGATGGCTTAGGCACCGCCTATATCAACATAGGCGATAGGTTAGGCCCCACCTATGTCAACATAGGCGATGGCTTAGGCGTCGCCTATATCAACATAGACGATTGTTTAGGCGCCGCATATAGCATTGCCTATCCTCACTGCCTAACTTAGGTGATAGGTTAGGCGCCGCCTATGTTAATATAGGCGATGGCTTATGCGCCGCCTATATCAACATAGGCGATAGGTTAGATGCAACTTATATCATTTCCTATGCTCACTGCCTCACTTACGCGATAGGTTAGGCGCCGCCTATGTCAACATAGGCGATGGATTTGGCGCCGCGTATATCATCATAGGCTATAGGTTAGGCTCCACTTATACCATTGCCTATGCTCACAGCCTTACTTAGGCGATAGATTAGGCGCCGCCTATGTCAACATAGGCGATGGATTTGGCCCCGCCTATATCAACATAGGCGATAGGTTAGGCGTCGCTTAGACCATTTCCTATGCATACTGCCTCACATAAGAGATAGGTTAGGCGCCGCCAATGTCAACATAGGCGATGGCTTAGGCGCCGTCTATATCAACATAGGCGATAGGTTAGGTGCCTCTTATACCATTACATATGCCCACTGCCTTACTTAGGAGATAGGTTAGGTACCGCCTATATAAACATAGGTGATGGCTTAGGCACCGCCTATATCAACATAGGCGATAGGATAGGCGCGACTTATCCCGTTGCCTCTGCTCACTGCCTCACCTAAGCTATAGGTTAGGAGCCGCCTATGTCAACATAGGCGATGGATTAGGCACCGCCTATATCAACATAGGCGATAGGTTAGGCGCCGCTTATGTCAACATAGGCGATGGCTTAGGCTCGCCTATATCAACATAAAAGATAGGTTAGGCGCCGCTTATACCATTGCCTATTCTCACTGCCTCACTTAGGCGATAGGTTAGGCACCACATATGTCAACATAGGCTATCTCTTAGGCACCGCCTATATCAACATAGGTGATAGGTTAGGCGCCGCTTAATCCATTGACAATGATCCCTGCCTCTCTTAGGAGATAGGTTAGGCACCGCTTATGTCAGCATAGGTAATGACTTAAGAGCTGCCTATTTCAACATAGGCGATAGGTTAGGCGCCGCTTATACGATTGCCTATGCTCACTGCCTCACTTAGGCGATAGGTTAGGCGCTGCATTTGTCAACATAGGCGATCTCTTAGGCACCGCCTATACTGACATAGGTGATAGGTTAGGCGCCGCTTATACCATTCCCTATGCTCACTGCCTCACTTAGGTGATAGGTTAGGTGCCACCTATATCAACATAGGTGATAGGTTAGGCACCGCTTATCCCATTGCCTATACTCACTGACTCCCTTATGAGATAGGGTAGGCGCCGCCTATGTCAACATAGGCAATTGCTTAGGTGCCGCCTATATAAACATTGGTGATAGGTTAGGCGCCGCTTATAGCATTGCCTATGCTCACTACCTCACTTAGGCGATAGGTTAGGCTCCGTCTATGTTAACATAGGCGATGGATTAGGCGGCACCTATATCAACATAGGTGATAGGTTAGGCGTCGCTTATACCATTGGCTTTGCTTACTGCCTCACTAAGGCGATAGGTTAGGTGCCGCCTATGTCAACATAGGCGATTGCTTGAGCGCCATCTATATCAACATAGGCGATAGGTTAGGCGCTACTTATACCATTGCCTATGATAACTGCCTCACTTATGAGATAGGTTAGGCGCCTCCTATGTCAACGTAGATGATTGGTTAGGTGCCGCCTATATCAACATAGGCGATAGGTTAGACGCCGCTTATAGCATTGCCTATGCTCACTGCCTAACTTAGGTGATAGGTTAGGCGCCACCTATGTCAACATAGGCGATGGCTTAGGCGCCACCTATATAAACATAGGCTATAGGTTAGGCACCTCTTATACCATTTACTATGCTCACTGCCTCTCTTAGGCGATAGGATAGGCACCGCCTATGTCAACATAGGCGATGGCTTAGGTGCCGCCTATATCAATATAGGTAATAGGTTAGGCTCTACTTATACCATTGCCTATGCTTACTGCCTCACTTAGGCAAAAGTTTACGCGACGCCTATATCAACATAGGCGATGGATTAGGCGCTACCTATATCAACATAGTCGATAGGTTAGGCGCAGCTTATACTATTGCCTATGCTCGCAGCCTTACTTAGGCAATAGGTTAGGCGCCGCCTATGACAAATAGGCGATAGGTTAGGCGCCTCTTATACCATTGCATATGCTCACTGCCTCACTTAGGTGATAGGTTATGTGCCGCCTATATCAACATAGACGATGCCTTATATGCCGCCTATATCAACATAGGCGATAGGTTAGGCGCCGCTTATCCCGTTGCCTCTCCTCACTGTCTCACTTAGGCGATAGGGTAGGCGCCGCTTGTGTCAACATTGACGATGGCTTAGGCGTCGCCTATATCAACACAGGCGATAGGTTAGGCACCGCTTATACCATTGCCTATGCTTACTGCCTCACTTAGATGATAGGTTCGGCGCCCGTATATCGACATACGCGATGTCTTAGGCGCCGCCTATATCAACATAAGCGATAGGTTAGGTGCCACTTATACCATTGCCTATGCTCGCTGCCTCACTTAGGCGATAGGATAGGAGCCGCCTATGTCAACATAGGTAATGGCATAAGAGCCACCTATATCATAATAGGTGATAGGTTAGGCGCCGCTTATATCATTTCCTATAGTTACTGCCTCACTTCGGGGATAGGTTAGGCGCCGCCTATGTCAACATAGGTGATCGTTTAGGCTTCTCCTATATCAACATTGATGATAGGTTAGGCACCGCTTATACCATTTTCTATGATCACTTTCTCACTTAGCCCATAGGTTAGGCGCCGCCTATGTCCACATACGTGATGGCTTAGGCACCGCCTATATCAACATAGGTGATAGGTTAGGCACCGCCTATATCAACATAGGTAATAGGTTAGGGGCCGCATATAGAATTGCCTATGCTCACTGCCTAACTTAGGAGATAGGTTAGGCGTCACCTATGTCAATATAGGCGATGGATTAGGTGCCGCCTATATCCACATAGGCGATAGGTTAGGCGCCGCTTATACCATTGCCTATTCTCACTGCCTCACTTAGGTGATAGGTTAGGTGCCACCTATGTCAACATTGGCGATAGGTTAGGCGCTGCTCATACCATTACCTATGCTTACTGCCTCACTTATGCGATAAGTTAGGCGCCACCTATGTCTACATAGGCGATGGCTTAGGCACATCCCATATCAACAAAGACGATAGGTTGGGCGCCGATTATACCATTTCCTATGCTCACAGCCTCACTTTGGCGATAGGCTAGGCGCCGCCTATAGCAACATACATGATGGTTAGGCGCCGCCTATATCAACATAGGCGATAGGTTAGGCGCCGCATATACCATTGCCTATGCACACTGCCTCACTTTGGCGATAGGTTAGGGGCCGCCTATGTCAACTTAGGCGATGGGTTAGGCGCCGCCTATATCAACATAAGCGATAAGTTAGGTGCCGCTTATACCATTGCCTATGCTCACTGCCTTACTTAAGCGATAGGTTAGGCGCCGCCTATGTCAACATAGGAGATGGGTTAGGCGCCGCTTATACTATTTCCTATGCTCACTGCCTCACTTAGGCGATAGGTTAGGCGCCGCCTATATCAACTTAGGCGATAGGTTAGGTGACGCTTATTCTATTACCTATGCTCACTGCCTTACTTAGGTGATAGGTTTGGCACCGCCTATGTCAACATAGGCATTGGCTTAGGCGCTGCCAATATCAACATAGGCGATAGGTTAGGCGCCACTTGTACCATTGCCTATACTTACTGCCTCACTTAAGTGAAAGGCTAGGCACAACCTATGTCAACATAGGCGATAGGTTAAGCACAACTTATACCATTGCCTATGCTCACTGCCTCTCTTAGGCGATAGGTTAGGCCCCGCCTATGTCAAAATAGGCGATGGCTTAGGCGCCGCCTATATCATAATAGGCGATAGGTTAGGCGCCACTTATATCATTGCCTATACTTACTGCCTCACTTCAGCGACAGGTTAGGCGCCGCCTATGTCAACATAGGTGATCATTTTGGCCCCGCCTATATCAACATAGGCGATAGGTTAGGCACCGCTTTTACCATATCCTATGCTCACTGCCTCACTTAGGCGATAGGTTAGGCGCCACCTATGTCAAAATACGCGATGGCTTAGGCGCCGCCTATATCAACATAGGTGATAGGTTAGGTGCCGTATATACCATTGCCTATGCCCACTTCCTAACATAGGAGATAGGTTGGGCGCCTCCTATGTCAACATAGGTGATGGCAAAGGTGCCTCCTATATCAATATAGGCGATAAGTTAGGCGCCGCTTATACCATTACATATGCTCACTACCTCAGTTAGGCGATAGGTTAGGCACCACTTATCCCGTTGCCTCTGCTCACTGCCTCACGTAGGCTATAGGTTAGGAGCCACCTATGTAAACATAGGCAATGGCTTAGGCACCACCTATATCAACATAGGCGATAGGTTAGGTGATAGGTTAGGCACCGTTTATACTATTGCCTATGCTCACTTTCTCACTAAGGCAATAGGTTAGGCGCCGCCTATGTCAGCATAGGTAATGGCTTAGGCTTGCCTATATTAACATAAAAGATAGGTTAGGAGCCGCTTATTACATTGGCTATGCTCACTGCCTCACTTAGGTTATAGGTTAGGTGACGCCTATGTCAACATAGGAGATCGCTT
Organism: Capsicum pubescens; assembly: GCA_030864215.1. NCBI lineage: Eukaryota > Viridiplantae > Streptophyta > Magnoliopsida > Solanales > Solanaceae > Capsicum > Capsicum pubescens. The sequence goes on from CM061544.1 coordinate 51,218,110, forward strand.
AGGCACCTCCTATATGAACTAAGGCGATAGGTTAGACGCTGCTTATACGATTGCCTATGCTCACTGCCTCACATAGGCGATAGGTTAGGCACCTCCTATGTCAACATGGGCGATGTCATAGGTGCCGCCTATATCAACATAGGCGATAGGTTAGGCGCCGCTTAGACCATTGCCTATGCTTACTGCCTCACATAGGAGATAGGTTAGGCACCGCCAATGTCAACATAGGCGATGGCTTAGGCGCCGTCTATATCAACATAGGCGATAGGTTAGGCGTCGCTTATACCATTGCATATGCCCACTGCCTAACTTAGGCGATAGGTTAGGTACCGCCTATATAAACATAGGTGATGGCTTAGGCACCGCCTCTATCAACATAGGCGATAGGATAGGCGCGACTTATCCCGTTGCCTCTGCTCACTGCCTCACCGAAGCTATAGGTTAGGAGCCGCCTATGTCAACATAGGCGATGGATTAGGCACCGCCTATATCAACATAGGCGATAGGATAGGCGCCGCTTATGTCAACATAGGCGATGGCTTAGGCTCGCCTATATCAACATAAAAGATAGTTTAGGCGCCGCTTATACCATTGCGTATGCTCACTGCCTCACTTAGGCGATAGGTTAGGCGCCACATATGTCAATATAGGCTATCGCTTAGGCACCGCCTATATCAACATAGGTGATAGGTTAGGCGCCGCTTATTCCATTGACAATGATCACTGCCTCTCGTAGGAGATAGGTTAGGCACCGCCTATGTCAGCATAGGCAAAGACCTAAGAGGCACCTATTTCAACATAGGCGATAGGTTAGGCGCCGCTTATACGATTGCCTATGCTCACTGACTTACTTAGGCGATAGGTTAGGCGCTGCCTTTGTCAACATAGGCGATCTGTTAGGCACCACCTATATCGACATAGGTGATAGGTTAGGCGCCACTTATACCATTCTCTATGCTCACTGCCTCACTTAGGTTATAGGTTAGGTGCCACCTATATCAACATAGGCGATAGGTTAGGCACCGCTTATACCATTGCCTATACTCACTGACTCCCTTATGAGATAGGTTAGGCGCCGCCTATGTCAACATAGGCAATCGCTTAGGTGCCTCCTATATCAACATTGGTGATAGGTTAGGCGCTGCTTATACCATTGCCTATGCTCACTGCCTCACTTAGGCGATAGTTTAGGCTCCGTCTATGTTATCATAGGCGATGGATTAGGCGGCACCTATATCAACATAGGTGATAGGATAGGCGCCGCTTATACCATTGCCTATGCTTACTGCCTCACTAAGGCGATAGGTTAGGCGCCGCCTATGTCAACATAGGCGATTGCTTGAGCGCCATCTATATCAACATAGGCGATAGGTTAGGCGCTGCTTATACCATTGCCTATGATAACTGCCTCACTTATGAGATAGGTTAGGCGCCTCCTATGTCAACGTAGATGATGGCTTAGGTGCCGCCTATATCAACATAGGCGATAGGTTAGACGCCGCTTATAGCATTGCCTATGCTCACTGCCTAACTTAGGTGATAGGTTAGGCGCCACCTATGTAAACATAGGCGATGGCTTAGGTGCCACCTATATAAACATAGGCTATAGGTTAGGCGCCTCTTAATCCATTTCCTATGCTCACTGCCTCACTTAGGCGATAGGTTAGGCACCGCCTATGTCAACATAGGCGATGGCTTAGGTGCCGCCTATATCAATATAGGTGATAGGTTAGGCGCCACTTATACCATTGCCTATGCTTACTGCCTCACTTAGGCAAAAGTTTACGCGACGCCTATATCAACATAGGCGATGTCTTAGGCGCCACCTATATCAACATAGGCAATAGGTTAGGCGCTGCTTATACTATTGCCTATGCTCGCAGCCTCACTTAGGCAATAGGTTAGGTGCCGCCTATGTCAACATAGGCGATGTCATAGGCACCGCCAATATCAACATAGGCGATAGGTTAGGATCCTCTTATAACATTGCATATGCTCACTGCCTCACTTAGGCGATAGGTTAAGCGCCGCCTATATCAACATAAATGATGGCTTAAGTGCCGCCTATATAAACATAGGCGATAGGTTAGGCGCCGCTTATCCCGTTGCCTCTGCTCACTGCCTCACTTAGCCGATAGGTTAGGCGCCACTTGTGTCAATATTGGCGATGGCTTAGGCGTCGCCTATATCAACATAGGCGATAGGTTAGGCACCGCTGATACCATTGCCTATGCTTACTGCCTCACTTAGACGATAGGTTCGGCGCCCCCTATATCGACATACGCGATGGCTTAGGCGCCGCCTATATCAACATAGGCAATGGTTAGGCGCCAGCTCTGTCAAAATAGGCGATGGCTTAGGCGCCGCCTATATCATAATAGGCGATACGTTAGGCGCCACTTATATCATTACCTATACTTACTTCCTCACTTCAGCAATAGGTTAGGCGCCGCCTATGTCAACATAGGTGATCGTTTTGGCGCCACCTATATCAAGATAGGCGATAGGTTAGGCACCGCTTTTACCATATCCTATGCTCACTGCCTTACTTAAGTGATAGGTTAGGCACCGCCTATGTCAAAATACACGATGGCTTAGGAGCCACCTATATCAACATAGGTGATAGGTTAGGCGCCGCATATACCATTGCCTATGCTCACTTCCTAACTTTGGAGATAGGTTGGGCGCCTCCTATGTCAACATAGGCGATGACTAAGGTGCCGCCTATATCAATATAGCCGATAGGTTAGGCACCGCTTATACCATTGCATATGCTAACTGCCTCAGTTAGGCGATAGGTTAGGCGCCACTTATCCCGTTTCCTCTTCTCACTACCTCACTTAGGCTATAGGTTAGGAGCCACCTATGTCAACATAGGCAATGGCTTAGGCACCGCCTATATCAACATAGGCGATAGGTTAGGTGCCGCTTATACTATTGCCTATGCTCACTGCCTCACTTAGGAGATAGGTTAGGCGCCGCCAATGTCAACATAGGCGATGACTTAGGCACTCCTATATCAACATCGAAGATAGGTTAGGTGCCACTTATACCATTGCCTATGCTCACTGCCTTACTTATGCGATAGGTTAGGCGTCGCCTATGTCAACATAGGCGATCGCTTAGGCGCCGCCTATATCAACATAGGTGATAGGTTAGGCGCCGCTTATTCCATTGCCCATGCTCACTGTCTCTCTTAGGAGATAGGTTAGGCACCGCCTATGTCAACATAGGCGATGGCTTAGGCGCCACCTATATAAACATAGGCGATAGGTTAGGCGCTGCGTATACGATTGCAAATTCTCACTGCCTCACTTAGCGATAGGTTAGGCTCCGCCTTTGTCAACATAGGCGATCTATTAGGCACCGCCTATATCAACATAGGTGATAGCTTAGGCGCCGCTTATACCATTCCCTATGCTCACTGCCTCACTTAGGCGATAGGTTAGGTGGTGCCTATATCAACCTAGGTGATAGGTTAGGCACCGCTTATACCATTGCCTATACTCACTGTTACACTTATGCGATAGGTTAGGCGCCTCCTATGTCAACATAGGCAATGGCTTAGGCGCCGCCTATATCAACATTGCTGATAGGTTAAGAGCCGCTTATACCATTTCCTATGCTCACTGCCTCACTTATGCGATAGGTTAGGCTCCGTCTATGTCAATATAGGAGATGGATTAGGCGCCGCCTATATCAACATAGGTGATAGGTTAGGCGCCGATTATACCATTGCCTATGCTCACTGCCTCACTAACGCTATAGGTTAGGCGCCTCCTATGTCAACATAGGCGATTGCTTAGGCACCATCTATATCAACATAGACGATAGGTTAGGTGCTGCTTATTCCATTGCCTATGATCACTGCCTCACTTAGGCGATAGGTTAGGCGTCGCCTATGTCAACGTAGGCGATGGCTTAGGCGACGCCTATATCAACATAGGCGATAGGTTAGGCTCCGCTTATAGCATTGCCTATGCTCACTGCCTATCTTAGGTGATAGGTTAGGCGCCACCTATGTCAACATAGGCGATGGCTTAAGCGCCACCTATATCAACATAGGCGATAGGCTAGCCGCCGTTTATACCATTTCCTATGCTCACTGCCTCACTTAGGAGATAGGTTAGGCACCGCCAATGTCAACATAGGCGATGGCTTAGGTTCTGCCTATATCAATATAGGCGATAGGTTAGGCGCCGCTTATACCCTTGCCTATGCTTACTGCCTCACTTAGGCAAAAGGTTACGCGCCGCCTATATCAACATAGGCGATGGCTTAGGCACCACCTATATCAAAATAGGCGATAGGTTAGGCGCCGCTTATACTATTGCCTATGCTCGCAGCCTCACTTAGGCAATAGGTTAGGTGTCGCCTATGTTAACATAGGCGATGCCATAGGCGCTGCCTGTATCAACATTGGCGATAGGTTAGGCGCTGCTTATACCATTGCATATGCTCACTACCTCACTTAGGCGATATGTTAAGCGCCGCCTATATCAACATAGACGATAGATTAGGTGCCACCTATATCAACATAGGAGATAGGTTAGGCGCCGCTTATCCCGGTGCCTCTGCTCACTGCCTCACTTAGGCGATAGGTTAGGCGCCGCTTGTGTCAATATTGGTGATGGCTTAGGCGTCGCCTATATCAACATAGGCGATAGGTTAGGCACCGCTTATACCATTGCCTATGCTTTCTTCCTCTCTTAGACGATAGGTTCAGCGCCCCTTATATCAACATACGTGATGTCTTAGGCCCCTCCTATATCAACATAGGCGATAGGTTAGGCGCCGCTTATACCATTGCCTAGGCTCGCTGCCTCACTTAGGCGATAGCTTAGGCCTCTCCTATGTCAACATAGGTAATGGCATAGGTGCCACCTATATTATAATAGGTGATAGGTTAAGCGCCGCTTATATCATAGCCTATACTTACTGCCTCACTTTGGGGATAGGTTAGGCGCCCTCTATGTCAACATAGGAGATCGTTTAGGCGCCTCTTATAGCAACATAGGCGATAGGTTAGGCACCGCTTTTACCATTTCCTATGCTCACTGCCTCACTTAGGCGATAGGTTAGGTGCCGCCTATGTCAACACAGCGATGGCTTAGGCACCGCCAATATCTACATAGGTGATAGGCTAGGCACCGCATATACCATTGCCTATGCTCACTGCCTAACTTAGGAGATAGGTTAGGCGCCGCCTATGTCAACATAGGTGATGGCTTAGGTGCCGCCTATATCAACATAGGAGATAGGTTAGGTGCCGCTTATACCATTGCCTATGCTCACTGCCTCACTTAGGCGATAGGTTAGGTGCCAACTATGTCAACATAGGCAATAGGTTAGGCCCTGCTTATACCATTACCTATGCTCACTACCTCACTTAGGAGATAGGTTAGGCGCCGCCTATGTCTACATAGGCGATGGCTTAGGCGCCTCCCATATAAACATAGGCGATAGGTTAGGCGCCGGTTATACCATTTCCTATGCTCACAGCCTCACTTTGGTGATAGGCTAGGCGCCGCCTATGTCAACATACATGATGGCTTAGGCGCCGCCTATATCAACATAGAAGATAGGTTAGGCGCCGCATATACCATTGCCTATGCTCATTGTCTCACTTTGGCGATAGGATAGGAGCCGCCTTGTCAACTTAGGCGATGGCTTAGGCGCCGCCTTTATCAACATAGGCGATAGGTTAGGTGCCGCTTATACCATTTCCTATGCTCACTTACTTACCTAGGCGCTAGGTTAGGAGCCGCCTATGTCAACATAGGCGATGGGTTAGGCGCCGCTTATACTATTTCCTATGCTCACTGCCTCACTTAGGCGATAGGTTAGGCGCCGCCTATATCAACATAGGCAATAGGTTAGGCGACGCTTATTCTATTACCTATGCTCACTGCCTTACTTAGGTGATAGGTTTCGCACCGCCTATGTCAATATAGGCAATGGCTTAGACGCTTCCTATATCAACATAGGCGATAGGTTAGGTGCCGCTTGTACCATTGCCTATGCTCACTGCCTCACTTAAGTGAAAGGGTAGGCGCAACCAATGTCAACATAGGCAATAGGTTAAGCACAGCTTATACCATTGCCTATGCTCACTGCCTCACTTTGGCGATAGGCTAGGCGCCGCCTATGTCAACATAGACGATGGATTATGCGCCGCCTATATCATAATAGGCGATCGATTAGGCGCCGCTTATATCATTGCCTATACCTACTACGTCACTTCGGCGATAGGTTAGGCGCCGCCTATGTCAACATAGGTGATCGTTTAGGCGCCGCCTATATCAACATAGGCGATAGGTTAGGCACCGCTTTTACCATTTCCTATGCTCACTGCCTCACATAGGCGATAGATTAGGTGCCGCCTATGTCAACATACACGATGTTGTAGGCGCCGCGTATATCAACATAGGTGATAGGTTAGGCACCGCATATACCATTGCCTATGGTCATTGCCTAACTTAGGAGATAGGTTAGGCGCCGCCAATGTCAACATAGGCGATGGCTAAGGTGCCACCTATATCATTATAGGAGATTGGTTAGGCGCCGCTTATACCATTGCCTATTGTCACTACCTCACTTAGGCGATAGGTTAAGCGCCTCCTATGTCAACATAGGCGATGGATGATAACGCCCAAACTACATCTCTCGTAAGAGTGTAAGCGGTCACTGTCAAATATAGAACCCAACTGGGTTGGGTGTCGAATCCCATAGGGAATACTTGGTCACTAAGTGTTGCAATTGTTAGCAGACTGTTGGTCGAAAATTCTACAGAAAGGGGGGATGGTTTAGGTGTGAATTAATACTATGGAAGTAACAACAGAATTCTTGATTTAGTAAGATTTAATCTATGAGAATTATAAGTTAGGGTTATGTCCACCTTATGAGTTCTACGTATCTATTAACTATGAGTAATGTGGAATTCAGACATGACTGTACTTATAGAGATTCGTATTCTAATGGTAAATCCTAGTGTTTCTCAACCATCAAGGATTATTTCACTTTAACTCTCTCGAGCTTAAAGCGTGTAACTAACGGTACAGACTCTCCAAGAAGTTAATCCAGTTACGGCACTAACGTGTAAATAGGGGTTGGTAGCCCTATTTCCTTGTCAAACTCTCTTTTCCAAACATGTAACTTTTCTCTCGAACAAATTAATGCTATAATGGCGTATTCTATATGTTTGTAACCACAAGAATGTAATTAAGATGAAGAGAGTAATGATATAAGTAGCATACGTATCAAGAATTCAAAAACTCATAGTAATAGATAGTATATCAAAAGGCTTCCATAACCCTAACAGAGAAGTTTAGCTACTCATGATTACAACGAAGATCACAATAGACATCATCATCATACCAATGCTCGAATAATCTCACTGTGGGGATGAGATTGGCGTCAAAAGGGATTGACGATTTTGCTCCCCTCGTTGCTCACGTGTTTGACGCTTTTCCCTGTCTTAAAACTTACAGATTCTGTAAACTGAATAATACTAGAAAGTCGAATGAATTCTGAAAAAGAAAACGTGAATCAATGCATGAATCCCTGAATGCATTCTGAAAAATTCAGAAAAATAGGGTTTTTATAACATCCTTGTCCTAGTCCTATTATGTTACTGCTGATTCCCAAGTCTTTAGAAATACTGTTTTTGCCCGGGACAAGTTCTCCATGCATCACTTTCAGTCCATAAGCTTCCAAAAGCTGCCTTCCGTCTTATGTGAAGTTTCCCTTGCTACCAAAAGGTCCACAAAGTGCTGAAATCTTCATCATTAATACCTGAAAACATGCTAATCACGTTGGTTAGCTCACTTACAGGAAAATGGACTAAAAATGCAGGAATTATATATTTTGTCTTTAAAACTTAGCTAAAATATGGGTAAATTATGGTGCTTTAGGCGTGTAAATACGCCTATCATAAACACCCCACACTTAAGGCATTGTTCGTCCTCGAACAAAATATTACGTCCATGCAATCATCTACTTAGAATGTCACAACAACAACATAAAATGTTCAACAAGACACGCACGACAATTATTAACAAAGAGTAGTTTTCTTGTTCACTACTAGAAACAGTTCAACCTCCAACATAGACTCATGATGATGGTTAATTCGTATCCACAATTTAAGGCACAAAGAATCATACAAAACTACCCAAAACTCATCAACCATGTGTGTCTCACACAAGATACCACCCATAATCACTCACAAGTTTTGCATTTTTCGGAACATGGGTATTAGATTCTCCTTGCTCTCACTCTCACAAAGAATTCATATATTTCAACTGATGACCATAGGCTTTCCCTTAGTGTAATACTCCACTAATATCATATACTAAGCTTAGGATCAAGTAGGTCTTTACAGGTTGTAATGTAGGCTAAGGGACAGGTAGGACTATTTTGGCCAGAAATAGTGACTATTTTCCCTAAGCGCTTTAATACATCACATTACGCCATTAACACTCTCTTTTAAACAACCCTTCTACCTTTCTTTTCATCTAACACCCCTTTTCACCTATTTTGTTATTCAATTGTAAACACAAAGATGAGAATATACAACTTATTTTTTTATTTTTCTATTTCTGTTTTTTTTTATAAAACACCTCTATGATAGCCACTCTTATTCACAATAATTTCAAGTACCAATACACTCTAAGGCATCACGCTCACCCAATTTCCTCTTATTTTGTCACATGACTCTACAATTTAATGAGCTTAGGAATTTGGATCAAATTATGGTCTTGAAAAAAAATTGATTAGGCTACATATGAGGCTGTCAAAGAAAATAGCTAAAGGATCAAATGAGGTTAACTAGGATAATGTCCACGGGTAGGTAAAAAGAAGGTAAACAATCACAGTCTTCCAAAGAAATGCCTAAATCATCTCCTAAACTCACACTCTTTATTTCGCTTTACACACAAACCAGGCAAGTTCTAGCATCAGTCACAACACAGAATATACTATAACCTCACACACACAAGACACATGGTCAACTTTATTGGGAGCAGTATAGACTCTTGACCCAACAGATGAATGAATTAAACCACACACGTATCACACAGTGAGTCACACTTAGAGCCTAAACGTCTCAATAGTAATGATGATTTTGGCACAAACTCTTGTCATAATACCATTCTGCCTATCAGAACAATTTCATGCAAAATCTAAAAACTCTAAAATTAAACTAACTAATTACGACTAATTAAAACAAACAAGAACTAGAATAAATGTAAATGCAGACAAAGAAGTGTAGCATACAAATACCAGCACCCCACACTTAGACGGGACACGCTGCCCTCAGTGGAAAATAAATAAGAAAAACCTGATTAGTCGGACTCCTTCGCTATGTCTGGCATTCGACAATCGTCATCGGTTGGCACGTCATCCTCAAGAGGTTCCTCGAAATATACTCCTACTTCGCACATAACCCTCGCATGCTCATTCATTGGGTAGTCATAATCCAACTGTTGGAGCTCTGCAGCAGTTGGAACACGACCCCCACTCATCATGGTGAACCTCGTCATGCCGTATAAATGGCGGAAGAAGCTTTCGTTGTGAGCATGTCTTTCTGCAGTGGTCAGGTTGACGCCATGCATAGATTCAGCATCTTTCACCTTTGTGAGGTCAACTTCCTTTGGGTTGTGTGGAAGCTTATAATCTGCAAGTTCCTCTTCGATGTCCTCCTTCCTCAATATCGCAGTCAACAGATTGCCAAAGCTGAAGTGGGACCTCTTGTCCAGCCTGGCCTTACACATTGAAGATCGAATAATCGCCCCAATGTTGATGGGGATGTTCGTCATCAAAGCGTACACCAAGCACACTCTATCACGTGTGATCTTCGTGTAATATGACCCTGGAATCAGGCAAGAGTTGACTATCTCCAACCATATCCGAGCTTCTCTATTCAAGGAGGCATACGGGAAGGTATTGTGCCGACCGGTATCCTTGTGACGACTCCACCGTGCCATTGATCTTGTTCCGCACAGTATGTGTATGATTGCCCTGTATGGAGGTCTGTGATAAAGCTCCTTGAGCGGTGATGGATCCACAGATGGAAGACCCGGAAAAGAGTTGAAGAACTCCGCATTCAGTTGCAAGACTTGGCCCCAAATCTTCACTTCACTTCCGGTAGTCTTTGGGGACCAATTGGCATAGAATTCTCGTGTTAGATCAAGATTGCATTCTCCCATATCTTGGAAAATGAAATCAAGATGTAGCGCCATGATTTTAGCCAAAATGCGAGGTTCTCTCTTCGCTAGACTCTCCTTTTGTATCAACTCCATGTGAACATATTTTTTTACTTTGTTGTTCTTGTACCACTCCTTTCCTTCCTGCTCTAGTACCCATTTTATCCCGAACATGCGGTGAGAAGTATTCAGCTTGCTCTTTTCTTCCCCTTTTCTGACCTTTCTGTGAGGTGGACGCTTTTTCTTTTCCTGGTTGACCTTTTGGTGCCATTTTACTTGGTGATGTCCTCGGAAGATGATCTTGCAAGGTTAGAAGAGAAAAAAGAAATTTTTTGAGAGATTTGGAGAGTAAAGACGGTGCCTAGGTTGAGCAAATAAGTGTGTTTTATTCTCATGTTGAAGTTTTATTTATAGGACAAGGCTTGGGTCGGGTTTGACCCATTTAAAAACGGATTAGGAGACCAAAAAGTAGGCATAGGCGGCGCCTAATGCTTTGCCTATGCTTAGCATAGGCGGCGCCTTTTGCAAAGCCTAGTTGAGCATAGGCGGAGCCTATGCTATGGCATTGTTAGGCATAGGTGGCGCCTATGCTATGGCATTGTAGGTTCAGAGAGCAAAGGCAATGGCATAGGCGGCGCCTATGCTATGGCATTGTAGATTCTGAGAGCTTGGGCCATAGCATAGGCCTTGCCTTGTACGTTGCCTAGATTTGCATAGGCAATGCCTAACCAATAGCCTTTGTTTCTTCATTCCAAACTTACCACCTTCAACATGACACAATTCCAAATTAAAATTTGGGCTAGATCTCCTCCATTATACGTTTTACACCTACATTTACTCAAAAACAACAAAAATAATTAGAACGATGGGTTGCCTCCCACCAAGAGCCTTAGTTTTGGTCGTGGCTCGACTCTTCTTTTTGTATTTTTATTTAACAAAAACAAACTCTTAGTAAAACAAAATGATTAAAAATGATGGGTTGCCTCCCATCTAGCGCTTGATTTATTGTCGCGACACGACATAGTTATCTTAATTACTTAGACTTCGTCGAGATAGATGGTGTCCATGCATTTTATCGAGTCAAGAGGACCGATATATGGATTCACTCGTTGTCCATTCACTTTAAATACACCACCATCAATGCCTTCTAACTCTACTACTCCAGACGAGTAGACTTGGGTAATTCTGAATGGACCAGACCATTTAGACTTTAACTTACCTGGAAATATCTTTAGTCTGGAGTTGAAAAGAAGTAACATATCACCCTTCTGATAGTTTTGTTGGATAATCCGCCGATCATGGTACTTTTTCATCCGTTCTTTGTAGAGGTCTGCCCTTTCATACGCATGTAGACGAAATTCATCCATCTCATTCAGCTGCTCCAATCTCAGATTAATTGCATCATCCCAAGTCAGGTTAAGCCTCTTCAACGCCCACAATGCTTTATGTTCAAGCTCAATAGGAAAGTGACAAGACATCCCATAAACTAGTTGGTACGGGGACATGCCAACTGGTGTCTTGAATGCAGTCCTGTAAGCCCATAAGGCATTATCCAGCTTTCAGGACCAATCCTTCCTACTAGCATTTACAGTCTTAGCAAGGATTAGCTTGATATCCCGATTAGAAACCTCTACCTTCCCACTAGTTTGTGGGTGGTAAGGTGTAGCTACCTTATGTTGCTTGACCCCATATTTCACCAATACGACTCTAAACAACTTGTTGCAAAAGTGTGATCCTCCATCGCGTATGATGGTACGAGGTACCCCAAAACGAGAGAAGATATTTGTCTTTAAGAATGCTACAACACGCTTACCTTCATTATCAGCCAGCGCTGCTGCTTCGACCCATTTGGATACATAATCCACAACAACTAGGATATATTTCATCCCAAATGAATTCACAAATGGGCCCATGAAATTAATACCACATACATCAAATAGCTCTACTTCAAGAATTTTAGACATGGGTATCTCATGGTGCTTTGAGATAGAGCCTTTCCTCTGACACTGATCACATCTTCTCACAAAATCGTAAGCATCCTTGAATAATGAAGGCCAATAGTAGCCGCTTTGCAATACCTTCCTGGCTGTCCGATCACCTGCATGGTGACCCCCAACTTGGGAAGCATGACTTGCTTCCAAGATGCTAGGCACCTCCACATCAGAGATGCATCGCCTAATAACACCATCAGCACATCGTCGAAAAAGATACGGTTCATCCCAGTAGTAGTGTTTCACATCATGCATGAACTTTCTCTTTTGATGAAAGGAGAGATTCTCAGGTATCACTTTACTTGCAACGTAGTTTGCAAAGTCTGCATACCACGGTAAGTCTTCCACCATAGTGACTAGGATGTCTTCATCGGGAAATGCATCATCAATCTCAAGGTCGGGTTGCGCTATGTCTGCACTCTCAAGTCTAGATAGATGATCAGCTACTTGGTTTTCGCAACCTTTTCTATCCTTTACCTCGAAATAAAATTCTTGAAGCAATAACACCCACCGAATTAGCCTTGGCTTAGCATTTTTTTTTTCCATTAAATATCTCAAAGCTGCATGATCTGTATGAACCACCACTTTGGTTCCCAATAAGTAAGCACAGAACTTTTCAAAAGCATAAACAACTGCTAGAAGCTCTTGTTCCATGACGGTATTGTTCTTCTGGGCTCCATTCAAGGCCTTGCTCGCATAGTATATTGGATGAAATAACCTTTCTCTTTTCTGACCAAGTACAGCACCCAAAGCTACCCCACTTGCATCACACATCACTTTAAACGGTAGAGACCAATTGGGTGCTACGATAATAGGAGCTTCAACTAGCTTCCCTTTGAGGCATTCAAATGCCTTCAAAAAATCTTCATCGAAGTCAAACTTTGCATCCTTCTCCAAGAGTTTGCATAATGGACTAGCAATCTTGGAGAAGTCTTTGATAAACCTTCGATAAAAACCTTCATGACCGAGGAAACTACGAACTCCCTTTACAGAAATTGGAGGTGGTAGTTTCTCGATAACTTCAATTTTGGCTCAATCAACCTCAATTCGTCTTTTGGATACTTTGTGCCCAAGAACAATGCCTTCCTTAACCATAAAATGGCACTTCTCCCAGTTTAGCACCAAGTTGAACTCAACACATCTCTGTAACACCATACTCAGATTCGCCAAGCACGATTCAAACGATTCACCCACAACTGAAAAATCGTCCATGAACACCTCCAAGGTGTCTTCAACCATATAAAAAAAAATGGACATCATACAACGCTGAAAAGTGGAAGGTGCGTTACATAACCCAAATGGCATAAGTTTGAAGGCAAACGTACTATATGGGCATGTAAAAGTGGTCTTCTCTTGATCCTCAGGAGCAATGCAAATCTGATTATAACCGAAATAACCATCTAAGAAACAAAACTATCCCTTCCCTGCCAATTGGTCAAGCATTTGGTCCATAAATGGCATTGGGAAGTGATCCTTAAGCTTCCACGAATTCATCTTTCGGTAGTCCATACAAACTCTCCACCCTGTGACAGGTCTGAGTGGAATCAGCTCATTCTTTTCATTCGCAACTACCGTCATGCCCCCTTTCTTGGGCACACACTGTACCGGACTTACCCACCTACTGTCGGAGATTGGATACACTACCCCAGCATCTAACCACTTAATAATTTATTTCTTCACCACCTCCTGCATGGGTGGATTCAAACGTCGTTGATACTCAATAGTAGGCACACAATTTTCCTCGAGCTGAATCTTGTGCATACATATCCCAAGAGGGATACCAATAATATCAACAATAGTCCAACCGATGGATCTCTTGTATCTCCTCAGAACAAAAATAAGAGCCGCAACCTGCTGCTCACCTAAATCAGCCGCAACAATAACCGAAAGTCTATCACCACTTCCCAAAAATGCATATTTCAGGTGACTGGGCAGCTCCTTCAATTCTAGCACTGGTGGTTCTTCAATGGATGGCTTTGCTGGTGGTGAAGGGCGATTTTTAAGATCCAGATCCATCTTCTTAGGAGCATGAGAATAGGATCCAATTCCTTTTAGAACACAAATAGTTTCTTCATACTCTTCAACATCCTCACGCCCAAAATTCATAAGCACAACAGCCAATGGATCAACAATAAGCTGCTTCTCTAAAGATAATTCTTTCTCATCATCATAATACACATCAGCTACAGAGAACACATTCATATCTTTGGGCTGCTTCATTGATTTGCATACATCAAAATGGACCACTTCGTCATTCATCCAAAATAAAAGCTCATTAGCTCTTAGATAAATAAGAACACTTCCTGTTGCAAGGAAAGGACGCCCTAAGATTATGGGAACTTCAGAATCCACCTCGTAATCCAAAATAACAAATTCTGCTGGAAAGATGAAGGTGGAAACCTTCACTAATACATCATATAAGATACCAACAGGTCGTTTTACCGACCTATCTGCCATCACGAGCAGCATATTGGTTGGTGTAGGATCACCCAACCCCAACTTTCTGTAAATAGATAGTGGAATCAAATTAATGCTAGATCCCAAATCGCACAATGCCTTAGCAAAATCCAAAGATCCAACCGTACAAGGAATAGTGAAAGCACCAGGATCTGCCTTTTTCTGAACTAGCGATCTTGTAGTGATTGCACTGCAATGATGAACATTATCTACCAGCTCATATCTTGATGACCGCTTCTTTGTCAAAATGTCCTTCATGAATTTAGCGTATCCGGGCATCTGCTCTAGTGCCTCCACCAAAGGAACATTAATAGTCAACTGCTTCAACATAGTCATGAATTTACTGAACCTGGTGTCATCGGCTTTCTTCTTCAGTCTCTGAGGAAAAGGTGGTGGTGGAAGGGGAATAGTTTTCTCCGCCACTTCCTTTTTATCTTGCTTCCGATTGTCGATCTTTTCAGTATGCAGACTTCTAGGGGTAACGTCAGGAATACTATTTTCATCTTCTACGGCCTCTTCACATTCTGCATCAATAACATTATCTTCTATGTCATCAATCACCTTCTTGCCTTTGGATGGATTTTCCAATGCTTTACCACTCCTGGTAGTAATAGCCATACATGATCCATCATTCTTTGGGATCTGCACAGTGTCGCTAGGTAAGGTGCCAGCCTTTCTTTGATTGAATGCCGCTGATAGTTGACTCAATTGTTGCTCAAGCTATTTTATCGCGGTAGAATGCGAATCAACCAATTGATTTATTGATGACAAATCTTTCTTTACCTCAGTAACGCCTATATTGGTTACCTCCACCCCTTTCAACAGCTTAGCCATCATATCATCCATGAAAATCTTTCCAGAGCCAGATGCCACAGCCTCACGGTTTCCAGGAGGAACATACAAACCACTCCTATCAGTCTTATTCTTCCAACCACCTTGATCACAATCCTTGTATCCAGATTTATCATAATAGTTACGACCTTGGTTTCCTTGGGCATTGCCTCAGAAACCCCCTGATTATTCAAGTAGTTCGCTTCTTCATCAGAGTCGGATTCATCTTTTTCCTGTGATACAACGACCTTAACCTTTTCGGTCCTCCCTGATAATAAGTGATTGGTAAGAAGATCCATCTGCGTTTTCATGTGAGCCATATGTTGGTCACGTTCCTCTTGTATACGCCTCTGCTCTGCAGTCAAGCCAATAGATGCGGTAGAGCTTGCTACCTCAGAATCCCTGGTATGCCAAGCTCTACTCTGCTTTGTCATACGATCTAGCATATCACTTGCCTCAAGAAAAGTAAGGTTCATGAATGACCCACCTGCAACATTATCAACCACTGTCTTTGTCACTGAGTTCAAAGCCCTGTATAATATCTCCATCAAGTGGATGTTGGTCATCTGATGATTTGGGCACCGCATAAGCTTCTTCTTGAACCTCTCCCATGTTTTGTGGAGAGCTTTAGTTGAAAGTTGTCGGAAATTGCTGATCTCATCTCTCAACTGTGCTCTCTTGGATGGCGGAAAGAATCTTTCTAGGAAAGCGTCTTTCAGTTGCCTCTAATTAGTAATAGAATCAGGAGTTAGCCCGTTGATAACGCTCAAACTACAGCTCTCGTAAGAGTGTAAGCGGTCGTTGTCAAATATAGAACCCAACTGGGTTGGGTGTCGAATCCCACAGGGAATACTTGGTCACTAAGTATGCAATGATTAGTAGACTATTGATCGAAAATTCTACGAAAAAAAAGGGGGAATTTAATTGTAGTGTGAATTAAGAGTATCAAAGTAACAAAGAGAAACAGAATGTTTAGTAGGTTTTAATCAATGAGAATTGTAAGTTAGGGTTATGTCCACCTTATGAGTTTTACGTATCTATTGGCTATGAGTTATGCGGAATTCAAACATGCATGCTCTTATAGAGATTCGTATTCTATGGTAAATCCTAGGGTCTTTCGACCATCAAGGATTATATCACTTTAACTCTTTCTAGCTTAAAGCGTATACTAATGGTACAAATTCTCCAAGAGGTTAGTCCAGTTACTGCACTAACTTTTAAACAGGGGTTGGTAGCCCTATTTCCTTGTCATTCTCTCTTTTTCAGACATGTAACTTTTCTTTCGAACAAGTTAATGCTATACTGGTGTGTTCTATATGTTTGCAACCACAAGAATTCAATTAAGATGAAGAGAGTAATGATATAAGCAACATACGTATCAAGAATTCACAAACTCATAGCAATAGATAGTATATCATAAGGCTTCCATAACCCTAACAGAGAAGTTTAGCTACTCATGAGTGCAACGGAAATCACAATAGATATAATCATCATACCACAACCTAGAATAATCTTGGCGATGGAAGTGATATGGCGTCAAAAGCTCTCAAACGTTTTACCCTAGCCATTCTTCTCAAGAGAGCTGAGTTCTCCGTGTTAGACTTACAGAATATTGTAACGTGAATAGTCCTAAAATATCAAATGAATAATTGATAGTGAATAAAAAGCTTTGAATTAATGAATGAGTGAATGAGTGAATGCCGAAAAATTCAGCAAAATAGGGTTTTTATAACATCCTTGTCCTAGTCCTACTGAAATAGGGTTTTTATCCTTGTCCTAGTCCTACTGGGTTACTACATACTTGTCCTAATCCTACTAAGTTACTGCTGATCCCCCAAGTCTTTAGAAACGCTATTTTTGCCCAGGACAAGTTCTCCATGCATCACTTTCAGTCCACAAGCTTCCAGAAGCTGCCTTCCTTCTTACGTGAAGTTTCCTTTGTCGTCCAACAGTCCATAAAATGCTGAAATCTTCATCATTTATTCCTAAAAACTTGCTAATCACGTTGGTTAGCTCACTTACAGGAAAAAGGACTAAAAGTGTAGGAATTATATATTTTGTCCTCAAAACTTAGCTAAAATATGGGTACATTAAGGTGCTTTAGGCGTGTAAATACACCTAACATCAACACCCCACACTTAAAGATTTGTTCATCCTCGAACAAAATATTACGTCCATGCAATCATCTAACTAGAAATCACAGCAATAACACAAAATATTCATCAAGACAGGCACGACAATTATCGACAAAGAGTAGTTTTCTGATCACTACTAGAAACAATTCAACCTCCAACATAGACTCGTGATGATGCTTAATTCGTATCCACAAGTTAAGGCACCAAGAATCATACAACAACTACCCAACAATCATCAACCATGTGTGTCTCACATAATATACCACCCATAATCACTCACAAGTTTTGCATTTTTCGGAACATGGGTATAAGACTCTCCTTGCTCTCTCTCTCACAAAAAAATCATATGTTGCAACTGGTGACCATAGGCTTGCCCTTAGTGTAATGCTTCACTAATATCAGAATGCTAAGCTTAGGATCAAATAGGTCTTTTACAGGTTGTAATATAGGCTAAGGGACGGGTAGGACTATTTTGGCCAGAAATAGTGACTATGTTCCTAAGCGCTTTAATACATCACATTATGCCATTAACACTATAGTTTAATCAACCCTGCTACCTTTCTTTTATCTACCACCCCTTTTCACTTATTTTGCTATTCAAACATAACTATCTTTTTATTTAATCATAAACCCAACTATCTTTTTGTTTTTCTATTTTTTTTTTCTCTTTTTTTTATAACACACCTCTATGATAGACACTTATTTTTCATAACAAATTCAAGTACCATTACACTCTAAGGCATCACTCTCACCCAATTTTCTCTTATTTTGTCACATGATTTTACAATTTAAAGCGCTTAGGAATTTGGATCAAATTATGGTCTTGAAAAAAATGGATTAGGCTACATATGAGGCTGTCAAAGAAGATAGCTAATAGTCTCAAAGGGGGTTAACTAAGATAATGTCCACGGGTAGGTAAAAAGAAGGTAAACAATCACAGGCTCCCAAAGAAAGGCCTAAATAATCTCCTAAACTCACACTCTTTATTTCGCTTTACACACACACCAGGCAAGTTCTAGCATCAGTCACAACACAGAATATACTATAACCTCACACACACAAGGCACATGGTTAACTTTATTGGGAGCAGTATAGAATCTTAACCCAATAGATGAATGAATTAAACCACACAAATATCACACAATGAGTCACACTTGGAGCCTAAATGTCTCAATAGCTATGATTTTAGCACAAACTCTTGTCATAATACTATGCCGCCTATTAGAACAATTTCTCGCAAAATCTAAAAAAATCTAAAAATAAAAAAATTTAAATAAATGCAGGAAAAGAAGTACGCTACAACATACAAATACCCGCACCCCACACTTAGACGGGACATACTGCCCTCAGTGGAAATAAGTAAGGAAAACCTGATTAGTCGAACTCCTTTTCTATATCTGGGGTCAAACCCCCTACGTCGGAATCATCATCAGAGTCGTCATTACCAGAGTTGTCCTTAACATCGTCATTCGAGGTATTTGCAAAGAGGAGGATTCGGCTTGCTCTTTTCTTCCTCTTTTCTAACCTTTCTGTGAGGTGGGCACTTTTTTTTTTTCTGGTCGACCTTTTGGTGCCATTTTACCTGAGACTAAAATAAATTCATGCTAGCTCATCTCCGAAGATTTAATCGACAAACAGACAATAGTGGCACCACCCCACACTTAATTTGTTGACACAAACTAATTAAGTGAATGATGTCGATTACTCAGACTTCATCGACATACATTTAGGTGATATGTTCCAACAATATGTTCAGCACAATCATACTTTTATGTCATCTTACTATCCTTTCCAACTCTATTTCATGTAATCTTGAATATACTTTCATCTGTGGATTAATGCACCTTTTGTACAAGAATACTACATAGAGATCGTATCAAGTTATGGCATAAAAATAATCACAACATCTCATGCTTGTATTCAATCATGATCTTTATCTCGATGAACGAGTCATTCAAACATCCAAGCATTCAACTTTGAAGAGTAAGCAATTAACTTCACCATTTCGATTTCACAAAAGTATGACAGTGTATCAAAATCAACTACAAGACTGAACCAAGTCAAGAACACCCACACGTATTCTTTCACTCAACTAGATGTATCATAACAAATCAACTACATTCAAATCACCAACACCAATTTAAGATCTAAATTACCATTATAAGCGTAAGATTGTAACAACTTCGGAATATAAACGAATGACTTACTTGGTGTTGAACTCGGAAGATGATCTTGCAAGGTTAAATGAGCAAAAAAAAAAGTTTTGAGAGATTTGGGAGGCAAAGGCGGCGCCTATGCTATGGCATTGTAGATTCAGAGAGCAAAGCCAATGGCATAGGCGACGCCTTTAGCTTTGCCTATGCTTGGCATAGGAGGCGCCTAATGCTTTGCCTAGTTGAGCATAGGCGGCGCCTATGCTATGGAATTGTTGGGCATAGGCGGCGCCTATGCTATGGCATTGTAGATTCAGAGAAAAAAGGCCATAGCATAGGCCTTGCCTTGTCCATTTCCTAGATTTACATAGGCCTTGCCTTGTCCATTGCCTAGATTTGTATAGGCAATGCCTAACCGAAAGCCTTTTGCTCCTTCATTACTCACTTACCACCTTTAACATTGCTCACTTTCAAATCAAAATTTGAGACCAAGTTCCTCTTTTATACGTCTTGCACCTACACTTACTCAAAAATAACAAAAACGATTAGAAAGATGGGTTGCCTCCCATCAAGCGCCTTAGTTTTGGTCGTGGCTCGACAAAACCCTTGGAAAACAAAAACAACAAAAACAATTAAAAACGATGGGTTGCCTCCCACCAAGCGCTTGATTTATTGTTGCGGCCCGACATAGTTATCTCGATTACTTAGACTTCATCGAGATATTTGGTGCATCATTTTTTGAATGGATTCAGACGATGCTGATACTTAATTATGGGCATGCAATCTTCTTCGAGATGCATCTTGTGCATACATATCCCAGGTGGGATACCAATTATATCATCAATAGACCAACTAATAGCTCTCTTGTACCTCTTCAGAGAAGAGATGAGAGCCTCTACGTGCTATTCACTTAAATCAGCCGCAACACTCACAGGAAGTGTATTTCCACTTCCCAAAAATGCATACCTTAGGTGACTGGGGAGCTCTTTCGATTCTAGCACTGGTATCTCTTCAATGGAATTCTTCGCTGTTGGTGAAGATTGATTCTTAAGATCAAGGACCAACTTCTTAGGATCATGAGAATATGACCTTATTCCTGTTAGAGCACGAACGATTTCTTCTTGTTCTTCAGCCTCCTTACATTCAAAATTCAGTACCACATCAGATAGTGACTCAACAGTAAGCTGCTTCTCTATAGATAATTCTTTCTCATCCTCATAATAAACATCATCTACAGAGAACACATTCATATCGCTGGGCTTCTTCATTGCTTTGCATACATCAAAACGAACCACTTCGTCATTCATCCGAAATAAAAGCTCATTAGCTCTTAAGTTGATAAGCACACTTCCAGTTGCGAGGAAAGGGTGTCCTAAGATTATGGGAACTTCAGAATCCACCTCGCAATCCAAAATAACAAAGTCTGCAGGAAATATGAAGGTGGAAACCTTCACCAACACATCATATAAGATACCAACAGGCCGTTTTACCGATATATCTGCCATTACGAGCTGCATATTGGTTGGTGTAGGATCGCCCAACCCCAACTTTCTGTAAACGGATAACGACATCAAATTGATGCTAGACCCCAGATCGCATAATGCCTTAGGTAAATTCATAGATCCAACCGTGCAAGGAATAGTGAAAGCACCAGGATCTGCCTTCTTCTGTACTAAAGATCTTGTAGCGATTGCACTACAATGATGAACATTATTCGCCAGTTCATAACTTGTTGCCCGCTTCTTTGTCAACAGGTCCTTCATGAATTTAGCATACCCAGGCATCTGTTCCAGCGCCTCCACCAACGGAACATTAATAGTCAGCTGCTTCAACATGGTCATGAATTTACTGAACTTGGTGTGCTCAGCTTTCTTCTTCAGTCTCTGCGGAAAAGGTGGTGGTGGAAGGGGAATCGTTTTCTCCACCACTTCCTCTTTATCTTGATTTCGATTATCAACCTTTTTAGGAGTGTCATCAGCCTTCTTCTTCAGTCTTTGAGGAAAAGGTGGTGGTGGAAGAGGAATCATTCTCTCCACCACTTCCTTTTTATCTTGCTTTCGATTATCACTCTTTTCAGGCTGGTGACGTCTAGGTGCAACATCATAAGCACTCACTTCAGCTTCTACGGCATCTTCACACTCTGCTTCATCAACATTCTCTGCTATATCATCAACCACCTGCTTGCCTTTGGATGGATTTTCCAACACTTTACCACTCAAGGTAGTAATAGCCATACACTATCCGTCATTCCTTGGGTTTTGCACAGTGTCACTGGGTAGTGTGCCAGCCTTTCTTTGGTTGAATGCCGCTGATAATTGACTCAATTGTTGCTCCAATTGTTTTATTGCAGTAGAATGCGATTCAACCAATTGATTTATGGATGACAAATCCTTTTTTACCTCAGTAACGCCCATATTGGTTGCCTCCACCCCTTTCAACAGCTTAGCAATCATGTCATCCCTGGACATCTTTCCAGAGCCAGACGCCACAGCATCACGGTTTCAAGAAGGAACATACAAACCACTCCTGTCAGTCTTATTCTTCCAACCACCTTGATCGCGGTCCTTGTATCCAGATTTATCATAATAGTTCCGACCTTGGTTTCCTTGGGCATTGCCTCGGAAACCCCCTTATTATTCAAGTACTTTTCTTCCCCCTCAGAATCGGAATCATATCTTCCCTGTGATACAATGGCTTTAACATTTTCGGTCTTCCCTGATAATAAATGCTTGGTAAGAATATCCATCTGCATTTTCATGTGAGCCATATCTTGGTCACGTTCCTCTTGTCTACGCCTCTGCTCTGCAGTCATGCCAACAGATAAAGTAGAGATTGCTACCTCAGCATCCCTGGTATGACAGGCTCTACTCTGCTTTGTCATACGGTCCAGCATATCACTTGCCTCAATGAAAGTAAGGTCCATGAATGACCCACCTGCAGCATTATCAACCACTGGCTTTGTCACTGAGTTCAAAGCCCTATATAATATCTCCATCAAGTGGATGTTGGTCATCTGATGATTTGGGCACCGCATAAGATTCTTCTTGAACCTCTCCCATGTTTCATGGAGAGCTTCAGTTGGAAGCTGTCAGAAATTACTGATCTGATCTCTTAACTGTGCTCTCTTGGATGGCGGAAAGAATTTTTCTAGGAAAGCGTCTTTCAGTTGCCTCCAATTAGTAATAGAATCAGGAGTTAGCCCGTTCAGCCATAGAGTTGCCTCCCCAGACAGAGACAATGGAAATAAGCGCAGCCGAATTGCATTCTGCCCAACTCCTGGATTATCAAACGACTTGCATGTTGAAATAAAATTGACCAGATGCATATTCGGATCATCGCCTGCAAGTCCACCAAATAAACCTTTGAGCTGCAATAGCTTAATCATGGTGCTAGTGATATTGAACTTGGCTCCAGGTGCCAAGGGCGGAGGAATAATAGACCTTGTGGCACCAGCTCCATCAAGATCGTCATAATCATCATCAAAAGGAGCCTGCACAGCTTGGCGTTCAGGTCTCATTCTAGCTTGACGATCTCTCCTGTTCACAGGCGCTGCCACCTCATCTGCACGCCGTGGATTAAGTAACTCATCATCACCCAGGTCCTCATCATCAGGATTTGTTGCCCGACCTGGGTTATCAATAATCTGTTGATGCACTTGAGCAACTGCCAACAAAGCTAATCTAGCCTGCTCCTGTTGAGTCGCCCTTCTTTCAATTTCACGTTGTGCATCCATTCTGCCAATAAGTTGTGGTTCAGGATTTATGGGTAATAACGGTTGACCTAAACTTCGAGTGATTGGCATGCACTCAAACAAACCTGAATAAAACAAAAACAACAACTAAAAGTAAAATCTGAGAATTTTTGACCAAAGGGTATAGTAACTATCACAAACTTAGTTGACAACTGTATTCCCCGGCAGTGGCACCAAAATTTGATAATGCTCAAACTACAACTGTCGTAAGAGTGTAAGCGGTCGTTGTCAAATATAGAACCCAACTGGGTTGGGTGTCGAATCCCACAGGGAATACTTGGTCACTAAGTATGCAACGATTAGTTGACTGTTGATAGAAAATTCTACGAAAAAAAGGGGGGGATTTAATTGTAGCGTGAATTAAGAGTATCAAAGTAACAAAGAGAAACAGAATGTTTAGTAGGTTTTAATCAATGAGAATTGTAAGTTAGGGTTATGTCCACCTTATGAGTTTTACGTATCTATTGGCTATGAGTTATGCGGAATTCAGACATGCATGCGCTTATAGAGATTCGTATTCTATGGTAAATCCTAGTGTCTTTCAACCATCAAGGATTATATCACTTTAACTCTTTCGAGCTTAAAACGTATACTAATGGTACGAATTCTCCAAGAGGTTAATCCAGTTACGGCACTAACTTTTAAACAGGGGTTGGTAGCCCTATTTCCTTGTCATTCTCTCTTTTCCAGACATGTAACTTTTCTTTCGAACAAGTTAATGCTATACTGGCGTATTTTATATGTTTGCAACCACAAGAATTCAATTAAGATGAAGAGAGTAATAATATAAGCAACGTACGTATCAAGAATTTACAAACTCATAGCAATAGATAGTATATCATAAGGCTTCCATAACCCTAACAGAGAAGTTTAGCTACTCATGAGTGCAACAGAAATCACAATAGATATAATCATCATACCACAACCTACAATAATCTTGGCGATGGAAGTGATATGGCGTCAAAAGCTCTCAAACGTTTTACCCTAGCCGTTCTTCTGAAGAGAGCCTAGTTCTCTGTGTTAGACTTACAGAATATTGTAACGTGAATAGTCCTAAAATATCGAATGAATAATTGATAGTGAATGAAAACCTTTGAATTAATGAATGAGTGAATGAGTGAATGCTGAAAAATTCAGCAAAATAGGGTTTTTATAACATCCTTGTCCTAGTCCTACTGGGTTACTGCATACTTGTCCTAATCCTACTAAGTTACTGCTGATCCCCCAAGTCTTTTGAAATGCTGTTTTTGCTCGGGACAAGTTCTCCATGCATCACTTTCAGTCCACAAACTTCCAGAAGCTCCCTTCCTTCTTACGTGAAGTTTCCTTTGGCGTCCAACAGTCCATAAACTGCTGAAATCTTCATCATTTATTCCTGAAAACTTGCTAATCACGTTGGTTAGCTCACTTATAGGAAAAAGGACTAAAAGTGTAGGAATTATATATTTTGTCCTCAAAACTTAGCTAAAATATGGGTACATTAAGGTGCTTTAGGCATGTAAATACGCCTAACATCACCCGTTCAGCCATAGAGTTGCCTCCCCAGACAGAGACAATGGAAATAAGCGCAGCCGAATTGTATTCTGCCCAACTCCTGAATTGTCAAACGACTTGCATGTTGAAATAAAATTAACCAGATGCATATTCGGGTCATCGCCTGCAAGTCCACCAAATAAACCTTTGATCTGCAATAACTGAATCATGGTGCTAGTGATATTGAACTTAGCTCTGGGTGCCAAGGGTGGAGGAATAATAGCCCCTGTGGCACCAGCTCCATCCAGATCATCATCATCATCATCAAAAGGAGCCTGCACAGCTCGACGGTCAGGTCTCATTCTAGCTTGACGTTCCCTCCTATTCATATGTGCCGCCACCTCATCAGTACGCCTAGGATTCAATAACTCGTCATCACCCAGGTCCTCATCATCAGGATTTGTTGCTCACCCTAGGTTATCAATATTCTGTTGATGTATTTGAGCAGCTGCCAGTGCAGCTAATCTAGCCTGCTCCTGTTGAGCCGCCCTTCTGTCAATGTCACGCTGTGCATCTATTCTGCCAATAAGTTGAGGTTCAGGATTTATGGGTAATAATGGCTGACCAGAACTATGAGTATTTGGCATGCACTCAACAAAACCTAAATAACACAAAAACAACAACTAAAAGTAAAATTCGAGAATCTTTGACCAAAGGGTCTAGTAACTATCACAAACTTAGTTGACAACCGTATTCCCCGACAGCCGTGCCAAAATTTGATAACGCCCAAACTACAGCTCTCGTAAGAGTGTAAGCGGTCGCTATCAAATATAGAACCCAACTGGGTTGGGTGTCGAATCCCACAGGGAATACTTAGTCACTAAGTATTGAAATTGTTAGCAGACTGTTGGTCGAAAATTCAACAGAAAGGGGGGATGGTTTAGGCTTGAATTAATACTATGGAAGAAACAAAAGAATGCTTGATTTAGTAAGATTTAATCTATGAGAATTATAAGTTAGGGTTATGTCCACCTTATGAGTTCTACGTATCTATTAACTATGGGTAATGCAGAATTCAGACATGCATGCACTTATAGAGATTCGTATTCTAATGGTAAATCCTAGTGTTTCTCAACCATCAAGGATTATTTCACTTTAACTCTCTCGAGCTTAAAGCATGTAACTAACGGTATAGACTCTCCAAGAAGTTAATCCAGTTACGACACTAACGTGTAAATAGGGGTTGGTAGCCCTATTTCCTTGTCACACTCTCTTTTCCAAACATGTAACTTTTCTCTCGAACAAGTTAATGCTATAATGGAATATTCTATATGTTTTCAACCAAAAGAATGTAATTAAGATGAAGAGAGTAATGATATAAGTAGCATACGTATCAAGAATTCACAAACTCATAGTAATAGATAGAATATCAAAAGGCTTCCATAACCCTAACAGAGAAGTTTAGCTACTCATGATTACAACGAAGATCACAATAGACATCATCATCATACCAAAGCTCGAATAATCTCACGGTGGGGATGAGATTGGCGTCAAAAGGGATTGACGATTTTGCTCCCCAGTTACTCACGTGTTTGCCGTTTTTCCCTGTCTTAAAACTTACAGATTTTGTAAATTGAATAATACTAGAAAGTCGAATGAATTCTGAAAAAGCAAACGTGAATCAATGCATGAATCCCTGAATGCATGCTGAAAAATTCAGCAAAATAGGGTTTTTATAACATCCTTGTCCTAGTCCTATTAAGTTACTGCTGATCCCCAAGTCTTTACAAATACTGTTTTTGCTCGGGACAAGTTCTCCATGCATCACTTTCAGTCCATAAGCTTCCAAAAGCTGTCTTCCCTCTTATGTGAAGTTTCCCTTGCTACCAAAAGGTCTACAAAGTGCTGAAATCTTCATAATTAAAACCTGAAAACATGCTAATCACGTTGGTTAGCTCACTTACAGGAAAATGGACTAAAAATGCAGGAATTATATATTTTGTCCTTAAAACTTAGCTAAAATATGGGTAAATTATGGTGCTTTAGGCGTGTAAATACACCTATCATCAATGGCTTAGGCGCCGCCTATATCAACAGAGGCGATAGGTTAGGCGCCGCTTATAGCATTGCCTATGCTCACTGCCTCACTTAGGCGATAGGTTAGGTGCCACCTATGTCAACATAGGAGATAGGTTAGGCGCTGCATATACCATTACCTATGCTCACTGCCTCACTTAGGCGATAGGTTAAGTGCTGCCTATGTCTACATAGGCGATGGCTTAGGCGCCGCCCATATCAACATAGGCGATAGTTTAGGCGCCGGTTATACCATTTCCTATGCTCACAGCCTCACTTAGGCGATAGGCTAGACGCCGCCTATGTCAACATAAACGATGGCTTAGGCACCGCCTATATCAACATAGGCGATAGGTTAGGCGCCGCATATACCATTGCCTATGCTCACTGCCTCACTTTGGTGATAGGTTAGGCGCCGCCTATATCAACTTAGGAGATGGCTTAGGCGCCGCCTATATCAACATAGGCGATAGGATAGGTGCCTCTTATTCCATTGCCTATGCTCACTGCCTTACTTAGGCGATAGGTTAGGCGCCGCCTATGTCAACATAGACGATGGGTTAGGCGCCGCTTATACTATTTCCTATGCTCACTGCCTCACTTAGGCGATAGGTTTGGCGCCGCCTATATCAACATAGGTGATAGGTTAGGCGACACTTATTCTATTGCCTATGCTCACTGCCTTACTTAGGTAATAGGTTAGGCACCGCCTAAGTCAACATAGGCAATGGCTTAGGCGCTGCCTATATCAACATAGGCGATAGGTTAGGCGCCGCTTGTACCATTGCCTATGCTCACTGCCTCACTTAAGTGAAAGGTTAGGCGCAACCTATGTCAACATAGGCGATAGGTTAAGCACAACTTATACTATTGCCTCTGCTAACTGCCTCACATGGGAGATAGGTTAGGCGCCGCCTATGTCAACAAAGGCGATGGCTTAGGTGCCGCCTATATCATAATAGGCAATAGGTTAGGCACCACTTATATCATTGCCTATACTTACTGGCTCACTTTGTGATAACGCTCAATCTACAACTCTCGTAGGAGTGTAAAGCGGTCGTTAGCAAATATAGAACCCAACCTGGGTTAGGTATCGATCCCATAGGGAATAGCTTGGTCAACAAGTAAGCAATGATTACTAGACTTTTAGTGCAAGTCTCGTAAGAAGGGGGGTTTGTAATATGTAACCAAATTATTAAAGCAAAAACTAAAAATAGCAAAGTAAAAAGAAAGAATGTTTAGTAGGTTGTGAAACAATGAGAATTGAGGAGTTGGGGTTATGTCCACCTTATGTGTTATATGTCTCTATTGACTATGAGTGTCTTGAATTCAGACATGCATGTGCTTATAGAGAATTGTATTCGATGGTAAATCCAGGCGTTTTTCGACCTATTCGAGGATTATTTCACTTTAACTCTTTCAGGCATAAAGCGTGTCTAACGGTACGAATTCTCCAAGAGGTTAATCCAGTTACGACACTAACTTTTTAATAGGGGATGGGACCCTACTACCTTGACATTATCTCTTTTCCAGACAGATAACCTTTCTTTCGAACAAGTTAAATGTTATATTGGCGTATTCTTGCGTTTGCAAACACAAAGAATTTAGATTAAGATGAAGAGAATAAGGATATAAGCAACATACGTGTCATGAACTCACAAACTCACAGCAATAAATAGTATCTCATTCGGCTTCCATAACCCCAACAGAGAAGTTTAGTTACCCATGAGTGCGAAGGAAATCACAATTGACATTATTGTTATACCACAATAAAGATTTCACGTTTGTAATGGTGTGGTAGGCGTTAGGCTTGAATCCCTTAGCAAAGTAACATTTCTCTTGTTGTGGAATTTAAGAATAGATGAATAGAAGAAGAAAAATAGAATTAATGGAAGAATGATTGTTTAGACTAGAATGTCATAGAAGTAGAATAGAATAGAATGCAAGAAGATCTAAGAAGATGTTAGAAGATCTATGAAGATGTTAGAAGATGTCTTAAAAATCTCTAGCAAGATAGGGTATTTATAATACCCATATCCTATTCCTACTAAGCTAATGAAATGCTTAACCAAATCCTACTAAGCTAATGAAATACTTAACCCAATTGTACTAAGTTAATGTATCATTATCCTAATCCTAACAAGCTAATGAAATACTTAACCCAATTGTACTAGGTTAATGTATCATTATCCTAATCCTAATAAATTTCTGCTAGTCCCCAAAGTCTTCAGAAATACTGTTTTAGCTCGGGACAGAATTTCCATGCGCCATCTTTAGTCCTTGGCATCCAAGATTGGCTTTTCTCCTTTCGTGAAGCTTTCTTTGGCGTCAAGTTATCCATGAAATGCTGAATTCTGCATCATTTATACCTAAAACTTTGCTAATCATGTTCGTTAGCTCACTTACAGGAAAATGGACTAAAAGTGCATGAAATATATAATTTGTTCTCAAAACATGGCTAAAATATGGGCAAAATATAGTTCTATAGGCGTGTATATTCGCCTTCCATCAACACCCCACACTTAAAGCTTTGTTCATCCTCGAATAAAATATTATGTCCCTCTAAATATCAACTTAGGGTTTCACAGCAACAACACAAAATATTCGTCAAGACAAGCACAACAATTATCAACAAAGAGTAGTTTTTCGATTATTAGTAGAAACAGTTTAACCTCTAGCATAGACTCGTGATGGTGGTCAACTCATATTCAAAGGTTAAGGCACAAAGAATCATACACGACTACCCAAAACTCATCCACCATGTGTGTCTCACAATATATTACCCATAATCACTCACAAGTATAGCATATTTTTTAAACATGGGTATCAAAATATCCTTTCTCTCACTCTCACAAAGAATTCATATGCAGCAACTGATGACCATAGGCTTACCCTTTGTGTAATGCTCCACTAAATGTCAGAATGCTAAGCTCAGAATCAAATAGGTCTTTTGATGGTTGTAATGTAGGCTAAGGGACGGGTAGGACTATTTTGGCCAGAAATAGTGACTATGTTCCTAAGCGCTTTAATACATCACATTGTATCATTAACACTTTCCTTTCAAACAACCTTTCTACTTTCTTTTATTCTACCACTCTTTTTCTCCTCTTTTGTTTTTCAATTTTAAACAAACTAACTTTTCAGTTTTTCTTTCCTTTTTCTTTTGATAACATACCTCTTATGATAGCACTTTCTTTTTCATAACTCATTCAAGCACCAATGCATTCTAAAGCATCATACTCACCCAATTTCCTCTTATTTTGTCACATGACTTTACACTTTAAAGAACTTAGGAATTTGGATCAAATTATGGTCTTGATAAAAAATGGATTAGGCTTACATATAAGGTTGTCAAAGAAAATAGGCTAAAGCCTCAAAAGGGTTAACTAGGATAATGTACATGGGTAGGTAAAAATGAAGGTAAACAAATATAGGTTGCAAAAGAAATGCCTAAATCATCTCCTAAACTTACACTTCTTATTTTCGCTTTACATACATACCAGGCAAGTTCTAGCATCAGCCACAAGCACAGAATATACTATTATCTCACACACACAAGGCACATGGTCGACTTTATTGGGAGTAGTATAGACTCTTGACCCAACAGATGAAGGAATTAAACCAAACAATATCACATAGTGAGTCACAATTAGAGCCTAAATGTCTCAATAGTCATGATTTTAGCACAAACTCTTGTCATAATCTCATGCTGCCTATTAGAATAATTTCATGCGAAGCTAAGCTAAAAAAAATGAACTACAAACAAACATAAATAAATGCAAATGTGGATGGATAAGTATAGCATGCAAATACCAACACCCCACACTTAGACGGGACACACTGTCCTCTGTGGAAAATAAATAAGAAGAACCTAGTTAGTCGGACTCATCCTCTATGTCTGGGGTCATACCCCTTGCATCGGAATCATCATCAGAGTCTTCATCCTCAGAAGTTCCTCATAAGTATCCCACTTAATTCCAAGAGTGAGTCGAGGTATTTGCAGCGAGGAGGGTTCTCCTTGCTCTTTTCGGCCTCTTTTCTTGCCTTTTTGTGAAGTGGTAGCCTTATCTTTGCCTTGTCTTGCTTTGGGTGCCATTGTACCTGAGACTTAAAACAATGTTCATGTTAGCATCATCTCGATGGATACAATCTATAAACAAGCAGTAGTGGCACCACCCCATACTTAGTTTATTGGTACAGACTAGTGAAGTGAAAGTGGTCGATTACTCAGACTTTATCGACATACGTTTTAAGGGCTATATTCCAACAAGAAATTTAGATATGTAACACTTCTTGCAATATTTGCAATACTTTCATGTTAGGTATATCAAGACTTCTACATAGGGATTACATCATGGTATAGTTTCTATCAATAATCACAATCTCCTATATCGGTAGGCAACTATAAGTCTTATTCCGATGAGCGAGACATCCCAACATGTAAGTATTCAAGTGACAAGAGTATACAATGTTCATGACTATAGCAATTCCGCAAGTAGTATGACAATGCATCAAAATTGAATTGAAGTCGGAAACAAGTTAAGATCATCCTAACGTATATGTTCACTCACTTGGTTGTGTATCAACAATTCAAACACATTCACATCTCCAATACTTCTTCAAGATGTAGCAATTCATAATAGACATAGCAACGTAGCACTTACGAAAAAAAGATGAAGAACAAAAGAGTACTTACGTGATTGAAGCCTTTGGAGATGTTCTTGTGAAATGGGAGAGCGAAAAGAAAAGTTTTGAGATGATTTGGAGAGTATGTGCGGCGCCTAGGTCAAGTTTTCAATGTGTTTGTGTTTCAAGACCAAGTCTCCTTTATATAGGAAAAGAATGGGTCGGGTTTTGACCCATTTAAAATCAGTTTTGGAGACAAAAAGTGACCATAGGCGCCACCTTTAGCTTTGCCTATGGTGACCATAGGCGGCGCCTAATGCAAAGACTATGGTGAGCATAGGCGGCGCCTAGTGCAATGCCTTTAGTGACCATAGGCGGTGCCTTTAGCATGACATATGAGATTCAGATACCAAATGCTTTAGCATAGGCGGCGCCTATGCTATGGAATACTTGAGCATGGGCGGCGCCTATGCTATAGCACACTAGATTCCGAGACCTTGGGCTATAGTATAGGCTTTTCCTTGTTCGTGGCCTAGTTTTACCTAGGCCTAGCCTTGATCGATGCCTATTTTGTCATGAGCAATGCTCAATCCATAGCCTTATGCATCTTCATGCCTAACTTACCACCTTTACCATGCAATACGTCCAAATCAAAATTTGAAACCGATCTCCTCGTTGAATACCTCTTGCACCTACATTTTCTCAAAACCAATAAAAACGATTAGTATGATGGGTTTCCTCCCACCAAGCGCCTTAGTTTTGGTCGTGGTACGACTCTTATTTTTGGATTTTTATTTATCAAAAACAAAACACGTATTAGAACGAAAGAAAAATGAAAAATGATAAACGATAAATGATGGGTTGCCTCCCATCTAGTGCCTTATTTATTGTCGTGTCTCTACATAGTTACCTCGAGTAATTAGACTTCGTCGAGATAAGTGATGGATCATTTTCTGAATGGATTCAGACGATAATGAGGCTTACTTATAGGCATGCAATGTTCTTTGAGATGACCCTTGTGCATGCCTATCCCAGGAGGGATACCAATTATATCATCAATAGTCCAACCCATAGCTCTCATGTATCTCTTCAGAGCAGAGATAAGAGCCTCTACGTGCTGTTTACTTAAATCATCCGCACTCACCGGAAGTATATTTATACTTTCCAAGAACACATACCTTAGATAATCGGGGAGCTCTTTCGATTCTAGCATTGGTGGCTCTTCAATAGATGGCTTGGCTGGTGGTGTGGGTGGATTTTTGAGATCGAGGTCCAGCTTCTTGGGAGTATGGCGATATGTCCCTAATCCTGATAGAGCACAAATAGCTTCTTCGCAATTTTCAGCATCCTTACTCTCTTCATTCATGAGCACAACCGCCACTGGGTCATCAATAATTAGCTCTTCTTCAAGTAGTTCTTTCTCATCATCAAAGTAAACATCAGCCACTGAGAATACGTTCAGCTCTTTGGGTTGCTTCATGTATTTGCACACATCAAAGCGAACTACTTCATCATTTATTCGGAATGAAAGCTCATTAGCTCTCAAATCAATAAGCACGCTTCCTGTAGCAAGGAAAGGGCGCCCCAAGATTATGGGAACTTCTGAGTTTGCTTCACAATCCAAAATAACAAAGTTTGCGGGAAAGATGAATGAAGAAACCTTTACCAAGACATCACATA
This sequence comes from Capsicum pubescens, assembly GCA_030864215.1. Lineage (NCBI taxonomy): Eukaryota > Viridiplantae > Streptophyta > Magnoliopsida > Solanales > Solanaceae > Capsicum > Capsicum pubescens. The sequence continues at coordinate 51,251,485 of CM061544.1, forward strand.
GGATACCAACAGGTCGTTTACCAACCTATCCGCCATGACGAGCCTCATATTGGTTGGAGTAGGATCACCCAACCCCAACTTTTTATAGATAGATAATGGCATCAAATTGATGCTGGCTCCTAAATCACCTAATGCTTTGGCAAAATTCAAAGATCCAACGGTGCAAGGAATAGTGAAAGCTCTGGGTCAGCCTTCTTTTGAACTATTGATCGGGTAGCAATTGCGCTGTAGTGATGGACATCATATTTCAACTCATAACTTGCTGCCCGATTCTTTGTCAAAAGATCCTTCATAAATTTCGCATACCCAGGCATTTATTCAAGTGCTTCCACCAATGGAACATTAATGGTCAACTACTTTAACATAGTCATGAATTTGCTAAACTTCGTATCATCCGCCACCTTCTTCAATCTTTGGGGAAAAGGTGGTGGTGGGTATGGAATTGTTCTCTCCACGCCTTTCTTCTTCTCTTTCTTCCGTTTTTCATCTTTTCCAGGCTGCACGTCGTGAGGAGTGACGTTAAGGACGTTAGGATCGGCTGCTGCGGCATCTTCCCCTTTCGCCTTATCATCAATTTCCGCTTCCTCATCAACCACTTGCTTTCCTTTTTCTGAAGTTTCCAGCAACTTACCACTTCGAGTAGTAATAGCCATGCATGATCCCTCATTCCTTGGATTTTGCACAGTGTCGCTAGGTAAAGTTCCAGCCTTTCTTTGATTGAGTGCTGCTGAAAGTTGGCTCAATTGCTGCTCTATTTGCTTGATTGAAGTGGAATGTGAATCAACTAATTGCTTCATAGAGGACAAATCATTTATTACCTCCGTTACTCCCACGCTAGTTGCTTCCACTCCTTTCAGTAGTTTAGCCATCATATCTTCCATACTTCCAGAACTAGATGTGGTGGCGTCACGTCTTCCAGGGGGAACATACAAACCACTACTATCATTCTTGTTCTTCCAACTACCTTGGTCCATGTTTCCAGATTTACCATGATAGTTCCGACCTTGGTTTCCTTGGTCATTGTCTCGGAAACCCCCCTGATTGTTCAAGTAGTTGGCTTCTTCTTCCGAATCAGATTCGTTTCTTCCTTTTGACGCAACAGCTTTGAATTTTTCGGTCTTTCTTGATAATAGATGCTTTTTAAGAAGATCCACTTGTGTTTTTATGTGCGCCATATCATGATCACGTTCTTCTTCTCGTCTCCTTTGTTCTGCAGGTATGCCAATAGAAAAAGTGGGGCTTGCTACCACAGAATCCCTGGTATGCCAAGATCTACTTTGCTTCGTCATACGATCTAGCATATTGCTTGCTTGACCAAAGGTGAGATCCATAGAAGATCCTCCGGCCGCATTATCCACCACTAGTTTAGTTATTGAATTCAAGGCTCTATATAGTATCTCCATTAGGTGAACATTAGTCATGTGATGGTTTGGGAACCTCATTAGCTTCGTCTTGAACCTATCCCATGTTTCATGAAGGGCTTCAGTTGGAAGCTGACGAAAGTTGCTGATTTCATCTCTCAATTGTGCTCTTTTGGATGACGGAAACAACCTTTCTAGGAAAGCGTCTCTCAATTGCCTCCAATTTGTAATAGAATCAGGAGTCAGCCCATTCAACCATAGAGTTGCCTCCCCAGACAGAGACAATGGAAATAAGCATAATCGGATTGCATTTTGACCAACACCAGGATTGTCAAACGACTTGCATGTAGAAATAAAGTTGATGAGATGCATATTCGGATCATCGCCTGCTAGTCCACCAAATAATTCCTTGAGTTGCAATAACTGAATCATGGTGCTTGTGATGTTGAACTTGGCTTCGGGTGCCAATTGTGGAGGAATAATGGCTCCGGCTCCATCAAGATCATCATCATCATTGTCGAAAGCTGGCTGCATAGCTTGGCGTCCAGGCCTAAACCTAGCTTGACGATCTCTTCTGTTGGCAGGTGTTGCGATCTCAGCGGCATGCCTAGGGTTTAGTAGCTCATCATCACCTAGATCTTCATCGTCAGGATTTGTTGCTCGCCCAGGGTTATCAATATTCTGTTGATGCATTTGAGTGGCGGCTTGGGCAGCTAGTCTCGCCTGTTCCTGTTGAGCAGCCATCCTTTCAATTGCGTGTTGTTCCTCCATTCTGCGAATACGTTGTGGTTCAGGATTGATAGGTAATAACGGTTGACCAGAACTTCGGGTATGGGGCATGCACTGAATAAAAACCTGCAGTAAACAAAAACAAAAACTAAAAGTAAAAGTACGAGAATCTTTGGCCAAAGGGTCTAGTAATTATTACGAACTTAATTGACACTTGTATTCCCCGGCAGCGGCGCCAATTTTTGATAACGCTCAATCTACAGCTCTCGTAGGAGTGTAAAGCGGTCGTTAGCAAATATAGAACCCAACCTGGGTTGGGTATCGATCCCACAGGGAATAGCTTGGTCAACAAGTAAGCAACGATTACTAGACTTTTAGTGCAAGTCTCGTAAGAAGGGGGGTTTGTAATGTGTAACCAAATTATTAAAGCAAAAACTAAAAATAGCAAAGTAAAAAGAAAGAATGTTTAGTAGGTTGTTAAACAATGAGAATTGAGGAGTTGAGGTTATGTCCACCTTATGAGTTATACGTCTCTATTGACTATGAGTGTGTTGAATTCAGACATGCATGTGCTTATAGAAAATTGTATTCGATGGTAAATCCAGGGGTCTTTCGACCTATTCGAGGATTATTTCACTTTAACTCTTTCGAGCTTAAAGCGTGTCTAACGGTATGAATTCTCTAAGAGGTTAATCCAGTTACGACACTAACTTTTTAATAGGGGATGGGACCCTACTACCTTGACATTATCTCTTTTCCAGACAGATAACCTTTCTTTCGAACAAGTTAAATGTTATACTGGCGTATTCTTGCGTTTGCAACCACAAAGAATTTAGATTAAGATGAAAAGAATAATGATATAAGCAACATACGTGTCACGAAATCACAAACTCACAACAATAGATAGTATCTCATTCGGCTTCCATAACCCCAACAGAGAAGTTTAGTTTCCCATGAGTGCGAAGGAAATCACAATTGACATTGTTGTTATACCACAATAAAGATTTCACGTTTGTAATGGTGTGGTAGGCGTTAGGCGTGAATCCCTTAGCAAAGTAACGTTTCTCTTGTTGTGGAATTTAAGAATAGATGAATAGAAGAAGAAAAATAGAATTAATGGAAGAATGATTGTTTAGACTAGAATGTCTTAGAAGTAGAATAGAATAGAATGTAAGAATATCTAAGAAGATGTTAGAAGATCTAAGAAGATGTTAGAAGATGTCATAAAAATCTCTAGCAAGATAGGGTATTTATAATACCCATATCCTATTCCTACTAAGTTAATGAAATGCTTAACCAAATCCTACTAAGCTAATGAAATACTTAACCCAATTGTACTAGGTTAATGTATCATTATCCTAATCCTAACAAACTAATGAAATACTTAACCCAATTGTACTAGGTTAATGTATCATTATCCTAATCCTAATTTATTACTGCTAGTCCCCAAAGTCTTCAGAAATGTTGTTTTAGCCTGGGACAAAATTTCCATGCGCCATCTTTAGTCCTTGGCATCCAAGATTGGCTTTTCTCTTTTCGTGAAGCTTTCTTTGGCGTCAAGTTATCCATGATATGCTGAATTCTGCATCATTTATACCTGAAACTTTGCTAATCATGTTCGTTAGCTCACTTACAGGAACATGGACTAAAAGTGCATGAAATGTATAATTTGTTCTCAAAACTAGGCTAAAATATGGGCAAAATATAGTGCTATAGGCGTGTAAATTCGCCTATCATTACTTCGGCGATAGGATAGGCGCCGCCTATGTCAACATAGGTGATCCTTTAGGAGTCGCGTATATAAACATAGGTGATAGGTTAGGAACCGCTTATACCATTTTCTATACTCACTGCCTCCCTTAGGCGATAGGTTAGGCACCGCCTATGTCAACATACGCGATGGATTAGGCGCCGCCTATATCAACATAGCTGATAGGTTAGGCGCCGCATATACCATTGCCTATGCTCACTGCCTCACTTAGGCGATAGTTTAGGCGCCTCCTATGTCAACATAGGCGATGGCTTAGGCGTCGCCTATATCAAAAGAGGCGATAGGTTAGGCGCTGCTTATAGCATTGCCTATGCTCCCTGCCTCACTTAGACGATAGGCTAGGTGCCACCTATGTCAACATAGGCGATAGGTTAGGTGTTGCTTATACCATTACCTATGCTCACTGCCTAACTTAGGCGACAGGGTTAGGCGCCGCCTATGTCTACATAGGCGATGGTTTAGGCGCCGCCCATATCAATATAGGCGATAGGATAGGCGCCGGTTATACCATTTCCTATCTTCACAGCCTCACTTAGGCAATGGGCTAGGCGCCGCCTATGTCAACATAAATGATGGCTTAGGCGCCGCCTATATCAACATAGTCGATAGGTTAGGAGCCGCATAATCCATTGCCTATTCTCACTGCTTCACTTTGGCGATAGGTTAGGCGCCGCCTATGTCAACATAGGCGATGTCTTAGGCGCCGCCTATATCGACATAGGCGATAGGTTAGGTGACGCTTATACCATTGCCTATGCTCACTGCCTTACTTAAACAATAGGTTAGGCGCCGCCTATATCAACATAGGCGATGGGTTAGGCATCGCTTATACTATTTCCTATGATCACTGCTTCACTTAGGCGATAGGTTAGGCGCCGCCTATATAAACATAGGCGATAGATTAGGCGACGCTTATTCTATTGCCTATGCTCACTGGCTTACTTAGGTGATAGGTTAGGCACCGCCTATGTCAACATAGGCAATGGATTAGGCGCTGCCTATATCAACAGAGGCGGTAGGTTAGGCGCCGCTTGTACCATTACCTATGCTCACTGCCTCACTTAAGTGAAAGGGTAGGCGCAACCTATGTCAACATAGGTGATAGGTTAAGCACAGCTTATACCATTTCCTATGCTCACTCCTTCACTTAGGCGATAGGTTAGGCTCCTCCTATGACAACATAGGCGATGGCTTAGGCACCGCCTATATCATAATATGCGATAGGTTAGGCGCCGCTTATATCATTGCCTATTCTTACTGCCTCACTTTGGTGATAGGTTAGGCACCGCCTATGTCAACATAGGTGATTATTTAGGCGCCGCCTATATCAACATAGGTGATACATTAGGCGCCGCATATACCATTGCCTATGCTCACTGCCTAACATAGGAGATAGGTTAGGCGCCGCCTATGTCAACATAGGCGATGGCTTAGGTGCCGCCTATATCAACATAAGCGATAGTTTAGGTGCCGCTTATACCATTGCCTATGCTCACTGCCTCACTTAGGCGATAGGTTAGGCACTTCCTATGTCAACATAGGTAATGGCTTAGGCGCCGCCTATATCAACAGAGGCAATAGGTTAGGCGCCGCTAATATCAATATACGCGATAGGTTAGGCGCTTCTTATACCATTGCCTATGCTCACTGCCTCACTTAGTCAATAGGTTAGGCGACGCCTATATCAACATAGGTGATAGTTTAGGAACCGCTTATACCATTGCTTTTGTTCACTTCCTTACTTAGGGGATAGGTTAGGCGACACCAATATCAACATAGGCGATGGCTTAGGCGCCGCCTATATCAACATAAGCGATAGGTTAGGCGCCTCTTATACCATTGCCTATGCTCACTGCCACACTTAGACGATAGGTTAGGCGCCGCCTATGTCAATATAGGCAATGGATTTGGCACTGCCTATACCAACATAGGCGATAGGTTAGGCGCCGCATATACCATTGCCAATGCTCACTGCCTCACTTAGGCGATAAGTTACGCGCCGCCTATTTCAACATGGGCGATGGCTTATGAGCCACCTAGATCAACATAGGCGATAGGTTAGGCACCGCTTATACCATTGCCTATTCTCCTTGCCTCACTTAGGCGATAGGTTAAGCGCCGCCTATGTCAACATAGGCGATGGCTTAGGCACCGCCTATATCAACATAGACGATAGGTTAGGCGCCGCTTATACCATTGCCTATGCTCACTGACTCACTAAGGCGATAGGTTACGCACCGCCTATTTCAACATAGGAGATCTTTTAGGCGTCGCCTATATCATCATAGGCGATAGGTTAGGTTTCACTTATACCATTGCCTATTCTCACTGCCTCACTTAGGCGATAGGTTAGGCGCCGCCTATATCAACATAGGCGATAGGTTCAGCACCGCTTCTACCATTACCTGTACTCCTTGCCTCACTTAGGCGATAGGTTAGGCACCGCCTTTGTCAGCATAGGCGATGGATTAGGCACCACCTATATCAATATAAACGATAGGTTAGGTGTCGCTTATACCATTGCCTATGCTCACTGCCTCACTTAGGCGATAGGTTAGGCACCGCCTATGTCAACATAGGCGATGGCTTAGGCACCGCCTATATCAACATAGGCGATAGGTTAGGCGCCGCATATACCATTGCCTAGGCTCACTTCCTCACTTAGGGGATAGGTTAGGCGCCACCTATGTCAACATAGTCGATGACTTAGGCGCCGCCTATATCAATATAGATGATAGGTTAGGCGCCGCTTATCCCACTGCCTATTCTTACTGCCTAACATATGTGATAGGTTAGGCGCCGCCTATGTTAACATAGGGAATGGCTTAGGCGCCGCCTAAATCAACATAGGCGATAGGTTAGCCGCTGCTTATACCATTGCCTATGTTCACTGCCTCACTTTGGTGATAGGTTAGGCGCCCCCTATGTCAACATAGGCGATGGCTTAGGCGCCGCCTATATAATCATAGGCAATAGCGTAGGTGCCGCTTATACTATTTCCGGTACTCACTTCCTCACTTAGGCGATAGGTTAGGCGCCCGCTATGTCAACATAGGCGATGGCTAAGGGGCCGCCTATATCAATATAGGCGATAGGTTAGGCACCGCCAATATCAACATAGGCGATGGCTTAGGCACCGCCTATATCAACATAGGGCGATAGGTTAGGCGCCGCTTATATCATTGCCTATACTTACTGCCTCACTTCGGTGATAGGTTAGGCCCCACCTATGTCAACTTAGGTGATCATTTAGGCGCCGCCTATATTAACATAGGCGATAGGTTAGGCACCGCTTATACCATTTCCTATGCTCACTGCCTCACTTAGGCGATAGGTTAGGTGCCGCCTATGTCAACATACTTGATAGGTTAGGCGCCGCCTATAACAACATAGGTCATAGGTTAGGCGCCGCATATACCATTGCCTATGCTCACTGACTAGCTTTGGAGATAGGTTAGGCGCCGCCTGTGTCAACATAGGCGATGGCGTAGGTGCCGCCTATATCAACATTGGCGATAGTTTAGGCGCCGCTTATACCATTGCCTATGCTCACTTCCTCACTTAGGAGATAGGTTAGGCGCCTCCTATTTCAACATAGGTAAGGGCTTAGGCGCCGCCTATATCAACAGAGGCGATAGGTTAGGCGCCGCTTATAGCATTGTCTATGATCACTGCCTCACTTGGGCGATAAGTTAGGCGCCGCCTGTGTCAGCATAGGCGATGGCTTAGGCTCCTCCGAAATCAACATAGGCGATAGGTTAGATGTCGCTCATACCATTGCATATGATCACTACCTCACTTTGGCGATAGGTTAGGCGCCGCCTATGTCAACAAAGGCGATGGCTTAGGCGCCGCCTATATCAACATAGGCGATAGGTTAGGCGCCGCTTATACTATTTACTATGCTCCCTGCCTCACTTAGGCGATAGGTTAGGCGCCGCTGATGTCAACATAGGGGATGGCTTCGGCGCCGCCTATATCAACATAGGCGATAGGTTAGGCGCTGATTATACTATTGCCAATGCTCGCTGCCTAACTTAGGAGATAGGTTAGGCGCCGCCTATGTCAACATAGGCGATGGCTTAGGTGCCGCCTATATCAATATAGGCGATAGTTTAGGCACCGCTTATACCATTGCATATGCTCACTGCCTTACTTAGGCGATAGGTTAGGCATCTCCTATGTCAACATAGGCAATGGCTTAGGCGCCGCCTAAATCAGCAGAGGCGATAGGTTAGGCGTCGCTTATACCATTGCCTATGCTCACTGCCTCACTTAGGCGATAGGTTAGGCGCCCCCTATGTTAGCATAGGCGATGGCTTAGGCGCCGCCTATATCATCATAGGCAATAGCGTAGGTTCCGCTTATACCATTGACTGTGCTCACTTCCTCACTTAGGCAATAGGTTAGGTGCCCCCTATGTCAACATAGGCGATGGCTTAAGGGCCGCCTATATCAACATAGGCGATAGGTTAGGCGCCGCTTATACCATTGCCTTTGCTTACTGCCTTACTCAGGAGATAGGTTAGGCACCGCCAATATCAACATAGGCGATGGCTTAGGCGCCGCCTATATCAACATAGGCGATAGGATAAGCACCGCTTATATCATTGCCTAACTCTCTCACTTCGGTGATAGGTTATGCCCCGCCTATGTCAATATAGGTGATCGTTTAGGCGACGCCTATATCAACATAGGCGATAGGTTAGGCACCGCTTATACCATTTCATATGCTCACTGCCTCACTTAGGCGATAGGTTAGGCGCCGCCGATGTCAACATACTTGATAGGATAGGCGCCGCCTATATCAACATAGGTGATAGGTTAGGCGCTGCATATACCATTGCCAATGCTCACTGACTAACTTAGGAGATAGGTTAGGCACCGCCTATATCAACATAGGCGATGGCGTAGGTGCCTCCTATATCAACATTGACGATAGTTTAGGCGCCGCTTATACCATTGCCTATGCTCACTGCCTAACTTTGGAGATAGGTTAGGCACCTCCTATGTAAACATAGGCAAGGGCTTAGGCGGCGCCTATATCAACAGAGGCGATAGGTTAGGCTCCACTTTTAGCATTGACTATTCTCACTGCCTCACTTGGGCGATAAGCTAGGCACCGCCTGTGTCAACATAGGCGATGGCTTAGGCTCCTCCTAAATCAACATAGGCGATAGGTTAGGTTCCTCTTATACCATTGCCTTTGTTCACTGCCTCACTTTTGCGATAGGTTAGGCACCGCCTATGGCAACATAGGCGATGGCTTAGGCACCGCCTATATAAACATAGGCGATAGGCTAGGCGCCACTAATACTATTTACTATGCTCCCTGCCTCACTTAGGCGATAGGTTAGGCGCCGCTGATGTCAGCATAGGCGATGGCTTAGGCGCCGCCTATATCAATATAAGAGATAGATTAGGCGCTGATTATACTATTGCCAATGCTCACTGCCTAACTTAGGAGTTAGGTTAGGCGCCGCCTAGGTCAGCATAGGTGATGGCTTAGGTGCCGCCTATATCAACATAGGCGATAGTTTAGGCACCGCTTATACCATTGCATATGCTCACTGGCTTACTTAGGCGATAGGTTAGGTGTCTCCTATGTCAACATAGGCGATGGCTTAGGCGCCGCCAATATCAACAGAGGCGATAGGTTAGGCGCCGCTTATATCAATATATGCGATAGGTTAGGCGCCTCTTATACCATTGCCTATGCTCACTGCCTCACATAGGCGATAGGTTAGGCGCCGCCTATATCAACATAGGCGATAGGTTAGGAACCACTTATACCATTGCATGTGCTCACATCCTCACTTAGGCGATAGGTTAGGCGCCCCCTATGTCAACATAGGCGATGGCTTAGGGGCCGCGTATATAAACATAGGTGATAGGTTAGGCGCCCCTTATACCATTGCCTATGCTTACTGCCTCACTCAGGAGATAGGTTAGGCACCGCCAATATCAACAAAGGCGATGGCTTAGGCGCCGCCTATATCAACATAGGCGATAGGTTAGGCGCCGCTTATATCTTTGCCTATACTTACTGCCTCACTTTGGTGATAGGTTAGGCCCCGCCTATGTCAACATAGTTGATCGTTTAGGCGCCGCCTTTATCAACATAGGCGATAGGTTAGGAACCGCTTATACCATTTCCTATGCTCACTGCCTCACTTAGGCGATAGGTTAGGCTCCGCCTATGTCAACATACTCGATAGGTAAGGCGCCGCCGATATCAACATAGGTGATTGGTTAGTCGCCGCATATACCATTGCCTATGCTCACTGACTAACTTAGGAGATAGGTTAGGCACCGCCTATGTCAACATAGGCGATGGCGTAGGTGCCGCCTATATCAACATTGGCGATAGTTCAGGAGCCGCTTATACCATTGCCTATGCTCACTGCCTTACTTAGGAGATAGGTTAGGCGCCTCCTATGTCAATATAGGCAAGGGCTTAGGCGCCGCCTATATCAACAGAGGCGATAGGTTAGGCACCGCTTATAGCATTGACTATGCTCACTGCCTCACTTGGGCGATAAGTTAGGTAACGCCTATGTCAACATAGGCGATGGCTTAGGATCCTACTAAATCAACATAGGCGATAGGTTTGGTGCCGCTTATACCATTGCCTATGCTCACTGCCTCACTTTGGCGATAGGTTAGGCGCCGCCTATGTCAACATAGGCGATGTCTTAGGAGCCGCCAATATAAACATAGGCGATAGGTTAGGCACAACTTATACTGTATACTATGCTCACTGCCTCACTTAGATGATAGGTTAGGCGCCGCCGATGTCAACATAGGCGATGGCTTAGGCGCCGCCTATATCAACATAGTCGATAGGTTAGGCGCTGATTATACTATTGCCTATGCTCACTGCCTAACTTAGGAGATAGGTTAGGCGCCGCCTATGTCAACATAGGCGATGGCTTAGGTACCGCCTATATCAACATAGGCGATAGATTAGGCACCACTTATACCATTGCCTATGCTCACTCCCTTACTTAGGCAATAGGTTAGGCGCCTCCAATGTCAACATAGGTGATGGCTTAGACGCCGCCTATAACAACAGAGGCGATAGGTTAGGCGCCTCTTATATCAATATATGCGATAGGTTAGGCGTCGCTTATAACATTGCCTCTGCTCACTGCCTCACTTAGGCGATAGGTTAGGTGCCGCCTATATCAACTTAGGCGATAGGTTAGGAATTGCTTATACCATTGCTTTTGCTAACTTCCTTACTTAGGCGATGTGTTAGGCGCCACCTATATCAACATAGGCGATGGCTTAGGCGCCGCCTATGTCAACATAGGCGATAGGTTAGGCGCCGCTTATACCATTGCCTATGCTCACTGCCTCACTTAGGCGATACGTTAGGTGTCCCCTATGTCAACATAGTCAATGGATTACGCACCGCCTATACCAACATAGGCGATAGGTTGGCGTTTCCTATACCATTGCCAATGCTCACTGCCTCACTTAGGCGCCGCCTATTTCAACATGGGCGATGGCTTATGAGCCACCTAGATCAACATAGGTGATCGTTTAGGCGCCGCCTATATCAACATAGGTGATAGGTTAGGCGCCGCATATTCCATTACCTATGCTCACTACCTAACTTAGGAGATAGGTTAGGCGCCGCCTATGTCAACATAGGCGATGGCTTTGGTGCCACCTATATCAACATAAGCGATTGTTTAGGCGCCGCTTATACCATTGCCTATGATCACTGCCTCACTTAGGCGATAGGTTAGGCACCTCCTATGTCAACATAAGTAATGGCTAAGGCACCGCCTATATAAACAGAGGTGATAGGTTAGGCACCGCTTATATCAATATATGCGATAGGTTAGGTGCTGCTTATACCATTGCCTATGCTCACTGCATCACTTAGGCGATAGGTTAGGCGCCACCTATATCAACATAGGTGATAGGTTAGGAACCAGTTATACAATTGCTTTTGCTCACTGCCTTACATAGGCGATAGGATAGGCGACGCCTATAACAACATAGGCGATGGCTTAGGCGCCGCCTATATCAACATAAGCGATAGGTAGGGCGCCGCTTATACCATTGACTATGCTCACTACCTCACTTAGGCGATAGGTTAGGCGCCGCCTATGTCAACATAAACAATGGATTAGGGACCACCTATACCAACATAGGCGATAGGTTAGGCCCCGCTTATACCATTGCCAATGCTCACTAACTCACTTAGGCGATAAGTTAGGCGCCGCCTATTTCAACTTGGGCGATGGCTTATGAACCACCTAGATCAACATAGGCAATAGGTTAGGCGCCTCTTATACCATTGCCTATGCTTCTTACCTCACTTAGGCGATACGTTAGGCGCCGCTTATGTCAACATAGGTGATAGCTTAGGCGCCGCCTATATCATCATAGGCGATAGGTTAGGCTTCGCTTGTACCATTGCCTATTCTCACTGCCTCACTTAGGTTATAGGTTTGGCGCTGCCTATATCAACATAGGCGATAGGTTAGGCACCACTTCTACCATTACCTGTACTCATTGCATCACTTAAGCGATAGGTTAGGCGCCGCCTATGTCAGCATAGGTGATGGATTAGGCGCCACCTATATCAATATAAACTATAGGTTAGGTGCCGCTTATACCATTGCCTATGCTCACTGCCTCACTTAGGCGATAGGTTACGCACCGCCTATGGCAACATAGGTGATTGCTTAGGTACCGCCTATATCAACATAGGCGATAGGTTAGGCGCCGCTTATCCCATTGCCTATGCTTACTTCCTCACTTAGGCGATAGGTTAGGCGCCGCCTATGTTAACATAGGGAATGGATTAGGCGCCGCCTATATCAACATAGGCGATAGGTTAGGCGCCGCTTATATCATTTTCTATGCTCACTGCCTCACTTAGGCGATAGGTTAGGAGCCACCTATGTCCACATAGGCGATGGCTTATGCGCCGCCTATATCAACATTAGCAATAGCGTAGGTGCCGCTTATACCATTGCCTGTGCTCACTTCCTCACTTAGAAGATAGGTTAGGTGCCCCCTATTTCAACATAGGCGATGGCTTTGGGCCCGCCTATATCAACATAGGCGATAGGTTAGGCGCCGCTTATACAATTGCCTATGCTTACTGCCTCAATCAGGTGATAGGTTAGGCACTGCCAATATCAACATAGGCGATGGATTAGGAGCCGCCTATATCATTGCCTATATCAACATAGGATATAGGTTAGGCGCCGCCTATGTCAACATAGGCGATGGCTTAGGTGATCGTTTAGGCGCTGCCTATGTCAACATACTCGATGGCTTAGGTGCCGCCTATATCAACATAGGATATAGGTTAGGCGCCGCCTATATCAACATAGGATATAGGTTAGGCGCCGCCTATGTCAACATAGGCGATGGCTTAGGTGATCGTTTAGGCGCTGCCTATGTCAACATACTCGATGGCTTAGGTGCCGCCTATATCAACATAGGATATAGGTTAGGCGCCGCCTATGTCAACATAGGCGATGGCGTTGGTGCCGCCTATATCAACATTGGCGATAGTTTAGGCGCCGCTTATACCATTTCCTATGCTCACTGCCTCACTTAGGAGATAGGTTAGGTGCCTCCTATGTCAACATAGGCGATGGCTTAGGCGCCGCCTATATCAACAGAGGCGATAGGTTAGGCGCCGCTTATAGCATTGCCTATGCTCACTGCCTCACTTGGGCGATAAGTTAGGCACCGCCTGTGTCAACATAGGCGATGTCTTAGGCTCCTCCTAAATCAACATAGGCGATATGTTTGGTGCCGCTTATACCATTGCCTATGCTCACTGCCTTACTTTTGTGATAGGTTAGGCGCCGCCTATGCCAACATAGGCGATGGCTTAGGCGCCGCCTATATCAACATAGGCGATTGGTTATTCGCTACGTATACTATTTCCTATGCTCACTGCCTCACTTAGGCGATAGGTTAGGCGCCGCCGATGTCAACATAGGCGATGGCTTAGGCGCCGCCTATATCAACATAGGCGATAGGTTAGGCGCTGATCATACTATTGCCTATGCTCACTGCCTCACTTAGGCGATAGGTTAGGCTCCGCCTATGTCAACATAGGCAATGGATTAGGAACCGCGTATTCCATCATAGGAGATAGGTTAGGTGCTTCTTATACCATTTCCAATGCTCCTTGCCTCACTTAGGCGATAGGCTTAGGCGCCGCCTATATAAACATAGGCGATAGGTTAGGCGTCGCTTATACTATTGCCTATGGTCACTGACTCACTTAGGCGATTGGTTAGGCACAGCCTATTTCAACATAGGATATCGCTTAGGCATCACCTATATCATCATAGGTGATAGGTTAGGTTTCGCTTATACCATTGCCTATTCCACTGCCTCACTAACGCGATACGTTAGGCGCCACCTATATCAACATAGGTGATAGGTTATGCACCACTTCTACCATTACATGTACTTATTGCCTCACTTAGGTGATAGGTTAGGCGCCACCTATATCAGCATAGGCGATGGATTAGGCGCCACCTATATCAATATAAACGATAGGTTAGGTGCCGCTTATACCATTGCCTATGCTCACTACCTTACTTAGGCGATAGGTTAGGCACCGCCTATGTCAACATAGGAGATGGCTTAGGTGCCACCTATATCTACATAGGCGATAGGTTAGACGCCGCATATACCATTGCATATGCTCACTTCCTTACTTAGGCAATAGGTTAGGAGCCGCCTATGTCAACATAGGTGAATGCTTAGGCGCCGCCTATATCAACATAGGTGATAGGTGAGGCGCCGCTTAACCCATTGCCTATGCTCACTGCCTCTCTTAGGCGATAGGTTAGGCGCCGCTTAACCCATTGCCTATCCTCACTTAGGGGATAGGATAGGCGTCCCCTATGTCATCATAGGCGATGGCTTAGGGGCTGCCTATATCAACATAGGCGATAGGTTAGGCGCCGCTTATACCATTGCCTATGCTTACTGCCTCACTCAGGCGATAGGTTAGGTGCCGCCAATATAAACATAGGCGATGGCCTACGCGCCGCCTATGTCAATATAGGTGATAGGTTTGGCGCCGTTTATAACATTGCCTATACTTACTGCCTCACTTCGATGATATGTTAGGCGTCGCCTATGTCAACATAGGTGATCGTTTAGGCGCCGCCTATATCAACATAGGCGATAGGTTAGGCACCGCTTATACCATTTCCTATGATCACTGCCTCACTTAGGCGATAGGTTAGGTGCCACCTATGTCAACATATGCGATGGCTTAGGCGCCGCCTATATCAACATTGGTGTTAGGTTAGGAGCCGCATATACCATTGCCTATGCTCACTGTCTAACTTAGGAGATAGGTTGGGTGCCGCCTATGTCAACATAGGCGATGGCGTAGGTGCCGTCTATATCAACATTGGCGGTAGTTTAGGCGCCGCTTATTCTATTGCTTATGCTCACTGTCTCACTTAGGCGATAGGTTAGGCACCTCCTATGTCATTATAGGCGATGGGTTAGGCGCCGCCTTTATAGACATAGGCGATAGTCTAGGAGCCGCTTATACCATTGCCTATGCTCACTCCATCACTTAGGCGATAGGTTAGGCACCGCCTATGTCAATATAGGCGATGGCTTTGGCGCCGCCTATATATACATAGGCAATAAGATAGGCGCTGCTTATAACCTTCCCTATGCTCACTGCCTTACATAGGCGATAGGTTATGTGCCACTTATGTCAACATAGGCGATGTCGTAAGAGCCGCCTTTATCAACATAGGCGATAGGTTAGGAGCCACTTATACAATTACCTATTCTCACTTCCTCACTTAGGCGATAGGTTAGGCGTCGCCTACGTCAATATAGGCGATGGGTCAGGAGCCGCATATATCAACATAGGCGATAGGTTAGGCGCCTATTATACCATTGCATATTCTCGCTGACTCACTTAGGCGATAGGTTAGGTGTTGCCTATGTCAACATAGGAGATAGGTTAGGCGCCACTTATACCATTCCCTATGCTCATTACCTCACATAGGCGATGGCTTAGCCGCCGCCTATATTAACATAAGCAATAGGTTAGGAGCCTCTTATACCATTGCCAATGCTTACTGCTTCACTTAGGTGATAGGTTAGGCGTCGCCTATGTCAACATAGGAATTGGCTTATGCGCCTACTATATCAACATAGGTGATAGGTTAGGCGTCGCTTATACCATTCCCTATGCTCACTACCTCAATTAGGCGATAGGTTAGGCACCGCTTATGTCAACATAGGCGATGACTTAGGCGCAGCCTATATAAACATAGGCGATAGGTTAGGCGCCGCTTATACCATTGCCTATGCTCACTGCCTCACTTAGGCGATAGGTTAGGCTCCGCCTATGTTACATAGGAAATGGCTTAGGCGCCACCTATATAATCATAGGCGATAGGATTGGCGCCGCTTATACCATTGCCTAAGCTCACGGCCTCATTTAGGCGATAGGTTAGGTGTCGCCTATGTCAACATAGGCGATCGCTTAGGCGCCGCCTATATCAACATAGGCGATAGGTTAGGCGCCGCTTATACCATTGCCTATGCTCACTGCCTCACTTAGACGATGGATTAGGTGCCGCCTATATCAACTTAGGCAACAGGTTAGGCACCACTTATACCATTGCCTATGTTTACTACCTCACTTAGGCGATAGGTTTGGTGCCGCCTATGTTACATTGTCGATGGCTTAGGCGCCACCTATATAAACATAAGCGATAGGTTTGGCGCCGCTTATACCATTGCCTATGCTCACTGCCTCACTTAGGCGATAGGTTAGGCGCCGCCTATGACAACATAGGCGATGGATTAGGCACCACCTATATCAACATAGACGATAGGTTAGGCGCCGCTTATACCATTGCATATGCTCACTGCCTCACTTAGGCAATAGGTTAGGCGCCACCTATGTTACATAGGCGATAGCTTAGGCGTCACGTATATAAACATAAGCGATAGGTTTGGCGCCGCTTATACCATTACCTATGATCACTACCTATCCTAGATGATAGGTCAGGAGCCGCATATATCAACCTAGGCGATAGGTTAGGCGCCGATTATACCATTGCCTATGCTCGATGACTCACTTAGGCGATAGGTTAGGCGTTGCCTATGTCAACATAGGAGATAGGTTAGGTGCCGCTTATACCATTATCTATTCTCATTACCTCACTTAGGCGATGGCTTAGCCGCCACCTATATCAACATAAGCAATAGGTTAGGATCCTCTTATACCATTGCCTATGCTCACTGCCTCACTTAGATGATAGATTAGGCGTCGCCTATGTCAACATAGGCGATGGCTTATATGCCTCCTATATTAACATAGGCAATAGGTTAGGCGTCGCTTATACCATTCCCTATGCTCACTACCTAACTTAGGAGATAGGTTAGGCACCGCTTATGTCAACATAGGCGATGACTTAGGCGACGCCTATATCAACATAGGCGATAGGTTAGGCGCATCTTATACCATTGCCTATGCTCACTGCCTCACATAGGTGATAGGTTAGGCGCCGCCTATGTTACATAGGAAATGGCTTAGGCGCCACCTATATAAACATAGGCGATAGGTTAGGCGCCGCTTATACCATTGCCTAAGCTCACGACCTCATTTAGGCGATAGGTTAGGTGTCTCCTAGGTCAACATAGGCGATCGCTTAGGCGCCGCCTATATCAACATAGGCGATAGGTTAGGCGCCGCTTATACCATTGCCTATGCTCACTGCCTCACTTAGACGATGGATTAGGTGCCGCCTATATCAACTTAGGCAATAGATTAGGCGCTGCTTATACCATTGCCTATGTTTACTACCTCACTTAGGCGATAGGTTAGGCGCCGCCTATGTTACATAGTCGATCGCTTAGGAGCCACCTATATAAACATAAGCGATAGGTTTGGCGCCGCTTATACCATTGCCTATGCTTACTGCCTCACTTAGGCGATAGGTTACGCGCCGCATATGTCAACATAGGCGATGGCTTAGGTTCCGCCTATGTCAACATAGGCGATGGCTTAGGCGCCACCTATATCAACATAGACTATAGGTTAGGCGCCGCTTATACCATTGCCTATGCTCACTGCCTCACTTAGGCAATAGGTTAGGCGCCACCTATGTTACATACGCGATAGCTTAGGCGTCACCTATTGCATTGCCTATTCTCACTGTCTCACTTAGGTCAAATAGGCTATGTCTCAGGCGCCTCCTATATCAACATAGGTGATAGATTAGGCGCCACTTATACCATTGCCTTTATTCTCTGCCTTATTTAGGCGATAGGTTAGGTGCCGCCTATGTCAACATAGGCGATGGCTTAGGACCCACCTATATCAACATAGGCGATCGGTTTGGCGCTGCTTATAGCATTGTCTATTCTCACTGCCTCACTTAGGTGATAGGTTAGGCGCCGCCTATGTCAACATAGGCGATCGCTTAGGCGCCGCCTTTATCAACATATGCGATAGGCTACGTGTCGCTTATTCCATTGTCTATGCTCACTCCCTCACTTAGGCGATCGGTTTGGCGTTGCCTATGTCAATATAGGCGATGGCTTAAGTGCCGCCTATTTAAACATAGGCAATAAGTTAGGCACCGCTTATACCATTGCCTATGATAACTTCCTTACTTAGGCGATAGGTTAGGCGCCGTCTATGTCAACATAGGCGATGTCTAAGGTGCTGCCGTTATCAAAATAGTCGATAGGTTAGTCTTCGCTTATATCATTGCCTATGCTCACTGCCTCACTTAGGCGATAGGTTAGGTGCCGCCTATGTCAACATAGGCGATGGCTTAGGCCCCACCTATATCAATGGAGGCGATAGGTTTGGCGCCGCCTATTGCATTGCCTATTCTCACTGTCTCACTTAGGTGATAGGTTCGGCGCCGCCTATGTCAACATAGGCGGTCGCTTGGGCGCCGCCTTTATCAACATAGGCGATAGGATAAGTGCCGCTTATACCATTGCCTTTTCTCTCTCCCTCACTTAGGCAATAGGTTAGGCATCGCCTATGTCAATATAGGTGATGGCTTAGGTGCCGCCTACATCAACATAGGCAATAAGTTAGGCACCGCTTATACCATTGCCTATGCTCACTGCCTTACTTAGGCGATAGGTTAGGCGTCATCTTTGTCAAAATAGGCGATGTCTAAGGTGCCGCCTTTATCAAAATAGTCGATAGGTTAGGCGCCGCTTATACCATCGCCTATGCTCACTACCTCACTTAGGCGATAGGTTAGGCGCCGCCTATGACAACATAGGCGACGGGTCAGGAGCCGCCTATATCAACATAGGCGATAGGTTAGGCTCCGATTATAATATTTCATATGCTCACTGCCTCACTTAGGCGATAGGTTAGGTGCCGCCTATGTTAACATAGGCGATGGCTTAGTCCCCACCTATATCAACATAGGCGATAGGTTTGGCGCTGCTTATAGCATTGTCTATGCTCACTGCCTCATTTAGGTGATAGGTTAGGTGCCGACTATGTCAACATAGGCGATGGCTTAGGCCCCACCTATATCAATGGAGGCGATAGGTTTGGCGCCGCCTATTGCATTGCCTATTCTCACTGTCTCACTTAGGTGATAGGTTCGGCGCCGCCTATGTCAACATAGGCGGTCGCTTGGGCGCCGCCTTTATCAACATAGGCGATAGGATAAGTGCCGCTTATACCATTGCCTTTTCTCTCTCCCTCACTTAGGCAATAGGTTAGGCATCGCCTATGTCAATATAGGTGATGGCTTAGGTGCCGCCTACATCAACATAGGCAATAAGTTAGGCACCGCTTATACCATTGCCTATGCTCACTGCCTTACTTAGGCGATAGGTTAGGCGTCATCTTTGTCAAAATAGGCGATGTCTAAGGTGCCGCCTTTATCAAAATAGTCGATAGGTTAGGCGCCGCTTATACCATCGCCTATGCTCACTACCTCACTTAGGCGATAGGTTAGGCGCCGCCTATGACAACATAGGCGACGGGTCAGGAGCCGCCTATATCAACATAGGCGATAGGTTAGGCTCCGATTATAATATTTCATATGCTCACTGCCTCACTTAGGCGATAGGTTAGGTGCCGCCTATGTTAACATAGGCGATGGCTTAGTCCCCACCTATATCAACATAGGCGATAGGTTTGGCGCTGCTTATAGCATTGTCTATGCTCACTGCCTCACTTAGGCGATAGGTTAGGCACCGCCTATGTCAATATTGGCGATGGGTTAGGAGACGCCTATATCAACATAGGCGATAGGTTAGGTACCGCCTATGTCTATATAGGCGATGACTTTGGCAACGCCTATATCTACATAGGCAATAAGATAGGCGCCGCTTATACCATTGCCTATGCTTACTGCCTCACTTAGGCGATAGGTTAGGCGCCGCTTATGTCAACATAGGCGATGGCTTAGGCACCACCTATATCAACATTGACGATAGGTTAGGTGCCACTTATACCATTGCCTATGCTCACTGCCTCACTTAGGCAATAGGTTAGGCGCCACCTATGTTACATAGGCGATAGCTTAGGCGTCACCTATATATACATAAGCGATAGGTTTGGCGCCGCTTATAACATTGCCTATGATCACTGCCTAACCTAGATGATAGGTCAGGAGCCGCATATATCAACATAGGCGATAGGTTAGGCGCCGATTATACCATTGCCTATGCTCACTGACTCACTTAGGCAATAGGTTAGGCGTTGCCTATGTGATCATAGGAGATAGGTTAGGCGCCTCTTATACCATTCCCTATGCTCATTACCTCACTTTGGCGATGGCTTAGCCGCCGCCTATATCAACATAAGCAATAGGTTAGGAGCCTCTTATACCATTGCCTATGCTCACTGCCTCACTTAGGTGATAGGTTAGGCGTCGCCTATGTCAACATAGGCGATTGCTTATGCGCCTTCTATATCAACATAGGCGATAGGTTAGGCGTCGTTTATACCATTCCCTATGCTCACTACCTCACATAGGCGATAGGTTAGGCTCCGCTTATGTCAACATAGGCGATGACTTATGCGCCGCCTATATCAACATAGGCGATAGGTTAGGCGCCGCTTATACCATTGCCTATGCTCACTGCCTCACTTAGGCGATAGGTTAGGCGCCGCCTATGTTACATAGGAAATGGCTTAGGCGCCACCTATATAAACATAGGCGATAGGTTTGGCGCCGCTTATACTATTACCTAAGCTCACGACAATATTTAGGCGATAGGTTAGGTGTCGGCTATGTCAACATAGGCGATCGCTTAGGCGCCGCCTATATCAACATACGCGATAGGTTAGGCGCCGCTTATACCATTGCCTATGCTCACTGCCTCACATAGATGATGGATTAGGTGCCGCCTATATCAACTTAGGCAATAGGTTAGGAGCCGCTTATACCATTGCCTATGTTTACTACCTCACTTAGGCGATAGGTTAGGCGCCGCCTATGTTACATAGTCGATGGCTTAGGCGCCACCTATATAAACATAAGCGATAGGTTTGGCGTCGCTTATACCATTGCCTATGCTCACTGCCTCACTTAGGCGATAGGTTAGGCGCCGCCTATGTCAACATAGGCGATGTCTTAGGCGCCACTTATATCAACATAGACGATAGGTTAGGCGCCGCTTATACCATTGCCTATGCTCACTGCCTCACTTAGGCAATAGGTTAGGCGCCACCTATGTTACATAGGCGATAGCTTAGGCGTCACCTACATAAACATAAGCGATATGTTTGGCGCCGCTTATACCATTGCCTATGATCACTGCCTAACCTAGATGATAGGTTAGGAGCCGCCAATGTCAACATTGGCTATTGCTTAGGCGCCTCCTATATCAACATAGGTGATAGGTTAGGCGCCACTTATACCATTGCCTATGCTCACTGCCTCACTTAAGTGATAGGTTAGGCGCCGCCTATGTCAACATAGGCGATCGCTTAGGCGCCGCCTTTATCAACATAGGAGATAGGCTACGTGTCGCTTATACCATTGCCTATGCTCACTCCCTCACTTAGGCGATAGGTTAGGCGTTCCCTATGTCAATATAGGCAATGGCTTAAGTGCCGCCTATTTAAACATAGGCAATAAGTTAGGCACCGCTTATACCATTGCCTATGCTCACTTCCTTACTTAGGCGATAGGTTAGGCACCATCTATGTCAACATAGGCGATGCCTAAGGTGCTGCCGTTATCAAAATAGTCGATAGGTTAGTCTTCGCTTATACCATTGCCTATGCTCACTGCCTCACTTAGGCGATAGGTTAGGTTCCGCCTATGTCAACATAGGCGATGGCTTAGGCCCCACCTATATCAACGTAGGCGATAGGTTTGGCGCCGCTTATAGCATTGCCTATTCTCACTGTCTCACTTAGGTGATAGGTTAGGCGCCGCCTATGTCAACATAGGTGCCCCCTTTATCAAAATAGGCAATAGGATACGTGCCGCTTATACCATTGCCTATGCTCTCTCCCTCACTTAGGCAATAGGTTAGGCGTCGCCTATGTCAATATAGGCGATGGCTTAGGTGCCGCCTACATCAACATAGGCAATAAGTTAGGTACCGCTTATACCATTGCCTATGCTCACTGCCTTACTTAGGCGATAGGTTAGGCGTCGTCTATGTCCAAATAGGCGATGTCTAAGGTGCCGCGTTTATCAAAATAGTCAATAGGTTAGGCCCCGCTTATACCATCGCCTATGCTCACTACCTCAATTAGGCGATAGGTTAGGCGCCGCCTATGACAACATAGGCGACGGGTCAGGAGCCGCCTATATCAACGTAGGCGATAGGTTAGGCTCCGATTATAATATTTCATATGCTCACTGCCTCTCTTAGGCGATAGGTTAGGTGCCGCCTATGTTAACATAGGCGATGGCTTAGTCCCCACCTATATCAACATAGGCGATAGGTTTGGCGCTGCTTATAGCATTGTCTATGCTCACTGCCTCATTTAGGTGATAGGTTAGGCGCCGACTATGTCAACATAGGTGCCTCCTATGTCAACATAGGCGATCGGTTAGGCGCCATATATACCATTCCCTATGCTCATTTCCTCACTTAGGCGATGGCTTAGGCGCCGCCTCTATCAACATAGGCGATAGGTTAGGCGCCGTTTATACCATTCCCTATGCTCACTACCACACTTAGGCGACAGTTTAGGTGCCGCCTATGACAACATAGGCGATGGCATAGGCCACGCCTATGACAACATAGGCGATGGCATAGGCCATGCCTATATCAACATAGGTGATAGGTTAGGCGCCGCTTATACCATTGCCTATGCCCACTGCCTCACTTAGGCGATAGGTTAGGCACCACCTATGTTACATAGGTGATGGCTTAGGTGCCACCTATATAAAAATAGGCCATAGTTTTGGCGCCGCTTATACCATTGCCTATGCTCACTGCCTCACTTAGGCGATAGGTTAGGCGCCGACTATGTCAACATAGGCGATGGCTTCGGTGCTACCTATATCAAAACAGGCGATAGGTTAGGCACCTCTTGTACCATTACCTTGTCTCACTGCCTCACTTATGCGATAGGTTAGGCGCCACCTATGTCAACAAAGGCGATGGGTCAGGCGCAGCCTATATCAACATAGGCGATAGGTTAGGCGCCGATTATACTATTTCATATGCTCACTGCCTCACTTAGGGGATAGGTTAGGTGACACCTATGTCAACATAGGCTATGGCTTAGGTGCCACTAATATCAAAATAAGCGATAGGTTAGGAGCCTCTTATACCATTGCCTATGCTCACTTCCTCAATTTCGCAATAGGTTAGGCGCCGCCTATGTCAACACTGGCGATGGCATAGGCGACGCCTATATCAACATAGGCGATAGCATAGGCTCAGCTTATACCATTGCCTGTGTTAACTGCGTCACTTAGTCGATAGGTTAGGCGCCGCCTATATCAACATAGGCGATGGCTTTGGCTCCACCTATATCAACATAGGCGATAGGTTAGGTGACGCTTATACCATTGCCTATGCTTACTGCCTCGCTTAGGCGTCGCCTATATCAACATAGGCGATAGGATAGGCGCCGCGTATACAATTGTCTATGCTCATTGCCTCACTTAGGCAATATGTTAGGCGCCGCCTATGTCAACATAGGCGATGTATTAGGCACCGCCTATACCAACATAGGCGATAGTTTAGGCGCCGCTTATACCATTGACAATGCTCACTGCCTCACTTAGGCGATAAGTTAGGCGCCACCTATTTCTACATGGGCGTTGGCTTATGAGCCACCTAGATCAACATAGGCGATAGGTTAGGCGCCGCTTATACCATTGTCTATGCTCCATGCATCACTTAGGCGATAGGTTAGGCGCCGCATATATCAACATAGGCTATCGCTTAGGCACCACCTATATCAACATAGGCTATAGATTAGGCGTCGCTTATACCATTGTCTATGCTCACTTACTCACTTAGGTTATAGGTTAGGCGCCGTCTATGTCAACTTAGGCAATCGCTTAGGCGCCGCCTATATCATCATAGGAAATAGGTTAGGCTTTGCTTGTACCATTGCCTATTCTCACTACCTTACTTAGGCGATAGGTTAGGCGCCGCCTATATTAACATAGGCGCTAGGTTAGGCACCGCTTCTACCATTGCTTGTACTCACTGCCTCACTTCGGCGATAGGTTAGGCACCGCCTATGTCAGCATAGGCGATGGATTAGGTTCCACCTATATCAACACAAACGATAGGTTAGGCGCCGCTTATACCCTAGCCTATGCTCACTGCCTCACTTAGGCGATAGGTTAGGTACTGCCTATTCCAACATAGGTGATGGCTTAGGCGCCGCCAATATCAACATAGGCGTTTGGTTTGGCACCGCTTATACTAATGCCTATGCTCACTGCCTCCCTTAAGCGATAGGTTAGGCGCCGCTTATACCATTGTCTATGCTCGCTGCCTTACTTGGGTGAAAGGTTAAGTGCCGCATATGTCAACATAGGCAATAGGTTAGGCGCAGATATACCATTGCCTATGCTAACTGCCTCACTTAGGTGATGGCTTAGGTGCCGCCTATATCAACATAGGGGATAGGTTAGGCGCCGCTTATAACATTGCCTAGGCTCACTGCCTTACTCAGGCGATTGGTTAGGCACTGCCTATGTCAACATAGGCGATGGCTTAGGCGCCGCCAATATCAACATAGGCGATAGGTTAGGCGCCGCTTATACTATTGCCTATGCTCACTGCCTCCCTTAGGCGATAGGTTAGGCGCCGCTTATACCATTGTCTATGCTCACTGCCTCACTTAGGTGATAGGTTAAGCGCTACATATGTCAACATAGGCGATCGCTTAGGAGCCGCCTATATCAACAGAGGCAATAGGTTAGGCTCCGATATACCATTGCCTATGCTCACTGCCTCACTTAGGCGATGGCTTAGGCGCCGCCTATATCAACATAGGCGATTGGTTAGGCGCCGCTTATACCATTCCCTATGCTCACTACCTAACTTAGGCAATATGTTAGGCGCCGCCTATGTCAACATAGGCGATGGCTTAGGCACCGCCTATATCAACATAGGCGATAGGTTAGGTGCCGCTTATACTATTTCCTATGCTCACTGCCTCACTTAGGTGATAGGTTAAGCGCCGCATATGTCAACATAGGTGATTGCGTAGGTGCCTCCAATATCAACATAGGCGAAAGGTTAGGCACCGATATACCATTGCCTATGCTCATTGACTAACTTAGGCGATGGCTTAGGTGCCGCCTATATCAACATAAGCGATAGGTTAGGCGCCGCTTATACCATTGCCTATGCTCACTGCATCACTTAGGCGATAGGTTAGGCGCCGCCTATGTTACAAAGGCGATGGCTTAGGCACCACCATTATAAACATAGGCGATAGGTTTTGCGCCGCTTATACCATTGCCTATGCTCACTGCCTTACTTAGGCGATAGATTAGGCGCGGTCTATGTCAAAATAGGCGATGGCTTAGGCGACACCTATATAAACATAGAAGATAGGTTAGGCACCTCTTATACCATTGCCTATGCTCACTACCTCACTTAGGCGATAGGTTAGTCGCCGCCAATGTCAACATAGTCGATGGCTTAGGCGCCGCCAATATCAACATAGGCGATAGGTTAGGCGCCGCTTATACCATTGCCTATGTTCACTACCTCACTTAGGCGATAGATTAGGCACCGCCTATGTTACATAGGCGATGGCTTAGGCGCCACCTATATAAACATAGGAGATAGGTTTGGCGCCGCTTATACCATTGCCTATGCTCACTACCTCACTTAGGCGATAGGTAAGGTGCCGCCTATGTCAACATAGGCGATGGCTTAGGTGCTACCTATATCAACATAGGCAATAGGTTAGGCTCCGCTTATAACATTACCTTTACTCTCTGCATTATTTAGGCGATAGGTTAGGCGCCACCAATGTCAACAAAGGCGATGGGTCAGGCGCCGCCTATATCAACATAGGCGATAGGTTAGACGCTGATAATACTATTTCATATGGTCACTGCCTCATTTAGGCGATAGGTTAGGTGACACCTATGTCAACATAGGTGATGGCTTAGGTGCCTCTTATGTCAACATTATCGATAGGTTAGGAGCCGCTTAAACCATTGCCTACGCTCACTGCCTCTCTTAGGCGATAGGTTAGCCATCGCCTATGTCAACATAGGCGATGGATTAGGCGCCGCCTATAACAATATAGATGATAGGTTAGGCGCCGATTATACAATTCCCTATGCTCACTACCTCACTTAGGCGATAGGTTAGGCGCCGCCTATGACAACATAGGCGATGGTTTATGTGACGCCTATATCAACATAGGCGATAGGTTAGGCGCTGCTTATGCCATTGCCTATGCACACTGCCTCACTTAGACGATGGGTTAGGCGCCACCTATATAAACATAGGCGATAGGTTTTGCGCCGCTTATACCATTGGCTATGCTGACGGCCTTACTTAGTCTATATGATTGGCATTGCTTATACCATTGCCAATGCTCACTGCCTTACTTAGGCGATGGCTTAGGTTCCACCTATAACAACATAGGCGATAGCGTAGGCGCCATTTATATCATTTTCTATGCTCACTGCCTCACTTAGGTGATAGGTTAAGCGCCGCATATGTCAACATAGGCGATCGCTTAGGAGCCACCTATATCAACATAGGGAATAGGTTAGGCGCCGCTTATACCATTGCCTATTCTCACTTCCTAACTTAGGCGATGGCTTAGGTGCCGCCTATATCAACATAGGAGAATGGTTAGGCTCTGCTTATACCATTGCCTATGCTCACTGTCTCACTTAGGCGATAGGTTAGCCGTCGCCTATATTACATAGGCGATGACTTAGGCGCCACCTATATAAACATAGGCGATAGGTTTGGCCCCGCTTATACCATTTCCTATACTCACATCCTCACTTAGGCGATAGGTTAGACGCGGCCTATGTCAAAATAGGCGATGGCTTAGGCGCCACCTATATCAACATATGAGATAGGTTAGGCACCGCTTATACCATTCCCTATGCTCACTACCTCACTTAGGCGATAGGTTAGGCGCCGCCTATGTCAACATAGGTGATAGCTTAGGTGCCGCCTATATAAACATAGCCGATAAGTTAGGCGCCGCTTTTACCATTGCCAATGCTCATTGACTCACTTAGGTGATAGGTTAGGCGTCGCTTATGTTACATAGGCGATGGATTAAGCTCCAACTATATAAACAAAGGCGATAGGTTTGGCGCCGCTTATACCATTGCCTATGCTTGCTGCCTCACTTTTGTAATAGGTTAGGCACCACCTATGACAACATAGGCGATGGCTTAGGTGCTACCTATATCAATATAAGCGATAGGTTAGGCGCCGCTTATAACATTACCTTTTCTCACTGCCTCACTTAGGCGATAGGAAAGGCGCTACCTATGTCAACAAAGGCGATGGGTCAGGCACCGCCTATATCAACATAGGCGATAAGTTAGGCGCCTATTATAGTATTTCATATGATCACTGCCTCACTTAGGCGATAGGTTAGGTGACACCTATGTCAACATAGGCGATGTCTTAGGCGCCACCTATATCAACATAAGCGCTAGGTTAGGAGCCGCTTATACCATTGCCTATGCTCACTGCCTTACTTAGGCGATAGGTTAGGCGTCGCCTATGTAAACATAGGAGATGGATTAGGCACCGCCTATATCAACATAGAATATAGGTTAGGCGCCGATTATATCATTTCCAATGCTTACTACCTCACTTAGGCGATAGGTTAGGCGATTTCTTAGGCGCCGCCTATATCAACATAGGCGATAGGTTAGGCGCCGCTTATACTATTGCCTATGCTCACTGCCTCACTTAGGTGATAGGTTAAGCGCCACATATGTCAACATAGGTGATCTCTTAGGCGCCGCCTATATCAACATAGGAAAAAGGTTAGGCACCGATATACCATTGCCTATGCTGACTGCCTCACTTAGGCGATGGCTTAGGTGCCGCCTATATCAACATAGGCGATAGGTTAGGCGCCGCTTATACCATTTCCTATGCTCAATGCATCACATAGGAAATAGGTTAGGCGCCGCCTATGTTACAAAGGCGATGGCTTAGGCGCCACCTATATAAACATATGTGATAGGTTTTGCGCCGCTTATACCATTGCCTATGCTCACTGCCTCACTTAGGCGATAGGTTAGGTGCGGCCTATGTCAAAATAGGCGATGGCTTAGGCGCCACCTATATCAACATAGGAGATAGGTTAGGCGCCACTTATACCATTGCCTATGCTCACTACCTCACTTAGGCGATAGGTTAGGTGCCGCCTATGTCAACATAGTCGATTGCTTAGGCGCCGCCTAAATAAACATAGGCGATAGGTTTGGCGCCGCTTATACCATTGCTTATGCTCACTGCCTCACTTAGGTGATAGGTTAAGCGCCACATATGTCAACATAGGTGATTGCTTAGGCGCCGCCTATATCAACATAGGCAAAAGGTTAGGCACCGATATACCATTGCCTATGCTCACTGTCTCACTTAGGCGATGGCTTAGGTGCCGCCTATATCAACATAGGCGATAAGTTAGGCGCCGCTTATACCATTGCCTATTCTCACTGCATCACTTAGGCGATAAGTTAGGTGCCGCCTATGTTACAAAGGCGATGGCTTAGTCGCCACCTATATAAACATAGGCGATAGGTTTTGCGCCGCTTATACCATTGCCTATTCTCACTGCCTCACTTAGGCGATAGGTTAGGCGTGGCCTATGTCAAAATAGGCGATGGCTTAGGCACCACCTATATCAACATAAGAGATAGGTTAGGCGTCTCTTATACCATTGCTTATGCTCTCTACCTCACTTAGGCGATAGGTTAGGCGCCGCCTATGTCAACATAGTCGATGGCTTAGGTGCCGCCTATATCAGCATAGGCAATAGGTTAGTCGCCGCTTATACCATTGCCTATGCTCACTTCCTCACTTAGGCGATAGGTTAGGCACCGCCTATGTTACATAGGCGATGGCTTAGGCGCCACCTATATAAACATAGGAGATAGGTTTGGCGCCGCTTATACCATTGCCTATGATCACTGCCTCACGTAGGCGATAGGTAAGGCGCCGCCTATGTCAACATAGGCGATGGCTTAGACGCTACCTATATCAACATAGGCGATAGGTTAGGCGCCGCTTATAACATTACCTTTACTAACTGCCTTACATAGGCGATAGGTTAGGCGCCACCTATGCCAACCAAGGAGATGGGTCAGGCGCCGCCTATATCAATATAGGCGATAGGTTAGGTGCCGATTATACTATTCCATATGGTCACTGCCTCACTTAGGCGATAGGTTAGGTGACACCTATGTCAACATAGGTGATGGCTTAGGCGCCTCTTATGTCATCATAAGCGATAGGTTAGGAGCCGCTTATACCATTGCCTATGCTCACTGCCTCACTTAGGCGATAGGTTAGCTGTCGCATATGTCAACATAGGAGATAGATTAGGCACCGCCTATAACAACATAGATGATAGGTTAGGCGCTGATTATACAATTCCCTATGCTCACTACCTCACTTTGGTGATAGGTTAGGCGCTGCCTATGACAACATAGGCGATGGATTAGGCGCCGCCTATATCAACATAGGCGATAGGTTAGGCGCTGCATATACCATTGCCTATGCTCACTGCCTCACTTAGGCGATAGGTTAGGCGCCACCTATATTAACATAGGGGATAGGTTTTGCGCCGCTTATACCATTGGCTATGCTGACGGCCTTACCTAGTCTATATGTTTGGCATTGCTTATACCATTGCCTATGCTCACTGCCTTACTTAGGCGATGGCTTAGGTTCCGCCTATAACAACATAGGCGATAGGGTTGGCGCCGCTTATACCATTGTCTATGCTCACTGCCACACTTAGGTGATAGGTTAAGCGCCGTATATGTAAACATAGGCTATCTCTTAGGCGCCGCCTATATCAACATAGGCCATAGGTTAGGCGCCGTTTATACCATTGCTTATGCTCACTTTCTAACTTAGGAGATGGCTTAGGTGCCGCCTATATCAACATAGGAGATAGGTTAGGCGCCGCTTATACCATTGCCTATGCTTACTGCCTCACATAGGCGATGGCTTAGGCGTCGCCTATATCAACGTAGGCGATATGTTCGGCGCCGCTTATACCATTGCCTATGCTCACTGCCTCACTTAAGCGATAGGTTAGGCGCCGCCTATGTTACATAGGCGATGGCTTAGGCGCCACCTATATAAATATATGTGATAGGTTTGGCACCGCTTATACCATTGGCTATGCTCACTGCCTCACTTAGGAGATAGGTTAGGTGCGGCCTATATCAACATAGGCGATGGCTTAGGCCCAACCTATATCAACATAGGCGGTAGGTTAGGCGCCGCTTATACCATAGCCTATGCTCACTGCCTCACTTAGGCGATTGGTTAGGCGCCGCCTATGTTACTTTGGCGATGGATTATTCGCCTCCTAGATCAACATAGGCGATAGGTTAGGCACCGCTTATACCATTGCCTATGCTCACTGCCTCACTTACATGATAGGTTAGGCGCCGCCTATGTCAACATATTCTATGGATCAGGCGCCTCCTATATAAGCATAGGCGATAGGTTAGGCGCCTTTTATACAATATCCTATGCTCACTGCCTCATTTAGGCGATAGATTAGGTGCCACCTATGTCAACATAGGCAATGAATTAGACCCCACCTATATAAACATAGGCGATAGGTTTGCCGCTCCTCATAGTATTGCCTATACTCACTGCCTCACTTAGGTGATAGGTTAGGCGCCACCTAATTCAACATAGGCGATGGCTTAGGCGCCGCCTTTATCAACATAGGCGATAGGTTAGGCGCCGCTTATACCGTTGCCTATGCTCACTCCCTCACTTAGGGGAAAGGTTAGGCACCGCCTATGTCAATATAAGCGATGTCTTAGGCAACGCCTATATCTACATAGGCAATAAGATAGGCGCCGCTTATAACATTGCCTATGCTTACTGCCTTACTTAGGCGATAGGTTAGGTGCCGCCTATGTCAACATAGGCGATGTCTTAGGTTCCGCCTTTATCAATATAGGCGATAGGTTAGGCGCCACTTATACCATTTCCTATGCTCACTGCCTCACTTAGGCGATAGGTTAGGCGCCGCCTATGTCAATATAGGCGATGGGTTAGGAGCCGCCTACATCAACATAGGCGATAGGTTCGGCGCCGATTATACCATTGCCTATGCTCGCTGACTCACTTAGGCGATAGGTTAGGCGTCGCCTATGTCAACATAGGCGATTGATTATGCGCCGCTTATACCATTCCCTATGCTCATTACCTCACTTAAGCGATGGCTTAGGCGCCGCCTATATCAACATAGGCGATAGGTTAGGTACCGCTTATACCATTCCCTATACTCACTACCTCACTTAGGCGATAGGTTAGGCGCCGCCTATGTAAACATTAGGCGCCGCCTATGTAAACATTAGGCGCCGCCTATATCAACATAGGTGATAGGTTAGGCGCCAGTTATACCATTGCCTATGCTCACTGCCTCACTTAGGCGATAGGTTAGGCGCCGCCTATGTTACATAGGCGATGGCTTAGGCGCCACCTATATAAACATAGGCGATAGGTTTGGCGCCGCTTATACCATTGCCTATGCTCACTGCCTTACTTAGGCGATGGCTTAGGTGCCGCCAATGACAACATAGGCGATAGGTTAGGCACCGTTTATAACATTGTCCATGCTCACTGCCTCACTTAGATGATAGGTTAAGCGCCGCATATGTCGACATAGGCGATCGCTTAGGCGCCGCCTATATCAACATTGGCGATAGGTTAGGCTCCGATTATACCATTTCCTATGCTCACTGCCTCACTTAGGCGATGGCATAGGTGCCGCCTATATCAACATAGGCGATATGTCAGGCGCCGCTTATACCATTTCCTATGCTCACTGCCTCACTTAGGCGATAGGTTAGGCACCGCCTATGATACATAGGAGATGGCTTAGGCGCCACCTATATAAACATATGTGATAGGTTTGGCGCCGCTTATACCAGTGGCTATGCTTACTGCCTCACATAGGATATAGGTTAGGTGCGGCCTATGTCAACATAGGCGATGGCTTAGGCGCCACCTATATCAACATAGGCGATAGGTTAGGTGCCGCTTATGTGTCATAGGCGATGGCTTATGCGCTGCCTAGATCAACATAGGCGATAGGTTAGGCACCGCTTATACCATTGCCTATGCTCACTTCCTCACTTATATGATAGGTTAGGCGCCACCTATATCAACATAGGCGATAGGTTAGGCGCCTTTTATACAATTGCCTATGCTCACTGCCTCATTTAGGCGATAGATTAGGTGCCGCCTATGTCAACATAGGCGATGGCTTAGGCCCCACCTATATCAACATAGGCGATAGGTTTGGCGCAGCTTATAGCATTGCCTATAATCACTGCCTCACTTAGGTGATAGGTTAGGCGCCGCCTATGTCAACATTGGTGATGGATTAGGTGCCGCCTTTATCAACATAGGCGATAGGCGTGGCGCCACTTATACCGTTGACTATGCTCACTCCCTCACTTAGGCGATAGGTTAGGCACCGCCTATGTCAATATAGGCGATGGCTTTGGCGCCGCCTATATCTACATAGGAAATAAGATAGGCGCCAATTATAACATTGCCTATGCTCACAGCCTTACTTAGGCGATAGGTTAGGTGCCGCCTATGTCCACATAGGCGATGTCTTAGGTGCCGCCTTTATCAACATAGGCGATAGGTTAGGCGCCACTTATACCATTGCCTATGTTCACTGCCTCACTTAGGTGATAGGTTAGGCGCCGCCTATGTCAACATTGGCGATGGATTAGGTGCCGCCTTTATTAACATAGGCGATAGGCTAGGTGCCGCTTATACCGTTGACTATGCTCACTCACCCACTTAGGAGATAGGTTAGGCACTGCCTATGTCAATACAGGCGATGGCTTTGGCGCCGCCTATATCTACATAGGAAATAAGATAGGCGCCAATTATAACATTGCCTATGCTCACTGCCTTACTTAGGCGATAGGTTAGGTGCCGCCTATGTCCACATAGGCGATGTCTTAGGTGCTACCTTTATCAACATAGGCGATAGGTTAGGCGCCACTTATACCATTGCCTATGTTCACTGCCTCTCTTAGGCGATAGGTTAGGCGCCGCCTATGTCAATATAGGGGATGGTTCAGGAGCCGCCTATATCAACATAGGTGATAGGTTAGGCGCCGATTATACCATAGCCTATGCTCGCTGACTCAGTTAGGCGATAGGTTAGGCGTCGCCTATGTCAACATAGGCTATAGGTTAGGCGCCGCTTATACCATTCCCTATGCTCATTACCTCACTTAGGGGATGGCTTAGGCGCCGCCTATATCAACATAGGCGATAGGTTAGGTACCGCTTATACCAGTCCCAATACTCACTACCTCACTTAGGCGATAGGTTAGGCGCCGCCTATGTAATCATTAGGCGTCGCTTATATCAACATAGGTGATAGGTTAGGTGCCGCTTATACCATTGCCTATGCTCACTGCCTCACTTAGGCGATAGGTTAGGCGCCGCCTATGTTACATAGGCGCCGCATATGTTACATAGGAGATGGCAGAGGCACCACCTATATAAACTTAGGCGATAGGTTTGGCGCCGCTTATACCATTGCCTATGCTAATTGCCTCACTTAGGCGATAGGTTAGGCGCCGACTATGTCAACATAGGAGATGGCTTAGGTGCCACCTATATCAACATGTGCGATAGGTTAGGCCCTGCTTATACCATTACCTTGTCTTACTACCTCAGTTAGGCGATAGGTTAGGTGCCACCTATGTCAACAAAGGCGATGGGTCAGGCCCAGCCTATATAAACATAGGCGATAGGTTAGGCGCCGATTATACTATTTTATATGGTCACTGCCTCACTTAGGCGATAGGTTAGGTGACATCTATGTCAACATAGACGATGGTTTAGGTGCCACCTATATCAACATAAGAGATAGGTTAGGAGCCTCTTATACCATTGCCTATGCTCACTGCCTCACATAGGTGATAGGTTAGACGTCGCCTATGTCAACATAGGCGATGGCTTAGGCGCCTCCTATATCATCATAGGCAATAGGTTAGGCGTCGCATATACCATTCCCTATGCTCACTACCATACTTAGGCGATAGGTTAGGGGCCATTTATATACAGCTAGGCGATGGCTTAGGCGCCGCCTATATCAGCATAAGCGATAGGTTAGGCGCCGCTTATACCATTGCCTATGCTCACTGCCTCACTTAGGCGATAGGTTAGGCGCCGCCTATGTTACATAGGCTTTGGCTTAGGCACCACCTATATAAACATAGGCGATAGGTTTAGCGCCACTTATACCATTGCCTAAGCTCACGGCCTCATTTAGGCGATAGGTTCGGCGTCGCCTATGTCGCCTAGGCGCCGCTTATATCAACATAGGCGAGAGGTTAGGCGCCGCTTATACCATTGCCTATGCTTACTGCCTCACTTAGACAATAGCTTAGGTGCCGCCTATATCTACTTAGGCAATAGGTTAGGCGCCGCTTATACCATTGCTTATGCTTACTGCCTCACTTAGGCGATAGGTTAGGCGCCGCCTATGTTACATAGTCGATGGCTTAGGCTCTACCTATATAAACATAAGCGATTGGTTTGGCACCGCTTATACTAATACCTAAGCTCACAGCCTCATTAAGGTGATAGGTTAGGAGTCGCCTATGTCGCTTATGCGCCGCCTATATCAACATAGACGATAGGTTAGGCGCGGCTTATACCATTGCCTATGCTCACTGCCTCACTTAGACGATGGCTTAGGTGCCGCCTATATCTACTTAGGCGATAGGTTAGGCGCCGCTTATACCATTGCCTATGCTTACTGCCTCACTTAGGCGATAGGTTAGGCGCCGCCTATGTTACATTGGCGATGGTTTAGGCTCCACCTATATAAACATAAGCGATAGGTTTGGCGTCGCTTATAACATTGCCTATGCTCACTACCTCACTTAGGCGATAGGTTAGGCGCCGCCTATATCATCATAGGCGATGGCTTAGGTGCCACCTATATAAACATAAGCGATAGGTTAGGCGTCGCTTATACCATTGCCTATGCTCACTGCCTCACTTAGGCGATAGGTTAGGCGTTGCCTATGTTACATAGGCAATGGCTTAGGCGCCACCTATATAAACATAGGCGATAGATTTGGTGCCGCTTATACCATTGCCTATTCTCACGGCCTCACTTAGGCGATAGGTTAGGCGTCGCTTATACCATTGCCTATGCTCACTGCCTTACTTAGGCGATGGCTTAGGTGCCGCCAATAACAACATAGGCGATAGGTTAGGCACCGCTTATAACAATGTCCATGCTCACTGCCTCACTTAGATGATAGGTTAAGAGCCGCATATATGAACATTGACGATAGGTTAGGCTCCGATTATACCATTTCCTACGCTCACTGCCTCACTTAGGCGATTGCTTAGGTGCCGTCTATATCAACATAGGCGATATGACAGGCGCCGCTTATACCATTTCCTATGCTCACTGCCTAACATAGGGGATAGGTTAGGCACCGCTTATGTTACATAGGCGATGGCTTAGGCGCCACGTATATAAACATATGTGATAGGTTTGGCGCCGCTTATACCATTGGCTATGCTTACTGCCTCACTTAGGATATAGGTTTGGTGCGGCCTATGTCAACATAGGCGATGGCTTAGGCGCCACCTATATCAACATAGGCGATAGGTTAGGTGCCGCTTATACCATTGCCTATGCTCACTGCCTCACTTAGGCGATTGGTTAGGCACCGCCTATGTTACATAGGCGATGGCTTATGAGCCGCCTTGATCAACATAGGCGATAGGTTAGGCACCGCTTATATCATTACCTATGCTCACTGCCTCACTTACATGATAGGTTAGGCGCCGCCTATTTCAACATATTCTATGGCTCAGGCGCCGTCTATATCAACATAGGCGATAGGTTAGGAGCCTTTTATACAATTGCCTATGCTCACTGCCTCATTTAGGCGATAGATTAGGTGCCGCCTATGTCAACATAGGCGATGGCTTAGGCCCCACCTATATCAACATAGGCGATAGGTTTGGCGCTGCTTATAGCATTGTCAATAATCACTGCCTCACTTAGGTGATAGCTTAGGCACCGCCTATGTCAACATAGGCGATGGCTTAGATGCAGCCTTTATCAACATAGGCGATAGGCTAGGCGCCGCTTATACCGTTGCCTATGCTCAATCCCTCACATAGGTGATAGGTTAGGCACCGCCTATGTCAATATAGGTGATGGCTTTGGAGCCGCCTATATCTACATAGGAAATAAGATAGGCGCCGATTATAACATTGCCTATGCTCACTTCCTTACTTAGGCGATAGGTTAGGTGCCGCCTATGTCAACATAGGCGAGGTCTTAGGTGCCGCCTTTATCAATATAGGCGATAGGTTTGGCGCCACTTATACCATTGCCTATCATCACTGCCTCACTTAGGCGATAGGTTAGGCGCCGTTTATACCATTAACTTGTCTCACTGCCTCAGTTAGGCGATAGGTTATGTGCCACCTATGTCAACAAAGGCGACGGGTCAGACCCAGCCTATATAAACATAGGTGATAGGTTAGGCGCCGATTATACTATTTCATATGCTCACTGCCTCACTTAGGCGATAGGTTAGGTGACATCTATGTCAACATAGACGATGGCTTAGGTGCCACCTATATCAACATAAGCGATAGGTTAGGAGCATCTTATACCATTGCCTATGCTCACTGCCTCACTTAGGTGATAGGTTAGACGTCGCCTATGTCATCATAGGCGATGGCTTAGGCGCCTCCTATATCAACATAGGCGATAGGTTAGGCGTCGCTTATACCATTCCCTATGCTCACTACCTCACTTAGGCGATAGGTTAGGCAACTATTATATACACATAGGAGATGGCTTAGGCGCCGCCTATATCAACATAGGCGATAGGTTAGGCGCCGCTTATACCATTGCCTATGCTCACTGCCTCACTTACGCGATAGGTTAGGCGCCGCCTATGTTACATAGGCAATGGCTTAGGCACCACATATATAAACATAGGCGATAGGTTTGGCGCCGCTTAT
This sequence comes from Capsicum pubescens, assembly GCA_030864215.1. Lineage (NCBI taxonomy): Eukaryota > Viridiplantae > Streptophyta > Magnoliopsida > Solanales > Solanaceae > Capsicum > Capsicum pubescens. The sequence goes on from CM061544.1 coordinate 51,289,069, forward strand.
ACCATTGCCTAAGCTCACGGCCTCATTTAGGCGATAGGTTCGGCGTCGCCTGTGTCGCTTAGGTGCCGCTTATATCAACATAGGCGATAGGTTAGGCGCCGCATATACCATTGCCTATGCTCACTGCCTCACTTAGAAGATAGCTTAGGTGCCGCCTATATCTACTTAGGTGATAGGTTAGGCGCCTCTTATACCATTGCCTATGCTTACTTCCTCACTTAGGAGATAGGTTAGGCGCCGTCTATGTTACATAGTCGATGGCTTAGGCTCCACCTATATAAACATATGCGATTGGTTTGGCACCGCTTATTCCATTTCCTAAGCTCACGGCCTTATTTAGGCGATAGGTTAGGCGTCGCCTATGTCACTTAGGCGCCGCCTATATCAACATAGGCGATAGGTTAGGCGCCGCTTATACCATTGCCTATGCTCACTGCCTCACTTAGATCATGGCTTAGTTGCCGCCTATATCTACTTAGGCGATAGGTTAGGTGCCGCTTATACCATTGCCTATGCTTACTTCCTCACTTAGGCGATAGGTTAGGCGCCGCCTATGTTACATAGGCGATGGCTTAGGCTCTACCTATATAAACATAAGCGATAGGTTTGGCGCCGCTTATAACATTGCCTATGCTCACTACCTCACTTAGGCGATAGGTTAGGCGCCGCCTATATCATCATAGGCGATGGCTTAGGCGCCACCTATATCAACATAGGCGATAGGTTAGGCGTCGCTTATACCATTGCCTATGCTCACTGCCTCACTTAGGCGATAGGTTAGGCGCTGCCTATGTTACATAGGCAATGGCTTAGGCGCCACCTATATAAACATAAGCGATAGGTTTGGCGCCGCTTATACCATTGCCTATCCTCACTGCCTTACTTAGATTATAGGTTAGGAGCCGCCAATGTCAACATAGGCTATGGCTCAGGCGCTGCCTATATCAACATAGGCTATAGGTTAGGCGCCACTTACACCATTGACTATGCTCACTGCCTTACTTAGGTGATAGGTTAGGCGCCGCCTATGTCAACATAGGCGATCTCTTAGGCGCCGCCTTTATAAACATAGGCGATAGGCTACGTGCCGCTTATACCATTGCTTATGCTCACTCCCTCACTTAGGCAATAGGTTAGGTGTCGCCTATGTCAATATAGGTGATGGCTTAGGTGCCGCCTATATCAACATAGGTAATAAGTTAGGCGCCGCTTATACCATTGACTATGCTCTCTGCCTTAGTTAGGCGATATGTTAGGCGTCGTCTATGTCAACATAGGCATTGTCTAAGGTGCCGCCTTTATCAAAATAGTCGATAGGTTAGGCGCCGCTTATACCATTGCCTATGCTCACTACCTCACTTAGGCGATAGGTTAGGCACCGCCGATGTCAACATAGGCGATGGGTCAGGAGCCTCCTATATCAACATAGGAGATAGGTTAGGCGCCGATTATACTATTTCGTATGTTCACTACCTCACTTAGGCGATAGGTTAGGTGACACCTATGTCATCATAGGCGATGGGTAAGGCACCACCTATATAAACATAGGCGATAGGTTAGGCGCCACTTACAACATTCCGTATGTTCATTACCTCACTTAGGCGATGGCTTAGGCGCCGCCTATATCAACATAGACGATAGGTTAGGTGCCGTTTATACCATTCCCTATGCTCACTACCTCACTTAGGCAATAGTTTAGGCGCCGCCTATGTCAACATAGGCGATGGCATAGGCCATGCCTATATCAACATAGGTGATAGGTTAGGCACCGCTTATACCATTACCTATGCTCACTGCCTCACTTAGGCGATAGGTTAGGCGCCGCCTATGTTACATAGGCGATGGCTCAGGCGCCACCTATATAAACATAGTCCATAGGTTTGGCGCCGCTTATGCCATTGCCTATGCTCATTGCCTCACTTAGGCGATAGGTTAGGCGCCGACTATGTCAACATAGGCGATGGCTTAGGTGCCACCTATATCAATATAGGCGATAGGTTAGGGGCCTCATATACCATTACCTTGTCTCACTGCCTCACCTAGGCGATAGGTTAGGCGCCACCTATGTCAACAAAGGCGATGGTTCAGACGCAACCTATATCAACATAGGCCATAGGTTAGGCGCCGATTATACTATTTCATATGCTCACTGCCTCACTTAGGCGATAGGTTAGGTGACAACTATGTCAACATAGGCTATGGATTAGGCGCCACCAATATCAAAATAAGCAATAGGTTAGGAGCCTCTTATACCATTTCCTATGCTCACTGCCTCACTTAGGCAATAAGTTAGGCGCCGCCTATGTCAACACTGGCGATGGTATAGGCGATGCCTATATCAGCATAGGCGATAGCATAGGTGCAGCGTATACCATTGCCTGTGTTGACTGCCTCACTTAGGAGATAGGTTAGGTGCCGCCTATGTCAACATAGGCGATGGCTTAGGTTCCACCTATATTAACATAGGCGATAGGTTAGGCGCCGCATATACCATTGCCTATGATTACTGCCTCACTTTGGCGATAGGTTAGGCGCCGTCTATATCAACATAGGCGATGGCTTAGGCGCTGCCTATATCAACATAGGCGATAGGTTAGGCGCCGCTTGTACTATTGTCAATGCTCATTGCCTCACTTAGGCGATATGTTAGGCGCCGCCTATGTCAACATAGGCGATATCTTAGGCACCGCCTATACCAACATAGGCGATAGTTTAGGAGCCGCTTTTAGCATTGCCAATGCTCACTGCCCCACTTATGCGATAAGTTAGGCGCCACCTATTTCTACATGGGCGATGGCTTTTGAGCCACCTAGATCAACATAGGCGATAGATTAGGCTCCGCTTATACCATTTCCTATGGTCCATGCATCACTTAGGCGATAGGTTAGGCGCCACATATGTCAACATAGGCTATCGCTTAGGCGCCGCCTATATCAACATAGGCGATATGTTAGGCGTCGCTTATACCATTGTCTATGCTCACTGACTCACTTAGATGATAGGATAGGCGCCGCCTATGTCAACATAGGCAATCGCTTAGGCGCCGCCTATATCATCATAGGAAATAGGTTAGGCTTTGCTTATACTATTGCCTTTGCTCACTGCATCACTTAGGCAATAGGTTAGGCGTCGCCTATATCAACATAGGCGCTAAGTTTGGCACCGCTTCTACCATTGCTTGTACTCTTTGCCTCACTTAGGCGATAGGTTAGGCGCCGCCTATGTCAGCATAGGCGATGGATTAGGTGCCACCTATATCAACATAAACGATAGGTTAAGCGCCGCTTATACCATTGCCTATGCTCACTTCCTCACTTAGGCGATACGGTAGGCACTGCCTATGTCAACATAGGCGATGGCTTAGGCGCCGCCAATATAAACATAGGCGATAGGTTAGGTGCCGTATATACCATTGCCTATGCTCACTACCTCACTTAGACGATAGGTTAGGCCCCGCCAATGTCAACATAGGCGATGGCTTAGGCGACGCCTATATCAACATAGGCGATAGCGTAGGCGCAACTTATACAATTGCCTGTGTTGACTGTATCACTTAGGCGATAGGTTAGGCGCCGCCCATGTCAACATAGGCGATGTCATAGGCGCCGCCTATATCAACATAGGCGATAGGTTAGGCGCCTCCTATGTCAAAAAAACAGATGGCTTAGGCGCCGCCTATATCAATATAGGCGATGTGTTAAGCGCCGCTTATACCATTGCCTATGCTTACTGCGTCACTTACGCGATATGTTAGGCGCCGCCTATGTGAACATAGGTGATGCCTTAGGAGACGCTTATATTAACATAGGTGATAGCGTAGGCGCATCTTATACCATTGCCTATGTTGACTGCCTCACTTAGGCGATAGGTTAGGCACCGCCTATGTCAACATAGGCGATGGCTTAGGCTTCACCTATATCAACATAGGCGATAGGTTAGGCGCCTCTTATACCATTGCCTATGTTTACTGCTACATTTAGGCGATAGGTTAGGCGCCGATTATTCCATTGCCTCCGCTCACTGCCTCTGTTAGGCGATAGGTTAGGCGCCGCCTATGTTAACATAGACGATGGCTTAGGCACCGCCTACATCAACATACGCGATAGGTTAGGCTCCGATTATCCCATTTCATATCCTGACAGCCTCACTTAGGAGATAGTTTAGGCGCCACCTATATCAACATAGGCGATAGGTTAGGTGCCGATTATACTATTTCATATGCTCACTGCCTCACTTAGGCGATAGGTTAGGCGCCGCCTATGTCAACATAGGTGATGGCATAAGCGCCACCTATATAAACATAGGCGATAGGTTAGGTGCCGTTTATACCATTACCTTCGCTCACTGCCTCACTTCGCGATAGGTTAGGCGTCGCCTATGTCAACATAGACGATGGCTTAGGCGCCGCCTATATCAAGATACGCGATAGGTTAGCCGCCGCTTATCCCATTGCATATGTAGACTGCCTCACTTAGGCGATAGGTTAGGTGCCACCTATGTCAACAAAGGTAATGGGTCAGGCACTGCCTATATCAACATAGGCGATACGTTAGGTGCCGATTATACTGTTTCATAAGCTCACTGCCCAACTTAGGCGATAGGTTAGGCGTTTCCTATGTCAACATAGATGATGGCTTAGGTGCCGCCTATATCAACATAGGTGATAGGTTAGGCACCGCTTATCCCATTGCTTATGCTTACTGCATCACTTAGGCGATAGGTAAGGTGCCGCTTGTGTCAACATTGGCGATGGGTTAGGCATCGCCTATATCAACATAGGTGATAAATTAGTCGTTGCTTATACCATTGCCTATGATTACTGCCTCACTATGGTGATAGGTTAGGCACCCCCTATATCAACATACATGATGGATTACGCGCTGCCTATATCAACATAGGCGATTGGTTAGGCGCCGCTTATACCATTACCTATGCTCGCTGCCTCACTTAGGCGATAGGTTAGGCGCCGCCTATGTCAACATAGGTGATGGCATAAGCACCGCCTATGTCAACATAGGCGATAGGTTAGGCGCCGCTTATACCATTGCCTCCGCTCACCGCCTAACATAGGCGATAGGTTCGGCGCCTATGTCAACATACGCGATAGGTTAGGCTCCGCTTATACCATTGCCTATGCTGACTTCCTCACTTAGGCGATAGGTTAGGCGCCACCTATGTACACAAAGGCGATGGGTCAGGCGCCGCCAATATCAACATAGGCGATAGGTTAGGTGCCGATTATACTATTTCATATGCTCGCTGCCTCACTTTGGCGATAGGTTAGGCGCCGCCTATGTAAACATAGGTGATGGCATAAGCGCCGCCAATATCAATATATGCGAAAGGTTACGCACCGCTTATACCATTGCGTCCGCTCACTGCCTCACTTAGCAATAGGTTAGGCACCGCCTATGTCAACATAGACGATGGCTTAGGTGCAGCCTATATCAACATACGCGATAGGTTAGGCACCGTTTATCCCATTGCCTATGCAGACTGCCTCACTTAGGCGATAGGTTAGGCGCCACCTATGTCAACAAAGGCGATGGGTCTGGCACCGCCTATATAAACATAGGCGATAGGTTAGGTGCCGATTATACTATTTCATATGCTCACTGCCTCACTTAGGCGATAGGTTAGGCGCCGACAATGTCAACATGTACGATGGCTTAGGCGCCGCCTATATCAACATAGTCGATAGGTTAGGCGCCGCATATACCATTACCTTTGCTCTCTGCCTCACCTAGGCGATAGCTTAGGCGCCACCTATGTCAACAAAGGCGATGGGTCAGGCGCCGCCTATATCAACATAGGCGATAGGTTAGGTGCCGATTATACTATTTCATATGCTCACTGCCTCACTTAGGCGATAGGTTAGGTGACACCTATGTTAACATTGGCGATGGCTTAGGCGCCACCTTTATCAACATAAGCGATAGGTTAGGAGCCGCTTATACCATTTCCTGTGCTCACTGCCTCACTTAGGCGATAGGTTAGGCGTCGCCTATGTCAACATAGGCCATGGCTTAGGCGCCGCCTATATCAACATAGGCGATAGGTTATGCGCCGCTTATACAATTCCGTATGCTCACTACCTCACTGAGGTGAAAGGTGAGGCGCCACCTAATTCAACATAGGTGATGGCTTAGGCGCCGCCTATATCAACATAGGCGATAGGTTTGGCACCACTAATACCATTGCCTATGCTCACTGCATCACTTAGGCGATAGGTAAGGCGCCGCTTGTGTCAACATTGACGATGGGTTAGGCGTCGCCTATATCAACATAGGAGATAAGTTGGGCGTTGCTTATACTATTGCCTATGCTTACTCCCTAACTTAGGTGATAGGTTAGGCACCCCCTATATCAACATACGCGATGGCTTACGCGCTGCCTATATCAACATAGGCGATTGGTTAGGCGCCGCTTATACCATTACCTATGCTCGCTTCCTCACTTAGGCGATAGGATAGGTGCCGCTTATATCAACATAGGTGATGGCATAAGCGCCGCCTATATCAACATACGCGATAGGTTAGTCGCCGCTTATACCATTGCCTCCGCTCACTGCCTCACTTAGGCGATAGGTTAGGCGCCGCCTATGTCAACATAGACGATGGCTTAGGAGCCGCCTATATCAACATACGCGATAGGATAGTCTCCGCATATCCCATTGCCTATGCTGACTGCCTTACTTAGGCGATAGGATAGGCGCCACCTATGTCAACAAAGGCGATGGGTCAAGCACCGCCTATATCAACATAGGCGATAGGTTAGGTGCCGATTATACTATTTCATATGCTCACTGCCTCACTTAGGCGATAGGTAAGGCGCCGCCTATGTCAACATAGGTGATGGCATAAGCGCCGCCTATATCAACATAGGCGATAGGTTAGGGGCCGCTTACACCATTGCCTCCGCTCACTGCCTCACTTAGCGATAGGTTAGGCGCTACCTATGTCAACATAGACGATGGCTTAGGCGCAGCCTATATCAACATACGCGATAGGTTAGGTACCGCTTATCCCAATTCCTATGCAGACTGCCTCACATAGGCGATAGGTTAAGCGCCACCTATTTCAATAAAGGCGATGGGTCAGGCGCCGCCTATATCAACATATGCGATAAGTTAGGTGCCGCCTATGTCATATGCTCACTGCCTCACTTAGGCGATAGGTTAGGCGCCGTCTATATCAACATAGGCGATAGGTTAGGCGCCGCTTATACCATTACCTTTGCTCACTGCCTCACTTAGGCGATCGGTTAGGCGCCACCTATGTCAACAAAGGAGATGGGTCAGGCACCGCCTATATCAACATAGGCGATAGTTTAGGTGCCGATTATACTATTTCATATGCTCATTGCCTCACTTAGGCGATAGGTTAGGTGACACCTATGTCAACATAGGCGATGGGTTAGGCACCACCTATATAAACATAGGCGATAGGTTAGGCGCCGCTTACACAATTCCCTCTGCTCATTACCTCACTTAGGCGATGTCTTAGGCGCCACCTATATCACCATAAGCGATAGGTTAGGAGCCGTTTATACCATTGCCTATGCTCACTGCCTCACATAGGCGATAGGTTAGGCGTCGCCTATGTCAACATAGGTGATGGCTTAGGCGCCGCCTATATCAACATAGGCAATAGGTTAGGCGCCGCTTGTACAATTGTCTATGCTTATTGCCTCACTTAAGAGATATGTTAGGGGCTGCCTATGTCAACATAGGTGATATCTTAGGCACAGCCTATACCAACATAGGCGATAGTTTAGGAGACGCTTATACCATTGCCAATGCTCACTGCCTCACTTATCCGATATGTTAGGTGCCGCCTATTTCTACATGGGCGATGGCTTCTGAGCCACCTAGATCAACATAGGCGATAGATTAGGCACCGCTTATACCATTGCCTATGCTCCATGCATCACTTAGGCGATAGGTTAGGCGCCACATACGTCAACATAGGCTAACGCTTAGGCGCCGCCTATATCAACATAGGCGATAGGATAGGCGACGCTTACACCATTGTCAATGCTCACTGACTCACTTAGATGATAGGTTAGGCGCCGCCTATGTCAACATAGGCAATTGCTTGGGCGTCGCCTATATCATCATAGGAAATAGGTTAGGCTTTGCTTATACCATTGCCTTTTCTTACTACGTCACTTAGGCTATAGGTTAGGCACTGCCTATTTCATCATAGGCGCTAGGTTAGGCACCACTTCTACCATTGCTTGTTCTCACTTCCTCACTTAGGCGATAGGTTAGGCGCCGCCTATGTCAGCATAGGCGATGGATTAGGTGCCACCTATATCAACATAAACGATAGGTTAGGCGCCGCTTATACCATTGCCTATGCTCACTGCCTCACTTAGGCGATAGGTTAGGCACTGCCTATGTCAACATAGGTGATGGCTTAGGCGCCGCCAATATTAACATAGGCGATAGTTTAGGCGCCGTATATACCATTGCCTATGCTCACTACCTCAATTAGACGATAGGTTAGGCGCTGCCTATGGAAACATAGGCGATGGCTTAGGCGACGCCTATATCAACATAGGCGATAGCGTAGGCGCAACTTATACTATTTCCTGTGTTGACTGCCTCACTTAGGCGATAGGTTAGGCGCCGCCCATGTCAACATAGGCGATGGCTTAGGCGCCGCCTATATCAACATAGGCAATAGGTTAGGCGCCGCCTATGTCAACAAAACCGATGGCTTAGGCGCCGCCTATATCAATATAGGCGATGTGTTAGGCGCCACTTTACTATTGCCTATGCTCACTGTGTCACTTAGGCGATAGGTTAGGCGCCGCCAATGTCAACATAGGCGATGCCTTAGGAGACGCCTATATCAACATAGGTGATAGCGTAGGCACACCTTTTACCATTGCCTGTGTTGACTGCCTCACTTAGGCGATAGGTTAGGTGTCGCCTCTGTCAACATAGGCGATGGATTAGGCTCTACCTATATCAACATAGGCGATAGGTTAGGCGCCGCTTATACCATTGACTATGTTTATTGCCTCACTTAGGCGATAGGTTAGGCACCGATTATTCCATTGCCTCTGCTCACTGCCTCACTTAGACGATAGGTTAGGCGCCGCCTATGTTATCATAGACGATGGCTTAGGCACCACCTATATAAACATACGCGATAGGTTAGGCTCTGTTTATCCCATTGCCTATGCTGACTGCCTCACTTAGGCGATAGGTTAGGCGCCACCTATGTCAACAAAGGCGATGGTTCAGGCGCCGCCTATATCAACATAGGCGATAGGTTAGGTGCCCATTATACTATTTCATATGCCTACTGCCTCACTTAGGCGATAGGTTAGGCGCCGCCTATGTCAACATAGGTGATGGCATAAGAGTCGCCTCTATAAACATAGGCGATAGGTTAGGAGCCGTTTATACCATTGCCTCCGCTCTCTGCCTCACTTCGTGATAGGTTAGGCTCCGCTTATCCCATTGCCTATGCTGTCTACCTCACTTAGGCGATAGGTTAGGCGACACCTATGTCAACAAAGGCGATGGTTCAGGCGCCGCATATATCAACATAGGCGATAGGTTAGGTGCCGATTATACTATTTCATATGCCTACTGCCTCACTTAGGCGATAGGTTAGGCTCCGCCTATGTCAACGTAGGTGATGGCATAAGCGCCGCCTATATAAACATAGGCGATAGGTTAGGCGCCGTTTATACCATTTCCTCCGCTCTCTGCCTCACTTCGCGATAGGTTAGGCGTCGCCTATGTCAACATAGACGATGGCTTAAGCGCCGCCTATATCAAGATACGCAATAGGTTAGCCGCCGCTTGTCCCATTGCATATGCAGACTGTCTCACTTAGGTGATAGGTTTGGCGCCACCTATGTCAACAAAGGAGATGGGTCAGGCACCGCCTATATCAACATAGGCGATAGGTTAGGTGCCGATTATAGTGTTTCATAAGCTCACTGCACCACTTAGGCGATAGGTTAGGCGCCGCCTATGTCAACATAGATGATGGTTTAGGCGCCGCCTATATCAACATAGGCGATAGGTTAGGCGGAACATATACCATTTCCTTTGCTCACTGCCTCACTTAGGCGATGGCTTAGGCCCCGCCTATATAAACATAGGCGATAGGTTAGGCACCGCTTATACCATTGCCTATGCTCACTGCATCACTTAGGCGATAGGTAAGGCGCCGCTTGTGTCAACATTGGCGATGGGTTAGGCGTCGCCTATATCAACATTGGAGATAAGTTAGGCGTTGCTTATACCATTGCCAATGATTACTGCCTCACTAAGGTGATAGGTTAGGCACCACCTATATCAACATACATGATGGCTTACGCGCCGCCTATATCAACATAGGCGATTGGTTAGGCGCCACTTATACCATTACCTATCCTCGCTGCCTCACTTAGGCGATAGGTTAGGCGCCGCCTATGTCAACATAGGTGATGGCATAAGCACCGCCTATGTCAACATAGGCGATAGGTTAGGTGTCGTTTATACCGTTGCCTCCGCAAACTGCCTAACTTAGGTGATAGGTTCGGCGCCGAATATGTCAACATAGACGATGGATTAGGCGCCGCCTATATCAACATATGCGATAGGTTAGGTTCTGCTTATCCCATTGCCTATGCTGACTTCCTCACTTAGTCGATAGGTTAGGGACCACCTATGTACACAAAGGCGATAGGTCAGGCGCCGCCTATGTCAACATAGGCAATAGGTTAGGTGTCGATTATACTATTTCATTTGCTCACTGCCTCACTTAGGCGATAGGTTAGGCGCCGCCTATGTAATCATAGGTGATGGCATAAGCGCCGCCTATGTCAACATAGGCGATAAGTTAGGCGTTGTTTATACTATTGCCTATGCTTACTCCCTCACTTAGGTGATAGGTTAGGCACCCCCTATATCAACATTCGCGATGGCTTATGCGCCGCCTATATCAATATAGGCGATTGGTTAGGCTCCGCTTATACCATTACCTATGCTCTCTTCCTCACTTAGGTGATAGGTTAGGTGCCGCTTATATCAAGATAGGTGATGGCATAAGCGCCGCCTATATCAACATACGCGATAGGTTAGTCTCCGCTTATCCCATTGCCTATGCTGACTGCCTTACTTAGGCGATTGGTTAGGAGCCACCTATGTCAAAAAAGGCGATGGGTCAAGCACCGCCTATATCAACATAGGCGATAGGTTAGGTGGCGATTATACTATTTCTTATGCTCACTGCCTCACTTAGGTGATAGGTTAGGCGCCGCCTATGTCAACATAGGTGATGGCATAAGCGCCGCCTATATCATCATAGGCAATAGGTTAGGCGCCGCTTATACCATTGCCTCCGCTCACTTTCTCACTTAGCGATAGGTTAGGCGCCGCCTATGTCAACATAGATGATGGCTTAGGTGCCGCCTATATCAACATACGAGATAGGTTAGGCGCCGCTTATCCCAATTCCTACGCAGACTGCCTCACATAGGCGATAGGTTAGGCGCCACCTATGTCATCAAAGGTGATAGGTCAGGCGCCGCCTATATCAACAAAGGCGATAGGTTAGGTGCCGATTATACTATTTCATATGCTCACTGCCTCACTTAGGCGATAGGTTAGGCGCCGCCTATGTCAACAAAGAAGATGGCTTAGGCGCCGCCTATATCAACATAGGCGATAGGTTAGGCGCCGCTTATACCATTACCTTTGCTCACTACCTCACTTAGGCGATAGGTTAGGCGCCACCTATGTCAACAAAGGAGATGGGTCAAGCACCGCCTATATCAACATAGGCGATATGTTAGGTGCCGATTATACTATTTCATATGCTCACTGCCTCACTTAGGCGATAGGTTTGGTGACACATATGTTAACATTGGCGATGGCTTAGGCGCCACCTATATCAACATAAGCGATAGGTTAGGAGCCGCTTATACCATTGCCTATGCTCACTTCCTCACTTAGGCTATAGGTTAGGCGTCGCCTATGTCAACCTAGGCGATGGCTTACGCGCCGCCTATATCAACATAGGCGATAGGTTAGGCGTCGCTTATACCATTACCTATGCTCACTACCTCACTTAGGCGAAAGGTGAGGCGCCGCCTATGTCAACATAGGCAATGGTTTAGGCGCCGCCTATATAAACATAGGCGATAGGTTAGGCACCGCTTATAAAATTGCCTATGCTCAGTGCATCACTTAGGAGATAGGTAAGGCGCCGCTTGTGTCAACATTGGCGATGGGTTAGGCATCGCCTATATCAACATAGGTGATAGGTTAGGCGTTGCTTATACAATTTCCTATGCTTACTTCCTCACTTAGGTGATAGGTTAGGCACCCCCTATATCAACATACGCAATGGCTTACGCACCGCCTATATCAACATAGGCGATTGGTTAGGCACCGCTTATTCCATTACCTATGCTCGCTGCCTAACATAGGCGATAGGTTTGGCGCCGCCTATGTAAACATAGGTGATGGCATAAGCGCTGCCTATAACAACATAGGCGTTAGGTCAGGCGCCGCTTATACCATTGCCTCCGCTAACTGCCTTACTTAGGCGATAGGTTAGGCGCCGCCTATGTCAACATAGACGATGGCTTAGGCTCCTCCTATATCAACATACGCGATAGGTTAGGCGCCGCTTATCCCATTGCCTATGCTGACTGCCTAACTTAGGAGATAGGTTAGGCGCCACCTATGTCAACAAAGGAGATGGGTCAGGCGCCGCCTATATCAACATAGGCGATAGGTTAGGTGCCGATTATACTATTTCATATTATCACTGCCTCACATAGGCGATAGGTTAGGTGACACCTATGTTAACATTGGCGATGGCTTAGGCGCCACCTATATCATCATAAGCGATAGGTTAGGAGCCGCTTATACCATTGCCTATGCTCACTGCCTCACTTAGGCGATAGGTTAGGCGTCGACTATGTCAACATAGGCAATGGCTTAGGCGCCGCCTATATAAACATAGGCGATTGGTTAGGCGCCGCTTTTACCATTCCCTATGCTCACTACCTCACTGAGGCGAAAGGTGAGGCGCCACCTATTTCAACATAGGTGATGGCTTAGGTGCCGCCTATATCAACATAGGCGATAGGTTTGGCACAGCTAATACCAATGCCTATGCTCGCTGCATCACATAGGCAATAGGTAAGGCTCCTCTTGTGTCAACATTGACGATGGGTTAGGCATCGCCTATATCAACATAGGCGATAAGTTAGGCGTTCCTTATAATATTGCCTATGCTTTCTCCCTCACTTAGGTGATAGGTTAGGGACCCCCTATATCAATATACACGATGGCTTACACACCGCCTATATCAACATAGGCGATTGGTTAGGCGCCGCTTATACCATTACCTATGCTCGCTTCCTCACTTAGGCGATAGGTTACGTGCCGCTTATATTAACATAGGTGATGGCATACGCGCCGCCTATATCAACATACGCGATAGGTTAGGCGCCGCTTATACCATTGCCTCCGCTCACTGACTCACGTAGGCGATAGGTTAGGCACTGCCTATGTCAACATAGACGATGGCTTAGGAGCCGCCTATATCAACATACTCGATAGGTTAGTCTCCGTTTATCCCATTGCCTATGCTGATTGCCTTACTTAGGCGATAGGTTAGGCGCCACCTATGTCAACAAAGAAGATGGCTTAGGCGCCGCCTATATCAACATAGGCGATAGGTTAGGTGCCGCTTATACCATTACCTTTGCTCACTACCTCACTTAGGCGATAGGTTAGGCGCCACCTATGTCAACAAAGGAGATGGGTCAAGCACCGCCTATACCAACATAGGCGATATGTTAGGTGCCGATTATACTATTTCATATGCTCACTGCCTCACTTAGGCTATAGGTTAGGCGCCGCCTATGTCAACAAAGAAGATGGCTTAGGCGCCGCCTATATCAACATAGGCAATAGGTTAGGCGCCGCTTATACCATTACCTTTGCTCACTACCTCACTTAGGCGATAGGTTAGGCGCCACCTATGTCAATAAAGGAGATGGGTCAAGCACCGCCTATATCAACATAGGCGATATGTTAGGTGCCGATTATACTATTTCATATGCTCACTACCTCACTTAGGCGATAGGTTAGGTGACACATAAGTTAACATTGGCGATGGCTTAGGCGCCACCTATATCAACATAAGCGATAGGTTAGGAGCCGCTTATACCATTGCCTATGCTCACTTCCTCACTTAGGCAATAGGTTAGGCGTCGCCTATGTCAACCTAGGCGATGGCTTAGGCGCCGCCTATATCAACATAGGCGATAGGTTAGGCGTCGCTTATACCATTACCTATGCTCACTACCTCACTTAGGCGAAAGGTGAGGCGCCGCCTATGTCAACATAGGCAATGGCTTAGGCGCCGCCTATATAAACATAGGCGATAGGTTAGGCACCGCTTATAAAATTGCCTATGCTCAGTGCATCACTTAGGAGATAGGTAAGGCGCCGCTTGTGTCAACATTGGCGATGGGTTAGGCATCGCCTATATCAACATAGGTGATAGGTTAGGCGTTGCTTATACAATTGCCTATGCTTACTTCCTCACTTAGGTGATAGGTTAGGCACCCCCTATATCAACATACACGATGGCTTACGCACCGCCTATATCAACATAGGCGATTGGTTAGGTGCCGCTTATTCCATTACCTATGCTCGCTGCCTCACATAGGCGATAGGTTTGGCGCCGCCTATGTAAACATAGGTGATGGCATAAGCGCTGCCTATATCAACATAGGCGATAGGTCAGGCGCCGCTTATACCATTGCCTCCGCTGACTGCCTTACTTAGCCGCCTCCTATATCAACATACGCGACAGGTTAGGCGCCACTTATCCCATTGCCTATGCTGACTGCCTAACTTAGGAGATAGGTTAGGCGCCACCTATGTCAACAAAGGAGATGGGTCAGGCGCCGCCTATATCAACATAGGCGATAGGTTAGGTGCCGATTATACTATTTCATATTATCACTGCCTCACATAGGCGATAGGTTAGGTGACACCTATGTTAACATTGGCGATGGCTTAGGCGCCACATATATCATCATAAGCGATAGGTTAGGAGCCGCTTATACCGTTGCCTATGCTCACTGCCTCACTTAGGCGATAGGTTAGGCGTCGACTATGTCAACATAGGCAATGGCTTAAGCGCCGCCTATATAAACATAGGCGATTGGTTAGGCGCCGCTTTTACCATTCCCTATGCTCACTACCTCACTGAGGCGAAAGGTGAGGCGCCACCTATTTCAACATAGGTGATGGCTTAGGTGCCGCCTATATCAACATAGGCGATAGGTTTGGCACAGCTAATACCATTGCCTATGCTCGCTGCATCACATAGGCAATAGGTAAGGCTCCTCTTGTGTCAACATTGACGATGGGTTAGGCATCGCCTATATCAACATAGGCGATAAGTTAGGCATTGCTTATAATATTGCCTATGCTTTCTCCCTCACTTAGGTGATAGGTTAGGCACCCCCTATATCAATATACACGATGGCTTACACGCCGCCTATATCAACATAGGCGATTGGTTAGGCGCCGCTTATACCATTACCTATGCTCGCTTCCTCACTTAGGCGATAGGTTACGTGCCGCTTATAATAACATAGGTGATGGCATACGCGCCGCCTATATCAACATACGCGATAGGTTAGGCGCCGCTTATACCATTGCCTCCGCTCACTGACTCACGTAGGCGATAGGTTAGGCACCACCTATGTCAACATAGACGATGGCTTAGGAGCCGCCTATATCAACATACTCGATAGGTTAGTCTCCGTTTATCCCATTGCCTATGCTGATTGCCTTACATAGGCGATAGGTTAGGCGCCACCTATGTCAAAAAAGGCAAAGGGTCAAGCACCACCTATATCAATATAGGCGATAGGTTAGGTGCCGATTATACTATTTCATATGCTCACTGCCTCACTTAGGCGATAGGTTAGGCGCCGCCTATGTCAACATAGGTGATGGCAAAAGCGCCGCCTATATCAACATAGGCGATAGGTTAGGCGCCGCTTATACCATTGCCTTCACTCACTTCCTCACTTAGCGATAGGTTAGGCGCCGCCTATGTCAACATAGACGATTGCATAGGCATCGCCTATATCAACATACGAGAAAGGTTAGGCGCCGCTTATCCCAATTCCTATGCAGACTGCCTCACATAGGCGATAGGTTAGGCGCCACCTATGTCAACAAAGGCGATGGGTCAGGCGCCGCCTATATCAACAAAGGCGATAGGTTAGGTGCCGATTATACTATTTCATATCCTCACTGCCTCACTTAGGCGATAGGTTAGGCGCCGCCTATGTCAACAAAGACGATGGCTTAGGCGCCGCCTATATCAACATAGGCGATAGGTTAGGCGCCGCTTATACCATTACCATTGCTCATTGCCTCACTTACGCGATAGGTTAGGCGCCACCTATGTCAACAAAGGAGATGGGTCAGGCACCGCCTATATCAACATAGGCGATAGGTTAGGTGCCGATTATACTATTTCATATGCTCACTGCCTCACTTAGGCGATAGGTTAGGTGACACATATGTTATCATTGGCGATGGCTTCGGTGCCACTTATATCAACATAAGCGATAGGTTAGGAGACGCTTATACCATTGCCTATGCTCACTACCTCACTTAGGCGATAGGTTAGGCGTCGCCTATGTCAACATAGGCGATGGCTTAGGCGCCGCCTATATTTACATAGCCGATAGGTTAGGCGCCGCTTATACCATTCCCTATGCTCACTACCTCACTTAGGCAAAAGGTGAGGCGCCGCCTATGTCAACATAGGAAATGGCTTAGGCGCCGCCTATATAAACATAGACGATAGGTTAGGCACCGCTTATACAATTGCCTATGCTCAGTGCATCACTTAGGAGATAGGTAAGGCGCCGCTTGTGTGAACATTGGCGATGGGTTAGGCGTCGCCTATATCAACATTGGTGATAGGTTAGGCATTGCTTATACAATTGCCTATGCTTACTTCCTCACTTAGGTGATAGGTTAGGCATCCCCTATATCAACATACGCGATGGCTTATGCACCGCCTATATCAACATAGGCGATTGGTTAGGCGCCGCTTATACCATTACGTATGCTCGCTGCCTCACTTAGGCGATAGGTTTGGCGCCGCCTATGTCAGCATAGGTGATGGCATAAGCGCAGCCTATATCAACATAGGCGATAGGTTAGGCGCCGCTTATACCATTGCCTCCGCTAACTTCCTCACTTAGGCGATAGGTAAGGCGCCGCCTATGTCAACATAGACGATGGCTTAGGCGCCGCCTATATCAACATACCCGATAGTTTAGGCGCCGCTTATCCCATTGCCTATGCTGACTGCCTAACTTAGGCGAAAGGTTAGGCGCCACCTAAGTCAATAAAAGAGATGGGTCAGGCACCGCCTATATCAACATAGGCGATAGGTTAGGTGCTGATTATACTATTTCATATGCTCACTGCCTCACTTAGGCGAGAGGTTAGGCGCCACCTATGTCGACATACACGATGGCTTAGGCGTCGCCTATATAAACATAGGCGATAGGTTAGGTGCCGCTTATACCATTACCTTTGCTCGCTGCCTCACTTAGGCGATAGGTTAGGCGCCACCTATGTCAACAAAGGAGATGGGTCAGGCACCGCCTATATAAACATAGGCAATAGGTTATGTCCCGATTATGCTATTTCATATGCTCACTGCCTCACTTAGGCGATAGGTTATCTGACACCGATGTTAACATTAGCGATGGCTTAGGCGCCACCTATATCAACATAAGCGATAGGTTAGGAGCCGCTTATACCATTGCCTATGCTCACTGCCTCACTTAGGCGATAGGTTAGGCGTCGCCTATGTAAACATAGGAGATGGCTTAGGCGCCGCCTATATCAACATAGGAGATAGGTTAGGCGCCGCTTATACCATTCCCTATGCTCATTACCTTACTTAGGCAAAAAGTGAGGCGCCGCCTAAGTCAACAGAGGCGATGTCTTAGGAGCCACATATATCAACATAGGCGATTTGTTAGGCACTGCTTATACCATTGCCTATGCTCGCTGCATCACTTAGGCGATAGGTTAGACGCCGCCTATGTCAACATAGACGATGGCTTAGGCGCCGCCTATATCATCATAGGCGTTAGGTTAGGCGCCGCATATACCATTACCTTTGCTCACTGCCTCACTTAAGCGATAGGTTAGGAACCACCTATGTCAACAAAGGCGATGGGTCAGGCACTGCCTATATCAACATAGGCGATAGGTTAGGTGTTGATTATACTATTTCATATGCTCACTGCCTTACTTAGGTGATAGGTTAGGTAACACCTATGTTAACATTGGCGATGGATTAGGCCGCACCTATATCAACATAAGCGATAGGTTAGGAGCCGCTTATACCATTGCCTATTCTCACTGCCTCAGTTAGGCGATAGGTTAGGCGTCACCTATGTCAACATAGGCGATGGGTTAGGCGCCGCCTATATCAACATAGGCGATAGGTTATGCGCCGCTTATACCATTCCCTATGCTCACTACCTCTCTTAGGCGAAAGGTGAGGCGCCGCCTATGTCAACATAGGCGATGGCTTAAGCGCCGCCTATATTAACATAGGCGATAGGTTAGGCAACTCTTATACCATTGCCTATACTTACTGCATCACTTAGGCGATAGGTAAGGCGCCGCTTGTGTCAACATTGGTGATGGGTTAGGCGTCGCCTATATCATTATAGGCGATAAGTTAGGCGTTGCTTATACCATTGCCTATGCTTACTGCCTCACTTAGGTAATAGGTTAGGCACCCCCTATATTAACATACGCGATGGCTTATGCGCCGCCTATCTCAACATAGGCGATTGGTTAGGCGCCGCTTAAATAATTTCCTATGCTCTCTGCCTCACTTAGGCGATAGGTTAGGGGCCGCCTATGTCAACATAGGTGATGGCATAAGCGCCGCCTATGTCAACATAGGCGATAGGTTAGGCACCGCTTATACTATTGCCTCCGCTCAGTGCCTCACTTAGGAGATAGGTTAGGCGCCGCCTATGTCAACATAGACGATGGATTAGGCGCCGCCTATATCAATATACGCGATAGGTTAGGCTCCGCTTATCCCATTGCCTATGCTGACTGCCTTACTTAGGCGATAGGTTAGGCGCCACCTATGTCAACAAAGGAGATGGGTCAGGCGCCGCCTATATCAACATAGGCGATAGGTTAGGTGCCGATTATACTATTTCATATGCTCACTGCCTCACTTAGGCGATAGGTTAGGCGCCGCCTATGTCAACATAGGTGATGGCATAAGTGCCGCCTATATCAACATAGGCGATAGGTTAGGCGCCGCTTATACCATTGCCTCCGCTCACTGCCTCACTTAGGCGATAGGTTAGGCGCCGCCTATGTGAACATAGGTGATGGCATAAGTGCCGCCTATATCAACATAGGCGATAGGTTAGGCGCCGCTTATACTATTGCCTCTTCTCACTGCCTCACTTAGCGATAGGTTAGGCGCCGCCTATGTCAACATAGACGATGGATTAGGCGCTACCAATATCAACATACGCGATAGGTTAGGCGCCGCTTATCCCAATTCCTATGCAGACTGCCTCACTTAGGCGATAGGTTAGGCGTCACCTCTGTCAACAAAGGCGATGGGTCAGGCGCTGCCTAAATCAACATAGGCGATAGGTTAGGTGCCGATTATACTATTTCATATGCTCACTGCCTCACTTAGGCGATAGGTTAGGCGCCGCCTATGTCAACAAAGACATTGGCTTAGGCGCCGACTATATCAACATAGACGATAGGTTTGGCTTTGCTTATACCATTACCATTGCTCACTGTCTCACTTCGACGATTGGTTAGGCTCCACCTATGTCAACAAAGGAGATGGGTCAGGCACCGCCTATATCAACAAAGGCGATAGGTTAGGCACCGCTTATACCATTGCCTATGCTCACTGCATCACATAGGCGATAGGTAAGGCGCCGCTTGTGTCAACATTGGCGATGGGTTAGGCGTCACCTATATCAACATAGGCGATAAGTTAGGCGTTGCTTATACTATTCCCTATGCTTACTACCTCACTTAGGTGATAGGTTAGGCACCCCCTATAACAACATACGCGATGGCTTACGCGTTGCCTATATCAACATAGGCGATTGGTTAGGCGCCGCTTATACCATTACCTATGCTCGCTGTCTCACTTAGGAGATAGGTTAGACGCCGCCTATGTCAACATAGGTGATGGCATAAGCGCTGCCTATGTCAACATAGGCGATAGGTTAGGCTCCGCTTAAACCATTGCCTGCGTTCACGGCCTCACTTAGGCGATAGGTTAGGCGCCGCCAATGTCAACATTGACGATATCTTAGGCGCCGCCTATATCAACATACGCGATAGGTTTGGCTCCGCTTATCCCATTTCCTATGCTGACTGCCTTACTTAGGCGATAGGTTAGGCGCCACCTATGTCAACAAAGGCGATGGGTCAAGCGCCGCCTATATCAACATAGGCGATAGGTTAGGTGCCGATTATACTATTTCATATGCTCACTTCCTCACTTAGGCGATAGGTTAGGCCCCGCCTATGTCAACATAGGTGATGGCATAAGCGCCGCCTGTATAATCATAGGCGATAGGTTAGGCGCCGCTTATACCATTGCCTCCGCTCCCTGCCTCACGTAGCGATAGGTTAGACACAGCCTATATGTTAACATAGACGATGGCTTAGGCGCCGCCTGTATAAACATACGCGATAGGTTAGGCGCCGCTTATCCTAATTCCTATGCAGACTGCCTCACTTAGGCGATATGTTAGGCGCCACCTATGTCAACAAAGGCGATGGGTCAGGCGCCGCCTAAATCAACATAGGCGATAGGTTAGGTTCCGATTATACTATTTCATATGCTCACTGCCTCACTTAGGCAATAGGTTAGGCTCCGCCTATGTCAACAAAGATGATAGCTTAGGCGCCGCCTATATCAACATAGGCGATAGGTTAGGCTCCGCTTATACCATCACCTTTGCTCACTGCCTCACTTAGACGATAGGTTAGGTGCCACCTATGTCAACAAAGGAGATGGGTTAGGCAACGCCTATATCAACATAGGCGATAGGTTAGGTGCCGATTATACATTTTCATATGCTCACTGCCTCACTTAGGCGATAGGTTAGATGACACCTATGTTAACATTGGCGATGCCTTAGGCGCCACCTATATCAACATAAGAGATAGGTTAGGAGCTGCTTATACCATTGCCTATGCTCACTGCCTCACTTAGTCGATAGTTTAGGCGTCGCCTATGTCAACATAGGCGATGGCTTAGGCGCCGCCTATATCAACATAGGTGATAGGTTAGGCGCCGCTTATACCATTCCCTATGCTTACTAACTCACAAAGGCGAAAGGTGAGGCGCCGCCTATGTCAACATAGGCAATGTCTTAGGCGCCACGTATATCAACATAGGCGATAGGTTAGGCACCGCTTATACAATTGCCTATGATCATTATATAACTTAGGCGATAGGTAAGGCGCGCTTTTGCCAACATTGGCGATGGGTTAGGCGTCACCTATATCAACATAGGCGATAGGTTAGGCGTTGCTTATACCATTGCCAATGCTGACTGCCTTACTTAGGCCATAGGTTAGGCGCAACCTATGTCAACAAAGAAGATGGGTCAGGCGCTTCCTATATCAACATAGGCGATAGGTTAGGTGCCGATTATACTATTTCATATGCTCACTGCCTCACTTAGGCGATAGGTTAGGCGCCGCCTATGTGAAAATAGGTGATGGCATAAGTGCCGCCTATATCAACATAGGCGATAGGTTAGGCGCCGCTTATACCATTGCCTCTGCTCACTGCCTCACTTAGCGATAAGTTAGGCGCCGCCTATGTCAACATAGACGATGGATTAGGCGCTGCCAATATCAACATACACGATAGGTTAGGCGCCGCTTATCCCAATTCCTATGCAGACTGCCTCACTTAGGCGATAGGTTAGGCGTCACCTATGTCAACAAAGGCGATGGGTCAGGCGCTGCCTAAATCAACATAGGCGATAGGTTAGGAGCCGATTATACTATTTCATATGCTCGCTGCCTCACTTAGGCGATAGGTTAGGCTCCGCTTAGACCATTACCTTTGCTCACTGCCTCACTTCGACGATAGGTTAGGCTCCACCTATGTCAACAAAGGAGATGGGTCAGGCACCGCCTATATCAACATAGGCGATAGGTTAGGTGCCGATTATACTATTTCATATGCTCACTGCCTCACTTAGGCAATAGGTTAGGTGACACCTATGTTAACATTTGCGTTGGCTTAGGCGCCACCTATATCAACATAAGAGATAGGTTAGGAGCCGCTTATACCATTGCCTATGCTCACTGCCTCACTTAGGCAATAGGTTAGGCGTCGCCTATGTCAACATAGGCGATGGCTTAGGAGCCGCCTATATAAACATAGGTGATAGGTTAGGCGCCGCTTATACCATTGCCTATGCTCACTACCTCACTTAGGAGAAAGGTGAGGCGCCGCCTATGTCAACATAGGCGATGGCTTAGGTGCCGCCTATATAAATATAGTCGATAGGATAGGCACCGCTTATACCATTGCCTATGCTCACTGCATCACTTAGGCGATAGGTAAGGCACCGCTTGTGTCAACATTGGCGATGGGTTAGGCGTCGCCTATATCAACATAGGCGATAAGTTAGGTGTTGCTTATACTATTGCCTATGCTTACTGCCTCACTTAGGTGATAGGTTAGTCACCCCCTATATCAACATACGCGATGGCTTACGCGTCCCCTATATCAACATAGGCGATTGGTTAGGCGCCGCTTATACCATTATCTATGCTCGCTGCCTCACTTAGGCGATAGGTTAGACCCCGCCTATGTCAACATAGGTGATGGCATAAGCGCCGCCTATATCAACATAGGCGATAGGTTAGGCTCCGCTTATTCCATTGCCTTCGCTCACTGCCTCACTTAGGCGATAGGTTAGGCACCGCCAATGTAAACATAGACGATGCCTTAGGCGCTGCCTATATCAACATACGCGATAGGTTAGGCTCCGCCTATCCCATTGCCTATGCTGACTTCCTTACTTAGGCGATAGGTTAGGCGCAACCTATGTCAACAAAGGCGATGGGTCAAGCGCCGCCTATATCAACATAGGCGATAGGTTAGGTGCCGATTATACTATTTCATATGCTCACTGCCTCACTTAGGCGATAGGTTAGGCGCCGCCTATGTCAACATAGGTGATGGCATAAGCGCCGCCTATATCAACATAGGCGATAGGTTAGGCGCCGCTTATACCATGGCCTCCGCTCACTGCCTCAGTTAGCGATAGATTAGGCGCCGCCTATGTTAACATTGACGATGGCTTAGGCGCTGCCTATATCAACATACCCGATAGGTTAGGCGCCGCTTATCCCAATTCCTATGTAGATTGCCTCACTAAGGCGATAGGTTAGGCGCCACCTATGTCAACAAAGACGATGGGTCAGGCTCCGCCTAAATCAACATAGGCGATAGGTTAGGTGCCGATTATACTATTTCATATGCTCACTGCCTCATTTAGGCGATAGGTTAGGCGCCGCCTATGTCAACAAGGACGATGGCTTAGGCACCGCCTATATCAACATAGGCGATAGGTTAGGCTCTGTTTATACCATTACCTTTGCTCACTGCCTCACTAAGACGATAGGTTAGGCGCCACCTATATCGAGAAAGGAGATGGGTAAGGTACCGCCTATATCAACATAGGCGATAGGTTAGGAGCCGATTATACTATTTCATATGCTCACTGCCTCACTTAGGCGATAGGTTAGGTGACACCTATGTTAACATTGGCGATGGCTTAGGCGCCACCTATATCAACATAAGCGATAGGTTAGGAGCCGCTTATACCATTGCCTATTCTCACTGCCTCACTTAGTCGATAGTTTAGGCGTCGCCTATGTCAACATAGGCGATGGCTTAGGTGCCGCCTATATCAACATAGGCGATAGGTTAGGCGCCGCTTATACCATTCCCTATGCTCACTACCTCACTTAGGCGAAAGGTGAGGCGCTGCCTATGTCAACATAGGCGATAGCTTAGGCGCCGCCCATATCAACATAGGCGATTGGTTAGGCACCTCTTATACCATTGCCTATGCTCACTGCATTACTTTAGCGATAGGTAAGGCGCCGCCTATGTCAACATAGACGATGGGTTAGGCGCCGCCTATATCAACATAGGCGATAGGTTAGGCGCCGCATATACCATTACCTTTGCTCACTACCTCACTTAGGCGATAGGTTAGGCGCCACCTATGTCAACAAAGACGATGGGTCAGGCGCCGCCTATATCAACATTGGCGATAGGTTAGGTGACAATTATACAATTTCATATGCGCACTGCCTTACTTAGGCGATAGGTTAGGTGACACCTATGTTAACATTGGTGATGGCTTAGGCCCCACCTATATCAACATAAGCGATACGTTAGGAGACGCTTATACTATGCCTATGCTCACTGCCTCACTTAGGCGATATGTTAGGCGTCGCCTATGTCAACATAGCGATGGCTTAGGCATTGCCTATATCAACATAGGCGATAGGTTAGGCGCCGCTTGTACCATTCCCTATGCTCACTACCTCACTTAGGCGAAAGGTGAGGCGCCGCCTATGTCAATATAGGCGATGGCTTAGGCGGCGCCTATATCAATATAGGCGATGGTTGGGCACCGCTTATACCATTGCCTTTGCTCACTGCATCACTTAGGTGATAGGTAAGGGGCCGCTTGTGTCAACATTGGCGATGGGTTAGGCGTCGCCTATATCAATATAGGCTATAAGTTAGGCGTTGCTTATACCATTTCCTATGCTTACTGCCTCACTTAGGTGATAGGTTAGGCACCCCGTCTATATCAACATAGGTGATTGGTTAGGCGCCGCTTATACCAGTTCCTATGCTCGCTGCCTTACTTAGGCGATAGGTAAGGCGCCGCCTATGTCAACATAGGTGATGGCATAAGCGCCGCCTATGTCAACATAGGCGATAGGTTAGGCACCGCTTGTTCCATTGCCTCCACTCACTTCCTCAATTAGGCGATAGGTTAGGCGCCGCCTATGTCAACATAGACGATGGCTTAGGCGCCACCTATATCAATATACGCGATAAGTTAGGCTCCGTTTATCCCATTGACTATGTTGACCGCCTTACTTAGGCGATAGGTAGGCGCCACCTATGTCAACAAAGGAGATGGGTCAGGCGCCGCCTATATCAACATAGGCGATAGGTTAGTTGCCGATTATACTATTTCATATGCTCACTGCCTCACTTAGGCGATTGGTTAGGCGCCGCTTATGTCAACATAGGTGATGGCATAAGCGCCGCCTATATCAACATAGGAGAAAGGTTAGGCGTCGCTTATACCATTGCCTCCACTCACTGCCTCACTTAGGGATAGGTTAGCCGTCGCCTATGTCAACATAGACGATGGCTTAGGCGCCGCCTATATCAACATACGCGATAGGTTAGGCGCCTCTTATCCCATTGCCTATGCAGACTGCCTCACTTAGGCGATAGGTTAGGCGCCACCTATGTTAACAAGGCGATGGGTCAGGCGCCGCCTATATAAACATAGGCGATAGGTTAAGTGCCGATTATACTATTTCATATGCTCACTGCCTCACTTAGGCGATAGGTTAGACGCCGCCTATGTCAACATAGACGATGGCTTAGGAGCCGCCTATATCAACATAGGCGATAGGTTAGGTGTCGCAGATACCATTACCTTTGCTCACTGCCTCACTTAGATGATAGGTTAGGCACCACCTATGTCAACAAAGGCGATGGATCAGGATCCGCCTATGTCAACATAGGCGATAGGTTAGGTTCCGATTAAAGTATTTCATATGCTCACTGCCTCACTTAGGCGATAGGTTAGGTGACACCTATGTTAACATTGGCGATGGCTTAGGCGCCACCTATTTCAACATAAGCGATAGGTTAGGAGCTTCTTATACCATTGCCTATGCTCACTGCCTCACTTAGGCGATAGGTTAGGCGTCGCCTATGTCAACATAGGCGATGGCTTAGGCGCCGCCTATATCAACATAGGCGATAGGTTAGGCGCCGCTTATACAATTTCCTATGCTCACTACCTCACTTAGGTGAACGGTGAGGCGCCGCCTATGTCAACATAGGCGATGGCTTAGGCGCCGCCTATATCAACATAGGCGATAGGTTAGGCACCGCTTATAACATTGCCTATGCTCACTGCATCACTTAGGCGATAGGTAAGGCGCCGCTTGTGTCAACATTGGCGATGGGTTAGGCGTCGCCTATATCAACATAGGCAATAAGGTAGGCGTTGTATATACTATTGCCTATGCTTACTGCCTCACTTAGGTGATAGGTTAGGCACCCACTATATCAACCTTCGCGATGGCTTACGCGGCCCCTATATCAACATAGGCGATTGGTTAGGCGCCGCTTATAACATTACCTTTGCTCGCTGCCTCACTTAGGCGATAGGTCAGGCGCCGCCTATGTCAACATAGGTGATGGCATAAGCACTGCCTATATCAATATAGGCGATAGGTTAGGAGCCGCTTATACCATTTCCTCCGCTCACCGCCTCACATAGGCGATAGGTTAGATGCCGCCTATGTCAACATAGACGATGGCTTAGGCGCCGCCTATATCAACATACGCGATAGGTTAGTCTCCTCATATCCCATTGCCTATGCTGACTGCCTTACTTAGGCGATAGGTTAGGCGCCACCTATGTCAACAAAGGCGATGGGTCAATCGCCGCCTATATCATCATAGGCGATAGATTAGGTGCCGATTATACTATTTCAAATGCTCACTGCCTCACTTAGGCGATAGGTAAGGAACCGCCTATGTCAACATAGGTGATGGCATAAGCGCCGCCTATATCAACATAGGCGATAGGTTAGGCGCCGCTTATACCATTGCCTCCGCTTAGTACCTCACTTAGCGATAGGTTAGGCGCCGCCTATGTCAACATAGACGATGGCTTAGGCGCCGCCTATGTCAACATAGACGATGGCTTAGGCGCCGCCTATATCAACATATGCGATAGGTTAGGCGCCACTTATCCCATTTCCTATGCAGACTGCCTCACTTAGGCGATAGGTTAGGCGCCACCAATGTAAACAAAAGCGATGGGTCAGGCGCCGCCTATATCAAAATAGGTGATAGGTTAGGTGCCGATTATACTATTTCATATGCTCACTGCCTCACTTAGGCGATAGGTTTGGCGCCGCCTATGTCAACATAGACAATGGCTTAGGCGCCGCCTATATCAACATAGGCGATAGGTTAGGCGCCGCTTATACCATTACATTTGCTCACTGCCTCACTTAGGCGATAGGTTAGGCGCCACCTATGTCAACAAAGGAGATGGGTCAGGCACTTGCTATATCAACATAGGCGATAGGTTAGGTGCCGATTATACTATTTCATATGCTCACTGCCTCACTTTGTCAATAGGTTAGGCGCCTGCTATGTCCACATAGGCGATGGCTTAGGCACCGCCTTTATCAACATAGTCGATAGGTTAGGCGCCTCTTATACTATTTACTATGCTCCCTGCCTCACTTAGGCGATAGGTTAGGCGCCGCTGATGTCAACATAGGCGATGGCTTAGGCGCCGCCTATATCAACATAGGCGATAGGTTAGGCGCTGTTTATACTATTGCCAATGCTTACTGCCTAACTTAGGAAAAGGTTAGGCGCCGCCTATGTCAACATAGGTGATGGCTTAGGTGCCACCTATATCAACATAGGCGATAGTTTAGGCACTGCTTATACCATTGCATATGATCACTGCCTTACTTAGGCGATAGGTAAGGCGCCTCCTATGTCAACATAGGCGCCGCTTATATCAATATATGCGATAGGTTAGGCGCCGCTTATACCATTGCCTATTCTCACTACCTGACTTAAGCGATAGGTTAGGCGCCGCGTATATCAACATAGGCGATATGTTAGCCGCCGCCTATATGAACATAGGCTTTGGCTTAGGCGCCGCCTATATCAACATAGGCGATAGGTTAGGTGCCGCTTATACCATTGCCTGTGCTCACTTTCTCACTTAGGCGATAGGTTAGGCGCCCCCTATGTCAACATAGGCGATGGCTTAGGGGCCGCCTATATAACAATAGGCGATAGGTTAGGCGCCGCTTATACCATTGCCTATTCTTACTGCCTCACTCAGGAGATAGGTTAGGCGCCGCCAATATCAACATAGGCGATGGCTTAGGCGCCGCCTATATCATCATAGGCGATACGTTAGGTACCGCTTATATCATTGCCTATAGTTACTGCCTCACTTCGGTGATAGGCTAGGCCCCTCCTATGTCAACATAGGTGATCGTTTAGGCGCCGCCTATATAAACATAGGAGATAGGTTAGGCACCGCTTATACCATTTCCTATGCTCACTGCCTCAATTAGGAGATAGGATAGGCGTCGCCTATGTCAACATACTCGATAGGTTAGGCGCCGCCTATATCAACATAGGTGATAGGTTAGGCGACGCATATACCATTGCCTATGCTCACTGACTAACTTAGGAGATAAGTTAGGCACCGCCTATGTCGATATAGGCGATGGCGTAGGTGCCGCCTATATCAACATTGGCGATAGTTTAGGCGCCACTTATACCATTGCCTTTGCTCGCTGCCTCACTTAGGAGATAGGTTAGGCGACTTCTATGTCAATATAGACTAGGGCTTAGGCGCCGCCTATATCAATAGAGGCGATAGGTTAGGCGCCGCTTGTAGCATTGCCTATGCTCACTGCCTCAGTTGGGCGATAAGTTAGGCGACGCCTGTGTCATCATTAGCGATGACTTAGGGTCCTCCTAAATCAACATAGGCGATAGGTTAGGTGCCTCTTATACCATTGCCTATGCTCACTGCCTCACTTTGGCGATAGGTTAGGCGCCGCCTATGTCAACATAGGCGATGGCTTAGGCGCCGCCTATATCAACATAGGCGATAGGTTAGGCGCCGCTTATACTATTTACGATGCTCACTGCCTCACTTAGGAGATAGGTTAGGCGCCGCCGATGTTAACATAGGCGATGGCTTAGGCGCCGCCTATATCAACATAGGTGATAGGTTAGGCGCTGATTATACTATTTCCTATGCTCACTGCATAACTTAGGAGATACGTTAGGCGACGCCTATGTCAACATAGTCGATGGATTAGGTGCCGCCTATATCAACATAGGCGATAGATTAGGTACCGCTTATACCATTGCCTATGCTCACTCCCTTACTTAGGCGATAGGTTAGG
This sequence comes from Capsicum pubescens, assembly GCA_030864215.1. Taxonomy (NCBI): domain Eukaryota; kingdom Viridiplantae; phylum Streptophyta; class Magnoliopsida; order Solanales; family Solanaceae; genus Capsicum; species Capsicum pubescens. Next base: position 51,318,440 of record CM061544.1, read on the forward strand.
CGCCTCCTATGTCAACATACGCGATGGCTTAGGTGCCGCCTACATCAACAGAGACGATAGGTTAGGCGCTGCTTATATCAATATATGCGATAGGTTAGGAGCCGCTTATACCATTGCCTATGCTCACTGCCTCACTTAGGCGATAGGTTAGGCGCCGCCTATATCAACATAGGCGATAGGTTAGGAATCTCTTATACCATTGCTTTTGCTCACTGCCTTACTTAGGCGATATGTTAGGCGCTGCCTATATCAATATAGGCGATGGCTTAGGCGCCGCCTATATCAACATAGGCGATAGGTAAGGCGCGATTATACCATTGCCTATGCTCACTGCCTCACTTAGGCGATAGGTTAGGCGCCGCCTAAGTCAACATAGGTAATGGATTAGGCACCGCCTATACCAACATAGGCGATACATTGGTGCTGCTTATACCATTGCCAATGCTCATTGCCTCACTTAGGCGCCGCCTATTTCAACATGGCCGATGGCTTATGAGCCACCTAGATCAACATAGGTGATCGTTTAGGCGCCGCCTATATCAACATAGGTGATAGGTTAGGCGCCGCATATACCATTGCCTATGCTCACTGCCTGACTTAGGATATAGGTTGGGCGCCGCCTATGTCAACATAGGCGATGGCTTTGGTGCCGCCTATGTCACCATAGGCGATAGTTTAGGCGCCGCTTATACCATTGCCTATACTCACTGCCTCACTTAGGCGATAAGATAGGCACCTCCTATGTCAACATATGTAATGACTTAGGCACCACCTATATCAACAGAGGCGATAGGTTAGGCACTGCTTATATCAATATATGCGATAGGTTAGGCGCTGCTTATACCATTGCCTATGTTCACTGCCTTACTTAGGCGATAGGTTAGGTGACGCCTATATCAACATAGGCGATGGCTTAGGCGCCGCCTATATCAACATAAGCGATAAGTTAGGCGCCGCTTATACCATTGCCTATGATCACTTCCTCACTTAGGCGATAGGTTAGGCGCCGCCTATGTCGACATAGGCAATGGATTAGGGACCGCCTATACCAACATAGGCGATAGGTTAGGTGGCGCTTATACCATTACCAATGCTCACTGCCTCACTTAGGCGTTAAGTTAGGCGCCGCCTATTTCAACATGGGCGATGGCTTATAAGCCACCTAGATCAACATTGGGGATAGGTTAGGCGCCGTTAATACCATTGCCTATGCTCCTTTCCTCACTTAGGCGATACGTTAGGCGCCGCCTATGTCAACATAGGCGATGGCTTAGGAGCCGCCTATATCAACATAGGCGATAGGTTAGGTGCCGCTTATACCATTGCCTATGCTCACTGAGTCACTTAGGCGATAGGTTAGGTACCACCTATTTCAACATAGGAGATCGCTTAGGCGTTGCCTATATCATCATAGGAGATAGGTTATGCTTCGCTTGTACCATTGCCCATTCTCACTGCCTCACTTAGGCGATAGGTTTGGCGCCGCCTATATAAACATAGGCGATAGGTTAGGCACCGCTTCTACCATTACATGTACTCATTGCCTCACTTAGGCGATAGGTTAGGTGATGCCTATATCAACATAAGTGATGGCTTAGGCGCCGCCTATATCAACATAAGCGATAGGTTAGGCGCCGCTTATACCATTGCCTATGCTCACTGCCTCACTTAGGCGATGGGTTAGGCACTGCCTATGTAAACATAGGCGATGGCTTAGGCACCGCCTATATCAACATAGGCGATAGGTTAGGCGCCACATATACCATTTCCTATGCTCACTTCCTCACTTAGGCGATAGGTTAGGCGCCGCCAATGTGAACATAGTCGATGACTTAGGCGCTGTCTATATCAACATAGGTGATAGGTTAGGCTCCGCATATACTATTTACTATGCTCCCTGCCTCATTTAGGCGATAGGTTAGGCGCCACTCATGTCAACATGGGCGATGGCTTAGGCGCCGCCTATATAGACATAGGAGATAGGTTAGGCGCTGATTATACTATTGCCAATGCTTACTGCCTAACTTAGGAGATAGGTTAGGCGCCTCCTATGTCAACATAGGCGATGGCTTAGGTTCCGCCTATATCAGCATAGGTGATAGTTTAGGCAGCGCTTATACCATTGCATATGCTCACTGCCTTACTTAGGCGATAGGTTAGACGTTTCTTATGTCAACATAAGCGATAGGTTAGGAGCCGCTTATTCCATTGCCTATGCTCACTGCCTAACTTAGGAGATAGGTTAGGCGTCGCCTTTGTCAACTTAGGCGATGGCTTAGGCGCCGCCTATATCAACATAGGTGATAGGTTAGGCGACGCTTATACCATTCCCTATTCTCACTACCTCACTTAGGCGAAAGGTGAGGCGTCGCCTATGTCAACATAGGAGATGGCTTAGGCGCCACCTATATCATCATTGGCGATGTTTAGGTACCGTTTATACCATTGCCTATGCTCATTGCATCACTTAGGTGATAGGTAAGGCGCCACTTGTGTCAACATTGGCGATGGGTTAGGCGTCGCCTATATCAACACTGACGATAAGTTAGGCGTTGCTTATACCATTTCCTATGCATACTGCCTCACTTAGGTGATAGGTTAGGCACCCCCTATATCAACATAGGCGATGGCTTATGCGCCGTCTATATCAACATAGGCGATTGGTTAGGCGCCACTTATACCATTTCCTATGCTCGCTGCCTTACTTAGGCGATAGGTTAGGCGCCACATATGTCAACATAGGTGATGGAATAAGTGCCGCCTATGTCAACATAGGCGATAGGTTAGGCGGCGCTTATACCATTGCCTCCGCTCACTGCCTCACTTAGGCGATAGGTTAGGCGCCGCCTATGTCAACATAGACGATGGCTTAGGCGTCTCCTATATCAATATACGTGATAAGTTAGGATCTGCTTATCTCATTGCCTATGCTGACTGCCTCACTTAGGCGATAGGTTAGGCGCCACCTATGTCAACAAAAGAGACGGGTCAGGCGCCGCCTATATCAACATAGGCGATAGGTTAGGTGTCGATTATACTATTTCATATGTTCACTGCCTCACTTAGGCGATAGGTTAGGCACCAACTATGTCAACATAGGTGATGGCATAAGCGCCGCCTATATCAACATAGGCGAAAGGTTAGGCGCCGCTTATACCATTGCCTCCGCTCACTGCCTTGCTTAGAGATAGGTTAGCCGCCGCCTATGCCAACATAGACGATGGCTTTGGCGCCGCCTATATCAACATACGCGATAGGTTAGGCGCCGCTTATCCCATTGCCTATGCAGATTGCCTCACTTAGGCAATAGGTTAGGCGCCACCTATGTCAACAAAGGCGATGGGCCAGGCGCTGCCTATATCAACATAGGCGATAGGTTAGGCGCTGATTCAACTATTGCCAATGCTCACTGCCTAACTTAGGAGATAGGTTAGGCGCCGCCTTTGTCAACATAGGTGATGGCTTAGGTACCGCCTATTTCAACATAGGCGATAGTTTAGGCACCGCTTTTACCATTGCATATGCTCACTGCTTTACTTATGCAATAGGTTAGGCGCCTCCTATGTCAACATAGGCAATGGCTTAGGTGCCGCCTTTATCAACAGAGGCGATAGGTTAGGCGCCGCTTATATAAATTTATGCGATAGGTTAGGAGCTGCTTATACCATTGCCTATGCTCACTGCCTCACTTAGGAGATAGGTTAGGCGACGCCTATATCAACATAGGAGATAGGTTAGGAACCGCTTATACCATTTCTTTTACTCACTGCCTTACTTAGGCGATATGTTAGGTGCCGCCTATATCAACATAGGCGATGGCTTAGGCGCCGCCTATATCAACATAGGCGATAGGTTAGGCGCCGCTTGTACCATTGCCTATGCTCACTGTGTTACTTAGGAGATAGGTTAGGCGCCCCCTATGTCAACATAGGCGATTGCTTAGGCGCCGCCTATATCATTATAGGCAATAGCATAGGTGCCGCTTATACCATTTCCTGTGCTCACTTCCTCACTTAAGCGATAGGTTAGGCGCCCCCTATGTGAACATAGGCGATGGCTTAGGGGCCGCCTATATCAACATAGGCGATAGGGTAGGCGCCGCTTATACAATTGCCTATGCCTACTGCCTCACTCAGGAGATAGGTTAGGCGCCACCAATTTCAACATAGACGATGGCTTAGGTGTCGCCTATATAAACATAGGCGATAGGTTAGGCGCCGCTTATATCATTGCATATACTTACTGCCTCACTTCGGTGATAGGTTAGGCCCTGCCTATGTCAACATAGGTGATCGATTAGACGCCGCTAATATCAACATAGACGATAGGTTAGGCGCCGCCTATATAAACATAAGTGATAGGTTAGGCGCCGCCTATATCAACATAGGTGATAGGTTAGGCGCCGCCTATATCAACATAGGCGAAAGGTTAGGAGCTGATTATACTATTGCCTATGCTCACTGCCTAACTTAGAAGATCGGTTAGGCGCCGCCTATGTCAACATAGGCGATGGATTAGGTGCTGCCTATATCAACATAGAAATAGTTTTGGGACGGCTTATACCATTGCATATGCTCACTGCCTTACTTAGGCGATAGGTTAGGCGCCTCCTATGTCAACATAGGCGATAGGTTAGGTGGCGCTTATATAAATATATGCGATAGGTTAGGCGCCGCTTATACCATTGCCTATGCTCACTGCCTCACTTAGGCGATAGGTTAGGCGCCGCCTATATCAACATAGGCGATAGGTTAGGAACTGCTTATACCATTGCTTTTGCACACTGCCTTACTCAGGCAATATGATAGGCGCCACCTATATCAACATAGGCGATGTCTTATGCTCCGCCTATATCAACATAGGCGATAGGTTAGGCGTCGCTTATACCATTGCCTATGATCACTGCCTCACTTAGGCGATAGGTTAGGCGCCGCCAATGTCAACATAGGCAATGGCTTAGGCACTGCCTATACCAACATCGGCGATAGGTTAGGCGCTGGTTATACCATTGGAATTGCTCACAGCCTCACTTCGGCGATAAGTTAGGCGCCGCCTATTTCTACATGGGTGATGGCTTATGAGCCACCTAGATCAACATAGGCGATAGGTTAGGCGCCGCTAATACCATTGCCTATGCTCCTTACATCACTTAGGTGATAGGTTAGGCGCCGCCTATATCAACATAAGCGATGGCTTAGGCGCCGCCTATATCAACATAGGCGATAGGTTAGGCGCCGCTTATACCAGTGCCTATGCTCACTGACTCACTTAGGAGATATGCTAGGCACCGCCTATTTTAACATAGGATATTGCTTAGGCGCCACCTAAATCATCATATGTGATAGGTTAGGCTTCGCTTATACCATTGCCTATTCTCACTGCCTCACTTAGGCGATAGGTTAGGCGCCGCATATATCAACATAGGCTATAGTTTAGGCACCGCTTCTACCATTACCTGTACTCATTGCCTCACTTAGGTGCTTGGTTAGGCGCCACCTATGTCAGCATAGGCGAGGGATTAGGCGCAACCTATATCAATATAAACGATAGGTTAGGTGCCGCTTATACCATTGCCTATGCTCACTGCCATACATAGGCGATAGGTTAGGCACCGCCTATGTCAATATAGGCGATGGCTTAGGCGCCACCTATATCAACATAGGCGATTGGTTAGGCGCCGCATATACCATTGCATATGCTCACTTCCTCACGTAGGCGATAGGTTAGGTGCCGCCTTTGTCATCATTGGCGATGGCTTAGGCGCCGCCTATATCAACATAGGTGATCGGTTAGGCGCCGCTTAACCCATTTCCTATGCTCACTGCCTCACTTAGGCGATAGGTTAGGCGTCGCCAATGATAACATAGGGAATGGCTTAGGCGCCGGGTATATAAACATAGGCGATGGCTTAGGCGCCGCCTATATCAACATAGGAAATAGCATAGGTGCCTCTTATACCATTGCCTGTGCTCACTTTCTCACTTAGGGGATAGGTTAGGTGCCCCCATGTGAACATAGGTGATGGCTTAGGGGCCGCCTATATCAGCATAGGCGATAGGTTAGGCGCCGCTCATACCATTGCCTATGCTCACTGACTCACTTAGGTGATAGGTTAGGCACCACCTATTTCAACATAGGAGATCGCTTAGGCGTTGCCTATATCATCATAGGGGATAGGTTAGGCATCGCTTATTCCATTACCTGTACTTATTGCCTCACATAGGCGATAGGTTAGGCGACGCCTATGTCAGCATAGGCGATCAATTAGGCGCCACCTATATCAATATAAACGATAGGTTAGGTGCCGCTTATTCCATTGCCTTTGCACACTGCCTCACTTAGGCGATAGGTTAGGCACCGCCTATGTCAACATAGGCGATGGCTTAGGCACCGCCTATATCAACATTGGCGATAGCTTAGATGCCACATATAACATTGCCTATGCTCACTTCCTCACTTAGGCGATAGGTTAGGCGCCTCCTATGTCAACATAGTCGATGACTTAGGCGCCGTCTATATCAACATAGGTGATAGGTTAGGCTCCGCTTATACTATTTACTACGCTCCCTGCCTCACTTAGGCGATAGGTTAGGCGCCGCTGATGTCAACATAGGTAATGGCTTAGGCGCCGCCTATATCAACATAGTAGATAGATTAGGCGCTCATTATACTATTGCCAATGCTCACTGCCTAACTTACGAGATAGGTTAGGCGCCGCATATGTCAACATAGGCGATGCCTTAGGTGCCGCCTATATCAACATAGGCGATAGTTTAGGCACCGCTTATACCATTGCATATGCTCACTTCTTTACTTAGGCTATAGGTTAGGCGTCTCCTATGTAAACATAGGCGATGGCATAGGCGCCGCCTATATCAATAGAGGCGATAGGTTAGGCGCCGCTTATATCAATATATGCGATAGGTTAGGCGCCTCTTATACCATTGCATATGCTCACTGACTAACTTTGGAGATAGGTTAGGCACCTCCTATGTCAACATAGGAGATCGCGTAGGTGTCCCCTATTTCATCATTGGCGATAGTTTAGGCGCCGCTTATACCATTGCCTATGCTCACTGCCTCACTTAGGAGATAGGTTAGGCTCCTCCTATGTTAAAATAGGCAAGGCCTTTGGGGCCGCCAATATTAACAGAGGCGATAGGTTAGGCGCGGCTTATAGCATTGCCTATGCTCACTGCTTCACTTGGGCGATAAGTTAGGCGACGCCTGTGTCAACATAGGCGATTGCTTAGGCTCGTCCTAAATAAACATAGGCGATAGGTTTGGTGCTGCTTATACCATTGCCTATGCTAACTGCCTCACTTTGGCGATAGGTTAGGCGCCGCCTATGTCAACATAGGCGATGGCTTAGGCGCCGCCTATATCAACATAGGCGATAGGTTAGGCGCAGCTTATACTATTTACTATGCTCACTGCCTAAGTTAGGCGAGAGGTTTGGCGCCACCGATGTCAACATAGGCGATGGCTTAGGCTCCGCCTATATCAACATAGGCGATAGGTTAGGCGCTGATTATACTATTGCCTATGCTCACTGCCTAACTAAGGAGATAGGTTAGGCGCCGCCTATGTCAACATAGGCGATGGCTTAGGTGCCGCCTATATCAACATAGGCGATAAATTAGGCACCGCTTATACAATTGCCTATGCTCACTCCCTTACTTAGGCGATAGGTTAGGCGCCTCCTATGTCAACAAAGGCGATGGCTTAGGCGCCGCCTATATCAACAGAGGCGATAGGTTAGGCGTCGCTTATATCAATATATGCGATAGGTTAGGCACCGCTTATACCATTGCCTATGCTCACTTCCTCACTGAGGCGATAGGTTAGGCGCCGCCTATATCAACATAGGCGATAGGTTAGGAATCGGTTATACCATTGCTTTTGCTTACTGCCTTACTTAGGCGATAGGCTAGGCAACGCCTATATCCACATAGGCGATGGCTTAGGCACCGCCTATATCAACATAATCGATAGGTTAGGCGCCGCTTATACCATTGCCTATGCTCACTGCCTCACTTAGGCGATAGGTTAGGCGCCGCCTATGTCGACATAGGCAATGGATTAGAACCCGCCTATACCAACATAGGCGATAGGTTAGGCGCCGCTTATACCATTGCCAATGCTCACTGCCTCACTTTGGCGATAAGTTAGGCACCGCCTATTTCAACATGGGCGATGGCTTATGAGTCACCTAGATCAACATAGGCAATAGGTTAGGCGCCGCTTATACCATTGCCTATGCTCCTTGCCTCACTTAGGCGATACGTTAGGCGCCGCCTATGTCAACATAGGCGATGGCTTAGGCGCCGCCTATATCAACATAGGTGATCGGTTAGGCGCCGCTTAACCCATTTCCTATGCTCACTGCCTCACTTAGGCGATAGGTTAGGCATCGCCAATGATAACATAGTGAATGGCTTAGGCGCCGTGTATATCAACATAGGCGATGGCTTAGGAGCCGCCTATATAAACATAGGAAATAGCATAGGTGTCGCTTATACCATTTCCTGTGCTCACTTTCTCACTTAGGGGATAGGTTAGGTGCCCCAATGTGAACATAGGTGATGGCTTTGAGGCCGCCTATATCAGCATAGGCGATAGGTTAGGCGCCGCTCATACCATTGCCTATGCTCACTGACTCACTTAGGCGATAGGTTAGGCACCACCTATTTCAACATAGGAGATCACTTAGGCGTTCCCTATATCATCATAGGCGATAGGTTAGGCATCAATTATTCCATTACCTGTACTTATTGCCTCACTTAAGCGATAGGTTAGGCGCCGCCTATGTCAGCATAGGCGATCGATTAGGCGCCACCTATATCAATATAAACGATAGGTTAGGTTCCGCTTATTCCATTGCCTATGCTCACTGCCTCACTTAGACAATAGGTTAGGCACCGCCTATGTCAACATAGGCGATGGCTTAGGCACCGCTTATATCAACATAGGCAATAGGTTAGGTACCGCCTATGTCAACATAGGCGATGGCTTAGGCACCGCTTATATCAACATAGGCGATAGCTTAGGTGCCATATATAACATTGCCTATGCTCACTTCCTCACTTAGGAGATAGGTTAGGCGCCGCCTATGTCAACATAGTCGATGACTTAGGCGCCGTCTATATCAACATAGGTGATAGGTTAGGCTCCGCTTATACTATTTACTATGCTCCCTACCTCACTTAGGCGATAGGTTAGGCGCCGCTGATGTCAACATAGGTGATGGATTAGGCGCCGCCTATATCAACATAGTAGATAGTTTAGGTGCTGATTATACTATTGCCAATGCTCACTTCCTAACTTAGTAGATAGGTTAGGCGCCGCCTATGTCAACATAGGCGATGCCTTAGGCGCCGCCTATATCAACATAGGCGATAGTTTAGGCACCGCTTATACCATTGCATATGCTCACTGCTTTACTTAGCCTATAGGTTAGGCGTCTCGTATGTAAACATAGGCGATGGCTTAGGCGCCGCCTATATCAATAGAGGCGATAGGTTAGGCGCCGCTTATATCAATATATGCGATAGGTTAGGCGCCGCTTATACCATTGCATATGCTCACTGACTAACTTAGGAGATAGGTTAGGCACCGCCTATGTCAACATAGGAGATGGCGAAGGTGTCGCCTATATCATCATTGGCGATAGTTTAGGCGCCGCTTATACCATTGCCTATGCTTACTGCCTCACTTAGGAGATAGGTTAGGTGCCTCCTATGTCAATATAGGCAAGGGCTTTGGCGCCGCCTATATCAACAGAGGCGATAGGTTAGGCGCGGCTTATAGCATTGCCTATGCTCACTGCTTCACTTGGGCGATAAGTTAGGCGACGCCTGTGTCAACATAGGCGATGGCTTAGGCTCCTTCTAAATAAACATAGGCGATAGGTTAGGTGCTGCTTATACCATTGCCTATGCTAACTGCCTCACTTTGGCGATAGGTTAGGCGCCGCCTATGTCAACATAGGCGATGGCTTAGGCGCCGCCTATATCAACATAGGCGATAGGTTAGGCACAGCTTATACTATTTACTATGCTCACTGACTAAGTTAGGCGATAGGTTAGGCGCCGCCGATGTTAACATAGGCGATGGCTTAGGCTCCGCCTATATCAACATAGGCGATAGGTTAGGCGCTGATTATACTATTGCCTATGCTCACTGCCTAACTAAGGAGATAGGATAGGCGCTGCCTATGTCAACATAGGCGATGGCTTAGGTGCCGCCTATATCAACATAGGCGATATATTAGGCACTGCTTATACAATTGCCTATGCTCACTCCCTTACTTAGGCGATAGGTTAGGCGTCTCCTATGTCAACAAAGGCGATGGCATAGGCGCCGCCTATATCAACAGAGGCGATAGGTTAGGCGTCGCTTATATCAATATATGCGATAGGTTAGGCAATGCTTATACCATTGCCTATGCTCACTTCCTCACTTAGGCGATAGGTTAGGCGCCGCCTATATCAACATAGGCGATAGGTTAGGAATCGGTTATACCATTGCTTTTGCTTACTGCCTTACTTAGCCGATAGGTTAGGCGACGCCTATATCCACATAGGCGATGGCTTAGGCACCGCCTATATCAACATAATCGATAGGTTAGGCGCCGCTTATACCATTGCCTATGATCACTGCCTCACTTAGGCGATAGGTTAGGCGTCGCCTATGTCGTCATAGGCAATGGATTAGGGACCACCTATACAAACATAGGCGATAGGTTAGGAGCCGCTTATACCATTGCCAATGCTCACTGCCTCACTTAGGCGATAAGTTAGGCACCGCCTATTTCAACATGGGCGATGGCTTATGAGCCACCTAGATCAACATAGGCAATAGGTTAGGCGCCGCTTATACCATTGCCTATGCTCCTTGCCTCACTTAGGCGATACATTAGGCGCCGCCTATGTAAACATAGGCGATGGCTTAGGCGCCGCCTATATCAACATAGGCGATAGGTTAGGCGCCGCTTATACCATTGCCTATGCTCACTGACTCACTTAGGCGATATGTTAGGCACCACCTATTTCAACATAGGATATCGGTTAGGTGTCGCTTATATCATCATATGCGATAGGTTAGGTTTCGCTTGTACCATTGCCTATTCTCACTGCCTTACTTAGGCGATAGGTTTGGCGCCGCCTATATCAACATAGGCAATAGGTTAGGCACCGCTTCTACCATTACCTGTACTCATTGCCTCACTTAGGCAATAGGTTAGGCGCCTCCTATGTCAGCATAGGTGATGGATTAGGCTACACCTATATCAATATAAACGATAGGTTAGGTGCCGCTTATACCATTGCCTATGCTCACTGCCTCACTTAGGCGATAGGTTAGGCACCGCCTATGTCAACATAGGCGATGGCTTAGGCACCGCCTATATCAACATAGGCGATGGCATAGGCGCCACATATATCAACATAGGCGATAGGTTAGGCGCCACATATACCATTGCCTATGCTCACTTCATCACTTAGGCGATAGGTTAGGCGCCACCTATGTCAGCATAGGTGATGGATTAGGCGCCACATATACCATTGCCTATGCTCACTGCCTTACTTAGGCGATAGGTTAGGCACCGGCTATGTCAACATAGGCGATGGCTTAGGCGCCACCTATATCAACATAGGCCATAGGTTAGGCGCCGCATATACCATTGCATATGCTCACTTACTCACTTAGGCAATAGGTTAGGCGCCGCCTATGTCAATATAGGCGACGGATTAGGCGCCGCCTATATCAACATAGGTGATCGGTTAGGCGCCGCTTAACCCATTGCCTATGCTCACTGCCTCAGTTAGGCGATAGGTTAGGTGTCGCCTATGATAACATAGGGAATGGATTAGGCGCCGCCTATATCAACATAGGCGATGGATTAGGCGCCGCCTATATCAACATAGGAAATAGCGTAGGTGCCGCTTATACCATTGCCTGTGCTCACTTTCTCACTTAAGGGATAGGTTAGGCGCCCCAATGTCAACATAGGCGATGGATTAGGGGCCGCCTATATCAACATAGGCAATAGGTTAGGCGCCGCTTATACCATTGCCTATGCTCACTGACTCACTTAGGCGATAGGTTAGGCACCACCTATTTCAACATAGGAGATCGCTTAGGCATCGCCTATATCATCATAGGCGATAGGTTAGGGTTCTCTTATACCATTGCCTATTCTCACTGCCTCACATAGGCGATAGGTTAGGCGCCGCCTATATCAACATAGGCGATAGGTTAGGCACCGCTTCTACCATTAACTGTACTCATTGCCTCACTTAGGTGATAGGTTAGGCGCCACCTATGTCAGCATAGGTGATGGATTAGGCGCCACCTATATCAATTTGAACGATAGGTTAGGTGCTGCATATACCATTGCCAATGCTCACTGCCTAACTTAGGAGATAGGTTAGGCGCCACCTATGTCAACATAGGCGATGCCTTAGGTGCCGCCTATATCAACATAGGCGATAGTTTAGGCACCGCTTATACCATTGCATATGCTCACTGCTTTACTTAGGCTATAGGTTAGGCGTCTCCTATGTAAACATAGGCGATGGCTTAGGCGCCGCCTATATCAATAGAGGCGATAGGTTAGGCGCCGCTTATATCAATATATGCGATATGTTAGGCGCCGCTTATACCATTGCATATGCTAACTGACTAACTTAGGAGATAGGTTAGGCACCGCCTATGTCAACATAGGAGATGGCGTAGGTGTCGCCTATATCATCATTGGCGATAGTTTAGGCGCCGCTTATACCATTGCCTATGCTCACTGCCTCACTTAGGAGATAGGTTAGGTGCCTCTTATGTCAATATAGGTAAGGGCTTTGGCGCCGCCTATATAAACAGAGGCGATAGGTTAGGCGCGGCTTATACCATTGCCTATGCTTACTGCTACACTTGGGCGATAAGTTAGGCGACGCCTGTGTCAACATAGGCGATGGCTTAGGCTCCTTCTAAATAAACATAGGCGATAGGTTAGGTGCTGCTTATACCATTGCCTATGCTAACTGCCTCACTTTGGCGATAGGTTAGGCGCCGCCTATGTCAACATAGGCGATGGCTTAGGCGCCGCCTATATCAACATAGGCGATAGGTTAGGCGCAACTTATACTATTTACTATGCTCACTGCCTAAGTTAGGCGATAGGTTAGGCGCCGCCGATGTCAACATAGGCGATGGCTTAGGCTCCGCCTATATCAACATAGGCGATAGGTTAGGCGCTGATTATACTATTGCCTATACTCACTGCCTAACTAAGGAGATAGGATAGGCGCCGCCTATGTCAACATAGGCGATGGCTTAGGTGCCGCCTATATCAACATAGGCGATATATTAGGCACCTCTTATACAATTGCCTATGCTCACTTCCTTACTTAGGCGATAGGTTAGGCGCCTCCTATGTCAACAAAGGCGATGGCATAGGCGCCGCCTATATCAACAGAGGCGATAGGTTAGGCGTCGCTTATATCAATATATCCGATAGGTTAGGCAACGCTTATACCATTGCCTATCCTCACTTCCTCACTTAGGCGATAGATTAGGCGCCACCTATATCAACATAGACGATAGGTTAGGAATCGGTTATACCATTGCTTTTGCTAACTGCCTTACTTAGCCGATAGGTTAGGAGACGCCTATATCCACATAGGCTATGAATTAGGCACCGCCTATATCAACATAATCGATAGGTTAGGCGCCGCTTATACCATTGCCTATGCTCACTGCCTCACTTAGGGGATAGGTTAGGCGCCGCCTATGTCATCATAGGCAATGGATTAGGGACCGCCTATACAAACATAGGCGATAGGTTAGGCGCCGCTTATACCATTGCCAATGCTCACTGCCTCACTTAGGCGATAAGTTAGGCACCGCGTATTTCAACATGGGCGATGGCTTATGAGCCACCTAGATCAACATAGGCAATAGGTTAGGCGCCGCTTATACCATTGCCTATGCTCCTTGCCTCACTTAGGCGATACATTAGGCGCCGCCTATGTCAACATAGGCGATGGCTTAGGCGCCGCCTATATCAACATAGGCGATAGGTTAGGCGCCGCTTATGCCATTGCCTATGCTCACTGACTCACTTAGGCGATATGTTAGGCACCACCTATTTCAACATAGGATATCGGTTAGGCGTCGCCTATATCATCATATGCGATAGGTTAGGCTACGCTTGTACCATTGCCTATTCTCACTGCCTCACTTAGGCGATAGGTTTGGCGCCACCTATATCAACATAGGCAATAGGTTAAGCACCGCTTCTACCATTACCTGTACTCATTGCCTCATTTAGGCAATAGGTTAGGCGCCTCCTATGTCAGCATAGGTGATGGATTAGGCGCCACCTATATCAATATAAACGATAGGTTAGGTTCCGCTTATACCATTTCCTATGCTCACTGCCTCACTTAGGAGATAGGTTAGGCCCGCCTATGTCAACATAGGCGATGGATTAGGCACCGCCTATATCAACATAGGCGATGGCATAGGCACCACAAATATCAACATAGGCGATAGGTTAGGCGCCACATATACCATTGCCTATGCTCACTTCCTCACTTAGGCGATAGGTTACGCGTTGCCTATGTCAACATAGTCGACGACTTAGGCGCCGCCTATATCAACATAGGTGATAGGTTAGGCGCCGCTTATCCCATTTCCTATGCTTACTTCCTCACTTAGGCGATAGGTTAGGTGCCGCCTATGTTAACATAGGGAATGGCTTAGGCGCCGCCTATATCAACATATGCGATAGGTTAGGCGCCACTTATACCATTGCCTATGCTCACTCCCTCACTTAGGCGATAGGTTAGGCGCCACCTATATCAACATAGGCGATGGTTTAGGTGCCGCCTATATCAACATAGGCAATAGTGTAGGTGCCGCTTATACCATTGCCTGTGCTCACTTCCTCACTTAGATGATAGGTTAGGCGCACTCTATGTCATACTAGGCGATGTCTTTGGGGCCGCCTATATCAACATAGGGGATAGGTTAGGCGCCGCTTATACAATTGCCTATGCTTACTACCTCAATCAGGCCATAGGTTAGGCACCGCTAATATCAACATAGGCGATGGCTTAGGTGCCGCCTATATCAACATAGGCAATAGGTTAGGCGCCGCTCGTATCATTGCCTATACTTACTGCCTCACTTCGGTGATAGGTTCGGCCCCGCCCATGTCAACATAGGTGATCGTTTAGGCACCGCCTATATCAACATAGGCGATACGTTAGGCATCGCTTATACCATTTCCTATGCTCACTGCCTCACTTAGGCGATAGGTTAGGCGCCGCCTATGTCAACATACTCGATGGCTTAGGCGCCGCCTATCTCAACATAGGCGATGGCGTAGGTTCCGCCTATATCAACATTGGCGATAGTTTATGCACCGCTTATACCATTGCCTATGCTCACTGCCAAACTTAGGAGATAGGTTAGGCGCCTCCTATGTCAACATAGGTGATGGCTTATGCCCGACTATATCAACAGAGGCGTTAGATTAGGCGCCGCTTATAGCATTGCCTATGCTCACTGCTCACTTGGGCGATAAGTTAGGCGTCGCCTGTGTCAACATAGGCGATGGCTTAGGCGCCTCCTAACTCAACATAGGCAATAGGTTAGGTTCCGCTTATACCATTGCCTATGCTCACTGCCTTACTTTGGCGATAGGTTAGGCGCCGCCTATGTCCACATAGGCGATGGCTTAGGCGCCGCCTATATCAACATAGGCGATTGGTTAGGCGCTGCTTATACTATTTCCTATGCTCACTGCCTCACTTAGGCGATAGGTTAGGCGCCGCCGATGTCAACATAGGCGATGGCTTAGGCGCTGCCTATATCAAAATAGGCGATAGGTTAGGCGTTGATTATACTATTGCCTATGCTCACTGCCTAACTTAGAAGATAGGTTAGGCGCCGCCTATGTCAACATAGGTGATGGATTAGGTGCTGCCTATATCAACATAGGAAATAGTTTAGGGACCGCTTAAACCATTGCCTATGCTCACTGCCTTACTTAGGCGATAGGTTATGTTCCTCCTATGTCAACATAGACGATGGCTTAGGCGCTGCCTATATCAACAGATGCGATAGGTTAGGCGCCACATATATCAATATTAGCGATAGGTTAGGCGCTGGTTATACCATTGCTTATGCTCACTGCCTCACTTAGGCGATAGGTTAGGCGCCGCCTATATCAACATAGGCGATAGGTTAGGAACCGCTCATACCATTGCTTTTTCTCTATGCCTTACTTAGGCGATATGTTAGGCGCCGTCTATGTCAACATAGGCAATGGATTAGGCACTGCCTATACCAACATCGGCGATAGGTTAGGCGCTGGTTATACCATTTCCAATGCTCACAGCCTCACCTAGGCGATAAGTTAGGCGTCGCCTATTTCAACATGTGTGATGGCTTATGAGCCACCTAGATCAACATAGGCGATAGGTTAGGCTCCTCGTATACCATTGCCTATGCTCCTTACATCCTTAGGAAATAGGTTAGGTGCCGCCTATGTCAACATAGGCGATGGCTTAGGCGATAGGTTAGGCGCCGCTTTTACCATTGCCTATGCTCACTGACTCACTTAGGAGATATGTTATGGACCGCCTATTTCGACATAGGATATCGCTTAGGCGCCACCTATATCATCATAGGTTATAGGTTAGTCTTCGCTTATACCATTGCCTATTCTGACTGCCTCACTTTGGCGATAGGTTAGGCGCCGCCTATATCAACATAGGCGATAGGTTAGGCACCACTTCTACCATTACCTGTACTCATTGCCTCACTTTGGTGATAGGTTAGGCGCCACCTATGTCAGCATAGGTGATGGATTAGGCGCCACATATACCATTGCCTATGCTCACTGCCTTACTTAGGCGATAGGTTAGGCACCGGCTATGTCGACATAGGCGATGGCTTATGCGCCACCTATATCAACATAGGCGATAGGTTAGGCGCCGCATATACCATTGCATATGCTGACTTACTCACTTAGGCGATAGGTTAGGCGCCGCCTATGTCAACATAGGCGATGGATTAGGCGCCGCCTATATCAACATAGGTGATCGGTTAGGCGTCGCTAACCCATTGCCTATGCTCACTGCCTCAGTTAGGCGATAGGTTAGGTGTCGCCTATGATAACATAGGGAATGGGTTAGGCGCCGCCTATATCAACATAGGCGATGGATTAGGCGCCGCCTATATCAACATAGGAAATAGCGTAAGGGCCGCTTATACCATTGCCTGTGCTCACTTTCTCACTTAAGGGATAGGTTAGGCGCCCCAATGTCAACATAGGCGATGGATTAGGGGCCGCCTATATCAACATAGGCGATAGGTTAGGCGCCGCTTATACCATTGCCTATGCTCACTGCCTCACTTAGGTAATAGGTTCGGCGCCGCCTATGTCTATATAGGCGATGGCTTAGGCGCTGCCTATATCAATACAGGAAATAGCGTAGGTGCCGCTTATACAATTGCCTGTGCTCACTTCCACACTTAGACGATAGGTTAGGCGCCCCCTATGTCAACTTAGGCGATGGCTTAGGGGCCTCCTATATCAACATAGGCGATAGGTTAGGCGCCGCTTATACCATTGCCTATGCTTACTGCCTCACTCAGGCTATAGGTTAGGCGCCGCCAATTTCAATATAGGCGATGGCTTAGGCGCCGCCTATATCAACATAGGCGATAGGTTAGGCGCCGCTTATATCATTTCCTATACTTATTGCCTCACTTCGGTGATAGGTTAGGCCCCGCCTATGTCAACATAGGTGATCGTTTAGGCGCCGCCTATATCAAAATGGGCGATAGGTTAGGTACCGCTTATACCATTTCCTATGCTCACTGCTTCACTTAGGCGATAGGTTAGGCGCCGCCTATGTTAACATAGGGAATGGCTTAGGCGCCGCCTATATCAACATAGGTGATATGTTAGGCACCGCTTATACCATTGCCTATGCTCACTGCCTCACTTAGGTGATAGGTTCGGCGCCGCCTATGTCAACATAGGCGATGGCTTAGGCGCTGCCTATATCAATATAGGAAATAGCGTAGGTGCCGCTTATACCATTGCCTGTGCTCACTTCCACACTTAGACGATAGGTTAGGCGCCCCCTATGTCAACTTAGGCGATGGCTTAGGGGCCTCCTATATCAACATAGGCGATAGGTTAGGCGCCGCTTATACCATTGCCTATGCTTACTGCCTCACTCAGGCTATAGGTTAGGCGCCGCCAATTTCAATATAGGCGATGGCTTAGGCGCCGCCTATATCAACATAGGCGATAGGTTAGGCGCCGCTTATATCATTTCCTATACTTATTGCCTCACTTCGGTGATAGTTTAGGCCCCACCTATGTCAACATAGGTGATCGTTTAGGCGCCGCCTATATCAAAATGGGCGATAGGTTAGGTACCGCTTATACCATTTCCTATGCTCACTGCTTCACTTAGGCGATAGGTTAGGCGCCGCCTATGTAAATATACTCGATGGCTTAGGCGCCACCTATATCAACATAGGTGATATGTTAGGCACCGCTTATACCATTGCCTATGCTCACTGCCTCACTTAGGAGATAGGTTAGGTGCCTTCTATGTCAACATATGTTATGGCTTAGGCGCCGCCTATATCAACAGAGGCGATAGGTTAGGCGCCGCTTATAGCATTGCCTATGCTCACTGCCTCACTTGGGCAATAAGTTAGGCGCCGCCTGTATCAACATAGGCGATGTCTTAGGCTCCTCCTAAATCAACATAGGCGATAGGTTAGGTGCCGCTTATACCATTTCCTATGCTCACTGCCTCACTTTGGGTATAGGTTAGGTGCCGCCTATGTCAACATAGGCGATGGCTTAGACGCCGCCTATATCAACATAGGCGATTGGTTAGGCGATGCTTATACTATTTCCTATACTCACTGCCCCACTTAGGAGATAGGTTAGGCGCCGCCGATGTAAACATTGGCGATGGCTTAGGCGCCGCCTATATCAATATATGCGATAGGTTAGGCGCTGATTATACTATTGCCTATGCTCACTGCCTAACTTAGGAGATAGGTTAGGCGCCGCCTATGTCAACATAGGCGATGGATTAGGTGCTGCCTATATCAACATAGTCGATAGTTAGGCACCGCATATACCGTTGCCTATGCTCAGTGTCTTACTTAGGCGATAGGTTAGGCGCCTCCAATGTCAACATAGGCGATGGCTTAGGCGCTGCCTATACCAACAGAGGCGATAGGTTAGGCGCCACTTATATCAATATGTGCGATTGGTTAGGCACGGCTTATACCATTGCCTATGCTCACTGCCTCACTTAGGCGATAGGTTAGGCGCCGCCTATATCAGCATAGGCGATAGTTTAGGAACCGCATATACCATTGCTCTTTCTCACTGCCTTACTTAGGAGATATGTTAGGCACCGCCTATATCAACATAGGTGATGGCTTAAGCGCCACCTGTATCAACATAGGCGATAGGTTAGGCACCGCTTATACCATTGCCTATGCTCAATGCCTCACTTAGGCGATAGGTTAGGCACCGCCTATGTCAATAGAGGCAATGGATTAGGCACCGCCTATACAAACATAGGCAATAGGTTAGGCTCTGCTTATACCATTGCCAATGCTCACTGCCTCACATAGGCAATAAGTTAGGCGCCGCCTATTTTAACATGGCGATGGCTTATGAGCAACCTAGATCAACATAGGCGATAGGTTAGGCGCTGTTTATACCATTGCCTATGCTCCTTGCCTCACTTAGGCGATAGGCTAGGCGCCGCCTATGTCATCATAGGCGATCGCTTAGGCGCCCCCTATATCAACGTAGGTGATAGGTTAGGCGCCGCCTATATCAACGTAGGCGATAGGTTAGGCGCCTCATATACCATTGCCTATGCTCACTGACTCACTTAGGCGATAGGTTAGGCACCGCCTATTTCAACATAGGATATCGCTTACGCGCCGCCTATATCATCATAGGTGATAGGTTAGGTTTCGCTTATACCATTGCCTATTCCACTGTCTTACTTAGTTGATTGGTTAGGCGCCGCCTATATCAACATAGGCGATAGGTTATGCACCGCTTCTACCATTACCTGTACTAATTGCCTCACTTAGGTGATAGGTTAGGTGCCACCTATCTCAGCATAGGCGATGAATTAGGCGCCACGTATATCAATATAAACGATAGGTTAAGTCTTACTTATACCATTTCCTATGCTCACTGCCTTACTTAGGCGATAGGTTAGGCACCGCCTATGTCAATATAGGAGATGGCTTAGGCGCCACCTATACTCACATAGGCGATAGGTTAGGCGCCGCATATACCTTTGCATATGCTCATTTCCTCACTTAGGCGATAGGTTAGACGCCGCCTATGTCAACTTAGGCGATGGCTTAGGCGCCGCCTATATCAACATAGGTGATAGGTTAGGCGCCGCTTCACCCATTGCCTATGCTCATTCCCTCACATAGGGTATAGGTTAGGCGTCGCCTATGAAAACATAGGGAATGGCTTAGGCGCCCCCTATATCAACATACGCGATGTCTTAGGCGCCGCCTATATCAACATAGGAAATAATATAGGTGTCGGTTATAGCATTGCCTGTGCTCACTTCCTCACTTAGGGGATAGGTTAGGTGCCCCCTATGTCAACATAGGCGATGGCTTAGGGGCTGCCTATATCAACATAGGAGATAGATTAGGCGCCGCTTATACCATTGCCTATGCTTACTGCCTCACTCAGTCGATAGGTTAGGCGCCGCCTATGTCAACATTGGCGATGGCTTACGCGCCGCCTATGTCAATATAGGCGATAGGTTTGGCGCCTCTTATAACATTGCCTATACTTACAGTCTCACTTCGATGATAGGTTAGGCGCCGCCTATGTCAACATAGGTGATCGTTTAGGTGCCGCCTATATAAAGATAGGCGATAGGTTAGGCACCGCTTATAGCATTTCCTATGCTCACTGCCTCACTTAGGCGATAGGTTAGGCGCCACCTATGTCAACATATACGATGTCTTAGGCACCGCCTATATCAACATAGGTGATAGGTTAGGCGCTGCATATACCATTGCCTATGCTCACTGCCTAACTTAGGAGATAGGTTAGGCGCCGCCTATGTCAACATAGGCGATGGCGTAGGTGCCGCCGATATCAACATTGGCGATAGTTTAGGCGCCGCTTATACCATTAGCTATGCTCACTGTCTCACATAGGCGATAGGTTAGGCGCCTCCTATGTCATTATAGGCGATGGGTCAGGAGCCGCATATATCAACATAGGCGATAGGTTAGGCGCCGATTATACCATTGCCTATGCTCGCTGACTCACTTAGGCGATAGGTTAGGCGTCGCCTATGTCAACATAGGCGATAGGTTAGGCGCCGCTTATACCATTCCCTATGCTCATTACCTAACTTAGGCGATGGCTTGGGCGCCACCTATATCAACATAGGCGATAGGTTAGGTGTCGCCTAAGTAAACATTAGGCGCCGCCTATATCAACATAGGTGATAGGTTAGGCGCCGCTTATACCATTTCCTATGCTCACTGCCTTACTTAGGGGATAGGTTAGGCTCCGCCTATATTACATAGGCGATGGTTTAGGCGCAACCAATATAAACATAGGCGATAGGTTTGGCGCCGCTTATACCATTGCCTATGCTCACTGCCTCACTTAGGCGATAGGTTAGGCGCCGACTATGTCAACATAGGCGATGGCTAAGGTGCCACCTATATCAACATATGCGGTAGGTTAGGCGCCGCTTATATCTTTACCTTGTCTCACTGCCTCACTTAGGCGATAGGTTAGGTGCCACCTATGTCAACAAAGGCGATGGGTCAGGCGCATCCTATATCAACATAGGCGATAGGTTAAGCGCCGATTATACTATTTCATATGCTCACTGCCTCACTTAGGTGATAGGTTAGGTGACACCTATATCAACATAGGCAATGGCTTAGGCGCCACCTATATCAACATAAGCGATAGGTTAGGAGCCTCTTGTACCATTGCCTATGCTCAATGTCTCACGTAGGTGATAGGTTAGGCGTCGCCTATGTCAACATAGGCGATGGCTTAGGCGCCTCGTATATCAACATAGGCGATAGGTTAGGCGTCGCTTATACAATTCCCTAAGCAGACTACCTTACTTTGGCGATAGGTTAGGCGCCGCTTATACAATTCCCTATGCTGACTACCTCACTTTGGCGATAGGTTAGGCGCCGCTTATGTCAACATAGGCGATGGCATAGGCGCCGCCTATATAACCATAGGCGATAGGTTAGGCACCACATATACCATTGCCTATGCTCACTGTCTCACTTAGGCGTTAGGTTAAGCGCCGCCTATATTACATAGGCAATGGCTTAGGCGCCACCAATATAAACATAGGCAATAGGTTTGGCGCCGTTTATACCATTGCCTAAGCTCACGGCCTCATTTAGACGATAGGTTAGGTGTCGCCTATGTCAACATTGGCGATCGCTTAGGCGCAGCCTATATCAACATAGGCGATAGGTTAGGTCCGCTTATACCATTGCCTATGCTCTCTGCCTTACTTAGACGATGGCTTAGGTGTCGCCTATATCAACATAGGCGATAGGTTAGGCGCCGCTTATACCATTGCCTATGCTTACTGCCTCACTTAGGCGATAGGTTCGGCGCCGCCTATGTTACATAGTCGATGGCTTAGGCGCCACCTATATAAACATAAGCAATAGGTTTGGCGCCGCTTATACCATTGCCTATGCTCACTGCCTCACTTAGGCGATAGGTTAGGCGTTGTCTATGTCAACATAGGCGATACCTTAGGCGCCACCTATATCAACATAAGCGATAGGTTAGGCACCGCTTATACCATTGCCTATGCTCACTGCCTCACTTAGGCGATAGGTTAGGCGCCACCTATATAAACAGAAGCGATAGGTTTGGCGCCGCTTATACCATTGCCTATGATCACTGCCTCACTTAGATGATAGGTTAGGAGCCGCCAATGTCATCAAAGTCTATGGATAAGGCGCCGCCTATATCAACATAAGCGATAGGTGAGGTGCCACTTATACCATTGCCTATGCTCATTGCCTTATTTAGGCGATAGGTTATGTGCCGCCTATGTCAACATAGGCGATGGCTTAGGCCCCACCTATATCAATATAGGTGATAGGTTTGGCGCTGCTTATAGCATTGTCTATGCTCACTGCCTCACTTAGGTGATAGGTTAGGCGCCTCCTATGTCAACAGAGGCGATCGCTTAGGCGTCGCCTTTATCAACATAGGCGATAGGCTACGTGTCGCTTATACCATTGCCTATGCTCACTCCCTTACTTAGGCGATAGGTTAGGCGTTGCCTATGTAAATATAGGAGATGGCTTAGGTTCCACCTATATAAACATAGGCAATAAGTTAGGCACCACCTATACCATTTCCTATGCTCACTTCCTTACATAGGCGATAGGTTAGGGACCATCTATGTCAACATAGGCGATGTCTTAGGTGCCGCCTTTATCAAAATAGGCGATAGGTTAGGCTCCGCTTATACCATTGCCTATGCTCACTGCCTCACTTAGGCGATAGGTTAGGTGCCGCCTATGTCAACATAGGCGATGGCTTGGGCCCCACCTATATCAACATAGGCGATACGTATAGCGCCGCTTAGGTGATAGGTTAGGCGCCGCCTATGTCAACATTGGCGAACTCTTAGGCGCCGCCTTTATCAACATAGGTGATAGGCTATGTGCCGCTTATACCATTGCCTATTCTCTCTCCCTCACTTAGGCAATAGGTTAGGCGTCGCCTATGTCAATATAGGCGATGGCTTAGGTGCCGCCTATATCAACATAGGCAATAAGTTAGGCACCGCTTATACCATTGTCTATGCTCACTGTCTTACTTAGGCGATAGGTTAGGCGCTGTCTATGTCAACATAGGCGATGTCTAAGGTGCCGCCTTTATCAAAATAGTCGATAGGTTAGGCTCCGCTTATACCATTGCCTATGCTCACTACCTCACTTAGGCGATAGGTTAGGCGCCGCCTATGACAACATAGGCGATGGGTCAGGAGCCGCCTTTATCAACATAGGCGATAGGTTAGGCTCCGATTATAATATTTCATATGCTCACTTCCTCACTTAGACGATAGGTTAGGTGCCGCCTATGTCAGCATAGGCGATGGCTTAGTCCCCACCTATATCAATATAGAAGATAGGTTTGGCGCTGCTTATAGCATTGTCTATGCTCAATGCCTCACTTAGGTGATAGGTTAGGCGCCGCCTATGTCATCATAGGCGATCGCTTAGGAGCCGATATACCATTGCCTATGGTCACTGCCTAACTTAGGTGATGGCTTAGGTGCCGCCAATATCAACATAGGCGATAGGTTAGGCGCCGTTTATACCATTGCCTAGGCTTAGTGCCTCACTTAGGCGATTGGTTAGGCACTGCCTATGTCAACATAGGCGATGGCTTAGGCGCCGCCAATATCAACATAGGCGATAGGTTAGGCGCCGCTTATGCTATTGCCTATGCTCACTGCCTCCCTTAGGCGATAGGTTAGGCGCCGCTTATACCATTGTCTATGCTCACTGCCTCACTTAGGTTATAGGTTAAGCGCCGCATATGTCAAAATATGTGATTGCTTAGGCGCCGCCTATATCAACAGAGGCAATAGGTTAGGCACAGATATACCATTGCCTACGCTCACTGCCTAACTAAGGCAATGGCTTAGGCGTCACCAATATAAACATAGGCGATTCGTTAGGCGCCGCTTATTCCATTCCCTATGCTCACTACCTCACTTAGGCGATATGTTAGGCGCCGCCTATGTCAACATAGGTAATGGATTAGGCGCCGCCTATATCAACATAGGCGATAGGTTAGACGCCGCTTATACTATTGCCTATGCTCACTGCCTCACTTAGGTGATAGGTTAAGCGCCGCATATGTCAACATAGGCGATTGCTTAGGCGCCGCCTATATCAACATAGTCAAAAGGTTAAGCACCGATATACCATTATCTATGCTCACTGCCGCACTTAGGCGATGGCTTAGGTGCCGCCTATATAAACATAGGCGATAGGTTAGGCGCCGCTTATACCATTGCCTATGCTCACTGCATCACTTAGGCGATAGGTTAGGCGCCGCCTATGTTACAATGTCGGTGGCTTAGGCGCCACCTATATAAACATAGGCGATAGGTTTTGCGCCGCTTATACCATTGCCTATGCTCACTGCCTCACTTAGGCGATAGGTGAGGCGCGACCTATGTCAAAATAGGCAATGGCTTAGGCGCCACCAATATCAACATAGGAGATAGGTTAGGTGCCTCTTATATCATTGCCTATGCTCACTACCTCACTTAGGCGATAGGTTAGGCGCCGCCTATGTCAACATAGTCGATGTCTTAGGCGCCGACTATATCAATATAGGCGATAGGTTAGGTGCCGCTTATACCATTGCCTATGATCACTGCTTCACTTAGGCGATAGGTAAGGCCCTGCATATGTCAACATAGGCGATGGCATAGGTGCTACCTATATCAACATAGGCGATAGTTTAGGCGCCGCTTATAACATTACCTTTACTCACTGCCTTACTTAGGCCATAGGTTAGGCGCCGTATATGTCAACATAGACAATCGCTTAGGCGCCGCCTATATCAACAGAGGCAATAGGTTAGGCGCCGAAATACCATTGCCTATGCTCACTGCCTAACTTAGGCGATGGCTTAGGCGCCGCCTATATCAACATAGGCTATTGATTAGGCACCACTTATACCATTCCCTATGCTCATATGCTAGGCGCCGCCTATGTCAACATAGGCGATGGCTTAGGCGCCGCCTATATCAACATAGGCGATAGGTTAGGCGCCGCTTATACTATTGCCTATGCTCACTCCCTCACTTAGGTGATAGGTTTAGTGCCGCATATGTCAACATAGGCAATTGCTTAGGCGCCGCCTATATCAACATAGGCAAAAGGTTAGGCACCGATATACCATTGCCTATGCTCACTGCCTCACTTAGGCGATGGCTTAGGTGCGGCCTATATAAACATAGGTGATAGGTTAGGCGCCGCTTATACCATTTCCTATGCTCACTGCATCACTTAGGCGATAGGTTAGGCGCCGCCTATGTTACAAAGGCGATGGCTTAGGCGCCACCTATATAAACATAGGCGATAGGTTTTGCGCCCCTTATACCATTGCCTATGCTCACTGCCTCACTTAGGCAATAGGTTAGGCGCGACCTATGTCAAAATAGGCAATGGGTTAGGCGCCAGCTATATCAACATAGGAGATAGGTTAGGCGCCTCTTATACCATTGCCTATGCTCACTACCTCACTTAGGTGATAGGTTAGGCGCCGCCTATGTCAATATAGTCGATGGCTTAGGCGCCACCTATATCAACATAGGCGATAGGTTAGGCGACGCTTAAACCATTGCCTATGCTCACTGCCTCAGTTAGGCGATAGGTAAGGCCCCGCCTATGTCAACATAGGCGATGGCTTAGGTGCTACCTATATCAACATAGGCGATAGGTTAGGCGCCGCTTATAACATTACCTTTACTCACTGCCTTACTTAGGCGATAGGTTAGGCTCCACCTATGTCAACAAAGGCGATGGGTCCGGCGCCGCCTATATCAACATATGTGATAAGTTAGGCGCCAATTATACTATTTCATATGGTCACTGCCTCACTTAGGCGATAGGTTAGGTGACACCTATGTCAACATAGGTGATGGCTTAGGCGCCTGTTATGTCAACATAACCGATAGTTTAAGAGCCGCTTATACCATTGCCTATGCTATGATTCCTCACTTAGGCGATAGGTTAGCCATCGCCTATGTCAACATAGGCGATGGATTAGGCACCGCCTATAACAACATACATGATAGGTTAGGCGACGATTATACAATTCCCTATGCTCACTACCTCACTTAGGCGATAGGTTAGGCGCCGCCTATGACAACATAGTCGATGGCTTAGGCACCGCCTAAATCAACATAGGCGATAGGTTAGGCGCTGCTTATACCATTGCCTATGCTTACTTCCTCACTTAGGCGATAGGTTAGGCGCCACCTATATAAACATAGGCGATAGGTTTTGCGCCGCTTATACCATTGGCTATGCTGACGGCCTTACTTAGTATATATGTTTGGCAATGCTTATACCATTGCCTATGCTCACTGCCTTACTTAGGCGATGGCTTAGGTTCCGTCTACAACAACATAGGCGATAGGGTAGGCGCCGCTTATACCATTGTCTATGATCACTGCCTCACTTAGGTGATAGGTTAAGCGCCGCATATGTCAACATAGGTGATCGCTTAGGCCCAGCCTATATCAACATAGGCAATAGGTTAGGCGCCGCTTATACCATTGCCTATGCTCACTACCTCACTTAGGCGATAGGTAAGGCCCTGCCTATGTCAACATAGGCGATGGCTTAGGTGCTACCTATATCAACATAGGCGATAGGTTAGGCGCCTTTAACATTACCTTTACTCACTGCCTTACTTAGGCGATAGGTTAGGCGCCACAATGTCAACATTGGCGATCGCTTAGGCGCCGCCTATATCAACAGAGGCAATAGGTTAGGCGCCGATATACCATTGCCTATGCTCACTGCCTTACTTAGGCGATGGCTTAGGCGCCGCCTATATCAACATAGGTGATTGATTAGGCGCCACTTATACCATTCCCTATGCTCACTACCTCACTTAGGCGATATGTTAGGCTCCGCCTTTGTCAACATAGGCGATGGCTTAGGCACCGCCTATATCAACATAGGCGATAGGTTAGGCGCCGCTTATACTATTTCCTATGCTCACTGCCTCACTTAGGTGATAGGTTAAGCACTGCATATGTCAACATAGGCGATTGCTTAGGTGCCGCCTATATCAACATAGGCAAAAGGTTAGGCACCGATATACCATTGCCTATGCTCACTGCCTCACTTAGCCGATGGCTTAGGCGCTGCCTATATAAACATAGGCGATAGGTTAGGCGCCGCTTATACCATTTCCTATGCTCACTGCATCACTTAGGCGATAGGTTAGGCACCGCCTATGTTACAAAGGCGATGGCTTAGGCGCCACCTATATAAACATAGGCGATAGGTTTTGCGCCGCTTATACCATTGCCTATGCTCACTGTCTCACTTAGGCGATAGGTTAGGCGAGGCCTATGTCAAAATAGGTGATGGCTTAGGCGCCACCTATATCAACATAGGGGATAGTTTAGGGGCCTCTTATACCATTGCCTATGCCCACTACCTCACTTAGGCGATAGATTAGGTGCCGCTTATGTCAACATAGTGGATGGCTTAGGCGCCGCCTATATCGACATAGGCGATAGGTTATGCACCGCTTCTACCATTACCTGTACTAATTGCCTCACTTAGGTGATAGGTTAGGTGCCACCTATGGAAGCATAGGCGATGGATTAGGCGCCACGTATATCAATATAAACGGTAGGTTAGATCTTGCTTATACCATTTCCTATGCTTACTGCCTTACTTAGGCGATAGGTTAGGCACCGCCTATGTCAATATAGGAGATGGCTTAGGCTCCACCTATACTCACATAGGCGATAGGTTAGGCGCCGCATATACCATTGCATATGCTCACTTCCTCACATAGGCGATAGGTTAGACGCCGCCTATGTCAACATAGGCGATGGCTTAGGCGCCGCCTATATCAACATAGGTGATATGTTAGGCGCCGCATATACCATTGCATATGCTCACTTCCTCACATAGGCGATAGGTTAGACGCCGCCTATGTCAACATAGGCGATGGCTTAGGCGCCGCCTATATCAACATAGGTGATAGGTTAGGCGCCGCTTAACCCATTGCCTATGCTCATTGCCTCACTTAGGGGATAGGTTAGGCGTCACCTATGATAACATAGGGAATGTCTTAGGCGCCGCCTATATCAACATAGGAAATAGTGTTGGTGCCGGTTATAGCATTGCCTGTGCTCACTTCCTCACTTAGGGGATATGTTAGGCTCCCCCTATGTCAACATAGGCGATGGCTTAGGGGCTGCCTATATCAACATAGGCGATAGGTTAGGCGCCACTTATACCATTGACTATGCTTACTGCCTCACTCAGTCGATAGGTTAGGCGCCGCCTATGTCAACATAGGCGATGGCTTACGCGCCGCCTATGTCAATATAGGCGATAGGTTTGGCGCCGCTTATAACATTGCCTATACTTACAGTCTCTCTTCGATGATAGGTTAGGCGCCGCCTATGTAAACATAGGTGATCGTTTAGGCGCCGCCTATATAAACATAGGCGATAGGTTAGGCACCGCTTATACCATTTCCTATGCTCACTGCCTCACTTAGGCGATAGGTTAGGCGCCACCTATGTCAACATATGCGAGGTCCTAGGCGACGCCTATATCAACATAGGTGATAGGTTAGGCGCTGCATATACCATTGCCTATGCTCACTGCCTAACTTATGAGATAGGTTAGGCGCCGCCTATGTCAACATAGGCGATGGCGTAGGTGCCGCCTTTATCAACATTGGCGATAGTTTAGGCGCCGCTTATACCATTGCCTTTGCTCACTGTCTCACTTAGGCGATAGGTTAGGCGCCTCCTATATCATTATAAGCGATGGGTCAGGAATCGGTTATACCATTGCTTTTGCTTACTGCCTTACTTAGCCGATAGGTTAGGAGACGCCTATATCCACATAGGCGATGGCTTAGGAACCGCCTATATCAACATAATCGATAGGTTAGGCGCCGCTTATACCATTGCCTATGCTCACTGCCTCACTTAGGCGATAGGTTTGGCGCCGCCTATGTCGTCATAGGCAATGGATTAGGGACCGCCTATACAAACATAGGCGATAGGTTAGGCGCCGCTTATACCATTGCCAATGCTCACTGCCTCACTTAGACGATAAGTTAGGCACCGCGTATTTCAACATGGGCGATGGCTTATGAGCCACCTAGATCAACATAGGCAATAGGTTAGGCGCCGCTTATACCATTGCCTATGCTCCTTGCCTCACTTAGGCGATACGTTAGGCGCCGCCTATGTCAACATAGGCGATGGCTTAGGCGCCGCCTATATCAACATAGGCGATAGGTTAGGCGCCGCTTATACCATTGCCTATGCTCACTGACTCACTTAGGCGATATGTTAGGCACCACCTATTTCAACATAGGATATCGGTTAGGCGTCGCCTATATCATCATATGCGATAGGTTAGGCTTCGCTTGTACCATTGCCTATTCTCACTGCCTCACGTAGGCGATAGGTTTGGCGCCGCCTATATCAACATAGGCAATAGGTTAAGCACCGCTTCTACCATTACCTGTACTCATTGGCTCATTTAGGAAATAGGTTAGGCGCCTCCTATGTCAGCATAGGTGATGGATTAGGCGCCACCTATATCAATATAAACGATAGGTTAGGTGCCGCTTATACCATTGCCTATGCTCACTGCCTCACTTAGGAGATAGGTTAGGCACCGCCTATGTCAACATAGGCGATGGCTTAGGCACCGCCTATATCAACATAGGCGATGGCATAGGCGCCACATATATCATTATAGGCGATAGGTTAGGCGCCACATATACCATTGCCTATGCTCACTTCCTCACTTAGGCGATAGGTTACGCGTTGCCTATGTCAACATAGTCGATGACTTAGGCGCCGCCTATATCAACATAGGTGATAGGTTAGGCGCCGCTTATCCCATTGCCTATGCTTACTTCCTCACTTAGGCGATAGGTTAGGTGCCGCCTATGTTAACATAGGGAATGGCTTAGGCGCCGCCTATATCAACATATGCGATAGGTTAGGCGCCACTTATACCATTGCCTATGCTCACTCCCTGACTTAGGCGATAGGTTAGGCGCCGTTTATACCATTGCCTATGCTCCTTGCCTCACTTAGGCGATACGTTAGGCGCCGCCTATGTCAACATAGGCGATGGCTTAGGCGCCGCCTATATCAACATAGGCGATAGGTTAGGCGCCGCTTATACCATTGCCTATGCTCACTGACTCACTTAGGCGATATGTTAGGCACCACCGATTTCAACATAGGATATCGGTTAGGCGTCGCCTATATCATCATATGCGATAGGTTAGGCTTCGCTTGTACCATTGCCTATTCTCACTGCCTCACGTAGGCGATAGGTTTGGCGCCGCCTATATCAACATAGGCAATAGGTTAAGCACCGCTTCTACCATTACCTGTACTCATTGCCTCATTTAGGCAATAGGTTAGGTACCTCCTATGTCAGCATAGGTGATGGATTAGGCGCCACCTATATCAATATAAACGATAGGTTAGGTGCCGCTTATACCATTGCCTATGCTAACTGCCTCACTTAGGAGATAGGTTAGGCACCGCCTATGTCAACATAGGCGATGGCTTAGGCACCGCCTATATCAACATAGGCGATGGCATAGGCGCCACATATATCAACATAGGCGATAGGTTAGGCGCCACATATACCATTGCCTATGCTCACTTCCTCACTTAGGCGATAGGTTACGCGTTGCCTATGTCAACATAGTCGATGACTTCGGCGCCGCCTATATCAACATAGGTGATAGGTTAGGCGCCGCTTATCCCATCGCCTATGCTTACTTCCTCACTTAGGCGATAGGTTAGGTGCCGCCTATGTTAACATAGGGAATGGCTTAGGCGCCGCCTATATCAACATATGCGATAGGTTAGGCGCCACTTATACCATTGCCTATGCTCACTCCCTCACATAGGCGATAGGTTAGGCACCACCTATATCAACATAGGCGATGGTTTAGGTGCTGCCTATATCAACATAGGCAATAGCGTAGGTGCCGCTTATACCATTGCCTGTGCTCACTTCCTCACTTAGATGACAGGTTAGGCGCCCCCTATGTCATAATAGGCGATGTCTTAGGGGCCGCCTATATCAACATAGGGGATAGGTTAGGCGCCGCTTATACAATTGCCTATGCTTACTACCTCAATCAGGCCATAGGTTAGGCACCGCCAATATCAACATAGGCGATGGCTTAGGTGCCGCCTATATCAACATAGGCAATAGGTTAGGCGCCGCTTATATCATTGCCTATACTTACTGCCTCACTTCGGTGATAGGTTCGGCCCCGCCCATGTCAACATAGGTGATCGTTTAGGCACCGCCTATATCAACATAGGCGATACGTTAGGCATCGCTTATACCATTTCCTATGCTCACTGCCTCACATAGGCAATAGGTTAGGCGCCGCCTATGTCAACATACTCGATGGCTTAGGCGCCGCCTATCTCAACATAGGCGATGGCGTAGGTTCCGCCTATATCAACATTGGCGATAGTTTAGGCACCGCTTATACCATTGCCTATGCTCACTGCCAAACTTAGGAGATAGGTTAGGCGCCTCCTATGTCAACATAGGTGATGGCTTAGGCCCGCCTATATCAACAGAGGCGTTAGATTAGGCGTCGCTTATAGCATTGCCTATGCTCACTGCTCACTTGGGCGATAAGTTAGGCGTCGCCTGTGTCAACATAGGCGATGGCTTAGGCGCCTCCTAAATCAACATAGGCAATAGGTTAGGTTCCTCTTATACCATTGCCTATGCTCACTGCCTTACTTTGGCGATAGGTTAGGCGCCGCTTATGTCCACATAGGCGATGGCTTAGGCGCCGCCTATATCAACATAGGCGATTGGTTAGGTGCTGCTTATACTATTTCCTATGCTCACTGCCTCACTTAGGCGATAGGTTAGGCGCCGCCGATGTCAACATAGGCGATGGCTTAGGCGCCGCCTATATCAAAATAGGTGATAGGTTAGGCGCTGATTATACTATTGCCTATGCTCACTGGCTAACTTAGAAGATAGGTTAGGCGCCGCCTATGTCAACATAGGTGATGGATTAGGTGCTGCCTATATCAACATAGGCAATAGTTTAGGGACCGCTTAAACCATTGCCTATGCTCACTGCCTTACTTAGGCGATAGGTTAGGTGCCTCCTATGTCAACATAGACGATGGCTTAGGCGCCGCCTATATCAACAGATGCGATAGGTTAGGCGCCACATATATCAATATAAGCGATAGGTTAGGCGCTGCTTATACCATTGCCTATGCTCACTGCCTCACTTAGCCGATAGGTTAGGCGCCGCCTATATCAACATAGGCGATAGGTTAGGAACCGCTCATACCATTGCTTTTTCTCTCTGCCTTACTTAGGCGATATGTTAGGCGCCGCCTATGTCAACATAGGCAATGGATTAGGCACTGCCTATACCAACATCGGCGATAGGTTAGGCCCTGGTTATACCATTTCTAATGCTCACAGCCTCACTTTGGCGATAAGTTAGGCGCCGCCTATTTCAACATGTGTGATGGCTTATGAGCCACCTAGATCAACATAGGCGATAGGTTAGGCTCCTCGTATTCCATTGCCTATGCTCCTTACATCCTTAGGAAATAGGTTAGGTGCCGCCTATGTCAATATAGGCGATAGCTTAGGCGATAGATTAGGCGCCACTTTTACCATTGCCTATGCTCACTGATTCACTTAGGAGATATGTTATGCACCGCCTATTTCGACATAGGATATCGCTTAGGCGCCGCCTATATCATCATAGGTGATAGGTTAGTCTTCGCTTATACCATTGCCTATTCTGACTACCTCACTTTGGCGATAGGTTAGGCGCCGCCTATATCAACATAGGCGATAGGTTAGGCACCACTTCTACCTTTACCTGTACTCATTGCCTCACTTTGGTGATAGGTTAGGCGCCACCTATGTCAGCATAGGTGATGGATTAGGCGCCGCATATACCATTGCATATGCTCACTTACTCACTGAGGCGATAGGTTAGGCGCCGCCTATGTCAACATAGGCGATGGATTAGGCGCCGCCTATATCAACATAGGTGATCGATTAGGCGCCGCTTAACCCATTGCCTATGCTCACTGCCTCAGTTAGGCGATAGGTTAGGTGTCGCCTATGATAACATAGGGAATGGGTTAGGCGCCACCTATATCAACATAGGCGATGGATTAGGCACCGCCTATATCAACATAGGAAATAGCGTAGGGGCCGCTTATACCATTGCCTGTGCTCACTTTCTCACTTAAGGGATAGGTTAGGCGCCCCAATGTCAACAT
This sequence comes from Capsicum pubescens, assembly GCA_030864215.1. Lineage (NCBI taxonomy): Eukaryota > Viridiplantae > Streptophyta > Magnoliopsida > Solanales > Solanaceae > Capsicum > Capsicum pubescens. The sequence continues at coordinate 51,352,627 of CM061544.1, forward strand.
AGGCGATGGATTAGGGGCCGCCTATATCAACATAGGCGATAGGTTAGGCGCCGCTTATACCATTGCCTATGCTCACTGACTCACTTAGGCGATAGGTTAGGCACCACCTATTTCAACATAGGAGATCGCTTAGGCATCGCCTATATCATCATAGGCGATAGGTTAGGGTTCTCTTATACCATTGCCTATTCTCACTGCCTCACATAGGCGATTGGTTAGGCGCCGCCTATATCAACATAGGCGATAGGTTAGGCACCGCTTCTACAATTAACTGTACTCATTGCCTCACTTAGGTGATAGGTTAGGCGCCACCTATGTCAGCATAGGTGATGGATTAGGTGCCACCTATATCAATTTGAACAATAGGTTAGGTGTTGCATATACCATTGCCTATGCTCACTGCCTTACTTAGGCGATAGGTTAGGCACCGACTATGTCAACATAGGCGATGGCTTAGGCGCCACATATATCAGCATAGGCAATAGGTTAGGCGCCACATATACCATTGCATATACTAACTTCCTCACTTAGGCGATGGGTTAGGCGCCGCATATGGCTTAGGCGCCGCCTATATCAACATAGGTGATCGGTTAGGCACCGCTTAACCCATTGCCTATGCTCACTGCCTCACTTAGGCGATAGGTTAGGCCTCGCCTATGATAACATAGGGAATGGCTTAGGCGCCGCCTATATCAACATAGGCGATGGATTAGACGCCGCCTATAGCAACATAGGAAATAGCGTAGGTGCCGCTTATACCATTTCCTGTGCTCACTTTCTCACTTAAGGGATAGGTTAGGCGCCCCAATGTTAACATAGGCGATGGATTAGGGGCCGCCTATATCAACATAGGCGATAGGTTAGGCGTCGCTTATACCATTGCCTATGCTCACTGACTCACTTAGGCGATAGGTTAGGTACCACCTATTTCAACATAGGAGATCTCTTAGGCGTCGCGTATATCATCATAGACGATAGGTTAGGCTTCGCTTATACCATTGCCTATTTTCACTGCCTCACTTAGGTGATAGGTTAGGCGCCGCCTATATCAACATAGGCGATAGGTTAGGCACCACTTCTACCATTAACTGTACTTATTGCATCACTTAGGCGATAGGTTAGGCGCCGCCTATGTCAGCATAGTGGATGGATTAGTCGCCACCTATATCAATATAAACGATAGGTTAGGTGTCGCTTATACCATTGCCTATGCTCACTGCCTCACTTAGGCAATAGGTTAGGCACCGCCTATGTCAAGATAGGTGATGGCTTAGGCACCGCCTATATCAACATAGGCGATAGGTTAGGCGCCGCATATACCATTGCCTATGCTCACATTCTCACTTAGGCGATAGGTTAGGCGCCGCCTATGTCAACATAGTCGATGACTTAGGCGCCGCCTATATCAACATAGGTGATAGGTTAGGAGCCTATTATCCAATTGCCTATGCTTACTTCCTCACTTAGGTGATAGGTTAGGCGTCGCCTACCTCCTATGTCAACATAGGCGATGGCTTAGGCGATGCTTATACTATTTCCTATACTCACTGCCCCACTTAGGCGATAGGTTAGGCGCCGCCGATGTAAACATTGGCGATGGCTTAGGCGCCGCCTAAATCAACATAGGCGATAGGTTAGGCGCTGATTATACTATTGCCTATGCTCACTGCCTAACTTAGGAGATAGGTTAGGCTCCGCCTATGTCAACATAGGCGATGGATTAGGTGCTGCCTATATCAACATAGTCGATAGTTAGGCACCGCATATACCGTTGCCTATGCTCAGTGTCTTACTTAGGCGATAGGTTAGGCTCCTCCAATGTCAACATAGCCGATGGCTTAGGCGCTGCCTATATCAACAGAGGCGATAGGTTAGGCGCCACTTATATCAATATGTGCGATTGGTTAGGCACGGCTTATACCATTGCCAATGCTCACTGCCTCACTTAGGCGATAGGTTAGGCGCCATCTATATCAGCATAGGCGATAGTTTAGGAACCGCATATACCATTGCTTTTTCTCACTGCCTTGCTTAGTAGATATGTTAGGCACCGCCTATATCAACATAGGTGATGTCTTAGGCACCACCTGTATCAACATAGGCGATAGGTTAGGCACCGCTTATACCATTGCCTATGCTCAATGCCTCACATAGGTGATAGGTTAGGCACCGCCTATGTCAATAGAGGTAATGGATTAGGCACCGCCTATACAAACATAGGCAATTGGTTAGGCGCTGCTTATACCATTGCCAATGCTCACTGCCTCACATAGGCAATAAGTTAGGCGCCGCCTATTTTAACATGGGCGATGGCTTATGAGCAACCTAGATCAACATAGGCGATAGGTTAGGCGCCGCTTATACCATTGCCTATGGTCCTTGCCTCACTTAGGCGATAGGCTAGGCGCCGCCTATGTCATCATAGGCGATCGCTTAGGCGCCCCCTATATCAACGTAGGCGATAGGTTAGGCGCCGCCTATATCAACATAGGCGATAGGTTAGGCGCCTCTTATACCATTGCCTATGCTCACTGACTCACTTAGGCGATAGTTTAGGCACCGCCTATTTCAACATAGGATATCGCTTACGCGCCGCCTATATCATCATAGGTGATAGGTTAGGTTTCGCTTATACCATTGCCTATTCCACTGCCTTACTTAGTTGATTGGTTAGGCGCCGCCTATATCAACATAGGCGATAGGTTATGCACCGCTTCTACCATTACCTGTACTAATTGCCTCACTTAGGTGATAGGTTAGGTGCCACCTATCTCAGCATAGGCGATGAATTAGGCGCCACGTATATCAATATAAACGATAGGTTAAGTCTTACTTATACCATTTCCTATGCTCACTGCCTTACTTAGGGGATAGGTTAGGCACCGCCTATGTCAATATAGGAGATGGCTTAGGCTCCACCTATACTCACATAGGCGATAGGTTAGGCGCCGCATATACCATTGCATATGCTTATTTCCTCACTTAGGCGATAGGTTAGACGCCGCCTATGTCAACTTAGGCGATGGCTTAGGCGCCGCCTATATCAACATAGGTGATAGGTTAGGCTCCGCTTCACCCATTGCCCATGCTCATTGCCTCACATAGGGTATAGGTTAGGCGTCGCCTATGAAAACATAGGGAATGGCTTACGCACCGCCTATATCAACATATGCGATGTCTTAGGCGCCGCCTATATCAACATAGGAAATAATATAGGTGCCGGTTATAGCATTGCCTGTGCTCACTTCCTCACTTAGGGGATAGGTTAGGCGCCCCCTATGTCAACATAGGCGATGGCTTAGGGGCTGCCTATATCAACATAGGAGATAGGTTAGGCGCCGCTTATACCATTGCCTATGCTCACTGCCTCACTCAGTCGATAGGTTAGGCGCCGCCTATGTCAACATTGGCGATGGCTTACGCGCCGCCTATGTCAATATAGGCGATAGGTTTGGCGCCGCTTATAACATTGCCTATACTTACAGTCTCACTTCGATGATAGGTTAGGCGCCGCCTATGTCAACATAGGTGATCGTTTAGGCGCCGCCTATATCAATATTGGCGATAGGTTAGGCACCGCTTATACCATTTCCTATGCTCACTGCCTCACTTAGGCGATAGGTTAGGCGCCACCTATGTCAACATATGCGTTGTCTTAGGCACCACCTATATCAACATAGGTGATAGGTTAGGCGCTGCATATACCATTGCCTATGCTCACTGCCTAACTTACGAGATAGGTTAGGCGCCGCCTATGTCAACATAGGCGATGGCGTAGGTGCCGCCGATATCAACATTGGCGATAGTTTAGGCGCCGCTTATACCATTGCCTATGCTCACTGTCTCACATAGGCGATAGGTTAGGCGCCTCCTATGTCATTATAGGCGATGGGTCAGGAGCCGCATATATCAACATAGGCGATAGGTTAGGCGCCGATTATACCATTGCCTATGCTCGCTGACTCACTTAGGCGATAGGTTAGGCGTCGCCTATGTCAACATAGGCGATAGGTTAGGCGCCGCTTATACCATTCCCTATGCTCATTACCTAACTTAGGCGATGGCTTGGGCGCCACCTATATCAACATAGGCGATAGGTTAGGTGTCGCCTATGTAAACATTAGGCGCCGCCTATATCAACATAGGTGATAGGTTAGGCGCCGCTTATACCATTTCCTATGCTCACTGCCTTACTTAGGGGATAGGTTAGGCACCACCTATATTACATAGGCGATGGTTTAGGCGCAACCTATATAAACATAGGCGATAGGTTTGGCGCCGCTTATACCATTGCCTATGCTCACTGCCTCACTTAGGCGATAGGTTAGGCGCCGACTATGTCAACATAGGCGATGGCTAAGGTGCCACCTATATGAATATATGCGGTAGGTTAGGAGCCGCTTATACCTTTACCTTGTATCACTGCCTCACTTAGGCTATAGGTTAGGTGCCACCTTTGTCAACAAAGGCGATGGGTCAGGCGCATCGTATATCAACATAGGCGATAGGTTAAGCGCCGATTATACTATTTCATATGCTCACTGCCTCACTTAGGTGATAGGTTAGGTGACACCTATATCAACATAGGCGATGGCTTAGGCGCCACCTATATCAACATAAGCGATTGGTTAGGAGCCTCTTATTCCATTGCCTATGCTCAATGTCTCACGTAGGTGATAGGTTAGGCGTCGCCTATGTCAACATAGGCGATGTCTTAGGCGCCTCGTATATCAACCTAGGCGATAGGTTAGGCGTCGCTTATACAATTCCCTATGCAGACTACCTTACTTTGGCGATAGGTTATGCGCCGCTTATACAATTCCCTATGCTGACTACCTTACTTTGGCGATAGGTTAGGCGCCGCTTATGTCAACATAGGCGATGGCATAGGCGCCGCCTATATCAACATAGGCGATAGGTTAGGCACCGCATATACCATTGCCTATGCTCACTGTCTCACTTAGGTGTTAGGTTAAGCGCCACCTATGTTACATAGGCAATGGCTTAGGCGCCACCTATATAAACATAGGAAATAGGTTTGGCGCCGTTTATACCATTGCCTAAGCTCACGGCCTCATTTAGACGATAGGTTAGGTGTCGCCTATGTCAACATTGGCGATCGCTTAGGCGCAGCCTATATCAAAATAGGCGATAGGTTAGGTCCGCTTATACCATTGCCTATGCTCTCTGCCTTACTTAGACGATGGCTTAGGTGTCGCCTATATCAACTTAGGTGATAGGTTAGGCGCCTCTTATACCATTGCCTATGCTTACTGCCTCACTTAGGCGATAGGTTCGGCGCCGCCTATGTTACATAGTCGATGGCTTAGGCGCCACCTATATAAACATAAGCAATAGGTTTGGTGCCGCTTATACCATTGCCTATGCTCACTGCCTCACTTAGGTGATAGGTTAGGCGCCGTCTATGTCAACATAGGCGATAGCTTAGGCGCCACCTATATCAACATAAGCGATAGGTTAGGAACCGCTTATACCATTGCCTATGCTCACTGCCTCACTTAGGCGATAGGTTAGGCGCCACCTATATAAACAGAAGCGATAGGTTTGGCGCCGCTTATACCATTGCCTATGATCACTGCCTCACTTAGATGATAGGTTAGGAGCTGCCAATGTCATCAAAGTCTATGGATTAGGCGCCGCCTATATCAACATAGGCGATAGGTGAGGTGCCACTTATACCATTGCCTATGCTCATTGCCTTATTTAGGCGATAGGTTATGTGCCGCCTATGTCAACATAGGCAATGGCTTAGGCCCCACCTATATCAATATAGGTGATAGGTTTGGCGCTGCTTATAGCATTGTCTATGCTCACTGCCTCACTTAGGTGATAGGTTAGGCGCCTCCTATGTCAACAGAGGCGATCGCTTAGGCGTCGCCTTTATCAACATAGGCGATAGGCTACGTGTCGCTTATACCATTGCCTATGCTCACTCCCTCACTTAGGCGATAGGTTAGGTGTTGCCTATGTAAATATAGGAGATGGCTTAGGTGCCACCTATATAAACATAGGCAATAAGTTAGGCACCGCTTATACCATTGCCTATGCTCACTTCCTTACATAGGGGATAGGTTAGGCGCCGTCTATGTCAACATAGGCGATGTCTTAGGTGCCGCCTTTATCAAAATAGGCGATAGGTTAGGCTCCTCTTATACCATTGCCTATGCTCACTGCCTCACTTAGGCGCTAGGTTAGGTGCCGCCTATGTCAACATAGGCGATGTCTTAGGCCCCACCTATATCAACATAGGCGATACGTATGGCGCCGCTTAGGTGATAGGTTAGGCGCCGCCTATGTCAACATTGGCGAACTCTTAGGCGCCGCCTTTATCAACATAGGTGATAGGCTACGTGGCGCTTATACCATTGCCTATTCTCTCTCGCTCACTTAGGCAATAGGTTAGGCGTCACCTATGTCAATATAGGCGATGGCTTAGGTGCCGCCTATATCAACATAGGCAATAACTTAGGCACCGCTTATACCATTGCCTATGCTCACTGTCTTACTTAGGCGATAGGTTAGGCGCCGTCTATGTCAACATAGGCGATGTCTAAGGTGCCGCCTTTATCAAAATAGTCGATAGGTTAGGCTCCGCTTATACCATTGCCTATGCTCACTACCTAACTTAGGCGATAGGTTAGGAGCCGCCTATGACAACATAGGCGATGGGTCAGGAGCCGCCTTTATCAACATAGGAGATAGGTTAGGCTCCGATTATAATATTTCATATGCTCACTGCCTCACTTAGACGATAGGTTAGGTGCCGCCTATGTCAACATAGGAGATGGCTTAGTCCCCACCTATATCAATATAGAAGATAGGTTTGGCGCTGCTTATAGCATTGTCTCTGCTCAATGCCTCACTTAGGTGATAGGTTAGGCGCCGCCTATGTCAACATAGGCGATCGCCTAGGCGCCGATATACCATTGCCTATGGTCACTGCCTAACTTAGGTGATGGCTTAGGTGCCGCCAATATCAACATAGGCGATAGGTTAGGCGCCGTTTATACCATTGCCTAGGCTCAGTGCCTCACTTAGGCGATTGGTTAGGCACTGCCTATGTAAACATAGGCGATGGCTTAGGCGCCGCCAATATCAACATAGGCGATAGGTTAGGCGCCGCTTATGCTATTGCCTATGCTCACTGCCTCCCTTAGGTGATAGGTTAGGCGCCGCTTATACCATTGTCTATGCTCACTGCCTCACTTAGGTTATAGGTTAAGCGCCGCATATGTCAAAATATGTGATCTCTTAGGCGCCGCCTATATCAACAGAGGCAATAGGTTAGGCGCCGATATACCATTGCCTACGCTCACTGCCTAACTTAGGCGATGGCTTAGGCGCCGCCTATATCAACATAGGTGATTCGTTAGGCGCTGCTTATTCCATTCCCTATGCTCACTACCTCACATAGACGATATGTTAGGCGCCGCCTATGTCAACATAGGCAATGGATTAGGTGCCGCCTATATCAACATAGGCGATAGGTTAGACGTCGCTTATACTATTGCCTATGCTCACTGCCTCACTTATGTGATAGGTTAAGCGCCGCATATGTCAACATAGGCGATTGCTTACGCGCCGCCTATATCAACATAGTCAAAAGGTTAGGCACCGATATACCATTGCCTATGCTCACTGCCGCACTTAGGCGATGGCTTAGGTGCCGCCTATATAAACATAGGCGATAGGTTAGGCGCCTCTTATACCATTGCCTATGCTCACTACCTCACTTAGGAGATAGGTTAGGCGCCGCCTATGTCAACATAGTCGATGGCTTAGGCGCCACCTATATCAACATAGGCGATAGGTTAGGCGACGCTTAAACCATTGCCTATGCTCACTGCCTCAGTTAGGCGATAGGTAAGGCCCCGCCTATGTCAACATAGGCGATGGTGTAGGTGCTACCTATAACAACATAGGCGATATGTTAGGCGCCGCTTATAACATTACCTTTACTCACTGCCTTACTTAGGCGATAGGTTAGGCTCCACCTATGTCAACAAAGGCGATGGGTCCGGCGCCGCCTATATCAACATATGTGATAAGTTAGGCGCCGATTATACTATTTCATATGGTCATTGCCTCACTTAGGCGATAGGTTAGGTGACACCTATGTCAACATAGGTGATGGCTTAGGCGCCTGTTATGTCAACATAACCGATAGGTTAAGAGCCGCTTATACCATTGCCTATGCTAACATTCCTCACTTAGGCGATAGGTTAGCCATCGCCTATGTCAACATAGGCGATGGATTAGCACCGCCTATAAGAACATACATGATAGGTTAGGCGACGATTATACAATTCCCTATGCTCACTACCTCACTTAGGCGATAGGTTAGGCGCCGCCTATGACAACATAGGCGATGGCTTAGGCGTCGCCTAAATCAACATAGGCGATAGGTTAGGCGCTGCTTATACCATTGCCTATGCTTACTTCCTCACTTAGGCGATAGGTTAGGCGTCGCTTATAACATTACCTTTACTCACTGCCTTACTTAGGCGATAGGTTAGGCTCCACCTATGTCAACAAAGGCGATGGGTCCGGCGCCCCCTATATCAACATATGTGATAAGTTAGGCGCCGATTATACTATTTCATATGGTCACTGCCTCACTTAGGTGATAGGTTAGGTGACACCTATGTCAACATAGGTGATGGCTTAGGCGCCTGTTATGTCAACATAACCGATAGGTTAAGAGCCGCTTATACCATTGCCTATGCTAACATTCCTCACTTAGGCGATCGGTTAGCCATCGCCTATGTCAACATAGGCGATGGATTAGGCACCGCCTATAACAACATACATGATAGGTTAGGCGACGATTATACAATTCCCTATGATCACAACCTCACTTAGGCGATAGGTTAGGCGCCGCCTATGACAACATAGGCGATGGCTTAGGTGCCGCCTAAATCAACATTGCCGATAGGTTAGGCGCTGCTTATACCATTGCCTATGCTTACTTCCTCAATTAGGCGATAGGTTAGGCGCCACCTATATAAACATAGGCGATAGGTTTTGCGCCGCTTATACCATTGGCTATGCTGACGGCCTTACTTAGTATATATGATTGGCAATGCTTATACCATTGCCTATGCTCACTGCCTTACTTAGGCGATGGCTTAGGTTCCGCCTACAACAACATAGGCGATAGGGTTGGCGCCGCTTATACCATTGTCTATTCTCACTGCATCACTTAGGTGATAGGTTAGGCACCGCCTATGTTACAAAGGCGATGGCTTAGGCGCCACCTATATAAACATAGGCGATAGGTTTTGCGCCGCTTATACCATTGCCTATGCTCACTGCCTCACTTAGGCGATAGGTTAGGCGAGGCCTATGTCAAAATAGGCGATGGCTTAGGCGCCACCTATATCAACATAGGGGATAGTTTAGGGGCCTCTTATACCATTGCCTATGCCAACTACCTCACTTAGGCGATAGGTTAGGTTCCGCTTATGTCAACATAGTGGATGGCTTAGGCGCCGCCTATATCAACATAGGCGATAGGTTATGCACCGCTTCTACCATTACCTGTACTAATTGCCTCACTTAGGTGATAGGTTAGGTGCCACCTATGGCAGCATAGGCGATGGATTAGGCGCCACGTATATCAATATAAACGATAGGTTAGATCTTGCTTATACTATTTCCTATGCTCACTGCCTTACTTAGGCGATAGGTTAGGCACCGCCTATGTCAATATAGGAGATGGCTTAGGCTCCACCTATACTCACATAGGCGATAGGTTAGGCGCCGCATATACCATTGCATATGCTCACTTCCTCACATAGGCGATACGTTAGACGCCGCCTATGTCAACATAGGCGATGGCTTAGGCGCCGCCTATATCAACATAGGTGATAGGTTAGGCGCCGCTAAACCCATTGCCTATGCTCATTGCCTCACTTAGGGGATAGGTTAGGCGTCTCCTATGATAACATAGGGAATGGCTTAGGCGCCGCCTATATCAACATAGGAAATAGTGTAGGTGCCGGTTATAGCATTGCCTGTGCTCACTTCCTCACTTAGGGGATAGGTTAGGCTCCCCCTATGTCAACATAGGCGATGGCTTAGGGGCTGCCTATATCAACATAGGCGATAGGTTTGGCGCCACTTATACCATTGGCTATGCTTACTGCCTCACTCAGTCGATAGGTTAGGCGCCGCCTATGTCAACATAGGTGATGGCTTACGCGCCGCCTATGTCAATATAGGCGATAGGTTTGGCGCCGCTTATAACATTGCATATACTTACAGTCTCACTTCGATGATAGGTTAGGAGCCGCCTATGTAAACATAGGTGTTCGTTTAGGCGCCGCCTATATAAACATAGGCGATAGGTTAGGCACCGCTTATACCATTTCCTATGCTCACTGCCTCACTTAGGCGATAGGTTAGGCGCCACCTATGTCAACATATGCGATGTCCTAGGCGCCGCCTATATCAACATAGGTGATAGGTTAGGCGCTGCATATACCATTGCCTATGCTCACTGGCTAACTTATGAGATAGGTTAGGCGCCGCCTATGTCAACATAGGCGATGGCGTAGGTGCCGCCTATATCAACATTGGCGATAGTTTAGGCGCCGCTTATACCATTGCCTTTGCTCACTGTCTCACTTAGGCGATAGGTTAGGCGCCTCCTATATCATTATAGGCGATAGGTCAGGAATCGGTTATTCCATTGCTTTTGCTTACTGCCTTACTTAGCCGATAGGTTAGGAGACGCCTATATCCACATAGGCGATGGCTTAGGCACCGCCTATATAAATATAATCGATAGGTTAGGCGCCGCTTATACCATTGCCTATGCTCACTGCCTCACTTAGGCGATAAGTTAGGCGCCGCCTATGTCGTCATAGGCAATGGATTAGGGACCGCCTATACAAACATAGGCGATAGGTGAGGCGCCTCTTATACCATTTCCAATGCTCACTGCCTCACTTAGGCGATAAGTTAGGCACCGCGTATTTCAACATGGGCGATGGCTTATGAGCCACCTAGATCAACATAGGCAATAGGTTAGGCGCCGCTTATACCTTTGACTATGCTCCTTGCCTCACTTAGGCGATATGTTAGGCGCTGCCTATGTCAACATAGGCGATGGCTTAGGCACCGCCTATATCAACATAGGCGATAGGTTAGGCGCCGCTTATACCATTGCCTATGCTCACTGACTCACTTAGGCGATATGTTAGGCACCGCCTATTTCAACATAGGATATCGGTTAGGCGTCGCCAATATCATCATATGCGATAGGTTAGGCTTCGCTTGTACCATTGCCTATTCTCACTGCCTCACTTAGGCGATAGGTTTGGCGCCGCCTATATCAACATAGGCAATAGGTTAAGCACCGCTTCTACCATTACCTATACTCATTGCCTCATTTAGGCAATAGGTTAGGCGCCTCCTATGTCAGCATAGGTGATGGATTAGGCGCCACCTATATCAATATAAACGATAGGTTAGGTTCCGCTTATACCATTGCCTATGCTCACTGCCTCACTTAGGAGATAGGTTAGGCACCGCCTATGTCAACATAGGCGATGGCTTAGGCACCGCCTGTATCAACATAGGCGATGGCATAGGCGCCACATATATCAACATAGGCGATAGGTTAGGCGCCACATATACCATTGCCTATGCTCACTTCCTCACTTAGGCGATAGGTTACGCGTTGCCTATGTCAACATAGTCGATGACTTAGGCGCCGCCTATATCAACATAGGTGATAGGTTAGGCGCTGGTTATCCCATTGCCTATGCTTACTTCCTCACTTAGGCGATAGGTTAGGTGCCGCCTATGTTAACATAGGGAATGGCTTAGGCGCAGCCTATATCAACATATGCTATAGGTTAGGTGCCACTTATACCATTGCCTATGCTCACTCCCTCACTTAGGCGATAGGTTAGGCGCCACCTATATCAACATAGGCGATGGTTTAGGTGCCGCCTATATCAACATAGGCAATAGCGTAGGTGCCGCTTATACCATTGCCGGTGCTCACTTCCTCACTTAGATGATAGGTTAGGCGCCCCCTATGTCATAATAGGCGATGTCTTAGGGGCCGCCTATATCAACATAGGGGATAGGTTAGGCGCCGCTTATACAATTGCCTATGCTTACTACCTCAATCAGGCCATAGGTTAGGCACCGCCAATATCAACATAGGCGATGGCTTAGGTGCCGCCTATATCAACATAGGCAATAGGTTAGGAGCCGCTTATATCATTGCCTATACTTACTGCCTCACTTCGGTGATAGGTTCGGCCCCGCCCATGTCAACATAGGTGATCGTTTAGGCACCGCCTATATCAACATTGGCGATACGTTAGGCATCGCTTATACCATTTCCTATGCTCACTGCCTCACTTAGGCGATAGGTTAGGCGCCGCCTATGTCAACATACTCGATGGCTTAGGCGCCGCCTATCTCAACATAGGCGATGGCGTAGGTTCCGCCTATATCAACATTGGCGATAGTTTAGGCACCGCTTATACCATTGCCTATGCTCACTGCCAAACTTAGGAGATAGGTTAGGCGCCTCCTATGTCAACATAGGTGATGGCTTAGGCCCGCCTATATCAACAAAGGCGTTAGATTAGGCGCCGCTTATAGCATTGACTATGCTCACTGCTCACTTGGGCGATAAGTTAGGCGTCGCCTTTGTCAACATAGGCGATGGCTTAGGCGCCTCCTAAATCAACATAGGCAATAGGTTAGGTTCCGCTTATACCATTGCCTATGCTCACTGCCTTACTTTGGCGATAGGTTAGGCGCCTCCTATGTCCACATAGGCGATGGCTTAGGCGCCGCCTATATCAACATAATCGATTGGTTAGGCATTGCTTATACTATTTCCTATGCTCACTACCTCAATTAGGCGTTAGGTTAGGCGCCGCCGATGTCAACATAGGCGATGGCTTAGGCGCCGCCTATATCAAAATAGGCGATAGGTTAGGCTCTGATTATACTATTGCCTATGCTCACTGCCTAACTTAGAAGATAGGTTAGGCGCCGCCTATGTCAACATAGGTGATGGATTAGGTGCTGCCAATATCAACATAGGCAATAGTTTAGGGACCGCTTAAACCATTGCCTATGCTCACTGCCTTACTTAGGCGATAGGTTAGGTGCCTCCTATGTCAACATAGACGATGGCTTAGGCGCCGCCTATATCAACAGATGCGATAGGTTAGGCGCCACATATATCAATATAAGCGATAGGTTAGGCGCTGCTTATACCATTGCCTATGCTCACTGCCTCACTTAGGCGATAGGTTAGGCGCCGCCTATATCAACATAGGCGATAGGTTAGGAACTGCTCATACCATTGCTTTTTCTCTCTGCCTTACTTAGGCGATATGTGAGGCGCCGCCTATGTCAACATAGGCAATGGATTAGGCACTGCCTATACCAACATCGGCGATAGGTTAGGCGCTGGCCTCACTTAGGCGATAGGTTTGGCGCCGCCTATATCAACATAGGCAATAGGTTAAGCACCGCTTCTACCATTACCTGTACTCATTGCCTCATTTAGGCAATAGGTTAGGCACCTCCTATGTCAGCATAGGTGATGGATTAGTTGCCACCTATATCAATATAAACGATAGGTTAGGTGCCGCTTATACCATTGCCTATGCTCACTGCCTCACTTAGGAGATAGGTTAGGCACCGCCTATGTCAACATAGGCAATGGCTTAGGCACCGCCTATATCAACATAGGCGATGGCATAGGCGCCACATATATCAACATAGGCGATAGGTTAGGCGCCACATATACCATTGCCTATGCTCACTTCCTCACTTAGGCGATAGGTTACGCGTTGCCTATGTCAACATAGTCGATGACTTAGGCGCCGCCTATATCAACATAGGTGATAGGTTAGGCGCCGCTTATCCCATTTCCTATGCTTACTTCCTCACTTAGGGGATAGGTTAAGTGCCGCCTATGTTAACATAGGGAATGGCTTAGGCACCGCCTATATCAACATATGCGATAGGTTAGGCGCCACTTATACCATATATCAACATAGGCGATAGGTTAGGTGCTGCATATACCATTGCCTATGCTCACTGTCTTACTAAGGCGATAGGTTAGGCACCGACTATGTCAACATAGGCGATGGCTTAGGCGCCACCTATATCAGCATAGGCAATATGTTAGGCGCCGCATATACCATTGCATATACTCACTTCCTCACTTAGGCGATGGGTTAGGCGCCGCCTATGTCAACATAGGCGATGGCTTAGGCGCCGCCTATATCAACATAGGTGATCGGTTAGGCGCCGCTTAACCCATTGCCTATGCTCACTGCCTCACTTAGGAGATAGGTTAGGCCTCGCCTATGATAACATAGGGAATGGCTTAGGCGCCGCCTATATCAACATAGGCGATGGATTAGACGCCGCCTATATCAACATAGGAAATAGCGTAGGTGCCGCTTATACCATTTCCTGTGCTCACTTTCTCACTTAAGGGATAGGTTAGGCGCCCCAATGTTAACATAGGCGATGGATTAGGGGCCGCCTATATCAACATAGGCGATAGGTTAGGCGCTGCTTATACCATTGCCTATGCTCACTGACTCACTTAGGCGATAGGTTAGGTACCACCTATTTCAACATAGGAGATCTCTTAGGCGTCGCGTATATCATCATAGACGATAGGTTAGGCTTCGCTTATACTATTGCCTATTCTCACTGCCTCACTTAGGTGATAGGTTAGGCGCCGCCTATATCAACATAGGCGATAGGTTAGGCACCACTTCTACCATTAACTGTACTGATTTCCTCACTTAGGCGATAGGTTAGGTGCCGCCTATGTCAGCATAGTCGATGGATTAGTCGCCACCTATATCAATATAAACGATAGGTTAGGTGTCGCTTATACCATTGCCTATGCTCACTGCCTCACTTAGGAAATAGTTTAGGCACCGCCTATGTCAAGATAGGTGATGGCTTAGGCACCGCCTATATCAACATAGGCGATAGGTTAGGCGCCGCATATACCATTGCCTATGCTCACATTCTCACTTAGGCGATAGGTTAGGCGCCGCCTATGTCAACATAGTCGATGACTTAGGCGCCGCCTATATCAACATAGGTGATAGGTTAGGAGCCTATTATCCAATTGCCTATGCTTACTTCCTCACTTAGGTGATAGGTTAGGCGCCGCCTATTTTAACATAGGGAATGGCTTAGGCGCCGCCTATATCAACATAGGCGATAGGTTAGGCGCCGCTTATACCATTGCCTATGCTCACTGCCTCACTTAGGTGATAGGTTCGGCGCCGCCTATGTCAACATAGGCGATGGCTTAGGCGCTGCCTATATAAATATAGGAAATAGCGTAGGTGCCGCTTATACCATTGCCTATGCTCACTTCCACACTTAGACGATAGGTTAGGCGCCCCCTATGTCATCTTAGGCGATGGATTAGGGGCCTCCTATATCAACATAGGCGATAGGTTAGGCGCCGCTTATACCATTGCCTATGCTTACTGCCTCACTCAGGCTATAGGTTAGGCGCCGCCAATATCAATATAGGCGATGGCTTAGGCGCCGCCTATATCAACATAGGCGATAGGTTAGGCGCCTATTATATCATTGCCTATACTTATTGCCTCACTTCGGTGATAGGTTAGGCCCCGCCTATGTCAACATAGGTGATCGTTTAGGCGCCGCCTATATCAAAATGGGCGATAGGTTAGGCACCGCTTATACCATTTCCTATGCTCACTGCTTCACTTAGGAGATAGGTTAGGCGCCGCCTATGTAAATATACTCGATGGCTTAGGCGCCACCTATATCAACATAGGTGATATGTTAGGCACCGCTTATACCATTGCCTATGCTCACTGCCTAACTTAGGAGATAGGTTAGGTGCCTTCTATGTCAACATAGGATATGGCTTAGGCGCCGCCTATATCAATAGAGGCGATAGGTTAGGCGCCGCTTATAGCATTGCCTATGCTCACTGCCTCACTTGGGCGATAAGTTAGGCGCCGCCTGTATCAACATAGGCGATGTCTTAGGCTCCTCCTAAATCAACATAGGCGATAGGTTAGGTGCCGCTTATACCATTGCCTATGCTCACTGCCTCTCTTTGGGTATAGGTTAGGTGCCGCCTATGTCAACATAGGCGATGGCTTAGGCGCCGCCTATATCACCATAGGCGATTGGTTAGGCGATGCTTATACTATTTCCTATACTCACTGCCCCACTTAGGCGATAGGTTAGGCGCCGCCGATGTAAACATTGGCGATGGCTTAGGCGCCGCCTATATCAACATAGGCGATAGGTTAGGCGCTGATTTTACTATTGCCTATGCTCACTGCCTAAGTTAGGAGATAGGCTAGGCGCCGCCTATGTCAACATAGGCGATGGATTAGGTGCTGCCTATATCAACATAGTCGATAGTTAGGCACCGCATATACCGTTGCCTATGCTCAGTGTCTTACTTAGGCGATATGTTAGGCGCATCCAATGTCAACATAGGCGATGGCTTAGGCGCTGCCTATATCAACAGAGGCGATAGGTTAGGCGCCACTTATATCAATATGTGCGATTGGTTAGGCACGGCTTACACCATTGCCTATGCTCACTGCCTCACTTAGGCGATAGGTTAGGCGCCGCCTATATCAGCATAGGCGATAGTTTAGGAACCGCATATACCATTGCTTTTTCTCACTGCCTTACTTAGGAGATATGTTAGGCACCGCCTATATCAACATAGGTGATGACTTAGGCGCCACCTGTATCAACATAGGCGATAGGTTAGGCACCGCTTATACCATTGCCTATGCTCAATGCCTCACTTAGGCGATAGGTTAGGCACCGCCTATGTCAATAGAGGCAATGGATTAGGCAACACCTATACAAACATAGGCAATAGGTTAGGCGATGCTTATACCATTGCCAATTCTCACTGCCTCACATAGGCAATAAGTTAGGCGCCGCCTATTTTAACATGGGCGATGCCTTATGAGCAACCTAGATCAACATAGGCGATAGGTTAGGCGCCGCTTATACCATTGCCTATGCTCACAGACTCACTTAGGCGATAGGTTAGGCGCCTCTTATACCATTGCCTATGCTCACTGACTCACTTAGGCGATAGGTTAGGCACCGCCTATTTCAACATAGGATATCGCTTATGCGCCGCCTATATCATCATAGGTGATAGGTTAGGTTTCGCTTATACCATTGCCTATTCCACTGCCTTACTTAGTTGATTGGTTAGGCGCCGCCTATATAAACATAGGCGATAGGTTATGCACCGCTTCTACCATTACCTGTACTAATTGCCTCACTTAGGTGATAGGTTAGGTGCCACCTATCTCAGCATAGGCGATGGATTAGGCGCCACGTATATCAATATAAACGATAGGTTAAGTCTTACTTATACCATTTCCTATGCTCACTGCCTTACTTAGGCGATAGGCTAGGCACCGCCTATGTCAATATAGGAGATGGCTTAGGCGCCACCTATACTCACATAGGCGATAGGTTAGGCGCCGCATATACCATTGCATATGCTCATTTCCTCACTTAGGCGATAGGTTAGACGCCGCCTATGTCAACTTAGGCGATTGCTTAGGCACCGCCTATATCAACATAGGTGATAGGTTAGGCGCCGCTTCAGCCATTGCCTATGCTCATTGCCTCACATAGGGTATAGGTTAGACGTCGCCTATGAAAACATAGGGAATGGCTTAGGCAGCGCCTATATCAACATACGCGATGTCTTAGGCGCCGCCTATATCAATATAGGAAATAATATAGGTGCCGGTTATAGCATTGCCTGTGCTCACTTCCTCACTTAGGGGATAGGTTAGGTGCCCCCTATGTCAACATAGGCGATGGCTTAGGGGCTGCCTATATCAACATAGGAGATTGGTTAGGCGTCGCTTATACCATTGCCTATGCTTACTGCCTCACTCAGTCGATAGGTTAGGCGCCGCCTATGTCAACATTGGCGATGGCTTACGCGCCGCCTATGTCAATATAGGCGATAGGTTTGGCGCCGCTTATAACATTGCCTATACATACAGTCTCACTTCGATGATAGGTTAGGCGCTGCCCATGTCAACATAGGTGATCGTTTAGGCGCCGCCTATATCAAGATAGGCGATAGGTTAGGCACCGCTTATACCATTTCCTATGCTCACTGCCTCACTTAGGCGATAGGTTAGGCGCCACCTATGTCAACATATGCGATGTCTTAGGCACCACCTATATCAACATAGGTGATAGGTTAGGCGTTGCATATACCATTGCCTATGCTCACTGCCTAACTTAGGAGATAGGTTAGGTGCCACCTATGTCAACATAGGCGATGGCGTAGGTGCCGCCGATATCAACATTGGCGATAGTTTAGGCGCCGCTTATACCATTGCCTATGCTCACTGTCTCACATAGTAGATAGGTTAGGCGCCTCCTATGTCATTATAGGCGATGGGCCAGGAGCCGCATATATCAACATAGGCGATAGGTTAGGCGCCGATTATACCATTGCCTATGCTCGCTGACTTACTTAGGCGATAGGTTAGGCGTCACCTATGTCAACATAGGCGATACGTTAGGCACCGCTTATACCATTCCCTATGCTCATTACCTAACTTAGGCGATGGCTTGGGCGCCACCTATATCAACATAGGCGATGGCTTAGGGGCTGCCTATATCAACATAGGCGATAGGTTTGGCGCCACTTATACCATTGGCTATGCTTACTGCCTCACTGAGTCGATAGGTTAGGCGCCGCCTATGTCAACATAGGCGATGGCTTACGCTCCGCCTATGTCAATATAGGCGATAGGTTTGGCGCCGCTTATAACATTGCATATACTTACAGTCTCACTTCGATGATAGGTTAGGAGCCGCCTATGTAAACATAGGTGATCGTTTAGGCGCCGCCTATATAAACATAGGCGATAGGTTAGGCACCGCTTATACCATTTCCTATGCTCACTGCCTCACTTAGGCGATAGGTTAGGCGCCACCTATGTCAACATATGCGATGTCCTAGGCGCCGCCTATATCAACATAGGTGATAGGTTAGGCGCTGCATATACCATTGCCTATGCTCACTGGCTAACTTATGAGATAGGTTAGGCGCCGCCTATGTCAACATAGGCGATGGCGTAGGTGCCGCCGATATCAACATTGGCGATAGTTTAGGCGCCGCTTATACCATTGCCTATGCTCACTGTCTCACATAGTAGATAGGTTAGGCGCCTCCTATGTCATTATAGGCGATGGGTCAGGAGCCGCATATATCAACATAGGCGATAGGTTAGGCGCCGATTATACCATTGCCTATGCTCGCTGACTCACTTAGGCGATAGGTTAGGCGTCACCTATGTCAACATAGGCGATACGTTAGGCGCCGCTTATACCATTCCCTATGCTCATTACCTAACTTAGGCGATGGCTTGGGCGCCACCTATATCAACATAGGCGATAGTTTAGGTGTCGCCTATGTAAACATTAGGCGCTGCCTATATCAACATAGGTGATAGGTTAGGCGCCGCTTATACCATTTCCTATGCTCACTGCCTTACTTAGGGGATAGGTTAGGCGCTGCCTATATGACATAGGCGATGGTTTAGGCGCAACCTATATAAACATAGGCGATAGGTTTTGCGCCGCTTATACCATTGCCTATGCTCACTGCCTCACTTAGGCGATAGGTTAGGCGCCGACTATGTCAACATAGGCGATGGATAAGGTGTCACCTATATCAACATATGTGGTAGGTTAGGTGCCACCTATGTCAACAAAGGCGATGGGTCAGGCGCATCCTATATCAACATAGGCGATAGGTTAAGCGCCGATTATACTATTTCATATGCTCACTGCCTCACTTAGGTGATAGGTTAGGTGACACCTATATCAACATAGGCGATGGCTTAGGCGCCACCTATATCAGCATAAGCAATAGGTTAGGAGCCTCTTATACCATTGCCTATGCTCAATGTCTCACGTAGGTGATAGGTTAGGCGGCGCCTATGTCAACATAGGCGATGGCTTAGGCACCTCGTATATCAACATAGGCGATAGGTTAGGCGTCGCTTGTACAATTCCCTATGCAGACTATGTTACTTTGGCGATAGGTTAGGCGCCGCTTATACAATTCCCTATGCTGACTACCTCACTTTGGCGATAGGTTAGGCGCCGCTTATGTCAACATAGGCGATGGCATAGGCGCCACCTATATCAACATAGGCGATAGGTTAGGCACCGCATATACCATTGGCTATGCTAACTGTCTCACTTAGGCGTTAGGTTAAGCGCCGCCTATGTTACATAGGCAATGGCTTAAGCGCCACCTATATAAACATAGGCAATAGGTTTGGCGCCGTTTATACCATTGCCTAAGCTCACGGCCTCATTTAGACGATAGGTTAGGTGTCGCCTATGACAACATTGGCGATCGCTTAGGCGCAGCCTATATCAACATAGGCGATAGGTTAGGTCCGCTTATAACATTGCCTATGCTCTCTGCCTTACTTAGACGATGGCTTAGGTGTCGCCTATATCAACTTAGGCGATAGGTTAGGCGCCGCTTATACCATTGCCTATGCTTACTGCCTCACTTAGGCGATAGGTTCGGCGCCGCCTATGTTACATAGTCGATGGCTTAGACGCCACCTATATAAACATAAGCAATAGGTTTGGCGCCGCTTATACCATTGCCTATGCTCACAGCCTTACTTAGGCGATAGGTTAGGCGCCGTCTATGTCAACATAGGCGATAGCTTAGGCGCCACCTATATCAACATAAGCGATAGGTTAGGCACCGCTTATACCATTGCCTATGCTCACTGCCTCACTTAGGCGATAGGTTAGGCGCCACCTATATAAACAGAAGTGATAGGTTTGGCGCCGCTTATACCATTGCCTATGATCACTGCCTCACTTAGATGATAGGTTAGGAGCCGCCAATGCCATCAAAGGCTATGGATAAGGTTCCGCCTATATCAACATAGGCGATAGGTGAGGTGCCACTTATACCATTGCCTATGCTCATTGCCTTACTTAGGCGATAGGTTATGTGCCGCCTATGTCAACATAGGCGATGGCTTAGGCCCCATCTATATCAATATAGGTGATAGGTTTGGCGCTGCTTATAGCATTGTCTATGCTCACTGCCTCACTTAGGTGATAGGTTAGGCGCCTCCTTTATCAACATAGGCGATAGGCTACGTGTCGCTTATACCATTGCCTATGCTCACTCCCTCACTTAGGCGATAGGTTAGGCGTTGACTATGTAAATATAGGAGATGGCTTAGGAGCCACCTATATAAACATAGGCAATAAGTTAGGCACCGCTTATACCATTGCCTATGCTCACTTCCTTACATAGGCGATAGGTTAGGCGCCGTCTATGTCAACATAGGCGATGTCTTAGGTGCCGCCTTTATCAAAATAGGCGATAGGTTAGGCTCCGCTTATACCATTGCCTATGCTCACTGCCTCACTTAGGCGATAGGTTAGGTGCCACCTATGTCCACATAGGCGATGGCTTAGGCCCCACCTATATCAACATAGGCGATACGTATGGCGCCGCTTAGGTGATAGGTTAGGCGCCGCCTATGTCAACATAGGCGATGGCTTAGGCACCGCCTATATCAACATAGGCGATTGGTTAGGTGCTGTATATACTATTTCCTATGCTCACTGCCTTACTTAGGCGATAGGTTAGGTGCCGCCGATGTCAATATAGGCGATGGCTTAGGCGCCGCCTATATCAACATAGGTGATAGGTTAGGAACCGCTTATACCATTTCCTATGCTCACTGCCATACTTAGGCGATAGGTTAGGCATCGCCTATGTCAACATAATCGATAGGTTAGGCGCCTCCTATATAAACATAGGTGATTGGTTAGGCGCCGCATATACCATTGCCTATGCTCACTGACTAACTTAGGAGATAGGTTAGGCACCGCCTATGTCGACATAGGCGATGTCTTAGGTGCCGCCTTTATCAATATAGGCGATAGGTTAGGCTCCGCTTATACCATTGCCTATGCTCACTGCCTCACTTAGGCGATAGGTTAGGTGCCACCTATGTCAACATAGGCGATGGCTTAGGCCCCACCTATATCAACATAGGCGATACGTATGGCGCCGCTTAGGTGATAGGTTAGGCGCCGCCTATGTCAACATTGGCGAACTCTTAGGCGCCGCCTTTATCAACATAGGTGATAGGCTACGTGCCGCTTATACCATTGCCTATTCTCTCTCCCTCACTGAGGCAATAGGTTAGGCGTCGCCTATGTCAATATAGGCGATGGCTTAGGTGCCACCTATATCAACATAGGCAATAAGTTAGGCACCGCTTATACCATTGCCTATGCTCACTGTCTTACTTAGGCGATAGGTTAGGCGCCATCTATGTCAACATAGGCGATGTCTAAGGTGTCGCCTTTATCAAAATAGTCGATAGGTTAGGCTCCGCTTATACCATTGCCTATGCTCACTACCTCACTTAGGCGATAGGTTAGGCGCCGCCTATGACAACATAGGCGATCGGTCAGGTGCCGCCTTTATCAACATAGGCGATAGGTTAGGCTCCGATTATAATATTTCATATGCTCACTGTCTCACTTAGACGATAGGTTAGGTGCCGCCTATGTCAACATAGGTGATGGCTTAGTCCCCACCTATATCAATATAGAAGATAGGTTTGGCGTTGCTTATCGCATTGTCTATGCTCAATGCCTCACTTAGGTGATAGGTTAGGCGCCGCCTATGTCAACATAGGCGATCGCTTAGGCGCCAATATACCATTGCCTATGGTCACTGCCTAACTTAGGTGATGGCTTAGGTGCCGCCAATATCAACATAGGCGATAGGTTAGGCGCCGTTTATTCCATTGCCTAGGCTCAGTGCCTCACTTAGGCGATTGGTTAGGCACTGCCTATGTCAACATAGGAGATGGCTTAGGCGCCGCCAATATCAACATAGGCGATAGGTTAGGCGCCGCTTATGCTATTGCCTATGCTCACTGCCTCCCTTAGGCGATAGGTTAGGCGCCGCATATGTCAAAATATGTGATCGCTTAGGCGCCGCCTATATCAACAGAGGCAATAGGTTAGGCTCCGATATACCATTGCCTACGCTCACTGCCTAACTTAGGCGATGGCTTAGGCACCGCCTATATCAACATAGGCGATTCGTTAGGCGCCGCTTATTCCATTCCCTATGCTCACTACCTCACTTAGGAGATATGTTAGGCGCCGCCTATGTCAACATAGGCAATGGATTAGGCGCCGCCTATATCAACATAGGCGATAGGTTAGACGCCGCTTATACTATTGCCTATTCTCACTGCCTCACTTAGGTGATAGGTTAAGCGCCACATATGTCAACATAGGCGATTGCTTAGGCGCCGCCTATATCAACATAGTCAAAAGGTTCGGCACCGATATACCATTGCCTATGCTCACTGCCGCACTTAGGCGATGGCTTAGGTGCCGCCTATATAAACATAGGCGATAGGTTAGGCGCCGCTTATACCATTGCCTATGCTCACTGCATCACTTAGGCGATAGGTTAGGCGCCGCCTATGTTACAACGGCGATGGCTTAGGCGCCACCTATATAAACATAGGCGATAGGTTTTGCGCCGCTTATACCATTGCCTATGCTCACTGCCTCACTTAGGCGATAGGTGAGGCGCGACCTATGTCAAAATAGGCAATGGCTTAGGCGCCACCTATATCAACATAGTAGATAGGTTAGGCGCCTCTTATATCATTGCCTATGCTCACTACCTCACTTAGGCGATAGGTTAGGCGCCGCCTATGTGAACATAGTTGATGGCTTAGGCGCCGACTATATCAACATAGGCGATAGGTTAGGTGCCGCTTATACGATTGCCTATGATCACAGCCTCACTTAGGCGATAGGCAAGGCCCTGCCTATGTCAACATAGGCGATGGCATAGGTGCTACCTATATCAACATAGGCGATAGTTTAGGCGCCGCTTATAACATTACCTTTACTCACTGCCTTACTTAGGCGATAGGTTAGGCGCCGCATATGTCAACATAGGCAATCGCTTAGGCGCCGCCTATATCAACAGAGGCAATAGGTTAGGCGCCAAAATACCATTGCCTATGCTCACTGCCTAACTTAGGCGATGGCTTAGGCGCCGCCTATATCAACATAGGCTATTGATTAGGCACCACTTATACCATTCCCTATGCTCATATGTTAGGTGCCGCCTATGTCAACATAGGCGATGGCTTAGGCGCCGCCTATATAAACATAGGCGATAGGTTAGGCGCCGCTTATACTATTGCCTATGCTCACTGCCTCACTTAGGTGATAGGTTTAGTGCCGCATATGTCAACATAGGCGATTGCTTAGGCGCCGCCTATATCAACATAGGCAAATGGTTAGGCACCGATATACCATTGCCTATGCTCACTGCCTCACTTAGGCGATGGCTTAGGTGCTTCCTATATAAACATAGGCGATAGGTTAGGCGCCGCTTATACCATTTCCTATGCTCACTGCATCACTTAGGCGATAGGTTAGGCGCCGCCTATGTTACAAAGGCGATGGCTTAGGCGCCACCTATATAAACATAGGCGATAGGTTTTGCGCCACTTATACCATTGCCTATGCTCACTGCCTCACTTAGGCAATAGGTTAGGCGCGACCTATGTCAAAATAGGCAATGGCTTAGGCGCCAGCTATATCAACATAGGAGATAGGTTAGGCGCCTCTTATACCATTGCCTATGCTCACTACCTAACTTAGGCGATAGGTTAGGCTCCGCCTATGTCAACATAGTCGATGGCTTAGGCGCCACCTATATCAACATAGGCGATAGGTTAGGCGACGCTTAAACCATTTCCTATGCTCACTGCCTCAGTTAGGCGATAGGTAAGGCCCCGCCTATGTCAACATAGGCGATGGCTTAGGTGCTATCTATATCAACATAGGCGATAGGTTAGGCGCCGCTTATAACATTACCTTTACTCACTGCCTTACTTAGGCGATAGGTTAGGCTCCACCTATGTCAACAAAGGCGATGGGTCCGGCGCCCCCTATATCAACATATGTGATAAGTTAGGCGCCGATTATACTATTTCATATGGTCACTGCCTCACTTAGGCGATAGGTTAGGTGACACCTATGTCAACATAGGTGATGGCTTAGGCGCCTGTTATGTCAACATAACCGATAGGTTAAGAGCCGCTTATACCATTGCATATGCTAACATTCCTCACTTAGGCGATCGGTTAGCCATCGCCTATGTCAACATAGGCGATGGATTAGGCACCGCCTATAACAACATACATGATAGGTTAGGCGACGATTATACAATTCCCTATGCTCACTACCTCACTTAGGCGATAGGTTAGGCGCCGCCTATGACAACATAGGCGATGGCTTAGGCGCCGCCTAAATCAACATTGGCGATAAGTTAGGCGCTGCTTATACCATTGCCTATGATTACTTCCTCAATTAGGCGATAGGTTAGGCGCCACCTATATAAACATAGGCGATAGGTTTTGCGCCGCTTATACCATTGGCTATGCTGACGGCCTTACTTAGTATATATGTTTGGAAATGCTTATACCATTGCCTATGCTCACTGCCTTACTTAGGCGATGGCTTAGGTTCCGCCTACAACAACATAGGCGATAGGGTAGGCGCCGCTTATACCATTGTCTATGATCACTGCCTCACTTAGGTGATAGGTTAAGCGCCGCATATGTCAACATAGGTGATCGCTTAGGCGCAGCCTATATCAACATAGGCAATAGGTTAGGCGCCGCTTATACCATTGCCTATGCTCACTGCCTCACTTAGGCGATAGGTAAGGCCCTGCCTATGTCAACATAGGCGATGGCTTAGGTGCTACCTATATCAACATAGGCGATAGGTTAGGCGCCGCTTATAACATTACCTTTACTCATTGCCTTACTTAGGCGATAGGTTAGGCGCCACAATGTCAACATTGGCGATCGCTTAGGCGCCGCCTATATCAACAGAGGCAATAGGTTAGGCACCGATATACCATTGCCTATGCTCACTGCCTTACTTAGGCGATGGCTTAGGCGCCGCCTATATCAACATAGGCGATTGATTAGGCGCCACTTATACCATTCCCTATGCTCACTACCTCACTTAGGCGATATGTTAGGTGCCGCCTATGTCAACATAGGCGATGGCTTAGGCGCCACCTATATCAACATAGGCGATAGGTTAGGCGCCGCTTATACTATTGCCTATGCTCACTGCCTCACTTAGGTGATAGGTTAAGCACTGGATATGTCAACATAGGCGATTGCTTAGGCGCCGCCTATATCAACATAGGCAAAAGGTTAGGCACCGATATACCATTGCCTATGCTCACTGCCTCACTTAGGCGATGGCTTAGGTGCTGTCTATATAAACATAGGCGATAGGTTAGGCGCCGCTTATACCATTGCCTATGCTCACTGCATCACTTAGGCGATAGGTTAGGCACCGCCTATGTTACAAAGGCGATGGCTTAGGCGCCACCTATATAAACATAGGCGATAGGTTTTGCGCCGCTTATACCATTGCCTATGCTCACTGTCTCACTTAGACGATAGGTTAGGCGAGGCCTATGTCAAAATAGGCGATGGCTTAGGCGCCACCTATATCAACATAGGGGTTAGTTTAGGGGCCTCTTATACCATTGCCTATGCCCACTACCTCACTTAGGCGATAGGTTAGGTGCCGCTTATGTAAACATAGTGGATGGCTTAGGCGCCGCCTATATCAACATAGGCGATAGGTTATCCACCGCTTCTACCATTACCTGTACTAATTGCCTTACTTAGGTGATAGGTTAGGTGCCACCTATGGCAGCATAGGCGATGGATTAGGCACCACGTATATCAATATAAACGATAGGTTAGATCTTGCTTATACCATTTCCTATGCTCACTGCCTTACTTAGGCGATAGGTTAGGCACCGCCTATGTCAATATAGGA
Source organism: Capsicum pubescens (assembly GCA_030864215.1). Lineage (NCBI taxonomy): Eukaryota > Viridiplantae > Streptophyta > Magnoliopsida > Solanales > Solanaceae > Capsicum > Capsicum pubescens. Next base: position 51,379,648 of record CM061544.1, read on the forward strand.
GATGGCTTAGGCTCCACCTATACTCACCTAGGCGATAGGTTAGGCGCCGTTTATACCATTGCCTAAGCTCACGGCCTCATTTAGATGATAGTTTAGGTGTCGCCTATGTCAACATAGGCGATCTCTTAGGCGCCGCCTATATCAACATAGGCGATAGGTTAGGCTCCACTTATACCATTGCCTATGCTCACTGCCTTACTTAGAAGATGGCTTAGGTGTCGCCTATATCAACATAGGCGATAGGATAGGCGCCGCATATACCATTTCCTATGCTTACTGCCTCACTTAGGCGATAGGTTAGGCGTCGCCTATGTTACGTAGTCGATGGCTTAGGCGCCATCTATATAAACATAAGCAATAGGTTTGGCGCCGCTTATACCATTGCCTATGCTCACTGCCTCACTTAGGCGATAGGTTAGGCGCCGCCTATGTCAACATAGGCGATAGCTAAGGCGCCACCTATATCAACATAGGCGATAGGTTAGGCACCGCTTATACCATTGCATATGCTCACTGCCTCACTTAGGCGATAGGTTAGGCGCCACCTATATAAACATAAGCGATAGGTTTGGCGCCGCATATACCATTGCCTATGATCACTGCCTCACTTAGATGATAGGTTAGGAGCCGCCAATGTCAACATAGGCTATGGCTAAGGTGCCGCCTATATCAACATAGGGGATAGGTGAGGCGCCACTTATACCATTTCCTATGCTCATTGCCTTATTTAGGCGATAGGTTAGGTGCCACCTATGTCAACATAGGCGATGGCTTAGGACCCACCTATATCAATATAGGCGATAGGTTTAGCGCTGCTTATAGCATTGTCTATGCTCACTGCCTCACTTAGGTGATAGGTTAGGCGCCTCCTATGTCAACATAGGCGATCGCTTAGGCGTCGGCTTTATCAATATAGGCGATAGGCTACGTGTCGCTTATACCATTACCTATGCTCACTCCCTCACTTAGGAGATAGGTTAGGCGTGGCCTATGTCAATATAGTAGATGGCTTAGGTGCCACCTATATAAACATAGGCAATAAGTTAGGCACCGCTTGTACCATTGCCTATGCTCACTTCCTTACATAGGCGATAGGTTAGGCGCCGTCTATGTCAACATAGGCGATGTCTAAGGGGATGCCTTTATCAAAATAGTCGATAGGTTAGGCTCCGCTTATACCATTGCCTATGCTCACTGCCTCACTTAGGCGATAGGTTAGGTGCCGCCTATGTCAACATAGGTGATGGCTTAGGCCCCACCTATATCAATATAGGCGATACGTATGGCGCCGCTTATAGCATTGCCTATTCTCACTGGCTCACTTAGGTGATAGGTTAGGCGCCGCCTATGTCAACATTGGCGAACTCTTAGGCGCCGCCTCTATCAACATAGGTGATAGGCTACGTGCCGCTTATACCATTGCCTATGCTCTCTCCCTCACTTAGGCAATAGGTTAGGCATCGCCTATGTCAATATAGGCGATGGCTTAGGTGCCGCCTATATCAACATAGGCAATAAGTTAGGCACCGCTTATACCATTGCCTATGCTCACTGTCTTACTTAGGCGATAGGTTAGCCTTCGTCTATGTCAAAATAGGCGATGTCTAAGGTGCCGCCTTTATCAAAATAGTCGATAGGTTAGGCGCCGCTTATACCATTGCCTATGCTCACTACCTCACTTAGGCGATAGGTTAGGTGCCGCCTATGACAACGTAGGCAATGGGTCAGGAGCTGCCTATATCAACATAGGCGATAGGTTAGGCTCCGATTATAATATTTCATATGCTCACTGCCTCACTTAGGCGATAGGTTAGGTGCCGCCAATGTCAACATAGGCGATGGCTTAGTCCCCACCTATATCAAAATAGGCGATAGGTTTGCAACTGCTTATAGCATTGTCTATGCTCACTGCCTCACTTAGGTGATAGGTTAGGCACTGCCTAAGTCAACATAGGCGATCGCTTTGGTGCCGTATTTATCAACATATGCGACAGGCTACGTGTCGCATATACCATTGCCTATGCTCACTCCCTCACTTATGCGATAGGTTAGGAGTCGCCTATGTCAATATAGGCGATGGCTTAGGTGCAGCCTATATCAACATAGGCAATAAGTTATGCACCGCTTATACCATTGCCTATGCTCACTTTCTTACTTAGGCGATAGGTTAGGCTCCGTCAATGTCAACATAGGCAATATCTATGGTGCCGCCATTATCAAAATAGTTGATAGGTTAGGCTCCGCTTATACCATTTCCTATGCTCACTACCTCACTTAGGCGATAGGTTAGGCGCCGCCTATGACAACATAGGTAATGGGTCAGGAGCCGCCTATATCAACATAGGCGATAGGTTAGGCTCCGATTATAATATTTCATATGCTCATTGCCTCACTTAGACGATAGGTTAGGTGCCGCCTATGTCAACATAGGCGATGGCTTAGTCCCCACCTATATCAACATAGAAGTTAGGTTTAACGCTGCTTATAGCATTGTCTATGCTCAATGCCTCACTTAGGTGATAGGTTAGGCGCCGCCTATGTCAACATAGGCGATCGCTTAGGCGCCGATATACCATTGCCTATGGTCACTGCCTCACTTAGGTGATGGCTCAGGTGCCGCCTATATCAACATAGGCGATAGGTTAGGCGCAGTTTATACCATTGCCTAGGCTCACTGCCTCACTTAGGCGATTGGTTAGGCACTGCCTATGTCAACATAGGCAATGGCTTAGGCGGCGCCAATATCAACATAGGCGATAGGTAGGCGCCGCTTATACTATTTCCTAGGCTCACTGCCTCCCTTAGGCGATAGGTTAGGCGCCGCTTATACCATTGTCTATGCTCACTTCCTCACTTAGGTGATAGGTTAAGCGCCGTATATGTCAACATATGTGATCGCTTAGGCGCCGCCTATATCAACAGAGGCAATAGGTTAGGCGCCGATATACCATTGCCTACGCTCACTGCATAACTTAGGCGATGGCTTAGGCGCCGCCTATATCAACATAGGCGATTGGTTAGGCGCCGCTTATTCCATTCCCTATGCTCACTACCTCACTTAGGCGATATGTTAGACGCCGCCTATGTCAAAATAGGCAATGTCTTAGGCGCCGCCTATATCAACACAAGCGATAGGTTAGGCACCGCTTATACTATTGCCTATGCTCACTGCCTCACTTAGGTGATAGGTTAAGCGTCGCATATGTCAACATAGGCGATTGCATAGGCGCCGCCTATATCAACATAGTCAAAAGGTTAGGCACCGATATACCATTGCCTATGCTCACTGCCGCACTTAGGCGATGGCTTAGGTGCCGCCTATATAAACATAGGCGATAGGTTAGGCGCCGCTTATACCATTTCCTATGCTCACTGCATCACTTAGGTGATAGGTTAGGCTCCGCCTATGTTACAAAGGCGATGGCTTAGGCGCCACCTATATAAACATAGGCAATAGGTTTTGCGCCACTTATACCATTGCCTATGCTCACTGCCTCACTTAAGCGATACGTTAGGCGCGGCCTATGTCAAAATAGGTGATGGCTTAGGCGCCACCAATATCAACATAGGAGATAGGTTAGGCGCCTCTTATATCATTGCCTATGCTCACTACCTCACTTAGGCGATAGGTTAGGCGCCGCCTATGTCAACATAGTCGATGGCTTAGGCGCCGCCTATATCAACATAGGCGATAGGTTAGGCGCCGCTTAAACCATTGCCTATACTCACTGCCTCACTTAGGCGATAGGTAAGGCCCTGCCTATGTGAACATAGGCGATGGCATAGGTGCTACCTATATAAACATAGGCGATAGGTTAGGCGCCGCTTATAACATTACCTTTACTCACTGCCTTACTTAGGCGATAGGTTAGGCACCACATATGTCAACATAGGCGATCGCTTAGGCGCCGCCTATATCAACAGAGGCAATAGGTTAGGTGCCGATATACCATTGCCTATGCTCACTGCCTAACTTAGGCGATGTCTTAGGCGCCGCCTATATCAACATAGGTGATTGATTAGGCGCCACTTATACCATTCCCAATGCTCACTACCTCACTTAGGCGATATGTTAGGCGCCGCCTATGTCAACATAGGCGATGGCTTAGGCGCCGCCTATATCAACATAGGCGATAGGTTAGGCGTCGCTTATACTATTTCCTATGGTCACTGCCTCACTTAGGTGATAGGTTAAGCCCCGCATATGTCAACATAGGCGATTTCTTAGGCGCCGCCTATATAAACATAGGCAAAAGGTTAGGCACCGATATACCATTGCCTATGCTCACTGCCTCACTTAGGAGATGGCTTAGGTGCTGCCTATATAAACATAGGTGATAGGTTAGGCACCGCTTATACCATTGCCTATGCTCACTGCATCACTTAGGAGATAGGTTAGGCGTCGCCTATGTTACAAAGGCGATTGCTTAGGCACCACCTATATAAACATAGGCGATAGGTTTTGCGCTGCTTATACCATTGCCTATGCTCACTGCCTCACTTTGGCAATAGGTTAGGCGCGGCCTATGTCAAAATAGGCGATGGCTTAGGCGCCACCTATATCAACATAGGAGATAGGTTAGGCACCTCTTATACCATTGCCTATGCTCACTACCTCACTTAGGCGATAAGATAGGCGCCGCCTATGTCAACATAGTCGATGGCTTAGGCGCCACCTATATCAACATAGGCGATAGGTTAGGCGACGCTTAAACCATTGCTATGCTCACTGCCTCACTTAGGCGATAGGTAAGGCCCCACCTATGTCAACATAGGCGATGGCTTAGGTGCTACCTATATCAACATATGCGATAGGTTAGGCGCCGCTTATAACATTACCTTTACTCACTGCCTTACTTAGGCGATAGGATAGACTCCACCTATGTCAACAAAGGCGATGGGTCCGGCGCCGCCTATATCAATATAGGCGATAGGTTAGGCGCCGATTATACTATTTCATATGGTCACTGCCTCACTTAGGCGATAGGTTAGGTGACACCTATGTCAACATAGGTGATGGCTTAGGCGCCTCTTATATCAACATAAGCGATAGGTTAGGAGCCGCTTATACCATTGCCTATGCTAACTGCCTCACTTAGGCTATAGGTTAGACATCGCCTATGTCATCATAGGCGATGGATTAGGCACCGCCTATAACAACATACATGATAGGTTAGGCGTCGATTATACAATTCCCTATGCTCACTACCTCACTTAGGAGATAGGTTAGGCGCCGCCTATGACAACATAGGCGATGGCTTAGGCGCCGCCTAAATCAACATAGGCGATAGGTTAGGCGCTGCTTATACCATTGCCTATGCTCACTTCCTCACTTAGGCGATAGGTTAGGCGCCACCTATATAAACATAGGCGATAGGTTTTGCGCCGTTTATACCATTGGCTATGCTGACGGCCTTACTTAGTCTATATGTTTGTTATTGCTTATACCATTGCCTATGCTCACTGCCTTACCTAGGCGATGGCTTAGGTTCCGCCTATAACAACATAGGCGATAGGGTAGGCGCCACTTATACCATTGTCTATGCTCACTGCCTCACTTAGGTGATAGGTTAAGCGCTGCAGATGTCAACATAGGTGATCGCTTAGGCGCCGCCTATATCAACATAGGTAATAGGTTAGGCGCCGCTTATAGCATTGCCTATGCTCACTGCCTCACTTAGGCGATAGGTAAGGCCCTGCCTACGTCAACATAGGCTATGGCTTAGGTTCTACCCATATCAACATAGGCGATAGGTTAGGCGCCGCTTATAACATAACCTTTACTCACTGCCTTACTTAGGCGATAGGTTAGGCGCCACATATGTCAACATAGGCGATCGCTTAGGCGCCGCCTATATCAACAGAGGCAATAGGTTAGGCGCCGATATACCATTGCCTATGCTCACTGCCTAACTTAGGCGATGGCATAGGCGCTGCCTATATCAACATAGGCGATTGATTAGGCACCACTTATACCAATCCCTATGCTCACTACCTCACTTAGGCGATATTGCCGCCTATGTCAACATAGGCGATGGCTTAGGCGCCGTCTATATCAACATAGGCGATAGGTTAGGCGCCGCTTATACTATTGCCTATGCTCACTGCCTCACTTAGGTGATAGGTTAAGTGCCGCATATGTCAACATAGGCGATTGCTTAGGCTCCGCCTATATCAACATAGGCAAAAGGTTAGGCACCGATATACCATTGCCTATGCTCACTGCCTCACTTAGGCGATGGCTTAGGTGCTGCCTATATAAACATAGGCGATAGGTTAGGCGCCGCTTATACCATTGCTTATGCTGACTACATCACTTAATCGATAGGTTAGGCGCCGCCTATGTTACAAAGGCGATGGCTTAGGCGCCACCTATATAAACATAGGCGATAGGTTTTGCGCCGCTTATACCATTGCCTATGCTCACTGTCTCACTTAGGCGATAGGTTAAGCAATGCCTATGTCAAAATAGGCGATGGCTTAGGCGCCACCTATATCAACATAGGAGATAGGTTAGGCGCCTCTAATACCATTGCCTATGCTCACTACCTCACTATGGCGATAGGTTAGGCGACGCTTATGTCAACATAGTCGATGGCTTAGGCGGCGCCTATATCAACATAGACGATAGGTTAGGCGCCGCTTAAACCATTGCCTATGCTCACTGCCTCACTTAGACGATAGGTAAGGCCCCGCCTATGTCAACATAGGCGATGGCTTAGGTGCTACCTATATCAACATAGGCGATAGGTTAGGCGCCGCTTATAACATTACCTTTACTCACTGCCTTACTTAGGTGATAGTTTAGGCTCCACCTATGTCAACAAAGGCGATGGATCAGGCGCCGCCTATATCAACATAGGCGATAGGTTAGGCGCCGATAATACTATTTCATATGGTCACTGCCTCACTTAGGCGATAGGTTAGGTGACACCTATGTCAACATAGGTGATGGCTTAGGCGCCTCTTATGTCAACATAAGCGATAGGTTAGGAGCCGCTTATACCATTGCCTATGCTCACTGCCTCACTTAGGCGATAGGTTAGCCATCGCCTATGTCAACATAGGCGATGGATTAGGCGCCGCCTATAACAACATACATGATAGGTTAGGCGCCGATTATAAAATTCCCTATGCTCACTACCTCACTTAGGCGATAGGTTAGACGCCACCTATGACAACATAGGCGATGGCTTACGCACCGCCTATAACAACATAGGCGATAGGTTAGGCGCTGCTTATACCATTGCCTATGCTCACTTCCTCACTTAGGCGATAGGTTAGGCGCCACCTATATAAACATAGGCGATAGGTTTTGCGCTGCTTATACCATTGGCTATGCTGACGGCCTTCCTTAGTCTATATGTTTGGAATTGCTTATACCATTGCCTATGCTCACTGCCTCACTTAGTCGATAGGTTAGCCATCGCCTATGTCAACATAGGCAATGGATTAAGCACCGCCTATAACAACATACATGATAGGTTAGGCACCGATTATACAATTCCCTATGCTCACTACCTCACTTAGGCGATAGGATAGGTGCCGCCTATGTCAACATAGGCGATAGCTTAGGTGCCGCCTATATAAAAATAGCCGATAAGTTAGGCGCCGCTTATACCATTGCTAATGCTCACTGCCTCACTTAGGAGATAGATTTGGCGTCGCCTATAATACATAGGCGATGGGTTAAGCTCCACCTATATAACCATAGGCGATAGGTTTGGCGCCGCTTATACCATTGCCTATGCTCGCTGCCTCACTTTTGTAATAGGTTAGGCGCCACCTATGACAACATAGGCGATGGCTTAGATTCTACCTATATCAACATAGGAGATAGGTTAGGCATCGCTTATAACATTACCTTTGCTCACTGCCTCACTTAGGCGATAGGATAGGCACCACCTATGTCAACAAAGGTGATGGGTCAGGCGCCGCGTATATCAACATAGGCGATAGGTTAGGCGCCTATTATACTGTTTCATATGATCACTGCCTCACTTAGGCGATAGGAAAGGTGACACCAATGTCATCATAGGCGATGGATTAGGCGCCACCTATATCAACATAAGCGATAGGTTAGGAGACGCTTATACCATTGCCTATGCTCACAGCCTTACTTAGGCGATAGGTTAGGCGTCGCCTATGTCAACATAGGCGATGGATTAGGCGCTGCCTATATCAACATAGACTATAGGTTAGGCGCCGATTATACCATTCCCTATGCTCACTACCTCACTTTGGCAATAGGTTAGGCGATTTCTTAGGCGCCGCCTATATCAACATAGGCGATAGGTTAGGCGATGCTTATACCATTGACTATGCTCACTGCATCACTTAGGCGATAGGTTAGGCGCCGCCTATGTTACATAGGCGATGGCTTCGGCCCATCCTATATAAACATAGGCGACAGGTTAGGCGCTACTTATACCATTGCCTATCCTCACGGCCTCACATAGGCGATAGGTTAGGCGTCGCTAATACCATTGCCTATGCTCACTGCCTTACTTAGGCGATGGCTTAGGTGCCGCCTATATCAACATAGGCGATAGGGTAGGCACCGCTTATAACATTGTCTATGATCACTGCCTCTCTTAGATGATAGGTTAAGCGCCACATATGTCAACCTAGGCGATCGCTTAGGCGCCGCCTATATCAACATTGGCGATAGGTTAGGCTCCGATTATACCATTGCCTATGCTCACTATCTCACTTAGGTGATAGGTTAGACGCGGCCTATGACAAAATAGGCGATGGCTTAGGCGCCATCTATATCAACATAGCAGACAGGTTAGGCGCCGCTTATACCATTCCATATGCTCACTACCTCACTTAGGCGATAGGTTAGGCGCCGCCTATGTCAACATAGGCGATAGCTTAGATGCCGCCTATATAAACATAGCCGATAAGTTAGGCGCCGCTTATACCATTACCAATGCTCACTACCTCACTTAGGCGATAGGTTAGGCGTCGCCTATGTTACATAGGCGATGGCCTAAGCTCCACCTATATAAACATAGGCGATAGGTTTGCGCCGCTTATACCATTGCCTATGCTCGCTGCCTCACTTTTGTAATAGGTTAGGCGCCACCTATGACAACATAGACGATGGCTTAGGTGCTACCTATATCAATATAGGCGATAGGTTAGGCACCGCTTATAACATTGTCTATGATCACTGCCTCACTTAGATGATAGGTTAAGCGCCGCATATGTCAACCTAGGCGATCGCTTAGTCGCCGCCTATATAAACATTGCCGATAGGTTAGGCTCCGATTATACCATTGCTTATGCTCACTATCTCACTTAGGAGATAGGTTAGGCGTCGCCTATATTACATAGGCGATGGCTTAGGCGCCACCTATATAAACATAGTCGATAGGTTTGGCGCCGCTTATACCATTTCCTATGCTCACTGCCTCACTTAGGTGATAGTTTAGACGCGGCCTATGTCAAAATAGGCGATGGCTTAAGCGCCACCTATATCAACATAGGAGATAGGTTAGGCGCCGCTTATACCATTCCCTATGCTCACTACCTCACTTAGGCGATAGGTTAGGCGCCGCCTATGTCAACATAGGCGATAGTTTAGGTGCCGCCTATATAAACATAGCCGATAAGTCAGGCGCCCCTTATACCATTGCCAATGCTCACTGCCTCACATAGGCGATAGGTTAGGCGTCTCCTATGTTACATAGGCGATGGCTTAAGATCCACCTATATAAACATAGGCGATTGGTTTCGCGCAGCTTATACCATTGCCTATGCTCGCTGCCTCACTTTTGTAATAGGTTAGGCGTCACCTATGACAACATAGACGATGGCTTAGGTGCTACCTATATCAACATAGGCGATAGGTTAGGCACCGCTTATAACATTACCTTTGCTCACTGCCTCACTTAGGCGATAGGATAGGCGCCACCTATGTCAACAAAGACGACGGGTCAGGCGCCGCCTATAACAACATAGGCGATAGGTTAGGCGCCTATTATACTATTTCATATGATCACTGCCTCACATAGGCGATAGGTTAGGTGACATCTATGTCAACATAGGCGATGGATTAGGCGCCACCTATATCAACATAAGCGATAGGTTAGGAGCCGCTTATACCATTGCCTATGCTCACTGCCTTACTTAGGCTATAGGTTAGGTGTCGCCTATGTCAACATAGGTGATGGATTAGGCGCCGCCTATATCAACATAGACTATTGGTTAGGCGCTGATTATAGCATTCCCAATGCTCACTACCTCACATAGGCGATAGGTTAGGCGATTTCTTAGGCGCCAGCTATATCAACATAGGCGATGGGTTAGGTGATGCTTATACCATTGCCTATGCTCACTGCCTCACATAGGCGATAGGTTAGGCGCCGCCTATGTTATATAGGCGATGGCTTAGGCCCTACCTATATAAACATAGGCAATAGGTTTGGCGCTACTTATACCATTGCCTATGCTCACGGCCTCACTTAGGCGATAGGTTAGGCATCGCTTATACCATTGCCTATGCTTACTGCCTAACTTAGGCGATGGCATAGGTGCCTCCTATATCATCATAGGCGATAGGTTAGGCACCGCTTATAACATTGTCTATGATCGCTGCCTCACTTAGATGATAGGTTAAGCGCCACATATGTCAACCTAGATGATCGCTTAGGCGCCGCCTATATCAACCTTGGAGATAGGTTAGGCTCCGATTATACCATTGCCTATGCTCACTGCCTCACATAGGCGATGCTTAGGTGCCGCCTATATGAACGTAGGCGATATGTTAGGTGCCGCTTATACCATTGCTTATGCTCACTGCCTCACTTAGGCGATAGGTTAGGCGCCACCTATGTTACATAGGAGATGGCTTAAGCGCCACCTATATAAACATATGTGATAGGTTTGGCGCCGCTTATACCACTGGCTATGCTCACTGCCTCACTTAGGAGATAGTTTAGGTGCGGCCTATGTCAACATAGGCGATGGCTTAGGCGCCACCTATATCAACATAGGCGGTAGGTTAGGCGCCGCTTAAACCATTGCCTATGCTCACTGCCTAACTTAGGCGATTGGTTAGGCGCCGCCTATGTTACATAGGCGATGGCTTATGCGCCGCCTATATCAACATAGGCGATAGGTTAGGCACCGCTTATACCATTGCCTATGCTCACTTCCTCACTTACATGATAGGTTAGCCGCCGCCTATGTCAACATATTCTATGGATCAGGCGCCACCTATATCAACATAGGCAATAGGTTAGGCGCCTTTTATACAATTGCCTATGCTCACTGCCACATTTAGGCGATAGATTAGGTGGCACCTATGTGAACATAGGCGATGGCTTAGACCTCACCTATATCAACATAGGAGATATGTTTGGCGCTGCTTATAGCATTGCCTATACTCACTGCCTCACTTAGGTGATAGGTTGGGCGCCGCTTATGTCAACATAGGCGATGGCTTAGGCGCCGCCTTTAACAACATAGGCGATAGGCTAGGCGCCGCTTATACCGTTGACTATGCTCACTCCCTCACTTAGGCGATAGGTTAGGCACCGCCTATGTCAATATAGGCGATGTCTTTGGCGCCGCCTATATCTATATAGGCAATAAGATAGGCGCCGCTTATAACATTGCCTATGCTTACTGCCTTACTTAGGCTATAGGTTAGGTGCCGCCTATGTCAACATAGGCGATGTCTTAGGTGCCGCCTTTAACAATATAGGCGATAGGATAGGCGCCACTTATACCATTGCCTATGCTCACTGCCTCACTTAGGCGATAGGTTAGGCGCCGCCTATGTCAATATAGGCGATGGGTCAGGAGCCACCTATATCAACATAGGCGATAGGTTAGGCGCCGATTATACCATTGCCTATGCTCGCTGACTCACATAGGCGAAAGGTTAAGCGCCGCTTATACCATTCCCTATGCTCATTACCTCACTTAAGCGATGGCTTAGGCGCCGCCTATATCAACATAGGCGATAGGTTAGGTACCGCTTATACCATTCCCTATACTCAGTTCCTCACTTAGGCGATAGGTTAGGCACCGCCTATATCAACATAGGTGATAGGTTAGGCGCCGCTTATACCATTGCCTATGCACACTGCCTCACTTAGGCGATAGGTTAGGCGCCGCCTATGTTACATAGGCGATGGATTAGGCGCCACCTATATAAACATAGGCGATAGGATTGGCGCCGCTTATACCATTGACTATGCTCACGGCCTCACTTAGGCGATAGGTTAGGCGTCGCTTATACCATTGCCTATGATCACTGCCTTACGTAGGCGATGGACTAGGTGCCGCCTATAACAACATAGACGATAGGTTAGGCAGTACTTATAACATTGTCCATGCTCACTGCCTCACTTATATGATCGGTTAAGCGACGCATATGTCGACATAGGTGATCGCTTAGGCGCCGCCTATATCAACATTGGCGATAGGTTAGGATCCAATTATACCATTTCCTATGCTCACTGCCTCACTTAGGTGATGGCTTAGGTGCCGCCTATATCAACATAGGCGATATGTCAGGCACCGCTTATACCATTGCCTATGCTCACTGCCTCACTTAGGCGATAGGTTAGGCACCGCCTATGTTACATAGGCGATGGCTTAGGCGCTACCTATATAAACATATGTTATAGGTTTGGCGCCGCTTATACCATTGCTTATGCTCACTGCCTCACTTAGGAGATAGGTTAGGTGCGGCCTATGTCAACATAGGCGATGGCTTTGGCGCCACCTATATCAACATAGGCGATAGGTCAGGCGCTGCTTATACCATTGCCTATGCTCACTGCCTCACTTAGGCAATTGGTTAGGCGCCGCCTATGTTACATAGGCGATGGCTTATGCGCCGCCTAGATCATCATAGGCGATAGGTTAGGCACCGCTTATACCATTGCGTATGCTCACTGCCTCACTTAGATGATAGGTTAGGCGCCGCCTATTTCAACAAATTCTATGGCTCAGGCGCCGCCTATATCAACATAGGCGATAGGTTAGGCGCCTTTTATATAATTGCGTATGCTCACTGCCTTACTTAGGCGATGGCTTAGGTGCCGCCTATGTCAACATAGGCGATAGGGTAGGCACCGCTTATAACATTGTCTATGATCACTGCCTCTCTTAGATGATAGGTTAAGCGCCACATATGTCAACCTAGGCGATCGCTTAGGCGCCGCCTATATCAACATTGGCGATAGGTTAGGCTCCGATTATACCATTGCCTATGCTCACTATCTCACTTAGGTGATAGGTTAGACGCGGCCTATGACAAAATAGGCGATGGCTTAGGCGCCATCTATATCAACATAGCAGACAGGTTAGGCGCCGCTTATACCATTCCATATGCTCACTACCTCACTTAGGCGATAGGTTAGGCGCCGCCTATGTCAACATAGGCGATAGCTTAGATGCCGCCTATATAAACATAGCCGATAAGTTAGGCGCCGCTTATACCATTACCAATGCTCACTACCTCACTTAGGCGATAGGTTAGGCGTCGCCTATGTTACATAGGCGATGGCTTAAGCTCCACCTATATAAACATAGGCGATAGGTTTGCGCCGCTTATACCATTGCCTATGCTCGCTGCCTCACTTTTGTAATAGGTTAGGCGCCACCTATGACAACATAGACGATGGCTTAGGTGCTACCTATATCAATATAGGCGATAGGTTAGGCACCGCTTATAACATTGTCTCTGATCACTGCCTCACTTAGATGATAGGTTAAGCGCCGCATATGTCAACCTAGGCGATCACTTAGTCGCCGCCTATATAAACATTGCCGATAGGTTAGGCTCCGATTATACCATTGCTTATGCTCACTATCTCACTTAGGAGATAGGTTAGGCGTCGCCTATATTACATAGGCGATGGCTTAGGCGCCACCTATATAAACATAGTCGATAGGTTTGGCGCCGCTTATACCATTTCCTATGCTCACTGCCTCACTTAGGTGATAGTTTAGACGCGGCCTATGTCAAAATAGGCGATGGCTTAAGCGCCACCTATATCAACATAGGAGATAGGTTAGGCGCCGCTTATACCATTCCCTATGCTCACTACCTCACTTAGGCGATAGGTTAGGTGCCGCCTATGTCATCATAGGCGATAGTTTAGGTGCCGCCTATATAAACATAGCCGATAAGTCAGGCGCCCCTTATACCATTGCCAATGCTCACTGCCTCACATAGGCGATAGGTTAGGCGTCTCCTATGTTACATTGGCGATGGCTTAAGATCCACCTATATAAACATAGGAGATTAGTTTCGCGCAGCTTATACCATTGCCTATGCTCGCTGCCTCACTTTTGTAATAGGTTAGGCGTCACCTATGACAACATAGACGATGGCTTAGGTGCTACCTATATCAACATAGGCGATAGGTTAGGCACCGCTTATAACATTACCTTTGCTCACTGCCTCACTTAGGCGATAGGATAGGCGCCACCTATGTCAACAAAGACGACGGGTCAGGCGCCGCCTATAACAACATAGGCGATAGGTTAGGCGCCTATTATACTATTTCATATGATCACTGCCTCACATAGGCGATAGGTTAGGTGACATCTATGTCAACATAGGCGATGGATTAGGCGCCACCTATATCAACATAAGCGATAGGTTAGGAGCCGCTTATACCATTGCCTATGCTCACTGCCTTACTTAGGCTATAGGTTAGGTGTCGCCTATGTCAACAGAGGTGATGGATTAGGCGCCGCCTATATCAACATAGACTATTGGTTAGGCGCTGATTATAGCATTCCCAATGCTCACTACCTCACATAGGCGATAGGTTAGGCGATTTCTTAGGCGCCAGCTATATCAACATAGGCGATGGGTTAGGTGATGCTTATACCATTGCCTATGCTCACTGCCTCACTTAGGCGATAGGTTAGGCGCCGCCTATGTTATATAGGCGATGGCTTAGGCCCTACCTATATAAACATAGGCAATAGGTTTGGCGCTACTTATACCATTGCCTATGCTCACGGCCTCACTTAGGCGATAGGTTAGGCATCGCTTATACCATTGCCTATGCTTACTGCCTAACTTAGGCGATGGCATAGGTGCCTCCTATATCATCATAGGCGATAGGTTAGGCACCGCTTATAACATTGTCTATGATCGCTGCCTCACTTAGATCATAGGTTAAGAGCCACATATGTCAACCTAGATGATCGCTTAGGCGCCGCCTATATCAACCTTGGAGATAGGTTAGGCTCCGATTATACCATTGCCTATGCTCACTGCCTCACATAGGCGATGGCTTAGGTGCCGCCTATATGAACGTAGGCGATATGTTAGGTGCCGCTTATACCATTGCTTATGCTCACTGCCTCACTTAGGCGATAGGTTAGGCGCCGCCTATGTTACATAGGAGATGGCTTAAGCGCTACCTATATAAACATATGTGATAGGTTTGGCGCCACTTATACCACTGGCTATGCTCACTGCCTCACTTAGGAGATAGTTTAGGTGCGGCCTATGTCAACATAGGCGATGGCTTAGGCGCCACCTATATCAACATAGGCGGTAGGTTAGGCGCCGCTTAAACCATTGCCTATGCTCACTGCCTAACTTAGGCGATTGGTTAGGCGCCACCTATGTTACATAGGCGATGGCTTATGCGCCGCCTATATCAACATAGGCGATAGGTTAGGCACCGCTTATACCATTGCCTATGCTCACTTCCTCACTTACATGATAGGTTAGCCGCCGCCTATGTCAACATATTCTATGGATCAGGCGCCACCTATATCAACATAGGCAATAGGTTAGGCGCCTTTTATACAATTGCCTATGCTCACTGCCACATTTAGGCGATAGATTAGGTGGCACCTATGTGAACATAGGCGATGGCTTAGACCTCACCTATATCAACATAGGAGATATGTTTGGCGCTGCTTATAGCATTGCCTATACTCACTGCCTCACTTAGGTGATAGGTTTGGCGCCGCTTATGTCAACATAGGCGATGGCTTAGGCGCCGCCTTTATCAACATAGGCGATAGGCTAGGCGCCGCTTATACCGTTGACTATGCTCACTCCCTCACTTAGGCGATAGGTTAGGCACCGCCTATGTCAATATAGGCGATGTCTTTGGCGCCGCCTATATCTACATAGGCAATAAGATAGGCGCCGCTTATAACATTGCCTATGCTTACTGCCTTACTTAGGCTATAGGTTAGGTGCCGCCTATGTCAACATAGGCGATGTCTTAGGTGCCGCCTTTAACAAAATAGGCGATAGGATAGGCGCCACTTATACCATTGCCTATGCTCACTGCCTCACTTAGGCGATAGGTTAGGCGCCGCCTATGTCAATATAGGCGATGGGTCAGGAGCCACCTATATCAACATAGGCGATAGGTTAGGCGCCGATTATACCATTGCCTATGCTCGCTGACTCACTTAGGAGAAAGGTTAAGCGCCGCTTATACCATTCCCTATGCTCATTACCTCACTTAAGCGATGGCTTAGGCGCCGCCTATATCAACATAGGCGATAGGTTAGGTACCGCTTATACCATTCCCTATACTCAGTTCCTCACTTAGGCGATAGGTTAGGCACCGCCTATATCAACATAGGTGATAGGTTAGGCGCCGCTTATACCATTGCCTATGCACACTGCCTCACTTAGGCGATAGGTTAGGCGCCGCCTATGTTACATAGGCGATGGATTAGGCGCCACCTATATAAACATAGGCGATAGGATTGGCGCCGCTTATACCATTGACTATGCTCACGGCCTCACTTAGGCGATAGGTTAGGCGTCGCTTATACCATTGCCTATGATCACTGCCTTACGTAGGCGATGGACTAGGTGCCGCCTATAACAACATAGACGATAGGTTAGGCAGTACTTATAACATTGTCCATGCTCACTGCCTCACTTATATGATCGGTTAAGCGCCGCATATGTCGACATAGGTGATCGCTTAGGCGCCGCCTATATCAACATTGGCGATAGGTTAGGCTCCGATTATACCATTTCCTATGCTCACTGCCTCACTTAGGTGATGGCTTAGGTGCCGCCTATATCAACATAGGCGATATGTCAGGCACCGCTTATACCATTGCCTATGCTCACTGCCTCACTTAGGCGATAGGTTAGGCACCGCCTATGTTACATAGGCGATGGCTTAGGCGCCACCTATATAAACATATGTTATAGGTTTGGCGCCGCTTATACCATTGCTTATGCTCACTGCCTCACTTAGGAGATAGGTTAGGTGCGGCCTATGTCAACATAGGCGATGGCTTTGGCGCCACCTATATCAACATAGGCGATAGGTCAGGCGCTGCTTATACCATTGCCTATGCTCACTGCCTCACTTAGGCGATTGGTTAGGCGCCGCCTATGTTACATAGGCGATGGCTTATGCGCCGCCTAGATCATCATAGGCGATAGGTTAGGCACCGCTTATACCATTGCGTATGCTCACTGCCTCACTTAGATGATAGGTTAGGCGCCGCCTATTTCAACAAATTCTATGGCTCAGGCGCCGCCTATATCAACATAGGCGATAGGTTAGGCGCCTTTTATATAATTGCGTATGCTCACTGCCTCATTTAGGCGATAGATTAGGTGCCGCCTATGTCAACATAGGAGATGGCTTAGGCCCTACCTATGTCAACAAAGGTGATAGGTTTGGCACAGCTTATAGCATTGCCTATACTCACTGCCTCACTTAGGGGATAGGTTAGGAGCCTCCTATGTCAACATGGGCGATGGATTAGGCGCCGCCTTTATCATCATAGGGGATAGGCTAGGCGCCGCTTATACCGTTGCCTATGCTCATTCCCTCACTTAGGCGATAGGTAGGCACCGCCTATGTCAATATAGGTGATGGGTTTGGCCACGCCTATATCTAGATAGGAAATAAGATAGGCGCCGCTTATAACATTGCCTATGCTCACTGCCTTACATAGTCTATAGGTTAGGTGTCGCCTATGTCAACATAGACGAAGTCTTAGGTGCCGCTTTTATCAACATAGGCGATAGGTTTGGCGCCACTTATACCATTGCCTATGCTCACTGCCTCACTTAGGCGATAGGTTAGGCGCCGCCTATGTCAATATAGGCGATGGGTCAGGAGCCGCCTATATCAACATAGGCGATAGGTTAGGCGTCGATTATACCATAGCCTATGCTCGCTGACTCAGTTAGGCGATAGGATAGGCGTCGCCTATGTCAACATAGGCGATAGGTTAGGCGACGCTTATACCATTCCCTATGCTCATTAACTCACTTTGGGGATGGCTTAGGCTCCGCCTATATCAACATAGGCGATAGGTTAGGCACCACTTATATCATTCCCTATACTCAGTACCTCACTTAGGCGACAGGTTAGGCGCCGCCTATGTAAACATTAGGCGCCGCCTATATCAACATAGGTGATAGGTTAGGCGCCGCTTATACCATTGCCTATGCTCACTACCTCACTTAGGGGATAGGTTAGGTGTCGCCTATGTTACATAGGCGATGGCTTAGGCGCCACCTATATAAACATATGTGATAGGTTTGGCGCCGCTTATACCATTGGATATGCACACAGCCTCAATTAGGAGATAGGTTAGGTGCGGCCTATGTCAACATAGGCGATGGCTTAGGCGCAACCTATATCAACATAGGTGATAGGTTAGGCGCCGCTTATACCATTGCCTATGCTCACTGCCTCACTTAGGCGATTGGTTAGGCGCCGCCTATGTTACATAGGCGATGGCTTATGCGCCGCCTGGATCAACATAGGCGATAGGTTAGGCACCGCTTATACCATTGCCTATGCTCACTGCGTCACTTAGATGATAGATTAGGCGCCGCCTATTTCAATATATTCTATGGCTCAGGCGCCGCCTATATCAACATAGGCGATAGGTTAGGCGCCTTTTATACAATTGCCTATGCTCACTGCCTCATTTAGGCGATAGATTAGGTGCCGCCTATGTCAACATAGGCGATGGCTTAGGCCCCACCTATATCAACATAGGCCATAGGTTTGGCGCAGCTTATAGCATTGCCTATACTCACTGCCTCACTTAGGTGATAGGTTAGGCGCTGCCTATGTCAACATAGGCGATGGCTTAGGCGCTGCCTTTATCAACATAGGTGATAGGCTAGGCACCGCTTATACCGTTGCCTATGCTCACTCTCTCACTTAGGCGATTGGTTAGGCACCGCCTATGTCAATATCGGCGATGGCTTTGGTGCCGCCTATATCTACATAGGCAATAAGATAGGCGCCGCTTATAACATTGCCTATGCTCACTGCCTTACTTAGGCGATAGGTTAGGTGCCGCCTATGTCAATGTAGGCGATGGCTTTGGCGCCGCCTATATCTACATAGGCAATAAGATAGGCGCCGCTTATACCATTCCCTATACTCACTACCTAACTTAGGATATAGGTTAGGCGCCGCCTATGTAAACATTAGGCGCCGCCAATATCAATATTGGTGATAGGTTAGACGCCGCTTGTACCATTGCCTATGCTCACTACCTCACTTAGGCGATAGGTTAGGCATCGTCTTTGCTACATAGGCGATGGCTTAGGAGCCACCTATATAAACATAGGCAATAGGTTTGGCGCCGCTTATACCATTGCCTATGCTCACTGCCTCACATAGGCGATAGGTTAGGGGCCGACTATGTCAACATAGGCGATGGCTTAGGTGCCACCTATATCAACATGTGCGATAGGTTAGGCGCCGCTTATACTATTACCTTGTCTCACTGCCTCACTTAGGTGATAGGTTAGGTTCCACCTATGTCAACAAAGGGGATGGGTCAGGCCCATCCTATATAAACATAGGCGATAGGTTAGGCGCCGATTATACTATTTCATATGCTCACTGCCTCACTTAGGCGATAGTTTAGGTGAAACCTATGTCAACATAGACGATGGCTTAGGGGCCACCTATATCAACAAAAGTGATAGGTTAGGAGCCTCTTATACCATCGCCTATGCTCACTGCCTCACTTATGTGATAGGTTAGACGTCGCCTATGTCAACATAGGCGATGGCTTAGGCTCCTCCTATATCAACATAGGCGATAGGATAGGGGTCGCTTATACCATTCCGTATGCTCACTAACTCACTTAGGCGATAGGTTAGGCGCCGTGTATGTCATCATAGGCGATGGCTTAGGCGCCGCCGATATCAACATAGGCGATAGGTTAGGCGTCGCTTATACCATTGCCTATGCTCACTGCTTCACTTAGGCGATAGGTTAGGCGCTGCCTATGTTACATAGGTAATGGCTTAGGCACCACCTATATAAACATAGGCGATTGGTTTGGCGCCGCTTATACCATTGCCTAAGATCACGGCCTTATTTAGGCGATAGGTTAGGCGTCGCCTATGTCACTTAGGCGCCGCTTATATCAACATAGGCGATAGGTTAGGCGCCGCTTATACCATTGCCTATGCTCACTGCCTCACTTTGACGATGTCTTAGGTGCCGCCTATATCTACTTAGGCGATAGGTTAGGCACCGTTTATACCATTGCCTATGCTTACTGCCTCACTTAGGCGATAGGTTAGGGGTCGCCTATGTTACATAGGCGATGGCTTAGGCTCCACCTATATAAACATAAGCGATAGGTTTGGTGCCGTTTATACAATTTCCTAAGCTCACGGCCTCATTTAGGCGATAGGTTAGGCGTCGTCTATGTCTCTTAGGCGCCGCCTATATCAACATAGGCGATACATTAGGCGCCGCTTATACCATTGCCTATGCTCACTGCCTCACTTAGACGATGGCTTAGGTGCCGCTTATATCTACTTAGGCAATAGGTTAGACGCCACTTATACCATTGCCTATGCTTACTGCCTCACTTAGGCGATAGGTTAGGCGCCGCCTATGTTACATAGGCGATGGCTTAGGCTCCACCTATATAAACATAAACGATAGGTTTAGCGCTGATTATACCATTGCCTATGCTCACTGCCTCACTTAGGCGATAGGTTAGGCGCCGCCTATGTCATCATAGGCGATGGCTTAGGCGCCACCTATATCAACATAGGCGATAGGTTAGGCGTCGCTTATACCATTGCCTATGTTCACTGCCTCACTTAGGCGATAGGTTAGGCGCCGCCTATGTTACATAGGCAATGGCTTAGGCGCCACCTATATAAACATAAGCGATAGGTTTGGCGCCGCTTATACCATTGTCTATGCTCACTGCCTCACTTGGATGATAGGTTAGGATCCGCCAATGTCAACATAGGCTATGGCTCAGGCGCCGCCTATATCAACATAGGATATAGGTTAGGCGCCACTTATACCATTGCCTATGCTCACTGCCTCATTTAGGAGATAGGTTAGGTTCCGCCTATGTCAACATAGGCGATTGATTAGGCCCCACCTATATCAACATAGGCGATTGGTTTGGCTCTGCTGATAGTATTATCTATGCTCACTTCCTCACTTAGGTGATTGGTTAGGCGCCGCCTATGTCAACATAGGCGATCTCTTAGGCACCGCCTTTATCAACATAGGCGATAGGCTACGTGCCGCTTATACCATTGCTTATACTCACTCCCTCACTTAGGCGATAGGTTAGGCGTCGCCTATATCAATAGAGGAGATGGCTTAGGTGCCGCCTATATCAACATAGGTAATAAGTTAGGCTCCATTTATACCATTGCCTATGCTCACTTCCTTACTTAGGCGATAGGTTAGGCGATGTCTAAGGTGCTGCATTTATCAAAATAGTCGATAGGTTAGGCGATGCTTATACTATTGCCTATGCTCACTGCTTCACTTAGGCGATAGGTTAGGTGCCGGCTATATCAACATAGGCAATGGCTTAGGCCGCACCTATATCAACATAGGCGATAGGTTTGGCACTTCTTATAGCATTATCTATGCTCACTGCCTCACTTAGGTGATAGGTTAGGTGCCGCCTATGTCAACATAGGCGATCGCTTAGGTGACGCCTTTAACAACATAGGCGATAGGCTACGCGCCGCTTATACCATTGCCTATGCTCACTCCCTCACTTAGGCGATAGATTAGGCATCGCGTATGTCAATATAGGAGATGGCTTAGGTGCCGCTTATATCAACATAGGCAATAAGTTAGGCACCGTATATACCATTGACTATGCTCACTTCCTTACTTAGGCGATAGGTTAGGCGTCATCTATGTCAACATAGGCGATGTCTATGGTGCCGCCTTTATCAAAATAGTCGATAGGTTAGGCGCCGCTTATACCATTGCCAATGCTCACTACCTCACTTAGGTGATAGGTTAGGCGCCGCCTATGTCAACATAGGCGATGGGTCAGGAGCCTCTTATATCAACATAGGCGATAGGTTAGGCGCCGATTATACTATTTCATATGCTCACTTCCTCACTTAGGCGATAGGTTAGGTGACACCTATGTAAACATAGGCAATGGGTTAGGCACCACCTATATAAACATAGGCGATAGGTTACGCGCCGCTTACACCATTCCCTATGCTCATTACCTCACTTAGGCGATGTCTTAGGCGCCGCCTATATCAACATAGGCGATAGGTTAGGCGCCGTTTATACCATTCCCTATGCTCACTACCTCACATAGGCGATAGTTTAGGAGCTGCCTATGTCAACATTGGTGATGGCATAGGCCATGCCTATATCAACATAGGTGATATGTTAGGCGCCGCTTATACCATTGCCTATGATCACTGCCTAACTAAGGCGATAGGTTAGGCGCCGCCAATATTACATAGGCGATGGCTCAGGCGCCACCTATATAAACATAGGCCATAGGTTTGGCGCCTCTTATACCATTGCCTATGCTAACTACCTCACTTTGGCGATAGGTTAGTCGCCAACTATGTCAACATACGCGATGGCTTAGGTGCCACCTTTCTCAACATAGGCGATAGGTTAGGTGAATCTTATACCATTACGTTGTCTCACTGCCTCACTTAGGCGATAGGTTAGGCGCCACCTATGTCAACAAAGGCGATGGGTCAGGCGCAGCCTATATCAACATAGACCATAGGTTAGGCTCCGATTATACTATTTCATATGCTCACTGCCTCACTTAGGCGATAGGTTAGGTGACAGCTATGTCAACATAGGCGATGGCTTAGGCACCACCTTTTTCAAAATAAGCAATAGGTTAGGAGCCTCTTATGCCATTTCCTATGCTAACTGCCTCACTTAGGCGATAAGTTAGGCGCCGCCTATGTCAACACTGGCGATGGAATAGGCGACGCCTATATCAACATAGGCCATAGCATAGGCGCAGCTTATACCATTGCCTTTGTTGACTGCCTCACTTAGGCGATAGGTTAGGTGCCGCCTATGTCAACATAGGCGATGGCTTAGGTTCCACCTATATCAACATAGTCGATAGGTTAGGCGCCGCTTATACCATTGCCTATGATTACTACCTCACTAAGGCGATAGGTTAGGCGCCGCCTATAGCAACATAGGCGATGGCTTAGGCGCCGCCTATATCAACATAGGCGAT
Source organism: Capsicum pubescens (assembly GCA_030864215.1). Taxonomy (NCBI): domain Eukaryota; kingdom Viridiplantae; phylum Streptophyta; class Magnoliopsida; order Solanales; family Solanaceae; genus Capsicum; species Capsicum pubescens. Next base: position 51,403,132 of record CM061544.1, read on the forward strand.
AGGTTAGGCGCCGCTTATACAATTGTCTATGCTCATTGCCTCACTTAGGCGATATGTTAGGCGCCGGCTATGTCAACATAGGCGATGTCTAAGGCACCACCTATACCAACATAGGCGATAGTTTAGGAGCCGCTTATACCATTGCCAATGCTCAGTGCCTCACTTATGCGATAAGTTAGGCGCCGCCTGTTTTTACATGGGCGATGGCTTCTGAGCCACCTAGATCAACATAGGCGATAGATTAGGCGCCGCTTATACCATTGCTTATGCTCCATGCATGACTAAGGCGATAGGTTAGGCGCCGTATATGTCAAAATAAGCTATCGCTTAGGCGGCGCCTATATAAACATAGGCGATAGGTTAGGCGCCGCTTATACCATTGTCTATGCTCACAATCTCACTTAGATGATAGGTTAGGCGCCGCCTATGTCAACATAGGCAATCTCTTAGGCGCCACCTATATCATCATAGTAAATAGGTTAGGCTTTGCTTATACCATTGTCTTTTCTCACTGCGTCACTTAGACTATAGATTAGGCGCCGCCTATATCAACATAGGCACTAGGTTAGGCATCGCTTCTACCATTGCTTGTACTTACTTCCTCACTTAGGAGATAGGTTAGGCGCCGCCTAAGTCATCATAGGCGATGGATTAGGTGCCACCTATATCAACATAAACGATAGGTTAGGCGCCGCTTATACCATTGCCTATGCTCACTCCCTCACTTAGGCGATATGTTAGGCACTGCCTATGTCAACATAGACGATGGCTTAGGCGCCGCCAATATCATATAGGTGATAGGTTAGGCACCGTATATACCATTGCCTATGCTTACTACCTCACTTAGACGATAGGTTAGGCACCGCCTATGTTAACATAGGCGATGGCTTAGGCGACGCCTATACCAACATAGGCGATAGCGTAGGCGCAACTCATACTATTGCCTGTGTTGACTGCCTCACTTAGGCGATAGGTTAGGCGCCGCCCATGTCAACATAGGCGATGGCTTAGGCGCCTCCTATATCAACATAGGCGATAGGTTAGGCGCCGCCTATGTCAACAAAGGCGATGGCTTAGGCGCCGCCTATATCAATATAGACGATGTGTTAGGCGCCGCTAATACCATTGTCTATGCTCACTGCGTCACTTAGGAGATAGGTTAGGAGCCGTCTATGTCAACATAGGCGATGCCTTAGGAGACGCCTATATCAACATAGGCGAAAGCGTAGGCGCATCTTATACCATTGCCTTTGTGGACTGCCTCACTTAGGCGATAGGTTAGGCGCCGCCTATGTCATCATAGGCGATGGCTTTGGCTCCACCTATATCAACATAGGCGATAGGTTAGGCACCGCTTACACCATTGCCTATGTTTACTGCCTCACATTGGGATAGGTTAGGCGCCGATTATTCCATTGCCTCTGCTCACTACCTTACTTAGGCGATAGGTTAGGCGCTGCCTATGTCAACATAGACGATGGCTTAGGCGCCGCCTATATCAAAATACACGATAGGTTAGGCTCCGCTTATCCCATTGCCTATGCTGATTTCCTCATTTAGGTGATAGGTTAGGCGCCACCTATGTCAACAAAGGCGATGGTTCAGGCGACGCGTATATCAACATAGGCGATAGGTTAGGTGCCGATTATACTATTTCATATGCTCAGTGCCTCACTTAGACGATAGGTTAGGCGCCGCCTATGTCAACATAGGTGATGGCATAAGCGCCGCCTATATAAACATAGACGATAGGTTAGGCGCCGTTTATACCATTACCTCCGCTCACTGCCTCACTTCGCGATAGGTTAGGCGCCGGCTATGTCTACATAGACGATGGCTTAGGCACCGCCTATATCAAGATACGCGATAGGTTAGCCGCCGCTTATCCCATTGCATATGCAGACTGCCTCACTTAGGCGATAGGTTAGGCGCCACCTATGTCAACAAAGGCGATGGGTCAGGCACTGCCTATATCAATATAAACTATAGGTTAGGTGCCGCTTATACAATTGCCTATGCTCACTTCCTCACTTAGGCGATAGGTTAGTTACCGCATATGTCAACATAGGCGATGGCTTAGGCACCGCCTATATCAACATAGGCGATAGGTTAGGCGCCGCATATACCATTACCAATGCTTACTTCCTCACTTAGGCAATAGGATAGGCGCCGCCTATGTTAACATAGGGAATGGCTTAGGCACCGCCTATATCAACATAGGCGATATGTTAGGCGCCGCATATACCATTGCCTATTCTCACTTCCTCACTTAGGCGATAGGTTAGGCACCACCTATGTCAACATAGGCGATGGCTTAGGCGCCGCCTATATCAACATAGGCAATAGCGTAGGTGCCACTTATACCATTGCCTATGCTCACTTCCTCAGTTAGAAGATAGGTTAGGCGCCCACTATGTTAATATAGGGGATGTCTTAGGGGCTGCCTATATCAACATAGGCGATAGGTTAGGCGCCGCTTATACAATTGCCTATGCTTACTGCCTCAATCAGGCGATAGGTTAGGCACCGCCAATATCAACATAGGGGATGGCTTAGGCGCTGCCTATATCAACATAGGCAATAGGTTAGGCGCCGCTTATATCATTACCTATACTTGCTGCCTCACTTCGGTGATAGGTTAGGCCCCGCCTATGTCAACATAGGTGATTGTTTAGGCGCCGCCTATATCAACATAGGCGATAGGTCAAGCACCGCTTATGCCATTTCCTATGCTCACTGCCTCACTTAGGCGATAGGTTAGGCGCCGCCTATGTCAATATACTCGATGTCTTAGGCGCCGCCTATATCAACATAGGTGATAGGTTAGGCGCCGCATATACCATTGCCAATAAACACTGACTAACTTAGGAGATAGGTAAGGCGCCGCCTATATCAACATAGGCGATGGCGTAGGTGCCGCCTATATCAACATTGGCGATATTTTAGGCGCTGCTTATACCATTGCCTATGCTCACTGCCTCACTTAGGAGATAAGTTAGGCGTCTCCTATGTAAATATAGGAGATGGCATAAGCGCCGCCTATATTAACATAGGCGATAAGTTAGGCTTCGCTTATACCATTACCTCCGCTCACTGCCTCAATTAGGCGATAGGTTAGGCGCCGCCTATGTCAACATATACGATGTCTTAGGCGCCGCCTATATCAACATACGCGATAGGTTAGGAATTGCTTATCCCATTGCCTATGCTGACTGACTTACTTAGGCGATAGGTTAGGCGCCACCTATGTCAACAAAGGCGATGGGTCAAGCGCCGCCTATATCAACATAGGAGATAGGTTAGGTGCTGATTATATTATTTCATATGCTCACTGCCTCACTTAGGAGATAGGCTAGGCACCACCTTTGTCAACATAGGTGATGGAATAAGCGCCGGCTATATCAACATAGGCGATAGGTTAGGCGCCGCTTATACCATTGCCTCCGCTCACTGCCACACTTAGCGATAGGTTAGGCGCCGCCTATGTCAACATCGATGATGGCTTAGGCGCCGCCTATATCAACATACGCGATAGGTTAGGCGCCGCTTATCCCAATTCCTATGCAGACTGCCTCACTTAGGCGATAGGTTAGGAGCCACCTATGTCAACAAAGGCGATGGGTCAGGCGCCGCCTAAATCAACATAGGCGATAGGTTAGGTACCGATTATACTATTTCATATGGTTACTGGCTCACTTAGGCGATAGGTTAGGCGCCGCCTATGTCAACAAAGACGATGGCTTAGGCGTCGCCTATATCAACATAGGCGATAGGTTAGGCTCCGCTTATACCATTGCCTATGCTCACTACCTCACTTAGGAGATAGGTTAGGCACCTCCTATGTAAACATAGGTGATGTAATAGGCACCGCCTATATCAACAGAGGCGATAGGTTAGGCGCCGCTTATAGCATTGCCTATGCTCACTGCCTCACTTGGGCGATAAATTAGGCGCCGCCTGTGTCAACATAGGCGATGACTTAGGCGCCTCCTAAATCAACATAGGCGATAGGTTAGGTGCCGCTTATACCATTGCCTATGCTCACTGCCTCACTTTGGCGATAGGTTAGGTACCGCCTATGTCAACATAGGCGATGGCTTAGGTGCCGCATATATCAACATAGGGGATTGGTTAGGCGCTTCTTATACTATTTCCTATGCTCACTGCCTCACTTAGGCGATAGGTTAGGCGCCGCCGATGTCAACATCGGCAATGGCTTAGGCGCCACCTATATCATCATAGGCGATAGGTTAGGCGCTGATTATACTATTGCCTATGGTCACTGCCTAACATAGAAGATAGGTTAGGTGCCGCCTATGTCAACATAGGCGATGGATTAGGTACTGCCTATATCAACATAGACGATAGTTTTGGGACCGCTTATACCATTGCCTATGCTCAGTTCCTTACTTAGGCGATAGGTTAGGAGGCTCCTATATCAACATAGGCGATGGCTTAGGCGCCGCCTATATCAACAGAGGCGATAGGTTAGGCGCCGCTTATATTAATATATGCGATAGGTTAGGCGCCGCTTATACCATTTCCTATGCTCACTGCCTCACTTAGGTGATAGGTTAGGCGCTGCCTATATAAACATAGGCGATAGGTTAGGAACCACTTATACCATTGCTTTTGCTCAATCCCTTACTTTGGCGATATGTTAGGCGCCACCTATATCAACATAGGCGATGGCCTAGGAGTCGCCTATATCAACATAGGTGATAGGTTAGGCGTCGCTTATACCATTTCCTATGCTCACTACCTCACTTAGTAGATAGGTTAGGCGCCGCCTATGTCAACATAGGTAATGAATTAGGCACTACCTATACAAACATCGGCGATAGGTTAGGCGCTGGTTATACCATTGCCAATGCTCATAGCCTCACTTAGGAGTTAAGTTAGGCGCCGCCTATTTCAACATGGGTGATGGCTTATGAGCCACGTAGATCAAAATAGGCGATAGGTTAGGTGCCGATTATACTATTTCATATGCTCACTGCCTCACTTAGGCGATAGGTTAGGCGCCGCCTATGTCAACATACGTGATGGCATAAGCGCCTCCTATAACAACAAAGGCGAAAGGTTAGGCGCCGCTTATACCATTGCCTCTGCTCACTGCCTCACTTAGGCGATAGGTTAGGCGCCGCCTATGTCAACATAGGCGATGTCTTAGGCACCGCCTATATCAACATACGCGATAGGTTTGGCTCCATTTATCCCATTGCCTATGTTGACTGCCTTACTTAGGCGATAGTTTAGGCGCCACCTATCTCAACAAAGGCTATGGGTCAGGCGCCGCCTATATCAACATTGGCGATAGGTTAGGTTCCACCTATGTCAACAAAGGCGATGGGTCAGGCGCCGCCTATATCAACATAGGCGATAGGTTAGGTGCCGATTATACTATTTCATATGCTCACTGCCTCACTTAGGCGATAGGTTAGGCGCCGCCTATGTCAACATAGACGATTGCTTAGGAGCCACCTATATCAACATAGGCGATAGGTTAGGCGCCGCATATACCATTACCTTTGCTCACTTCCTCACTTAGGCGATAGGTTAGGCGCCACCTATGTCAACAAAGGCGATAGGTCCGGTGACGCCTATATCAACATAGGCGATAGGTTAGGTCACGATTATACTATTTTATATGCTCACTACCTCACTTAGGCAATATGTTAGGCGCCGTCTACGTCAACATAGGTGATGGCATAAGCGCCGCCTATAACATAATAGGGGAAAGGTTAGGCGCCGCTTATACCATTGCCTCCGCTCACTGCCTCACTTAGCGATAGGTTAGGTGCCGCTTATATCAATATACGCGATAGGTTAGGCGCCGCTTATCCCATTGCCTATGCAGACTGCCTAACCTAGGCGATAGGTTAGGCGCCACCAATGTCAACAAAGGCTATAGGTCAGGCGCCGCCTATATAAACATAGGCGATAGGTTATGTGCCGATTATACTATTTCATTTGCTTACTGCCTCATTTAGGAGATAGGTTAGGCGCCGCCTATGTCAATATAGATGATGGATTAGGAGCCGCCTATATCAACATAGGCGATAGGTTAGGCGCCGCATATACCATAACCTTTGCTCACTGCCTCACTTACGCGATAGGTTAGGCACCACCTATGTCAACAAAGGCGATGGGTCAGGCGCCGCCTATATCAACATAGGCGATAGGGTAGGTGCCAATTATACTATTACATATGCTTACTGCCTCACTTAGGCGATAGATTAGGTGACACCTATGTTAACATTGGCGATGGCTTAGGCGCCACCTATATCAACATAAGCGATAGTTTAGGAGCCGCTTATACCATTGCCAATGCTCACCGCCACACTTAGGCGATAGGTTAGGCGTCGCCGATGTCAACATAGGCAATGGCTTAGGCTACGCATATATCAACATAGGCGATAGGTTTGGCGCCGCTTATACCATTCGCTATGCTCATTACCTCACTTAGCCGAAAGGTGAGGCACCGCCTATGTCAACATAGGCGATTGCTTAGGCGCCGCCTATATCAATATAGTCGATAGGTTAGGCACCGCTTATACCATTGCCTATGCTCACTGGATCACTTAGGCGATAGGTAAGGCGCCACTTGTGTCAACATTGCCGATGGGTTAGGCGTACCCTATATCAACATAGGTGATAAGTTAGGCATTGCTTATACTATTGCCTATGCCTACTGCCTCACTTAGAAGATAGGTTAGGCACCCCCTATATCAACATACGTGATGGCTTACTCGTCGCCTATATCAACATAGGCGATTGGTTTGGCGCTGCCTATGTCAACATAGGTGATGGCATAAGCGCCGCCTATATCAACATAGGCGATAGGTTAGGCTTTGCTTATTCCATTTCCTCCGCTCACTGCCTTAGTTAGGCGATAGGTTAGGCGCCGCCTATGTCAACATAGACGATGTCTTGGGCACCGCCTATATCAACATACGCGATAGGTTAGGCTCCGCTTATCCCATTGCCTATGTTGATTGCCTTACTTAGGCGATAGGTTAGGCGCCACCTTTGTCAACAAAGGCGATCGGTCAAGCGCCGTCTATATCAACATAGGCGATAGGTTAGGCACTGCTTATCCCATTGCCTATGCAGACTGCCTAACCTAGGCGATAGGTTAGGCGCCACCTATGTCAACAAAGGCTATAGGTCAGGCGCCGCCTATATCAACATAGGCGATAGGTTATGTGCCGATTATACTATTTCATATGATCACTGCCTCATTTAGGAGATAGGTTAGGCGCCGCCTATGTCAATATAGATGATGGATTAGGAGCCGCCTATATCAACATAGGCGATAGGTTAGGCGCCGCATATACCATAACCTTTGCTCACTGCCTCACTTACGCGATAGGTTAGGCGCCACCTATGTCAACAAAGGCGATGGGTCAGGCGCCGCCTATATCAACATAGGCGATAGGGTAGGTGCCAATTATACTATTACATATGCTTACTGCCTCACTTAGGCGATAGATTAGGTGACACCTATGTTAACATTGGCGATGGCTTAGGCGCCACCTATATCAACATAAACGATAGTTTAGGAGCCGCTTATACCATTGCCTATGCTCACCGCCACACTTAGGCGATAGGTTAGGCGTCGCCGATGTCAACATAGGCAATGGCTTAGGCTACGCATATATCAACATAGGCGATAGGTTTGGCGCCGCTTATACCATTCGCTATGCTCATTACCTCACTTAGGCGAAAGGTGAGGCACCGCCTATGTCAACATAGGCGATTGCTTAGGCGCCGCCTATATCAATATAGTCGATAGGTTAGGCTCCGCTTATACCATTGCCTATGCTCACTGGATCACTTAGGCGATAGGTAAGGCGCTACTTGTGTCAACATTGGCGATGGGTTAGGCGTACCCTATATCAACATAGGTGATAAGTTAGGCATTGCTTATACTATTGCCTATGCCTACTGCCTCACTTAGATGATAGGTTAGGCACCCCCTATATCAACATACGTGATGGCTTACTCGTCGCCTATAGCAACATAGGCGATTGGTTTGGCGCTGCCTATGTCAACATAGGTGATGGCATAAGCGCCGCCTATATCAACATAGGCGATAGGTTAGGCTTCGCTTATTCCATTTCCTCCGCTCACTGCCTCAGTTAGGCGATAGGTTAGGCGCCGCCTATGTCAACATAGACGATGTCTTGGGCACCGCCTATATCAACATACGCGATAGGTTAGGCTCCGCTTATCCCATTTCCTATGCTGACTGCCTTACTTAGGCGATAGGTTAGGCGCCACCTTTGTCAACAAAGACGATCGGTCAAGCGCCGTCTATATCAACATAGGCGATAGGTTAGGCGCTGCTTATCCCATTACCTATGCAGACTGCCTAATCTAGGCGATAGGTTAGGCGCCACCTCTGTCAACAAAGGCTATAGGTCAGGCGCCGCCTATATCAACATAGGCAATAGGTTAGGTGCCGATTATACTATTTCATATGCTCACTGCCTCACTTAGGAGATAGGTTAGGCGCCGCCTATGTCAATATAGATGATGGCTTAGGAGCCGCCTATATCAACATAGGCGATAGGTTAGGCGCCGCATATACCATAACCTTTGCTCACTGCTTCACTTACACGATAGGTTAGGCGCCACCTATGTCAACAAAGGCGATGGGTCAGGCGCCGCCTATATCAACATAGGGGATATGGTAGGTGACAATTATACTATTTCATATGCTTACTGCCTCACTTAGGCGATAGATTAGGTGGCACCTATGTTAACATTGGCGATGGCTTAGGCGCCACCAATATTAACATAAGCGATAGTTTAGGAGCCGCTTATACCATTGCCTATGCTCACCGCCACACTTAGGCGATAGGTTAGGCATCGCCGATGTCAACATAGGAGATGGGTTTGGCGCCGCTTATACCATTCGCTATGCTCACTACCTCACTTAGGCGAAAGGTGAGGCCCCGCCTATGTCAACATAGGCGATGGCTTAGGCGCCGCCTATATCAATATAGTCGATAGGTTAGGCACCGCTTATACCATTGCCTATTCTCACTGGATCACTTAGGCGATAGGTAAGGCGCCACTTGTGTCAACATTGGCGATGGGTTAGGCGTACCTTATATCAACATAGGTGATAAGTTAGGCATTGCTTATACTATTTCCTATGCTTACTGCCTCACTTAGATGATAGGTTAGGCACCCCCTATATCAACATACATGATGGCTTACTCGTTGCCTATATCAACATAGGCGATTGGTTTGGCGCCGCCTATATCAGCATAGGCGATAGGTTAGGCTTCGCTTATACCATTGCCTCTGCTCACGGCCTTAGTTAGGCGATAGGTTAGGCGCCGCCTATGTCAACATAGACGATGTCTTGAGCACCGCCTATATCAACATACGCGATAGGTTAGGCTCCGCTTATCCCATTGCCTATGCTGACTGCCTTACATAGGCGATAGGTTAGGTGCCACCTTAGTCAACAATGGCGATTGGTCAAGCGCCGCCTATATCAACATAGGCGATAGGTTAGGCGCCGCTTATCCCATTGCCTATGCAGACTGCCTAACCTAGGCGATAGGTTAGGTGCCACCTATGTCAATAAAGGCTATAGGTCAGGCGCCGCCTATATCATCATAGGCGATAGGTTAGGTGCCGATTATACTATTTAATATGCTCACTGCATCACTTAGGAGATAGGTTAGGAGCCGCCTATGTCAATATAGATGATGGCTTAGGAGCCGCCTATATCAACATAGGCGATAGGTTAGGCGCCGCATATACCATAACCTTTGCTCACTGCCTCACTTTCGCGATAGGTTAGGCGCCACCTATGTCAACAAAGGCGATGGGTCAGGCGCCGCCTATATCAACATAGGCGATAGGGTAGGTGCCAATTATACAATTTCATATGCTTACTGCCTCACTTAGGCGATAGATTAGGTGACACCTATGTTAACATTGGCGATGGCTTAGGGGCCACCTATATCAACATAAGCGATAGGTTAGGAGCCGCTTATACCATTGCCTATGCTCACCGCCACACATAGGCGATAGGTTAGGCGTCGCCGATGTCAACATAGGCGATGGCTTAGGCTACGGATATATCAAGATAGGCGATAGGTTTGGCGCCGCTTATACCATTCGCTATGCTCACTACCTCACTTAGGCTAAAGGTGAGGCGCCGCCTATGTCAACATAGGCGATGGCTTAGGCGCCGCCTATATCAATATAGTCGATAGGTTAGGCACCGCTTATACCATTGCCTATGCTCACTGGATCAATTAGGCGATAGGTAAGGGGCCACTTGTGTCAACATTGGCGATGGGTTAGGCGTACCCTATATCAACATAGGTGATAAGTTAGGCGTTGCTTATACTATTTCCTATGCTTACTGCCTCACTTAGATGATAGGTTAGGCACCCCCTATATCAACATACGTGATGGCTTACTCGTCGCCTATATCAATATAGGCGATTGGTTTGGCGCCGCCTATGTCAACATAGGTAATGGCATAAGCGCCGCTTATATCAACATAGGCGATAGGTTAGGCTTCGCTTATACCATTGCCTCCGCTCACTGCCTCAGTTAGGCGATAGGTTAGGCGCCGCCTATGTCAACATAGACGATGTCTTGGGCTCCGCCTATATCAACATACGCCATAGGTTAGGCTCCGCTTATCCCATTGCCTATGCTGACTGCCTTACTTAGGCGATAGGTTCGGCGCCACCTATGTCAACAAAGGCAATGGGTCAAGAGCCGCCTATATCAACATTGGTGATAGGTTAGGTGCCGATTATACTATTTCAGATTCTCACTGCCTCACATAGGAGATAGGTTAGGCACCACCTTTGTAAACATAGGTGATGGCATAAGCGCCGCCTATATCAACATAAGCGATAGGTTAGGCGCCGCTTATACCATTGCCTCCGCTCACTGCCTCACTTAGCGATAGGTTAGGCGCCGCCTATGTCAACATAGATGATGGATTAGGCGCCGCCTATATCAACATACGCGATAGGTTAGGGGCCGCTTATCCCAATTCCTATGCAGACTGCCTCACTTAGGCGATAGGTTAGGAGCCACCTATGTCAACAAAGGCGATGGGTCAGGCGCCGCCTAAATCAACATAGGCGATAGGTTAGGTGCCGATTATACTATTTCATATGGTGACTGCCTCACTTAGGCAACAGGTTAGGCGCCGCCTATGTCAACAATGACGATGGCTTAGGCGCCGCCTATATCAACATAGGCGATAGGTTAGGCTCCGCTTATTCCATTACCCTTGCTCACTGCCTCACTTAGACGATAGGTTAGGCGCCACCTATGTCAACAAAGTAGATGGGTCAGGCACCGCCTATATCGACATAGGCGATAGGTTAGGTGCCGATTATACTATTTCATATGCTCACTACTTCACTTAGGCGATAGGTTAGGTGACACCTATGTTAACATTGGCGATGGCTTAGGCGCCACGTATATCAACATAAGCAATAGGTTAGGCACCGCCTCTGTTAACATAGGGAATGGCTTAGGCGCCGCCTATATCAAAATAGGCGATATGTTAGGCGCCGCATATACCATTGCCTATGCTCACTTTCTCACTTAGGCGATAGGTTAGACGCCACCTATATCAACATAGGCGATAGCTTAGGCGCCGCTTATACAATTCCCGATGCTTACTGCCTCAATCAGGCGATAGGTTAGGCACCTCCAATATCAACATAGGCGATGGCTTAGGCGCTGCCTATATCAACATAGGCAATAGGTTAGGCGCCACTTATATCATTGCCTATACTTTCTGCCTCACTTCGGTGATAGGTTAGGCCCCGTCTATGTCAACATAGGTGATTGTTTAGGGACCGCCTATATCAACATAGGCGATAGGTCAGGCACCGCTTATACCATTTCCTATGCTCACTGCCTCACTTAGGCGATAGGTTAGGCGCCACCTATATTAACATAGGCGATAGGTTAGGCACTGCTTCTACCATTACCTGTACTTATTGCCTCACTTCTGAGATAGGTTAGGCGCCGCCTATGTCAGCATAGGCGGTGGATTAGGCACCACCTATATCAATATAAACGATAGGTTTGCTGCCGCTTATACCTATGCCTATGCTCACTGCCTCACTTAGGCAATAGGTTAGGCACCGCCTATGTCAACATAGGCGATGGCTTAGGCACCGCCTATATCAACATAGGCGATAGGTTAGGCGCCACATATACCATTGCCTATCCTCACTTCCATACTTAGGCGATAGGTTAGGCGCCGCCTATGTCAACATAGTCGATGACTTAGGTGCCGTCTATATCAACATAGGTGATAGGTTAGGCTCTGCTTATACTATTTACTATGCTCCCTGCCTCACTTAGGCGATAGGTTAGGCGTAGCCTTTATAAACATAGGCGATGGCTTAGGCGCCGCCTATATCAACATAGGCGATAGGTTAGGCGCCGCTTATACCATTCCCTATGCTCACTACCTCACTTAGGCGAAAGGTGAGGCACCGCCTATGTCAACATAGGCGATGGCTTAGGCGCCGCCTATATCAACATAGGCAATAGGTTAGGCAACGCTTATACCATTGAATATGCTCACTGCCTTACTTAGGCGATAGGTTAGGCGTCTCCTATGTCAACATTAGCGATAGGTTAGGAGCCGCTTATACCATTGCCTATGCTACTGCCTCACTTAGGCGATAGGTTAGGCATCGCCTTTGTCAACATAGGCGATGTCTTAGGCTTCACCTATATCAACATAGGCGATAGGTTAGGCGCCGCTTATACCATTCTCTATGCTCACTACCTCACTTAGGCGAAAGGTGAAGCGCCGCCTATGTCAACATAGGCGATGGCTTAGGCACCGCCTATATCAACATAGGCGATGGTTAGGCACCTCTTATACCATTGCCTATGCTCACTGCATCACTTAGGCGATAGGTAAGGCTCCGCTTGTGTCAACATTGGCGATGGGTTAGGCGTCGCCTATATCAACATAGGCGATAAGTTAGGCGTTGCTTATACCATTTCCGATGCTTACTGCCTCACTTAGGTGATAGGTTAGGCACCCCCTATATCAACATACGCGATGGCTTACGCACCGTCTATATCAATATAGGCGATTGGCTAGGCGCCGCTTATACCATTTCCTATGCTCGCTGCCTACTTAGGCGATAGGTGAGGCGCCGCCTATGTCAACATAGGTGATGGCATAAGTGCCGCCTATGTCAACATTGGCGATAGGTTAGGCTCCGTTTATACCATTGCCTCCGCACACTGCCTCACTTAGGCGATAGGTTAGGCGCCGCCTATGTCAACATAGACGATGGCTTAGGCGCCGCCTATGTCAACATAGACGATGGCTTAGGCGCCGCCTATGTCAACATAGACGATGGCTTAGGCGCCACTTATATCAACACACGCGATAGGTTAGGCGCCGCTTATCCCATTTATCATGAAGACTGCATCACTTAGGTGATAGGGTAGGCGCCACCTATGTCAACAAAGGCGATGGGTCAGGCGCCACCTATATCAACCTAGGCGATAGGTTTGGTGTCGATTATACTATTTCATATGCTCACTGCCTCACTTAGGTGATAGGTTAGGCAACGCCTATGTCAACATAGACAATGGTTTAGGCGCTGCCTATATCAACATACGCGATAGGTTAGGCGCCGCCTATGTCAACATAGACGATGTCTTAGGCGCCGCCTATATCAACATACGCGATAGGTTAGGCTCCGCTTATCCCATTGCCTATGATGACTTCCTTACTTAGGCGATAGGTTAGGCTCCACCTATGTCAACAAAGGGGATGGGTCAAGAGCCGCCTATATCAACATAGGCGTTAGGTTAGGTGCCGATTATACTATTTAATATGCTCACTGCCTCACTTAGGAGATAGGTTAGGCGCCACCTTTGTCAACATAGGAGATGGCATAAGCGCCGCCTATATCAACATAGGCGATAGGTTAGGCGCCGCTTATACCATTGCCTCCGCTCACTGGCTCACTTAGCGATAGGTTAGGCGCCGCCTATGTCAACATAGACGATCGCTTAGGTGCCGCCTATATCAATATACGCGATAGGTTAGGCGCCGCTTATCCCAATTCCTATGCAGACTGCCTCACTTAGGCGATAGGTTAGGCGCCACCTATGTCAACAAAGGCTATGGGTCAGACGCTGCATAAATCAACATAGGCGATAGGTTAGGTGCCGATTATACTATTTCATATGCTCACTACCTTACATAGGCGATAGGTTAGGCGCCGCCTATGTCAACAAAGACAATGGCTTAGGCGCCGCCTATATCAACATAGGCGATAGGTTAGGCTCCGCTTATACCATTACCTTTGCTCACTGCCTCACTTAGACGATATGTTAGGCGCCACCTATGTCAACAAAGGAGATTGGTCAGGCACCGCCTATATCAACATAGGCGATAGGTTAGGTCCCTATTATACTATTTCATATGCACACTGCCTCACTTAGGCGATAGGTTAGGTGAGACCTATGTTAACATTGGCGATGGCTTAGGTGCCACCTATATCAATATAAGCGATAGGTTAGGAGCCGCTTATACCATTGCCTATGCTTACTGCCTCACTTCGTCGATAGTTTAGGCGTCGCCAATGTCAACATAGGCGATGGCTTAGGCGCCTCCTATATCAACATAGGCGATATGTTCGGCGCCGCTTATACCATTCCCTATGCTCACTACCTCACTTAGGCAAAAGGTGAGGCACTGCCAATGTCAACATAGGCAATGGCATAGGCGCCGCCTATATCAACATAGGCGATAGGTTAGGCTCCGCTTATACCATTACCTTTGCTCACTGCCTCACTTAGACGATATGTTAGGCGCCACCTATGTCAACAAAGGAGATTGGTCAGGCACCGCCTATATCAACATAGGCGATAGGTTAGGTCCCTATTATACTATTTCATATGCACACTGCCTCACTTAGGCGATAGGTTAGGTGACACCTATGTTAACATTGGCGATGGCTTAGGTGCCACCTATATCAATATAAGCGATAGGTTAGGAGCCGCTTATACCATTGCCTATGCTTACTGCCTCACTTCGTCGATAGTTTAGGCGTCGCCAATGTCAACATAGGCGATGGCTTAGGCGCCTCCTATATCAACATAGGCGATAGGTTCGGCGCCGCTTATACCATTCCCTATGCTCACTACCTCACTTAGGCAAAAGGTGAGGCACTGCCAATGTCAACATAGGCAATGGCATAGGCGCCGCCTATATCAACATAGGCGATAGGTTAGGCACCACTTATACAATTGCCTATGCTCATTGCATCACTTAGGCGATAGGTAAGGCACCGCTTGTGTCAACATTGGCGATGGCTTAGGCGTCGCCTATATCAACATAGGCGATAGGTTAGGCGTTGCTTATACAATTGCCTATGCTTACTGCCTCACTTAGTTTTTTGGTTAGGCACCCCCTATATCAAGTTACGCGATAACTTACACGCCTTCTATATCACCATAGGCGATTGGTTAGGCGCCACTTATACCATTACCTATGCTCGCTGCCTCACTTAGGCGATAGGTTAGGCGCCGCCTATGTCAACATAGGTGATGGCATAAGCGTCGCCTATATCAACATAGGCGAATGGTTAGGCGCCGCTTATACCATTGCCTCCGCTCACTGCCTTACTTAGCGATAGGTTGGCCACCGCCTATGACAACATAGACGATGGCTTAGGCGCCGCCTATATCAACATACGCGATAGGTTAGCCGCCGCTTATCCCATTACCTATGCAGACTACCTCACTTAGGCGATAGGTTAGGCGCCACCTATGTCAACAAAGGCGATGGGTCAGGCGCCGCCCATATCAACATAGGCGATAGGTTAGGTGTCGATTATACTATTTCATATGCTCACTTCCTCACTTAGGCGATAGGTTAGACGCCGCCTATGTCAATATAGACGACTGCTTAGGATCCGCCTATATCAACATAGGCGATAGGTTAGGTGCCGTATATACCATTACCTTTGCTCACTGCCTCACTTAGGCGATAGGTTAGGCGCCACCTATGTCAACAAAGGCGATGGGTCAGTCGCCGCCTATATCAACATAGGCGATAGGTTAGGTGCCGATTATACTATTTCATATGCTCACTGCCTCACATAGGCGATAGGTTAGGTGACACCTTTGTTAACATTGGCGATGGCTTAGGCGCCACCTATATCATCATAAGTGATAGGTTAGGAGCCGGTTATACCATTGCCTATAGTCACAGCCTCACTTAGGCAATAGGTTAGGCGTCGCCTATGTCAACATAGGCGATGGATTAGGCGCCGCCTATATCTACATAGGCGATAGGTTAGGGGCCGCTTATACCATTCCCTATACTCACTACCTCACTTAGGCGAAAGGTGAGGCGCCGCCTATGTCAACATAGGCGATGGATTCGGCGCCTCCTATATCAACATAGGCTATAAGTTAGGCACCGCTTATAACATTGCCTATGCTCACTGCATCACTTAGGCGATAGGTAAGGCACCGCTTGTGTCACAATTGGCGATGGGTTAGGCGTCGCCTATATCAACATAGGCGATAAGTTAGGCGTTGCATATACAATTGCCTATGCTTACTGCCTCACTTAGGTGATAGGTTAGGAACCCCCTATATCAACCTACGCGATGGCTTACGCGCCGCCTATATCAACATAGGCGATTGGTTAGGCGCCGTTTATTCCATTACCTTTGCTCGCTGCCTCACTTTGGCGATAGGTTAGGCGCCGCCTATGTCAACATAGGTGATGGCATAAGCGCCGCCTATATCCATATAGGCGATAGGTTAGGCGCCTCTTATACCATTTCCTCCGCTCACTGCCTCACGTAGGCGATAGGTTAGGTACCGCCTATGTTAACATAGACGATGGCTTAGGCGCCGCCTATTTCAACATACGCGATAGGTTACTCTCCTCATATCCCATTGCCTATGCTGACTTCCTTACTTAGGCGATAGGTTAGGTGCCACCTATGTCAACAAAGGCGATGGGTCAAGCGCCGCCTATATCAACATAGTCGATAGATTAGGTGCCAATTATACTATTTCATATGCTCACTGCCTCACTTTGGAGATAGGTTAGGCGCCGCCTATGTCAACATAGGTGATGGCATAAGCGTCGCCTATATCAACATAGGCGATAGGTTAGGCGCCGCTTATACCATTCCCTCCACTCACTGTCTCACTTCGGCGATAGGTTAGGCGCCGCCTATGTCAACATAGACGTTGGCTTAGGCGCCGCCTATATCATCATACACGTTAGGTTTGGCGCCGCTTATCTCATTGCCTATGCTGACTGCCTTACTTAGGTGATAGGTTAGGCGCCACCTATGTCAACAAAGGCGATGGGTCAGGCGCTTGTATATAAATATAGGCGATAGGTTAGGTGCCGATTATACTATTTTATATGCTCACTGCCTAACTTAGGCGATAGGTTAGGCGCCGCCTATGTCAACATAGACGATGGCTTAGGCTTCGCCTATGTCAACACAGGCGATAGGTTAGGTGCCGCATACACTATTACCTTTGCTTACTGCCTCACTTAGGCGATAGGTTAGGCGCCGCCTATGTCAACATAGGTGATGGCATAAGCACCGCCTATATCAACATAGGCGAAAGGTTAGGCGCCGCTTATACCATTTCCTCCGCTCACTGCCTCACTTAGCGAAAGGTTAGCCGTCGCCTATGTCAACAAAGACGATGGCTTAGGGGCTGCCTATATCAACATACGCGATAGGTTAGGCGCCGCTTATCCCATTACCTATGCAGACTGCCTCACATAGGCGATAGGTTAGGCGCCGCTTGTGTCAACACAGGCGATGGGTCAGGCGCCGCCCATATCAACATAGGCGATAGGTTAGGTGCCGATTATAATATTTCATAAGCTCACTGCCTCACTTAGGCGATAGGTTTGACGCCGCCTATGTCAACATAAAAGATGGCCTAGGAGCCGCCTATATCAACATAGGCGATAGGTTAGGTGCCGCATAAACCATTACCTTTGCTCACTGCCTCACTTAGGCGATAGGTTTGGCGCCACCTATATCATCAAAGGTGATGGGTCAGGCGCCGCCTATAACAACATAGGCGATAGGTTAGGTGCCGATTATACTATTTCATATGCTCACTGTCTCAGTTAGGCGATAGGTTAGGTGACACCTATGTTAACATTGGCGATGGCTTAGGCGCCACCTATATCAACATAAGCGATAGGTTAGGAGCCGCTTATACCATTGCATATGCTCACTGCCTCACTTAGGCGATAGGTTAGGCGTCTCCTATGTCAACATAGGCGATGGCTTAGGCGCCGCCTATATAGACATAGGCGATATGTTAGGCACCGCTTATAACATTGCCTATGCTCACTGCATCACTTAGGCGATAGGTAAGGCGCCGCTTGTGTCAACATTGGCGATGGGTTAGGCGTCGCCTATATCAACATAGGCGATAAGTTAGGCGATGCATATACTATTGCCTATGCTTACTACCTCACTTAGGTGATAGGATAGGCACCCCCTATATCAACCTACGCGATGGCTTACGCGCCGCCTATATCAACATATGTGATTGGTTAGGCGCCGCTTATACCATTACCTTTGATCGCTGCCTCACTTAGGAGATAGGTAGGCGCCGCCTATGTCAACATAGGTGATGACATAAGCGCCTCCTATATCAATATAGGCGATAGGTTAGGCGCCGCTTATACCATTTCCTCCGCTCACTGCCTCACATAGGCGATAGGTTAGGTAGAGCCTATGTCAACATAACGATGGCTTAGGCGCCGCCTATTTCAACATACGCAATAGGTTAGTCTCCTCATATCCCATTGCCTATGCTGACTGCCTTACTTAGGTGATAGGTTAGGCGCCACATTTGTCAACACAGGCGATGGGTTAAGCGCCGCCTATATCAACATAGGCGATAGATTAGGTGCCGATTATACTATTTCACATGCTCACTGCCTCACATTGGCGACAGTTTAGGCGCCGCCTTTGTCAACATAGGTGATGGCATAAGCGCCGCCTATATCAACATAGGGGATAGGTTAGGCGCCTCTAATACCATTGCCTCCGCTCACTGCCTCACTTAGGCGATAGGTTAGGCGCCGCCTATGTCAACATAGACGTTGGCTTAGGCGCCGCCTATATGAACATACACGATAGGTTAGGCGCTGCTTATCTCATTGCCTATGCTGACTGCCTTACTTAGGCTATAGGTTAGGCACCACCTATGTCAACAAAGGCGATGGGTCAGGCGCAGCCTGTATCAACATAGGCGATAGGTTAGGTGCCTATTATACTATTTTATATGCTCACTGCCTCACTTAGGCGATAGGTTAGGCGCCGCCTATGTCAACATAGACGATGGCTTAGGCTTCGCCTATATCAACATAGGCGATAGGTTAGGTGCCGCATATACCATTACCTTTGCTCACTGCCTCACATAGGCGATAGGTTAGGCGCCGCCTATGTCAACATATGTGATGGCATAAGCGCCTCCTATATCAACATAGGCGAAAGGTTAGGCACCGCTTATACCATTGCCTCCGCTCACTGCCTCACTTAGCGATAGGTTAGGCGCCGCTTATATCATCATACGCGATAGGTTAGGCGCCGCTTATCCCATTACCTATGCAGACTGCCTCACTTATGCGATAGGTTAGGCGCCACCTATGTCAATAAAGGCGATGGGTCAAGCGCCGCCCATATCAACATAGGTGATAGGTTAGGTGCCGATTATACTATTTCATATGCTCACTGCCTCACTTAGGCGATAGGTTAGACACCGCCTATGTCAACATAGACGATGGCTTAGGAGCCGCCTATATCAACATAGGCGATAGGTTAAGAGCCGCATATACCATTACCTTTGCTCACTGCCTCACTTAGGCGATAGGTTAGGCGCCACCTATGTCAACAAAGGCGATGGGTCAGGCACCGCCTATATCAACATAGGCGATAGGTTAGGTGCCGATTATACTATTTCATATGCTAACTGCCTCACTTAGGTGATAGGCTAGGATACACCTATGTTAACATTTGCGATGGCTTAGGCGCCACCTATATCAACATAAGCGATAGGTTAGGAGCCGCTTATACCATTGTCTATGCTCACTGCCTCACTTAGGCGATAGGTTAGGCGTCGCCTATGTCAACATAGGCGATGGTTTCGGCGCCGCCTATATCAACATAGGCGATAGGTTAGGCACCGCTTATAACATTGCCTATGCTCACTGCATCACTTAGGCGATAGGTAAGGCGCCGCTTGTGTCAACATTGGCGATGGATTAGGCGTCGCCTATATCAACATAGGCGATAATTTAGGCGTTGCATATACTATTGCCTATGCTTACTGCCTAACTTAGGTGATAGGTTAGGCACCCCCTATATCAACCTACGCGATGGCTTACGCGGCGCCTATATCAACATAGGCGATTGGTAAGGCGCCGTTTATACCATTACCTTTGCTCGCTGCCTCACTTAGGCGATAGGTTAGGCGCCGCCTATGTCAACATAGGTGATGGCATAAGCGCCGCCTATAACAACATAGGCGATAGGTTAGGCGCCGCTTATACCATTTCCTCCGCTCACTGCCTCACGTAGGCGATAGGTTAGGTGCCGCCTATGTCAACATACATGATGGCTTAGTCGCCGCCTATTTCAACATACGCGATAGGTTAGTCTCCTCATATCCCATTGCCTATGCTGATTGCCTTACTTAGGCGATAGGTTAGGCGCCACCTATGTCAACATAGGCGATGGCTTAGGCGCCGCCTATATCAACATAGGGGATAGGTTAGGCGCCGCTTATACCATTCCCTATGCTCACTACCTCGCTTAGGCGAAAGCTGAGGCGCCGCCTATGTCAACATAGGCGATGTCTTAGGCGCTGCTATATCAACATAGGCGATAGGTTAGGCGCCGCTTATACCATTGTCTCCGCTCACTGCCTCACTTAGGTGATAGGTTTGGCGCCGCCAATGTCAACATAGACGTTGGCATAGGCGCCGCCTATATCAACATACGCAATAGGTTAGGCGCAACTTATCTCATTGCCTATGCTGACTGCCTTACTTAGGAGATAGGTTAGGCGCCACCTATGTCAACAAAGGCGATGGGTCAGGCGCCGCCTATATCAACATAGGCGATAGGTTAGGTGCCGATTATACTATTTTATATGCTCACTGCCTCACTTAGGCGATAGGTTAGGCGCCGCCTATGTCAACATAGAGGATGGCTTAGGCTTCGCCTATATCAACATAGGCGATAGGTTAGGGGCCGCATATACCATTACCTTTGCTCACTGCCTCACTTAGGCGATAGGTTAGGCGCCGCCTATGTCAACATATGTGATGGCATAAGCGCCGCCTATATCAACATAGGCGAAAGGTTAGGCACCGCTTATACCATTGCCTCCTCTCACTGCCTCACTTAGCGATAGGTTAGCCGCCGCCTATGTCAACATAGACGATGGCTTAGGCGCCGCCTATTTCAACATACGCGATAGGTTAGGCGCCGCTTATCCCATTACCTATGCAGACTGCCTCACTTAGGCGATAGGTTAGGCGCCACCTATGTCAACAAAGGCGATGGGTCAGGCGCCGCCCATATCAACATAGGCGATAGGTTTGGTGCCGATTATACTATTTCATATGCTCACTGCCTCACTTAGGCGATAGGTTAGACACCGCCTAAGTCAACATAGATGATGGCTTAGGATCCGCCTATATCAACATAGGCGATAGGTTAAGTGCCGCATATACCATTACCTTTGCTTACTGCCTCACTTAGGCGATAGGTTAGGCGCCACCTATGTCAACAAAGGCCATGGGTCAGGCACCGCCTATATCAACATAGGCGATAGGTTAGGTGCCGATTATACTATTTCATATGCTTACTGCCTCACTTAGGGGATAGGTTAGGTTACACCTATGTTAACATTGGCGATGGCTTAGGCGCCACCTATATCAACATAAGCGATAGGTTAGGAGCCGCTTATACCATTGTCTATGCTCACTGCCTAACTTAGGCGATAGGTTAGGCGTCGCCTATGTCATCATAGGCAATGGCTTCGGCGCCGCCTATATCAACATAGGCGATAGGTTAGGCACCGCTTATAACTTTGCCTATGCTCACTGCATCACTTAGGCGATAGGTAAGGCGCCGCTTGTGTCAACATTGGGGATGGGTTAGGCATCGCCTATATCAACATAGGCGATAAGTTAGGCGTTGCATATACTATTGCCTACGCTTACTGCCTCACTTAGGTGATAGGTTAGGCACCCCCTATATCAACCTACACGATGGCTTACGCGCTGCCTATATCAACATAGGGGATTGGTTAGGCGCCGCTTATACCATTTCCTTAGATCGCTGCCTCACTTAGGCGATAGGTTAGGCGCCGCCTATGTCAACATAGGTGATGGCATAAGCGCCTCCTATATCAATATAGGCGATAGGTTAGGCGCCGCATATACCATTTCCTCCGCTCACTGCCTCACTTAGGCGATTGGTTAGGTGCCGCCTATGTCAACATAGATGATGGCTTTGGCGCCGCCTATTTCAACATACGCGATAGGTTAGTCTCCGCATATCCGATTGCCTATGCTGATTGCCTTACTTAGGAGAAAGGTTAGGCGCCACATTTGTCAACACAGGCGATGGGTTAAGCGCCGCCTATATCAACATAGGCAATAGATTAGGTGCCGATTATACTATTTCATATGCTCACTGCCTCACATTGGCGACAGGTTAGGCGCCGCCTATGTCAACATAGGTGATGGCATAAGCGCCGCCTATATCAACATAGGCGATAGGTTAGGCGCCCCTTATACCATTGCCTCCGCTCACTGCCTCACTTAGGCGATAGGTTAGGCACCGCTTATGTCAACATAGACGTTGGCTTGGGCACCACCTATATAACCATACGCGATAAGTTAGGCACCGCTTATCTCATTGCCTATGCTGACTGCCTTAGTTAGGCGATAGGTTAGGCGCCACCTATGTCAACAAAGGCGATGGGTCAGGCGCCGCCTATATCAGCATAGGCGATAGGTTAGGTGCCGATTATACTATTTTATATGCTCCTTGCCTCACTTAGGCGATAGGTTAGATGCCGCCTATATCAATATAGGCGATAGGTTAGGTGCCGCATATACCATTAACTTTGCTCACTGCCTCACTTAGGTGATAGGTTAGGCGCCGCCTATGTCAACATAGGTGATGGCATAAGCGCCGCCTACATCACCATAGGCGAAAGGTTAGGCACCGCTTATACCATTGCCTCCGCTCACTGCCTTACTTAGCGATAGGTTAGCCGCCGCCTATGTCAACATAGACGATGGCTTAGGCGCGGCCTATATCAACATATGCGATATGTTAGGCGCCGCTTATCCCATTACCTATGCAGACTGCCTCACTTAGGTGATAGGTTAGGCGCCACCTATGTAAATAAAAGCGATGGGTCAGGAGCCGCCCATATCAACATAGGCGATAGGTTATGTTCCAATTATGCTATTTCATATGCTCACTGCCTCACTTAGGCGATCGGTTAGACACTGCCTATGTCAACATAGACGATGGCTTAGGAGCCGCCTATATCAACATAGGCGATAGGTTAAGTGCCGCATAAACCATTACCTTTGCTCACTACCTCACTTAGGTGATAGGTTAGGCGCCACCTATGTCAACAAAGGCGATAGGTTAGGTGCCGATTATGCTATTTCATATGCTCACTGCCTCACTTAGGTGTTAGGATAGGTGACACCTATTTTAACATTGGCGATGGCTTAGGCTCCACCTATATCAACATAAGCGATAGGTTAGGAGCCGCTTATACCATTGTCTATGCTCACTGCCTCACTTAGGCGATAGGTTAGGCGTTGCCTATGTCAACATAGGCAATGGCTTAGGCGCCGCCTATATCAACATAGGTGATAGGTTAGGCGCCGCTTATACCATTCCCTACGCTCACTATATCACTTAGGCGATAGGTAAGGCGCCGCTTGTGTCAACATTAGCGATGAGTTAGGCTTCGCCTATATCAACATAGGCGATAAGTAAGGCGTTGCATATACTATTGCCTATTCTTACTGCCTCACATAGGTGATAGGTTAGGCGCACCCTATATCAACCTACACGATGGCTCACGCGCTGCCTATATCAACATAGGCGATTGGTTAGGCGCCGCTTATACCATTACCTTTGCTCACTGCCTCACATAGGCGATAGGTTAGGCGCCGCCTATGTCAACATAGGTGATGGCATAAGCGCCGCCTATATCAATATAGGTGATAGGTTAGGCGCCGCTTATACCATTTCCTCCGCTCACTGCCTCACTTAGGCGATAGGTTAGGTGTCGCCTATGTCAACATAGACGATGGCTTAGGCGCCGCCTATTTCAACATCCGCGATAGGTTAGTCTCCTCATATCCCATTGCCTATGCTGACTGCCTTAATTAGGCGATAGGTTAGGCGTCACCTATGTCAACAAAGGCGATGGGTCAAGCGCCGCCTATATCAACATAGGCGATATTTTAGGTTCCGATTATACTATTTCATATGCTCACTGCCTCACTTAGGCGACAGGTTAGGCGCCGCCTATGTCAACATAGGAGATGGCATAAGCGTCGCCTATATCAACATAGGCGATAGGTTAGGTGCCGTTGATACCATTGCCTCCGCTCACTGCCTCACTTAGTGATAGGTTAGGCGCCGCCTATGTCAACATAGACGATGGCTTAGGCGCCGCCTATCTCAACATAGACGATGGCTTAGGCGCCGCCTATATCAACATACGCGATAGGTTAGGCGCCGCTTATCCCATTTCCTATGAAGACGGCCTCACTTAGGCGATAGGATAGGCGCCACCTATGTCAACAAAGGCGATGGGTCAGGCGCCGCCTATATCAAAATAGGCGATAGGTTTGGTGCCGATTATACTATTTCATATTCTCACTGCCTCACTTAGGCGATAGGTTAGGCGCCACCTATGTCAACATAGACAATGGCTTAGGCGCCGCCTATATCAACATAGGCGATAGGTTAGGTGCTGCTTATACCATTACATTCGCTCACTGCCTCACTTAGGCGATAGGTTAGGCGCCACCTATGTCAACAAAGGAGATGGGTCAGGCACCGCCTATATCAACATATGCGATAGGTTACGTGTCGATTATACTATTTCATATGCTCACTGCCTCACTTTGGCGATAGGTTAGGCGCCTCCTCTGTCAACATAGGCGATGGCTTAGGCGCTGCCTATATCAACATAGGCGATAGGTTAGGCGCCGCTTATACTATTTACTATGCTCCCTGCCTCACTTAGGCGATAGGTTAGGCGCCGCT
This sequence comes from Capsicum pubescens, assembly GCA_030864215.1. Lineage (NCBI taxonomy): Eukaryota > Viridiplantae > Streptophyta > Magnoliopsida > Solanales > Solanaceae > Capsicum > Capsicum pubescens. The sequence continues at coordinate 51,428,520 of CM061544.1, forward strand.
GATGTCAACATAAGCGATGGCTTAGGCGCCGCCTATATCAACATAGGAGATAGGTTTGTGGCTGATTATACAATTGCCAATGCTCACTGCCTTACTTAGTAGATAGGTTAGGCGCCTTCTATGTCAACATAGGCGATGGATTAGGTGCCGCCTATATCAACATAGGCGATGGTTTAGGCAGCGCTTATACCATTGCATATGCTCACTGCCTTACTTAGGCGATAGGTTAGATGCCTCCTATGTCAACATAGGAGATGGCTTAGGCGCCGCCTATATCAACAAAGGCGATAGGTTACGCGCCGCTTATATCAATATATGCGATAGGTTACGCGCCGCTTATACCATTGCCTACGCTCACTGCCTCACTTATGCGATAGGTTAGGCGTCGCCTATATCAACATAGGAGATAGGTTAGGCACCGCTTATACCATTGCTTTTGCTCACTGCCTTACTTAGGCGATATGTTAAGCGCCGCCTAAATAAACATAGGCGATGGCTTAGGCGCCGCCTATATCAACATAGGCCATACATTTGGCGCCGCTTATACCATTGCCTATGCTCACTGCCTCACTTAGACGATAGGTTAGGCGCCCCCTATGTCAACATAGGCGATGGCTTAGGCACCGCCTATTTCATCATAGGTTATAGCGTAGGTGCCGCTTATACTATTTCCTGTGCTCACATACTCACATAGGCGATAGGTTAGGCGCCCCCTATGTAAACATAGGCGATTTCTTAGAGGCCGCCTATATCAACATAGGCTATAGGTTAGGAGCCGCTTATACCATTGCCTATTCTTACTGCCTCACTCAGTAGATAGGTTAGGCGCCACCAATATCAACATAGGCGATGGCTTAGGCGCCGCCTATATCAACATAGGCGATAGGTTAGGCGCCGCTTATATCATTGCCTATACTTACTGCTTCACTTCGGTGATAGGTTAGGCCCCGCCTATGTCAACATAGGTGATCGTTTAGGCGCCGCCTATATCAACATAGGTGATAGGTTAGGCACCGCTTATACCATTTCCTATGCTCACTGCCTCTCTTAGGCAATAGGTTAGGCGTCGCCTATGTCAAAATACTCGATAGGTTAGGCGCCGCCTATATCAACATAGGTGATAGGTTAGGCGCCGCCTATGTCAACATAGACGATAGCTTAGGCGCCTCCTATATCAATATACGCGATAAGTTAGGCTCCGCTTATCCCATTGCCTATGCTGACTGCCTCACTTAGGCGATAGGTTAGGCGCCACCTATGTCAACAAAGGAGATGGGTCAGCGCCGCCTATATCAACATAGGTGATAGTTTAGGTGCCGATTATACTATTTCATATGCTCACTGCCTTACTTAGGCGATAGGTTAGGCGCCGCCTATATCAACATAGGCGAAAGGTTAGGCGCCGCTTATACCATTTCCTATGCTCACTGCCTCACTTAGGCGATAGGTTAGGCGTCGCCTTTGTCAACATAGGCGATGGATTAGGCGCCGCCTATATCAACATAGGCGATAGGTTAGGCGCCGCTTATACCATTACCTATGCTCACTACCTCACTTAGGCGAAAGGTGAGGTGCCGCCTATGTCAACATAGGCGATGGCTTAGGCGCCGCCTATATCAACATAGGTGATGGTTAGGCACCGCTTATACCATTGCCTATGCTCACTGCATCACTTAGGTGATAGGTAAGGCACCGCTTGTGTCAACAATGGCGATGGGTTAGGCGTCGCCTATAGCAACACAGGCGATAAGTTAGGCATTGCATATGCCATTTCCTATGCTTACTGCCTCACTTAGGTGATAGGTTAGGCACCCCCTATATCAACTTACGCGATGGCTTACGCGCCGTCTATATCAACATAGGCGATTGGTTAGGCGCCGTTTATACCATTTCCTATGCTCGCTGCCTTACCTAGGCGATAGGTTAGGCGCCGCCTATGTCAACATAGGTGATGGCATAAGTGCCGCCTATGTTAACATAGGCGATAGGTTAGGCGCCGCTTATACCATTGCCTCCGCTCACTGCCTCACTTAGGCGATAGGTTAGGCGCCGCCTATGTCAACATAGGCGATAGGTTAGGCACCGCTTCTACCATTACCTGTACTCATTGCATCTCTTAGGCGATAGGTTAGGCGCCGCCTATATCTGCATAGGTGATAGATTAGGCTCCACCTATATCAATATAAACGATAGGTTAGGTGCCGCTTATACCATGCCTATGCTCACTGCCTCACTTAGGCGATAGGTTAGGCAGTGCCTATGTCAACATAAGCGATGGCATAGGCACCGCCTATATAAATATAGGCGATAGGTTAGGCGCCGCATATACCATTGCCTATGCTCACTTCCTCACTTAGGCGATAGGTTAGGCGCCGCCTATGTCAACATAGTCGATGACTTAGGCGCCACCTATATCAACATAGGTGATAGGTTAGGCGCCGCCTATGTCAACATAGACGATGGCTTAGGCGCCTCCAATATCAATATACGCGATAAGTTAGGCTCCGGTTATCCCATTGCCTATTCTGACTGCCTCACTTAGGCGATAGGTTAGGCGCCACCTATGTCAACAAAGGAGATGGGTCAGGCGCCGCCTATATCAACATAGGCGATAGGTTAGGTGCCGATTATACTATTTCATATGCTCACTGCCTCACATAGGCGATAGGTTAGGCGCCACCTATATCAACATAGGCGAAAGGTTAGGCGCCGCTTATACCATTTCCTACGCTCACTGCCTCACTTAGGCGATAGGTTAGGCGTCACCTTTGTCAACATAGGCGATGGCTTAGGCGCCGCCTATATCAACATAGTCGATAGGTTAGACGCCGCTTATACCATTCCCTATGCTCACTACCTCACTTTGGAGAAAGGTGAGGCACCGCCTATGTCAACATAGGCGATTGATTAGGCTCCGCATATATCAACATAGGTGATGGTTAGGCACCGCTTATACCATTACCTATGCTCACTGCATCACTTAGGTGATAGGTAAGGCGCCGCTTGTGTCAACATTGGCGATGGGTTAGGCGTCGCCTATAGCAACATAGGCTATATGTTAGGCGTTTCTTATACCATTTCCTATGCTTACAGCCTCACTTATGTGATAGGTTAGGCACCCCCTATATCAACTTACGCGATGGCTTACGCGCCGTCTATATCAACATAGGCGATTGGTTAGGCGTCGTTTATACCATTTCATATGTTCGCTGCCTTACTTAGGCGATAGGCTAGGCGCCGCCTATGTCAACAAAGGTGATGGCATAAGCGCCGCCTATGTCAACATAGGCGATAGGTTAGGCATCGCTTGTACCATTGCCTCCGCTCACTTCCTCAATTAGGCAATAGGTTAGGCGCCGCCTATGTCAACATAGACGATGGCTTAGGCGCCTCCTATATCAATATATGCGATAAGTTAGGCTCCGTTTATCCCATTGCCTATGTTGACTGCCTTACTTAGGCGATAGGTTAGGCGCCACCTATGTCAACAAAGGAGATGGGTCAGGCGCCGCCTATATCAACATAGGCGATAGGTTAGGTACCGATTATACTATTTCATATGCTCACTGCCTCACTTAGGAGATAGGTTAGGCGCAACCTATATCAACATAGGCGAAAGGTTAGGCGCCGCTTATACCATTGCCTCCTCTCACTGCCTTGCTTATCGATAGGTTAGCCGCCGCCTATGTCAACATAGACGATGGCTTAGGTTCTGCGAATATCAATATACACGATAGGTTAGGCGCCGCTTATCCCATTGCCTATGCAGACTGCCTCACTTAGGCAATAGGTTAGTCGCCACCTATGTCAACAAAGGCGATGGGTCAGGCGCCGCCTATATAACCATATGCGATAGGTTAGGTGCCGATTATACTATTTCATATGCTCACTGGATCACTTAGGCGATAGGTTAGGTGACACCTATGTTAACATTCGCGATGCCTTAGGCGCCACCTATATCAACATAAGCGATAGGTTAGGATCCGCTTATACCATTGTCTATGCTTTCTGCCTAACTTAGGCGATAGGTTAGGCGTTGCCTATGTCAACATAGGCGATGGCTTCAGAGCCGCCGATAACAATATAGGAGATAGGTTAGGCGCCGCTTATCCCATTCCCTATGCTCACTACCTCACTTAGGCGAAAGGTGAGGCGCCGCCTATGTCATCATAGATGATGGCTTAGGCACCGCCTATATCAACATCGGCGATAGGTTAGGCACCGCTTATAACATTGTCTTTGCTCACTGCATCACTTAGGCGATAGGTAAGGCGCCGCATGTGTGAACATTGGCAATGGGTTAGGCATCGCCTATATCAACATAGGCGATAAGTTAGGCGTTGCATATACTATTGCCTATGCTTACTACCTCACTTAGGTGATAGGTTAGGCACCCCATATATCAACCTACGCGATGGCTTACGCGCCGTCTATATCAACGTAGGCGATTGGTTCGGAGCCGCTTATACCATTACCTTTGCCCGCTGCCTCACTTAGGCGATAGGTTAGGTGCCGATTATACTATTTCATATGCTCATTGCCTCACTTAGGCGATAGGTTAGACGCCGCCTATGTCAGTATAGACGATGGCTTAGGAGCCGCCTATATCAACATAAGCGATAGGTTAGGTGTCGCATATACCATTACCTTTGGTCACTGCCTCACTTAGGCGATAGGTTAGGCGCCACCTATGTCAACAAAGGCGATGGGTCAGGCGCCGCCTATATCATCATAGGCGATAGGTTAGGTGACACCTATGTTAACATTCGCGATGCCTTAGGAGCCACCTATATCAACATAAGCGATAGGTTAGGATCCGCATATACCATTGTCTATGCTTTCTGCCTAACTTAGGCGATAGGTTAGGCGTCGCCTATGTCAACATAGGCGATGGCTTCGGCGCCGCCAATATCAATATAGGCGATAGGTTAGGCGCCGCTTATACCATTCCCTATGCTCACTACCTCACTTAGGCGAAAGGTGAGGCGCCGCCTATGTCATCATAGATGATGGCTTAGGCACCGCCTATATCAACATCGGCGATAGGTTAGGCACCGCTTATAACATTGTCTTTGCTCACTGCATCACTTAGGCGATAGGTAAGGCGCCGCATGTGTGAACATTGGCAATGGGTTAGGCATCGCCTATATCAACATAGGCGATAAGTTAGGCGTTGCATATACTATTGCCTATGCTTACTATCTCACTTAGGTGATAGGTTAGGCACCCCCTATATCAACCTACGCGATGGCTTACGCGCCGTCTATATCAACATAGGCGATTGGTTCGAAGCCGCTTATACCATTACCTTTGCCCGCTGCCTCACTTAGGCGATAGGTTAGGCGCCGCCTATGTCAACATAGGTGATGGCATAAGCGCCGCCTATATCAACATAGGCGATAGGTTAGGCGCCGCTTATACCATTGCCTCCGCTCACTGCCTCACTTAGCGATAGGTTAGGCACCGCCTATGTCAACATAGACGATAGCTTAGGCGCCGCCTATATCAGCATACGCAATAGGTTAGGCACCACTTATCCCATTTCCTATGCAGACTGCCTCACTTAGGAGATAGGTTAGGTGCCACCTATGTCAACAAAGGCGATGGGTCAGGCACCGCTTATATCAACATACGCGATAGGTTAGGTGCCGATTATACTATTTCATATGCTCACTGCCTCACTTAGGCGATAGGTTAGGCGTCGCGTATGTCAACATGGACAATGGCATAGGCGCTGCCTATATCAACATAGGCGATAGGTTAGGCGCCGCTTATACCATTACATTTGCTCACTCCCTCACTTAGGCGATAGGTTAGGTGCCACCTATGTCAACAAAAGAGATGGGTCAGGCACTGCCTATATCAACATAGGCGATAGGTTTGGTGCTGATTATACTATTTCATATGCTCACTGCGTCACTTTGGCGATAGGTTAGGCGCCTCCTATGTCAACATAGGTGATGGCTTAGGCGCTGCCTACATCAACATAGGCGATAGGTTAGGCGCCGCTTATACTATTTACTATGCTCCCTGCCTCACTTAGGGGATAGGTTAGGCGCCGCTGATGTCAACATAGGAGATGGCTTAGGCGCCGTCTATATCAACATAGGCGATAGGTTAGGCACTGATTATACTATTTCCAATGCTCACTGCCTAACTTAGGAGATAGGTTAGGCGCCGCCTATGTCAACATAGGCGATGGCTTAGGTACCGCCTATATCAACATAGGCGATAGTTTAGGCATCGCTTATACCATTGCATATGTTCACTACCTTACTTAGGAGATAGGTTAGGTGCCTCCTATGTCAACATAGGCAATGGATTAGGCGCCGCCTATCTCAACAGAGGCGATAGGTTAGGCGTCGTTTGTATGAATATATGCGATAGGTTAGGCACCGCTTATACCATTTCCTATGCTCACTGCCTCACTTAGGAGATAGGTTAGGCGCCACCTATATCAACATAGGCCATAGGTTATGAACCGCTTATACCATTGTTTTTGCACACTGCCTTACTTAGGCGATATGTTAGGTGCCGCCTATATCAACATAGGCGATGGCCTAGGCGCCGCCTATATCAACATAGGCGATAGGTTAGGCGCCGCTTATACAATTGCCTATGCTCACTGCCTCACTTAGGCGATAGGTTAGGCGCCCCCTATGTCAACATATGCGATGGCTAAGGCGCCGCCTATATCGTCATAGGCAATAGCGTAGGTGCCGCTTATACCATTTCCTGTGCTCACTTCCTCACTTAGGAGATAGGTTAGGCTCCCCCTATGTCAACATAGGTGATGGCTTAGGGGCCGCCTATATCAACATAGGCGATAGGTTAGGCGCCGCTTATACCATTTTATATACCTACTGCCTCACTCAGGAGATAGGTTAGGCGCCGCCAATATCAACATAGGCAATGGCTTAGGCGCCGCCTATACCAACATAGGTGATAGGTTAGGCGCCGCTTATATCATTGCCTATACTTACTGCTTCACTTCGGTGATAGGTTAGGCCCCGCCTATGTCAACATAGGTGATCGTTTAGGCACCGCCTATATCAATATAGGAGATAGGTTAGGCACCACTTATACCATTTACTATGCTCACTGCCTCACTTAGGCGATAGGTTAGGCGTCGCCTATGTCAACATATTCGATAGTTTATGCACCGCCTATATCAACATAGGTTATAGGTTAGGCGCCGCATATACCATTGCCTATGCTCACTGACTAACTTAGGAGATAGGTTAGGTACCGCCTATGTCAACATAGGCGATGGCATAGCTCCCGCCTATATCAACATTGACGATAGTTTAGGCTCCGCTTATACAATTGCCTATACTCACTGCCTCACTTAGGAGATAGGTTAGGAGCCTACTATGTCAATATAGGCAAGGGCTTAGGCGCCGCCTATATCAACAGAAGCGATAGGTTAGGCACCGCTTGTAGCATTGCCTATGCTCACTGCCTCACTTGGGCGATAAGTTAGTTGACGCCTGTGTCAACATAGGCGATGTCTTAGGCTCCTCCTAAATCAACATAGGCGATAGGTTAGGCGCCTCTTATACCATTGCCTATGCTCACTGCCTCACTTTGGAGATAGGTTAGGCGCCGCTTATGTCAACATAGGCGATGGCTCAGGCGACGCCTATATCAACATAGGAGATAGGTTAGGTGCCGCTTATACTATTTACTATCCTCACTGCCTCACTTAGGCGATAGGTTAGGCGCCGCCGATGTCAACATTGGCGATGGCTTAGGCGCCGCCTATATCAACATAGGCGATAGGTTAGGCGCTGATTATACTATTGCCTATGCTCACTGCCTAACTTAGGAGATAGGTTAGGCGCCGCCTATGTCAACATCGGCGATGGCTTAGGTGCCGCCTATATAAACATAGGCGATAGATTAGGTACCTCTTATACCATTGCCTATGCTCACTCCCTTACTTAGACGATAGGTTAGGCGCCTCCTATGTCAACATACGGGATGGCTTAGGCGCCGCCTATATCAACAGAGGCGACAGGTTAGGCGCCGCTTATATCAATATATGCGACAGGTTAGGCGCCGCTTATACCATTGCCTATGCTCACTGCCTCACTTAGGCAATAGGTTAGGCACTGCCTATATCAACATAGGCGATAGGATAGGAATCGCTTATACCATTGCTTTTGCTCAGTGCCTTACTTAGGCGATAGGTTATGCTCCGCCTATATCAACATAGGCGATGTGTTAGGCGCCGCCTATATCAACATAGGCGATAGGTTAGGTGCCGCTTATAACATTGCCAATGCTCACTGCCTCATTTAGGCGCCGCCTATTTCAACATGGGCGATGGCTTATGAGCCACCTAGATCAACATAGGTGATCGTTTAGGCGCCGCCTATATCAACATAGGTGATAGGTTAGGCGCCGCATATACCATTGCCTATGCTCACTGCCTAATTTAGGAGATAGGTTAGGCGCCGCCTATGTCAACATTGGCGATGGCTTTGGTGCCGCCTATATCAACATAGGCGATAGTTTAGGCGCCGCTTATACCATTGCCTATCCTCACTGCCGCACTTAGGCGATAGGTTAGGCACCGCTTATATCAACATAGGAGATAGGTTTGGAACCGCTTATACCATTGTTTTTTCTCACTGCCTTACTTAGGAGATAGGTTAGGCGATGCCTATATCAACATAGGCGATGGCTTAGGGGACGCCTATATCAATATAGGCGATAGGTTAGGCGTCGCTTATACCATTTCCTATGCTTACTGCCTCACTCAGGAGATAGGTTAGGCGCCGCCAATATCAACATAGGCAATGTCTTAGGCGCCGGTCATATCAACATAGGTGATAGGTTAGGCCCCGCTTATATCATTGACTATACTTACTGCCTCACTTTGGTGATAGGTTAGGCCCCGCCTATGTCAACATAGGTGATCATTTAGGCGCCGCCTATGTCAACATAGGCGATAGGTTAGGCACCGCTTATACCATTTACTATGCTCACTGCCTCACTTAGGCGATAGGTTAGGCGTCGCCTATGTCAACATACTCGATAGTTTAGGTGCCACCTATATCATCATAGGTGATAGGTTAGGCACCGCATATACCATTGTCTATGCTCACTGACTATCTTAGGAGATAGGTTAGGTACCGCCTATGTCAACATAGGCGATGGCATAGCTGCCGCCTATATCAACATTGGCGATAGTTTAGGCGCCGCTTATACAATTGCCTATGCTCACTGCCTCACTTAGGAGATAGGTTAGGCGCCTACTATGTCAATATAGGCAAGGTCTTAGGCACCGCCTATATCAACAGAATCGATAGGTTAGGCACCGCTTTTAGCATTGCCTATGCTCACTGCCTCACTTGGGCGATAAGTTAGGCGACGCCTGTGTCAACATAGGCGTTGGCTTAGGCTCCTCCTAAATCAACATAGGCGATAGGTTAGGCACAACTTATACCATTGCCTATGCTCACTGCCTCACTTTGGAGATAGGTTAGGCCCCGCCTATCTCAACATAGGCGATGGCTTAGGCGCCGCCATTATCAACATAGGCAATAGGATAGGCGCCGCTTATACTATTTACTATGCTCACTGACTCACTTAGGCGATAGGTTAGGCGCCACCGATGTCAACATAGGCGATGGCTTAGGCGACGCCTATATAACCATAGGCGATATGTTAGGCGCTGATTATACTACTGCCTATGCTCACTGCCTAACTTAGGAGAGAGGTTAGGCAACTCTTATGTCAACATAGGCGATGGCTTAGGTGCCACCTATATCAACATAGGCGATAGATTAGGTACCTATTATACCATTGCCTATGCTCACTCCCTTACTTAGACGATAGGTTAGGCGCCTCCTATGTCAACATACGCGATGGCTTAGGAGCCGCCTATATCAACAGAGGCGATAGGTTAGGCGCCGCTTATATCAATATATGTGACAGGTTAGGCGCCGCTTATACCATTTCCTATGCGCACTGCCGCACTTAGGCGATAGGTTAGGCGCCGCCTATATCAACATAGGCGATAGATTAGGAATCGCTTATACCATTGCATTTGCTCACTGCCTTACTTAGGCGATAGGTTAGGCGCCTCCTATATCAACATAGGAGATGTGTTAGGCGCCGCCTAAATAAACATAGGCGATAGGTTAGGCGCCGCTTATACCATTGCCTATGCTCACTGCCTCACCTATGCGATAGGTTAGGCGCCGCCTATGTCAACAAAGGCAATGGATTAGGCACCGACCTATACCAACATAGGGGATAGGTTGGCGCTGCTTATATAATTGCCAATGCTCACTGCCTCACTTAGGCGCCGCCTATTTCAACATGGGCGATGGCTTATGAGCCACCTAGATCAACATAGGTGATCGTTTAGGCACCGCCTATAACAAAATAGGTGATAGGTTAGGCGCCGCATATACCGTTGCCTATTCTCACTGCCTAACTTAGGAGATAGGTTAGGTGCCACCTATGTCAACATAGGCGATGGCATTGGTGCTGCCTATATCAACATAGGCGATAGTTTAGGCGCTTCTTATACCATTGACTATGCTCACTGCCTCACTTAGGAGATAGGTTAGGCACCGCCTATATCAACACAGGCGATAGGTTAGGCACCGCTTATATCAATATATGCGATAGGCCAGGCACTGCTTATACCTTTGCCTATGCTCACTACCTCACTTAGGCGATAGGTTAGGCGCCGCCTATATTAACATAGGAGATAGGTTAGGAATCGCTTATACCATTGCTTTTGCTCACTGCCTTACTTAGGAGATAGTTTAGGCGACGCCTATATCAACATAGGCGATGGCTTAGGCGCCGCCTATATCAACATTAGCGTTAGGTTAGGCGCCGCTTATACCATTGCCTATGCTCACTACCTTACTTAGGCGATAGGTTAGACGCCGCCTATGTCAACATAGGCAATGGATTAGGGACCGCCTATACCAACATAGGCAATAGGTTAGGCGCCGCTTATACCATTGTCAATGCTCACTGCCTCACTAAGGCAATAAGTTAGGCACCACCTATTTCAACATGGGTGATGGCTTATGAGCAACCTAGATCAACATAGGCGATAGGTTAGGCGCCGCTTATACCATTGCCTATGCTCCTTGCCTCACTTAGGCGATACGTTAGGCGCCGCCTATGTCAACATAGGGGATGGCATAGGCTCCGCCTATATCAACATAGGCGATAGGTTAGGCACCGTTTATACCATTGCTTATGCTCACTTACTCACTTAGGCGATAGGTTAGGTACCACCTATTTCAACATAGGAGATCGCTTAGGCATCGCCTATATCATCATAGGTGATAGGTTAGGCTTCGCTTGTACCATTGCCTATTCTCACTGCCTCACTTAAGCGATAGTTTTGGCGCCGCCTATATAAACATAGGCGATAGGTTAGGCACCGCTTCTACCATTACCTGTACTCATTGCATCACTTAGGTGATAGGTTAGGCGCCGCCTATGTCAGCATAGGTGATGGATTAGGCTCCACCTATATCAATATAAACGATAGGTTAGGTGCCGCATATACCATTGCCTATGCTCACTGCCTCACTTAGGCGATAGGTTAGGCACCGCCTATGTCAACATAGGCGATGTCTTAGGCACCGCCTATATCAACATAGGCGATAGGTTAGGCGCCGCATATACCATTGCCTATGCTCACTTCCTCACTCAGGCGATGTGTTAGGCGCCGCCTATGTCAACACAGTCGATGACTTAGGCGCCGCCTATATCAAAATAGGTGATAGGTTAGGCGCCGCTTATCCCATTGCCTATGCTTTGTTCCTCACTTAGGCGATAGGTTAGGCGCCGCCTATGTTAACATAGGGAATGGCTTAGTCGCCGCCTATATAAACATAGGCGATAGGTTAGGCGCTGCTTATACAATTGCCTATGCTCACTTCCTTACTTAGGCGATAGGTTAGGCACCACCTATGTCAATATAGGCGATGGCTTAGGCGCCGCCTATATCAACATAGGCAATAGCGTAGGTGCCACTTATACCATTGCCTGTGCTCACTTCCTCACTTAGAAGATAGGTTAGGCACCCCGTATGTCAACATAGGCGATGGCTTAGGGGCCGCTTATATCAACATAGGCGATAGGTTAGGCGCCGCTAATACAATTGCCTATTCTTACTGCCTCAATCAGGGGATAGGTTAGGAACCGCCAATATCAACATAGGCGATGGCTTAGGCGCCGCTTATATCAACATAGGCAATACGTTAGGCGCCGCTTATATCATTGCCTATACTTACTGCATCACTTTGGTTATAGGTCACGCCCCGCCTATGTCAACATAGGTGATTGTTTAGGCGCCGCCTATATCAACATAGGCGATAGGTTAGGCACCGCTTATACCATTTCCTATGCTCACTGCCTCACTTGGGCGATAGGTTAGGCGCCGCCTATGTCAACATACTCGATGGATTAGGCGCCGCCTATATAGACATAGGTAATAGGTTAGGCGTCGCATATACCATTGCATATGCTCACAGACTAACTTAGGAGATAGGTTAGGCGCCGCCTATGTCACCATAGGCGATGGCTTAGGCGCCGCCTATATCAACATAGGAGATTGGTTAGGCGCTGCTTATACTATTTCCTATGCTCACTGTCTCACTTAGGGGATAGGTTAGGCGCCGCCGATGTCAACCTAGGAAATGGCTTAGGCGCCGCCTATATCAACATAGGCGATAGGTTAGGAGCTGATTATACTATTGCCTATGCTCACTACCTAACTTAGAAGATAGGTTAGGCGCCGCCTATGTCAACATAGGCGATGGATTAAGTGCTGCCTATATCAACATAGGCGATAGTTTTAGGACCGCTTATACCATTGCATATGCTCACTGCCTTACTTAGGCGATGTCTTAGGCGCCGCCTGTATCAACATAGGCGATAGGTTAGGCGCCGCTTATATCAATATATGCCATAGGTTAGGCGCCGCTTATACCATTGCCTATGCTCACTGCCTCACTTAGGCGACAGGTTAGGCGCCGCCTATATCAACATAGGCGATAGGTTAGGAACCGCTTATACCATTGCTTTTGCTCACTTCCTTACTTAGGCGATATGTTAGGCGCCACCTATATGAACATAGGCGATGGCTTAGGCGCCGCCTATATCAACATAGGCGATAGGTTAGGCGTCGCTTATACCATTGTGTATGCTCGTTGCCTAGTTAGGCGATAGGTTAGGCGCCGCATATGTCAACATAGGCAATGGATTAGGCACTGACTATACCAATATCGGCGATAGGTTAGGCGCCGCTTATATCAATATATGTGACAGGTTAGGCGCCGCTTATACCATTGCCTATGCGCACTGCCGCACTTAGGCGATAGGTTAGGCGCCGCCTATATCAACATAGGCGATAGATTAGGAATCGCTTATACCATTGCATTTGCTCACTGCCTTACTTAGGCGATAGGTTAGGCGCCTCCTATATCAACATAGGAGATGTGTTAGGCGCCGCCTAAATAAACATAGGCGATAGGTTAGGCGCCGCTTATACCATTGCCTATGCTCCTTGCCTCACTTAGGCGATACGTTAGGCGCCGCCTATGTCAACAAAGGCAATGGATTAGGCACCGACCTATACCAACATAGGGGATAGGTTGGCGCTGCTTATATAATTGCCAATGCTCACTGCCTCACTTAGGCGCCGCCTATTTCAACATGGGCGATGGCTTATGAGCCACCTAGATCAACATAGGTGATCGTTTAGGCACCGCCTATAACAAAATAGGTGATAGGTTAGGCGCCGCATATACCGTTGCCTATTCTCACTGCCTAACTTAGGAGATAGGTTAGGTGCCACCTATGTCAACATAGGCGATGGCATTGGTGCTGCCTATATCAACATAGGCGATAGTTTAGGCGCTTCTTATACCATTGACTATGCTCACTGCCTCACTTAGGAGATAGGTTAGGCACCGCCTATATCAACACAGGCGATAGGTTAGGCACCGCTTATATCAATATATGCGATAGGCCAGGCACTGCTTATACCTTTGCCTATGCTCACTACCTCACTTAGGCGATAGGTTAGGCGCCGCCTATATTAACATAGGAGATAGGTTAGGAATCGCTTATACCATTGCTTTTGCTCACTGCCTTACTTAGGAGATAGTTTAGGCGACGCCTATATCAACATAGGCGATGGCTTAGGCGCCGCCTATATCAACATTAGCGTTAGGTTAGGCGCCGCTTATACCATTGCCTATGCTCACTACCTTACTTAGGCGATAGGTTAGACGCCGCCTATGTCAACATAGGCAATGGATTAGGGACCGCCTATACCAACATAGGCAATAGGTTAGGCGCCGCTTATACCATTGTCAATGCTCACTGCCTCACTAAGGCAATAAGTTAGGCACCACCTATTTCAACATGGGTGATGGCTTATGAGCAACCTAGATCAACATAGGCGATAGGTTAGGCGCCGCTTATACCATTGCCTATGCTCCTTGCCTCACTTAGGCGATACGTTAGGCGCCGCCTATGTCAACATAGGGGATGGCATAGGCTCCGCCTATATCAACATAGGCGATAGGTTAGGCACCGTTTATACCATTGCTTATGCTCACTTACTCACTTAGGCGATAGGTTAGGTACCACCTATTTCAACATAGGAGATCGCTTAGGCATCGCCTATATCATCATAGGTGATAGGTTAGGCTTCGCTTGTACCATTGCCTATTCTCACTGCCTCACTTAAGCGATAGTTTTGGCGCCGCCTATATAAACATAGGCGATAGGTTAGGCACCGCTTCTACCATTACCTGTACTCATTGCATCACTTAGGTGATAGGTTAGGCGCCGCCTATGTCAGCATAGGTGATGGATTAGGCTCCACCTATATCAATATAAACGATAGGTTAGGTGCCGCATATACCATTGCCTATGCTCACTGCCTCACTTAGGCGATAGGTTAGGCACCGCCTATGTCAACATAGGCGATGTCTTAGGCACCGCCTATATCAACATAGGCGATAGGTTAGGCGCCGCATATACCATTGCCTATGCTCACTTCCTCACTCAGGCGATGTGTTAGGCGCCGCCTATGTCAACACAGTCGATGACTTAGGCGCCGCCTATATCAAAATAGGTGATAGGTTAGGCGCCGCTTATCCCATTGCCTATGCTTTGTTCCTCACTTAGGCGATAGGTTAGGCGCCGCCTATGTTAACATAGGGAATGGCTTAGTCGCCGCCTATATAAACATAGGCGATAGGTTAGGCGCTGCTTATACAATTGCCTATGCTCACTTCCTTACTTAGGCGATAGGTTAGGCACCACCTATGTCAATATAGGCGATGGCTTAGGCGCCGCCTATATCAACATAGGCAATAGCGTAGGTGCCACTTATACCATTGCCTGTGCTCACTTCCTCACTTAGAAGATAGGTTAGGCACCCCGTATGTCAACATAGGCGATGGCTTAGGGGCCGCTTATATCAACATAGGCGATAGGTTAGGCGCCGCTAATACAATTGCCTATTCTTACTGCCTCAATCAGGGGATAGGTTAGGAACCGCCAATATCAACATAGGCGATGGCTTAGGCGCCGCTTATATCAACATAGGCAATACGTTAGGCGCCGCTTATATCATTGCCTATACTTACTGCATCACTTTGGTTATAGGTCACGCCCCGCCTATGTCAACATAGGTGATTGTTTAGGCGCCGCCTATATCAACATAGGCGATAGGTTAGGCACCGCTTATACCATTTCCTATGCTCACTGCCTCACTTGGGCGATAGGTTAGGCGCCGCCTATGTCAACATACTCGATGGATTAGGCGCCGCCTATATAGACATAGGTAATAGGTTAGGCGTCGCATATACCATTGCATATGCTCACAGACTAACTTAGGAGATAGGTTAGGCGCCGCCTATGTCACCATAGGCGATGGCTTAGGCGCCGCCTATATCAACATAGGAGATTGGTTAGGCGCTGCTTATACTATTTCCTATGCTCACTGTCTCACTTAGGGGATAGGTTAGGCGCCGCCGATGTCAACCTAGGAAATGGCTTAGGCGCCGCCTATATCAACATAGGCGATAGGTTAGGAGCTGATTATACTATTGCCTATGCTCACTACCTAACTTAGAAGATAGGTTAGGCGCCGCCTATGTCAACATAGGCGATGGATTAAGTGCTGCCTATATCAACATAGGCGATAGTTTTAGGACCGCTTATACCATTGCATATGCTCACTGCCTTACTTAGGCGATGTCTTAGGCGCCGCCTGTATCAACATAGGCGATAGGTTAGGCGCCGCTTATATCAATATATGCCATAGGTTAGGCGCCGCTTATACCATTGCCTATGCTCACTGCCTCACTTAGGCGACAGGTTAGGCGCCGCCTATATCAACATAGGCGATAGGTTAGGAACCGCTTATACCATTGCTTTTGCTCACTTCCTTACTTAGGCGATATGTTAGGCGCCACCTATATGAACATAGGCGATGGCTTAGGCGCCGCCTATATCAACATAGGCGATAGGTTAGGCGTCGCTTATACCATTGTGTATGCTCGTTGCCTAGTTAGGCGATAGGTTAGGCGCCGCATATGTCAACATAGGCAATGGATTAGGCACTGACTATACCAATATCGGCGATAGGTTAGGCGCTGGTTATACCCTTGCCAATGCTCATAGCCTCACTTAGGCGATAGGTTAGGTGTCGCCTATGTCAACATAGGTGATGGCATAAGCGCCGCCTATATCAATATAGGCGATAGGTTAGGCGCCGCTTAAACCATTTCCTCCGCTCACTGCCTCACTTAGGAGATAGGTTAGGTGCCGCCTATGTCAACATAGATGATGGTTTAGGCGCCGCCTATATTAACATACGCGATAGGTTAGTCTCCTCATATCCTATTGCCTATGCTGACTGCCTTACTTAGGCGATAGGTTAGGCGCCAGCTATGTCAACCAAGGCGATGGGTCAAGCGCCGCCTATATCAACATAGGCGATAGATTAGGTGCCGATTATACTATTTGATATGCTCACTGCCTCACTTAGGTGATAGGTTAGGCGGCGCCTATGTCAACATAGGTGATGGCATAAGCGCCGCCTATATCAACATAGGCGATAGGTTAGGTGCCACTTATACCATTGCCTCCTCTCGCTGCCTCACTTAGCGATAGGATAGGCGCAACCTATGTCAGCATAGACGATGGCTTAGGCACCGCCTATGTCAACATAGACGATGGCTTAGGCGCCGCCTATATCAAAATACGCGATAGGTTTGGCACCGCTTATCCCATTTCCTATGCAGACTGTCTCACTTAGGCGACGGGTTAGGTACCACCTATGTCAACAAAGGCGATGGGTCAGGCGCCGCCTATATCAACATAGGCGATAGGTTAGGTGCCGATTATACTATTTCATATGCTCACTGCCTCACTTAGGCGATAGGTTAGGCGCCGCCTATGTCAACATAGACAATGGCTTAGGCTTCGCCTATATCAACATAGGCGATAGGTTAGGCGCCGCTTATACCATAACATTTTCTCACTCCCTCACTTAGGCGATAGGTTAGGCGCCACCTATGTCAACAAAGGAGATGGGTCAGGCACCGCCTATATCAACATAGGCGATAGGTTTGGTGCCGATTATACTATTTCATATGCTCACTGCCTCACATTGGAGATAGGTTAGGCGCCTCCTATGTCAACATAGTTGATGGCTTAGGCGCCGCCTACATCAGCATAGGCGATAGGTTAGGCGCCGCTTATACTATTTACTAAGCTACCTGCCTCACTTAGGTGATAGGTTAGGCACCGCTGATTTCAACATAGGCGCCGTCTATATCAACATAGGCGATAGGTTAGGCATTGATTATACTATTGCCAATGCTCACTGCCTAACTTAGGAGATAGGTTAGGCGCCGCCTATGTCAACATAGGCGATGGCTTAGGAACCGCCTATATCAACATAGGCGATAGTTTAGGCACCGCTTATACCATTGAATATGCTCACTACGTTACTTAGGAGATAGGATAGGCGCCTCCTATGTAAACATAGGCAATGGCTTAGGCGCCGCCTATATTAACAGAGGTGATAGGTTAGGCGCCGCTTATATGAATATATGCGATAGGTTAGGCACCGCTTATACCATTGCGTATGCTCACCGCCTCACTTAGGAGATAGGTTAGGCGCCGCTTATACCATTGCGTATGCTCACCGCCTAACTTAGGAGATAGGTTTAGGCACCGCTTATACCATTGAATATGCTCACTACGTTACTTAGGAGATAGGATAGGCGCCTCCTATGTAAACATAGGCAATGGCTTAGGCGCCGCCTATATTAACAGAGGTGATAGGTTAGGCGCCGCTTATATGAATATATGCGATAGGTTAGGCACCGCTTATACCATTGCGTATGCTCACCGCCTCACTTAGGAGATAGGTTAGGCGCCGCTATATCAACATAGGCGATAGGTTAGGAACCGTTTATACCATTGCTTTTGCTCACTGCCTTACTTAGGCGATATGTTCGGTGCCGCCTATATCAACATAGGCGATGTCTTAGGTGCCGCCTATATCAACATAGGCGATAGGTTAGGCGCTGTTTATACTATTGCCTATGCTCACTGCCTAACTTAGGAGATAGGTTAGGCGCCGCCTATGTCAACATAGGCGATGACTTAGCTGCCTCCTATATCAGCATAGGCGATGGCTTAGGCGCCGCCTATATCAACATAGGCGATAGGTTAGGCACCGCTTATTCTATTTACTATGCTCACTGCCTCACTTAGGCGATAGGTTAGGCGCCGCCGATGTCAACATAGGCAATGGCTTAGGCGCCGCCTATATCAACATAGGCGATAGGTTAGGCGCTGATTATACTATTGCCTATGCACACTGCCTAACTTAGAAGATAGATTAGGCGCCGCCTATGTCAAAATAGGCGATGACTTAGGTGCCTCCTATATCAACATGGGTGATAGATTAGGCACCGCTTATACCATTGCCTATGCTCACTCCCTTACTTAGACGATAGGTTAGGCGCCTCCTATGTCAACATACGCGATGGCTTAGGTGCCGCCTATATCAACAGAGGCAATATGTTAGGCGCCGCTTATACCATTGCCTATGCTCACTGCCTCACTTAGGCGAAAGGTTAGGCGCTGCCAATATCAACATAGGCGATAGGTTTAGCGCCGCTTATACCATTGCCTATGCTCACTGCCTCACTTAGGCGATAGGTTAGAAGCCGCATATGTCATCATAGGCAATGGAATAGGCACCGCCTATACCAACATAGGCGATAGGTTGGCGCTGCTTATACCATTGCCAATGCTCACTGCCTCACTTAGGCGCCGCCTATTTCAAAATGGGCAATGGCTTATGAGCCACCTATATCAACATAGGTGATCGTTTAGGCGCCGCCTATATCAACCTTGGTGATAGGTTAGGCGCCGCATATACCATTGCCTATGCTCACTGGCTAACTTAGGAGATAGGCTAGGCACCGCCTATGTCAACATAGGGGATGGCTTTGGTGCCGCCTATATCAACATAGGCGATAGTTTAGGCACCGCTTATACCATTGCCTATGCTCACTGCCTCACTTAGGCGATAGGTTAGGCACCTCCTATGTCAACATAGGTATTGGCTTTGGCACCGCTTATATCAACACAGGCGATAGGTTAGGCACCACTTATATCAATATATGAGATAGGTTAGGCGCTGCTTATGCCAATGCCTATGCTCACTGCCTCACTTAGGCGATAGGTTAGGCGCCGCCTATATCAACATAGGTGATAGGTTAGGAACTGCTAAGACCATTGCTTTTGCTCACTGCCTTACTTAGGCAATAGGTTAGGCGACGCCTATATAAACATAGGCGATGGCTTAGGCGCCGCCTATATCAACATAAGCGTTAGGTTAGGTGACGCTTATACCATTGTCTATGGTTACTGCCTCACTTAGGCGATAGGTTAGGCGCCGCCTATGTCAACATAGGCAATGGATTAGGGAACGCCTATACCAACATAGGCAATAGGTTAGGTGCCGCTTATACCATTGCCAATGCTCACTGCCTCACTTAGGCGATAAGTTAGGCACCGCCTATTTCAACATGGGCGATGGTTTATGAGCCACCTAGATCAACATAGGCGATAGGTTAGGTGCCGCTTATACCATTGCCTATCCTCCTTGCCTCACTCAAGCGATATGTTATGCGCCGCCAATGTCAACATAGGCGATGGCATAGGCGCCGCCTATATCAACATAGGCGATAGGTTAGGCGCCGCTTATACCATTGCCTATGCTCTCTGACTCACTTAGGCGATAGGTTAGGTACCACCTATTTCAAAATAGGAGATCGCTTAGGCGTCCCCTATATCATCATAGGCGATAGGTTAGGGTTCGCTTGTACCATGCCTATTCTCACTGCCTCACTTAGGCAATAGGTTTGGCGCCGCCTATATAAACATAGGCGATAGGTTAGGCACCGCTTCTACCATTACCAGTACTCATTGCCTCACTTAGGAGATAGGTTAGGCACCGCCTGTGTCAGCATAGTTGATGGATTAGGCTCCACCTATATCAATATAATCGATAGGTTAGGTGCCACTTATAGCATTGCCTATGCTCACTGCCTCACTTAGGCGATAGGTTAGGCACCCCTATGTCAACATAGGCAATGGCTTAGGCACCACCTCTATCAACATACGCGATAGGTTAGGCGCCGCATATACCATTGCCTATGCTCACTTCCTCACTTAGGTGATAGGTTAGGCGCCGCCTATGTCAACATAGTCGGTGACTTAGGCGCCGCCTATATCACCATAGGTGGTAGGTTAGGCACCGCTTATCCCATTGCCTATGCTTACTTCCTCACTTAGGCGATAGGTTAGGCGCCGCCTATGTTAACATAGGGAATAGCTTAGGCGCCGCCTATATCAACATAGGCGATAGGTTAGGCGCCGCTAATACCATTGCCTTTGCTCACTTCCTCGCTTAGACGATAGGTTAGGCACCACCTATGTCAATATAGGCGATGGCTTAGGCGCCGCCTATATCAACATAGGCAATAGCGTAGGTGCCACTTATACCATTGCCTGTGCTCACTTCCTTACTTAGAAGATAGGTTAGGCGCCCCCTATGTCAACATAGGCGATGGCTTAGGGGCCGCCTATATAAACATAGGCGATAGGTTAGGCGCCGCTTATATAATTGCCAATGCTTACTGCCTCAATTAGGGGATAGGTTAGGCACCGCAAATATCAACATAGGCAATGCCTTAGGCGCCGCCTATATCAACATAGGCAATACGTTAGGCGCCGCTTATATCATTGCCTATACTTACTGCATCACTTTGGTGATAGGTTAGGACCCGCCTATGTCAACATAGGTGATTGTTTAGGCGCCGCCTATATCAACATAGGCGATAGGTTAGGCACCGCTTACACCATTTCCTATGCTCACTTCCTCACTTAGGCGATATGTTAGGCACCGCCGATATCAACATAGGCAATGGCTTAGGGGCCGCATATATCAACAGAGGCGATAGGTTAGGAGCTGATTATACAATTTCCTATGCTCACTGCCTAACTTAGAAGATAGGTTAGGCGCTGCCTATGTCAACATAGGCGATGGATTAGATGCTGCCTATATCAACATAGGCGATAGTTTTGGGACCGCTTATACTATTGCATATGCTCACTGCCTTACTTAGGCGATAGGTTAGGCTCCTTCTATGTCGACATAGGCGATGGCTTAGGCACCGCCTGTATCAAGAGAGGAGATAGGTTAGGCGCCGCTTATATAATTATATGCCATAGGTTAGGCGCCGCTTATACCATTGCCTATGTTCACTTCCTCACTTAGGGGATAGGATAGGCGCCGCCTATATCAACATAGGCAATAGCGTAGGTGCCACTTATACCATTGCCTGTGCTCACTTCCTTATTTAGAAGATAGGTTAGGCGCCCCCTATGTCAACATAGGCGATGGCTTAGGGGCCGCCTATATAAACATAGGCGATAGGTTAGGCGCCGCTTATATAATTGCCAATGCTTACTGCCTCAATTAGGGGATAGGTTAGGCACCGCAAATATCAACATAGGCGATGCCTTAGGCGCCGCCTATATCAACATAGGCAATACGTTAGGCGCCGCTTATATCATTGCCTATACTTACTGCATCACTTTGGTGATAGGTTAGGACCCGCCTATGTCAACATAGGTGATTGTTTAGGCGCCGCCTATATCAACATAGGCGATAGGTTAGGCACCGCTTATACCATTTCCTATGCTCACTTCCTCACTTAGGTGATATGTTAGGCACCGCCGATATCAACATAGGCAATGGCTTAGGGGCCGCATATGTCAACAGAGGCGATAGGTTAGGAGCTGATTATACAATTGCCTATGCTCACTGCCTAACTTAGAAGATAGGTTAGGCGCTGCCTATGTCAACATAGGCGATGGATTAGATGCTGCCTATATCAACATAGGCGATAGTTTTGGGACCGCTTATACTATTGCATATGCTCACTGCCTTACTTAGATGATAGGTTAGGCTCCTTCTATGTCGACATAGGCGATGGCTTAGGGGCCGCCTGTATCAACAGAGGAGATAGGTTAGGCGCTGCTTATATAATTATATGCCATAGGTTAGGCGCCGCTTATACCATTGCCTATGTTCACTTCCTCACTTAGGCGATAGGATAGGCGCCGCCTATATAGACATAGGCGATAGGTTAGGAACCGCTTATACCATTTTTTTTGCTCACTTCCCTACTTAGGCGATATGTTAAGCGCCACCTATATCAACATAGGCGATGGCTTAGGCGCCGCCTATATCAACATAGGCGATAGGTTAGGCGTCTTCTATACCATTGCGTATGCTCACTCCCTCACTTAGGCGATAGGTTAGGCCCCGCATATGTCAACATAGGCAATGGATTAGGCACTGCCTATACCAACATCGGCGATAGGTTAGGCGCTGGTTATACCATTGCCAATGCTCACAGCCTCACTTAGGCGATAAGTTAGGGGCCGCCTATTTCAACATGGGTGATGGCTTATGACCCACCTAGATCAACATAGGCGATAGGTTAGGTGTCGCTTATACCATTGCCTATGCTCCTTACATCACATTGGCGATAGGTTAGGCGCCGCCTATGTCAACATAGGCGATGGCTTAGGCGCCGCCTATATCAACATAGGCGATAGGTTAGGCGATAGTTTAGGCGCCTATTATCCCATTGCCTATGCTTACTTACTCACATAGGCGATAGGTTAGGCGCCGCCTATGTTAAAATAGGGAATGGATTAGGCGCCGCCTATATCAACATAGGAGATAGGTTAGGCGCCGCTTATACCATTTCCTATGTTCACTCCCTCACTTAGGCGATAGGTTAGGCGCCACCTATGTCAACATAGGCGATGGTTTAGGTTCCGCCTATATCAACATAGGCAATAGCGTAGGTGCCGCTTATACCATTGCCTATGCTCATTTCCTCACTTAGACGATAGGTTAGGCACCCCCTATGTCATAATAGGCGATGTCTTAGGGGCCGCCTATATCAACATAGGGGATAGGTTAGATGCTGCTTATACAATTGCCTATGCTTACTACCTGAATCAGGCCATAGGTTAGGCACCGCCAATATCAACATAGGCTTTGGCTTAGGTGCCGCCTATATCAACATAGGCAATAGGTTAGGCACCGCTTATATCATTGCCTATACTTACTGCCTCACTTCGGTGATAGGTTAGGCCCCGCCTATGTCAACATAGGTAATCGTTTATGCGCCGCCTATATCAACATAGGCGATAGGTTAGGCACCGGTTATACCATTTCCTATGCTCACTGCCTCACTTAGGCGATAGGTTAGGCGCCGCCTATGTCAACATACTCGATTGCTTAGGCGCCGCCTATATCAACATAGGTGAAAGGTTAGGCACCGCATATACCATTGCCTATGCTCACTGACTAACTTAGGAGATAGGTTAGGCGCCGCCTATCTGAACATAGGCGATGGCATAGGTGCCGCCTATATCAATATTG
This sequence comes from Capsicum pubescens, assembly GCA_030864215.1. Lineage (NCBI taxonomy): Eukaryota > Viridiplantae > Streptophyta > Magnoliopsida > Solanales > Solanaceae > Capsicum > Capsicum pubescens. Next base: position 51,452,584 of record CM061544.1, read on the forward strand.
GCGATAGTTTAGGTGCCGCTTATACCATTTCCTATGCTCACTGCCTCACTTAGGAGATAGGTTAGGCGCCTCCTATGTCAACATAGGCGATGGCTTAGGTTCCTCCTATATCAACAGAGGCAATAGGTTAGGCGCCGCTTATAGCATTGCCTATGCTCACTGCCTCACTTGGGCGATAAGTTAGGTGCCGCCTGTGTCAACATAGGCGATGGCTTAGGCGCCTCCTAAATCAACATAGGCGATAGGTTAAGTGCCGCTTATACCATTGTCTATGCTCACTGCCTCACTTTGGCGATAGGTTAGGCGCCACCTATGTCAACATAGGCGATGGCTTAGGCGCCACCTATATCAACATAGGCGATTGGTTAGGCGTTGCAAATACTATTTCCTATGCTCACTGCCTCACTTAGGCGATAGGTTAGGCGCCTCCGATGACAACATATGCGATGGCTTAGGCACCGCCTATATCAACATAGGTGATAGGTTAGGCGCTGATTATACTATTGCCTATGCTCACTCCCTAACTTAGAAGATAGGTTAGGCGGCGCCTATGTCAACATAGGTGATGGATTAGGTGCTGCCTATATCAACATAGGCGATAGTTTAGGGACCGCTTATACAATTGCCTATGCTGACTGCCTTACTTAGAAGATAGGTTAGTCACCTCCTATGTCAACATAGGCGATGGCTTAGGCGCCGCCTATATCAACAGAGGCGATAGGTTAGGCGCCGCTTATATCAATATATGCGATAGGTTAGGCACCGCTTATACCATTGCCTATGCTCACTGCCTTACTTAGGCGATAGGTTAGGCACTGCCTGTGTCAACATAGGCGATGGCGTTGGTGCCGCCTATATCAACATTGGCGATAGTTTAGGCACCTCTTATACCATTGCCTATGCTCACTGCCACACTTAAGAGATTGGTTAGGCGCCTTCTATGTCAACATAGGATATGGCTTAGGTGCCGCCTATATCAACAGAGGCGATAGGTTAGGCGCCGCTTATAGCATTGCCTAAGCTCACTGCCTCATTTGGGCGATAAGTTAGGCGCCGCCTGTATCAACATAGGCGATGTCTGAGGCTCCTCCTAAATCAACATAGGCGATAGATTAGGTGCCGCTTATACCATTTCCTATGTCCACTGCCTCACTTTGGCGATAGGTTAGGCGCCGCCTATGTAAACATAGGCGATGGCTTAGGCGCCGCCTATATCAACATAGGCGATTGGTTAGGCGCTGCTTATACTATTTCCTATGCTCACTGCCACACTTAGGCGATAGGTTAGGCGCTGCCTATGTCATCATAGGCGATGGATTAGGTGTTGCCTATATCAACATAGTTGATAGTTAAGCACCGCATATACCATTGCCTATGCTAAGTGCCTTACTTAGGCGATAGGATAGGCGCCTCCAATGTCAACATAGGCGATGGCTTAGCCTCCGCCTATATCAATAGAGGCAATAGGTTAGGCACCGCTTATATCAATAGGTGCGACAGGTTAGGCACCGCTTATACCATTTCCTATGCTCACTGCCTCACTTAGGCGATAGGTTAGGCGCCGCCTATATAAGCATAGGCGATAGTTTAGGAACCGCTTATACCATTGCTTTTGCTCACTGCCTTACTTAGACGATATGTTAGGCACCGCCTATATAAACATAGGTGATGGCTTAGGCGCCACCTATATCAACATAGGCGATACGATAGGCACCGCTTATACCATTGCCTATGCTCACTGCCTCACTTAGGCGATAGGTTAGGCGCCGCCTATGTCAACATAGGCAATGGATTAGGCACCGCCTATACAAACATAGGCGATTGGTTAGGCGCTTCTTATACCATTGCCAATGCTCACTGCCTCACATAGGAAATAAGTTAGGCGCCGCCTATTTCAACATGGGCGATGGCTTACGAGCGACCTAGATCAACATAGGTGATAGGTTAGGCGCCGCTTATCCCATTGCCTATGCTCCTTGCCTCACTTAGGCGACAGGCTAGGTGCCACCTATGCCAACATAGGCGATCGCTTAGGCGCCGCCTATATCAACGTAGGCGATAGGTTAGGCGCCGCTTATACCATTGCCTATGCTCAATGACTCACTTAGGCGATAGGTTAGGAACCGCCTATTTCAACATAGGATATCGCTTATGCGCCGCCTATATCATCATAGGTGATTGGTTAGGTTTCGCTTATACCATTGCTTATTCCACTGCCTCACTTAGGCGATAGGATAGGCGCCGCCTATAACAATATAGGCGATAGGTTATGCACCGCTTCTACCATTACCTGTACTCATTCCCTCACTTAGGTGATAGGTTAGGAGCCACCTATGTCAGCATAGGCGATGGATTAGGCACCACGTATATCAATATAAATGATAGGTTAGGTCCTGCTTATACCATTGCCTATGCTCACTACCTTACTTATGCGATAGGTTAGGCACCACCTATGTCAATATAGGAGATGGCTTAGGATCCACCTATATCAACATAGGCGATAGGTTAGGCGCCTCATAAACCATTGAATATGCTCACTTCCTCACTTAGGCGATAGGTTAGACCCCGCCTATGTCAACATAGTCGATGCTTTAGGCGCCGCCTATATCAACATAGGTGATAGGTTAGGCGCCGCATAACCCATTGCCTATGCTCACTGCCTCACTTAGGCGATAGGTTAGGCGTCACCTATGATAACATAGGGAATGGATTAGGCGCCGCCTATATAAACATAGGTGATGTCTTAGGCGCCACCTATATCAACATAGGAAATAGTGTAGGTGCCGCTTATACCATTGCCTGTGCTCACTTCCTCAATTAGGGGATAGGTTAGGTGCCCCCTATGTCAACATAGGCGATGGCTTAGGGGCTGCCTATATCAACATAGGAGATAGGCTAGGCGCTTCTTATACCATTGCCTATGCTTACAGCCTCACTCAGTCGATAGGTTAGGCGCCCCCAATATCAACATAGAAGATGGCTTACGCGCCGCCTATGTCAATATAGGCGATAGGTTTGGCGCTGCTTATAACATTGCCTATACTTACTGCCTCACTTTGATGATAGATTAGGCGCCGCCTATGTGAACATAGGTGATCATTTCGGTGCCGCCTATATAAACATAGGAGATAGGTTAGGCACCACTTATACCATTGCCTATGCTCACTGACTCACTTAGGCGATAGGTTAGGCACCGCCTATTTCAACAAAGGATATCGCTTAAGCGCCGCCTATATCATCATAGGTGATAGGTTAGGTTTTGCTTATACCATTGCCAATTCCATTGCCTCACATAGGCGATGGCTTAGGCGCCGCCTATATCAACATAGGCGATAGGTTAGGTGCCGTTTATACCATTCCCTATGCTAACTACCTCACTTAGGCGATAGTTTAGGCGCCGCCTATGTCAACATAGGCGATGGCATAGGCCACGCCTATATCAACATAGGTGATAGGTTAGGTGCCGCCTATGTCAACATAGGCGATGGAATAGGCCACGCCTATATCAACATAGGTGATAGGTTAGGCGCCGCTTATACCATTGCCTATGCTCACTGCCTCACTTAGGCAATAGGTTAGGCGTCGCATATACCATTGCCTATGCTCACTGACTATATAAACATAGGTCATAGGTTTGGCGCCTCTTATACCATTGCCTAGGCTCACTGCCTCACTTAGGCGATAGGTTAGGCGCCGACTATGTCAACATAGGCGATGTCTTAGGTGCCACCTATATCAATATAGGCCATACGTTAGGCGCCTGTTATACCATTACCTTGTCTCACTACCTCACTTAGGCGATAGGTTAGGCGCCACCTATGTCAGCAAAGGCGAAAGGTTAAGCACCGCTTATACCATTTCCTATGCTCACTGCCTCACTTAGGCGATAGGATAGGCGTCGCCTATGTCAACATACTCGATAGGTTAGGCGCCACCTATATCAACATAGGTGATAGGTTAGGCGCCGCATATACCATTGCCTATGCTCACTGACTAACTTAGGAGATAGGTTAGGCACCGGCTATGTCGACACAGGCGATGGCGTACGTGCCGCCTATATCAACATTGGCGATAGTTTAGGTGCCGCTTATACCATTGCCTATGCTTAATTTGGAGATAGGTTAAGCACCTCCTATGTCAATATAGGCAAGGGCTTAGGCGTCGCCTATATCCACAGAGGCGATAGGTTAGGCGCCGCTTGTAGCATTGCCTATGCTTAATGCCTCACTTGGGCGATATGTTCGGCGACGCCTGTGTCAACATAGGCGATGGCTTAGGCTCCTCCTAAATCAACATAGGCAATAGGTTAGGTGCCACTTATACCATTGCCTATGCTCACTGCCTCACTTTGGCGATAGGCTTGGCGCCGCCTATGTCAACATAGGCGATGGCTTAGGCGCTGCCTATATCAACACGGGCGATAGGTTAGGCGCCGCTTATACTATTTACAATGCTCACTGGCTCACTTAGGCGATAGGTTAGGCGCCGCCGATGTCAACATAGGCGATGGCTTAGGCGCCTCCTATATCAACATAGGCTATAGGTTAGGCGCTGATTATACTATTGCCTATGCTCACTTCCTAACATAGGAGATAGGTTAGGCGCCGCCTATGTCAACATAGTCTATGGCTTAGGTGCCGCCTTTATCAACATAGGCGATAGATTAGGTACCGCTTATACCATTGCCTATGCTCACTCCCTTACTTAGGTGATAGGTTAGGTGCCTCCTATGTCAACATAGGCGATGGCTTAGGCGCTGCCTATATCAATAGAGGCGATAGGTTAGGCATCGCTTATATCAATATATATGCGATAGGTTAGGCGCCGCTTATACCATTGCCTATGCTCACTGCCTTACTTTGGCTATAGGTTAGGCGCCGCCTATATCAACAAAGGCGATAGGTTTGGAATCGCTTATACCATTGCTTTTGCTCATTGCCATACTTAGGCGATATGTTAGGCGCCACCTATATCAACATAGGCGATGGCTTAGGCACCGCCTATATCAATAAAGGTGATAGGTTAGCCGCCGCTTATACCATTGCCTATGCTCACTGCCTCACTTAGGCGATAGGTTAGGCGCCGCCTATGTCAACATAGGTAATGGATTAGGCACCGCCTATACCAACATAGGAGATTGGTTGGCGCTGCTTATACCATTGCCAATGCTCACTACCTCACTTAGGCGCCTCCTATTTCAACATGGGCGATGCCTTATGAGCCACCTAGATCAACATAGGTGATCGTTTAGGCGCTGCCTATATCAACATAGGTGATAGGTTAGGCGCCGCATATACCATTGCCTATGCTCACTTCCTAACTTAGGAGATAGGTTAGACGCCGCCTATGTCAACATAGGCGATGGCTTTTGTGCCGCCTATATCAATATAGGCGATTGTTTAGGCGCCGCTTATACCATTGCCTATGCTCACTGCCTCACTTAGGTGATAGGTTTGGCACCTCCTATGTCAACATAGGTAATGGATTAGGCACCGCCTATATCAACAGAGGCGATAGGATTGGCACCGTTTATATCAATATATGCGATAGGTTAAGAGCTCAATATACCATTGCCTATGCTCACTGCCTCACTTAGGCGATAGGTTAGGTGCCGCCTATATCAACATAGGTGATAGGTTAGGAACCACTTATACCATTGCTTTTGCTCACTTCCTTACATAGGCGATAGGTTAAAAGATGCCTATATCAACATAGGCGATGGCTTAGGCGCCGCCTATATCAACATAAGCGATAGGTTAGTCGCCGCTTATACCATTGCCTATGCTCACTGCCTTACTTAGGCGATAGGTTAGGCCCCGCCTATGTCAACATAGTCAATGGATTAGGGACCGCCCATACCAACATAGGCGATAGGTTAGGCGCCGCTTATATCATGGCCAATGTTCACTGCCTCACTTAGGCGATAAGTTAGGCGCCGCCTATTTCAACATGGGTGATGGCTTATGTGCCACCTAGATCAACATAGGCGATAGGTTAGGCGCCGCTTATACCATTGCCTATGCTCCTTGCCTCACTTAGGCGATACGTTAGGCGCCGCCTATGTCAACATAGGCGATGGCTTAGGCGCCGCCTATATCAACATAGGCGATAGGTTAGGCGCCGCTTATACCATTGCCTATGCTCACTGACTCACTTAGGTGATAGGTTTGGCACCACCTATTTTATCATAGGAGATCGCTTATGCGTCCCCTATAACATCATAGGCGATAGGTTAGGCTTCGCTTGTACCATTGCCTATTCTCACTGCCTCACTTAGGCGATAGGTTTGGCGCCGCCTATATTAACATAGGCGATAGGTTAGGCACCGCTTCTACCATTACCTGTACTCATTGCCTCACTTAAGCGATAGGTTAGGAACCGCCTATTTCAACATAGGATATCGCTTACGCGCCGCCTATATCATCATAGGTGATTGGTTAGGTTTCGCTTATACCATTGCTTATTCCACTGCCTCACTTAGGCGATAGGATAGGCGCCGCCTATATCAATATAGGCGATAGGTTATGCACCGCTTCTACCATTACCTGTACTCATTCCCTCACTTAGGTGATAGGTTAGGAGCCACCTATGTCAGCATAGGCGATGGATTAGGCACCACATATATCAATATAAACGATAGGTTAGGTCCTGCTTATACCATTGCCTATGCTCACTACCTTACTTATGCGATAGGTTAGGAACCACCTATGTCAATATAGGAGATGGCTTAGGATCCACCTATATCAACATAGGCGATAGGTTAGGCGCCGCATAAACCATTGAATATGCTCACTTCCTCACTTAGGCGATAGGTTAGACCCCGCCTATGTCAACATAGTCGATGCTTTAGGAGCCGCCTATATCAACATAGGTGATAGGTTAGGCGCCGCATAACCCATTGCCTATGCTCACTGCCTCACTTAGGCGATAGGTTAGGCGTCACCTATGATAACATAGGGAATGGATTAGGCGCCGCCTATATAAACATAGGTGATGTCTTAGGCGCCACCTATATCAACATAGGAAATTATGTAGGTGCCGCTTATACCATTTCCTGTGCTCACTGCCTCAATTAGGGGATAGGTTAGGTGCCCCCTATGTCAACATAGGCGATGGCTTAGGGGCTGCCTATATCAACATAGGAGATAGGTTAGGCGCTGCTTATACCATTGCCTATGCTTACAGCCTCACTCTGTCGATAGGTTAGGCGCCCCCAATATCAACATAGGAGATGGCTTACGCGCCGCCTATGTCAATATAGGCGATAGGTTTGGCGCTGCTTATAACATTGCCTATACTTACTGCCTCACTTTGATGATAGATTAGGCGCCGCCTATGTGAACATAGGTGATCGTTTAGGTGCCGCCTATATAAACATAGGCGATAGGTTAGGCACCACTTATACCATTGCCTATGCTCACTGACTCACTTAGGCGATAGGTTAGGCACCGCCTATTTCAACAAAGGATATCGCTTAAGCGCCGCCTATATCATCATAGGTGATAGGTTAGGTTTTGCTTATACCATTGCCAATTCCATTACCTCACATAGGCGATGGCTTAGGCGCCGCCTATATCAACATAGGCGATAGGTTAGGTGCCGTTTATACCATTCCCTATGCTAACTACCTCACTTAGGCGATAGTTTAGGCGCCGCCTATGTCAACATAGGCGATGGCATAGGCCATGCCTATATCAACATAGGTGATAGGTTAGGCGCCGCCTATGTCAACATAGGCGATGGAATAGGCCACGCCTATATCAACATAGGTGATAGGTTAGGCGCCGCTTATACCATTGCCTATGATCACTGCCTCACTTAGGCGATAGGTTAGGCGTCGCATATACCATTGCCTATGCTCACTGACTATATAAACATAGGTCATAGGTTTGGCGCCTCTTATACCATTGCCTAGGCTAACTGCCTCACTTAGGCGATAGGTTAGGCGCCGACTATGTCAACATAGGCGATGTCTTAGGTGCCACCTATATCAATATAGGCCATACGTTAGGCGCCTGTTATACCATTTCCTTGTATCACTACCTCACTTAGGCGATAGGTTAGGCGCCACCTATGTCAACAAAGGCGATAGGTTAAGCACCGCTTATACCATTTCCTATGCTCACTGCCTCACTTAGGCGATAGGATAGGCGTCGCCTATGTCAACATACTCGATAGGTTAGGCGCCACCTATATCAACATAGGTGATAGGTTAGGCGCCGCATATACCATTGCCTATGCTCACTGACTAACTTAGGAGATAGGTTAGGCACCGGCTATGTCGACATAGGCGATGGCGTACGTGCCGCCTATATCAACATTGGCGATAGTTTAGGCACCGCTTATACCATTGCCTATGCTTAATTTGGAGATAGGTTAGGCACCTCCTATGTCAATATAGGCAAGGGCTTAGGCGTCGCCTATATCAACAGAGGCGATAGGTTAGGCGCCGCTTGTAGCATTGCCTATGCATAATGCCTCACTTGGGCGATATGTTCGGCGACGCCTGTGTCAACATAGGCGATGGCTTAGGCTCCTCCTAAATCAACACAGGCAATAGGTTAGGTGCCACTTATACCATTGCCTATGCTCACTGCCTCACTTTGGCGATAGGCTTGGAGCCGCCTATGTCAACATAGGCGATGGCTTAGGCGCTGCCTATATTAACATGGGCGATAGGTTAGGCGCCGCTTATACTATTTACTATGCTCACTGCCTCACTTAGGCGATAGGTTAGGCGCCGCCGATGTCAACATAGGCGATGGCTTAGGCTCCTCCTATATCAACATAGGCGATAGGTTAGGCACTGATTATACTATTGCCTATGCTCACTTCCTAACATAGGAGATAGGTTAGGCGCCGCCTATGTCAACATAGTCTATGGCTTAGGTGCCGCCTTTATCAACATAGGCGATAGATTAGGTACCGCTTATACCATTGCCTATGCTCACTCCCTTACTTAGGCGATAGGTTAGGTGCCTCCTATGTCAACATAGGCGATGGCTTAGGCGCTGCCTATATCAATAGAGGCGATAGGTTAGGCGTCGCTTATATCAATATATATGCGATAGGTTAGACGCCGCTTATACCATTGCCTATGCTCACTGCCTTACTTTGGCTATAGGTTAGGCGCCGCCTATATCAACAAAGGCGATAGGTTCGGAATCGCTTATACCATTGCTTTTGCTCATTGCCATACTTAGGCGATATGTTAGGCGCCACCTATATCAACATAGGCGATGGCTTAGGCACCGCCTATATCAATAAAGGTGATAGGTTAGCCGCCGCTTATACCATTGCCTATGCTCACTGCCTCACTTAGGCGATAGGTTAGGCGCCGCCTATGTCAACATAGGTAATGGATTAGACACCGCCTATACCAACATAGGAGATTGGTTGGCACTGCTTATACCATTGCCAATGCCCACTGCCTCACTTAGGCGCCTCCTATTTCAACATGGGCGATGCCTTATGAGCCACCTAGATCAACATAGGTGATCGTTTAGGCGCTGCCTATATAAACATAGGTGATAGGTTAGGCGCCGCATATACCATTGCCTATGCTCACTGCCTAACTTAGGAGATAGGTTAGGCGCCGCCTATGTCAACATAGGCGATGGCTTTTGTGCCGCCTATATCAATATAGGTGATTGTTTAGGCGCCGCTTCTACCATTGCCTATGCTCACTGCCTCACTTAGGTGATAGGTTTGGCACCTCCTATGTCAACATAGGTAATGGATTAGGCACCGCCTATATCAATAGAGGCGATAGGATTGGCACCGTTTATATCAATATATGCGATAGGTTAAGAGCTCAATATACCATTGCCTATGCTCACTGCCTCACTTAGGGGATAGGTTAGGCGCCGCCTATATCAACATAGGTGATAGGTTAGGAACCGCTTATACCATTGCTTTTGCTCACTTCCATACATAGGCGATAGGTTAGGAGATGCCTATATCAACATAGGCGATGGCTTAGGCGCCACCTATATCAACATAAGCGATAGGTTAGTCGCCGCTTATACCATTGCCTATGCTCACTGCCTTACTTAGGCGATAGGTTAGGCCCCGCCTATGTCAACATAGTCAATGGATTAGGGACCGCCCATACCAACATAGGCGATAGGTTAGGCGCCGCTTATATCATGGCCAATGTTCACTGCCTCACTTAGGCGATAAGTTAGGCGCCGCCTATTTCAACATGGGCGATGGCTTATGTGCCACCTAGATCAACATAGGCGATAGGTTAGGCGCCACTTATACCATTGCCTATGCTCCTTGCCTCACTTAGGCGATACGTTAGGCGCCGCCTATGTCAACATAGGCGATGGCTTAGGCGCTGCCTATATCAACATAAGCGATAGGTTAGGCGCCGCTTATACCATTGCCTATTCTCACTGCCTCACTTAGGCGATAGGTTTGGCGCCGCCTATATAAACATAGGCGATAGGTTAGGCACCGCTTCTACCATTACCTGTACTCATTGCCTCACTTAAGCGATAGGTTAGGCACCGCCTAGGTCAGCATATGTGATGGATTAGGCGCCACCTATATCATTATATACTATAGGTTAGGTGCCACTTATACCATTGCCTATGCTCACTGCCTCACTTAGGCGATAGGTTAGGCACCGCCTATGTCAACATAGGCGATGGCTTAGGCACCGCCTATATCAACATAGGCGATAGGTTAGGCGCTGCATATACCATTGCCGATGCTCACTTCCTCACATAGGCGATAGGTTAGGCGCCGTCTATGTCAACATAGTCGATGACTTAGGTGCCGCCTATATCAACATAGGTGATAGGTTTGGCGCCGCTTATCCCATTGCTTATGCTTACTTCCTCAAATAGGCGATAGGTTAGGCGCCGCTTATGTCAACATAGGGAATGTCTTAGGTGCAACCTATATCATCATAGGCAATAGGTTAGGTGTCGCTTATATCATTGCCTATACTTACTGCCTCACTTCGGTGATAGGTTAGGCACCGCCTATGTCAACATAGGTGATTGTTTAGGTGCCGCCTATATCAACATAGGCGATAGGTTAGGCGCTGATTATACTATTGCCTATGCTCTCTGCCTAACTTAGAATATAGGTTAGGCGCCGCCTATTTAAACATAGGCGATAGTTTAGGCCCCGCCTATGTCAACATAGACGATGGCTTAGGAGCCGCCAATATCAACATAAGGGATAGGTTAGGCGCTGCATATACCATTACCTTTGCTCACTGCCTCACTTAGGTGATAGGTTAGGCGCCACCTATGTCAACAAAGGCGATGGGTCAGGCGCCGCCTATATCAACATAGGCGATAGGTTAGGTTCTGGTTATTCAATTACATATGATCACTGCCTAACTTAGGCGATAGGTTAGGCGCCACCTTTGTCAACATAGGTGATGGAATAAGCGACGCCTATATCAACATAGGCGATAGGTTAGGTGCCGCTTATACCATTGCCTCCGCTCACTGCCTCACTTTGCGATAGGTTAGGCGCCGCCTATGCCAACATAGACGATGGCTTAGGCGCCACCTATATAAACATACGCGATAGGTTAGGCGCCGCTTATGCCAATTTCTATGCAGACTGCCTCACTTAGGCGATAGGTTAGGCGCCACCTATGTCAACAAAGGCGATGGGTCAGGCGCCACCGAAATCAATATAGGCGATAGGTTAGGTGCCGATTGTACTATTTCATATGCTCACTGCCTCACTTAAGCGATAGGATAGGCGCCGCCTATGTCAACAAAGACGATGGCTTAGTCGCTGCCTATATCAACATAGGCGATAGGTTAGGTTCCGCTTATACCATTACCTTTTCTCACTGCCTCACTTAGACGATAGGTTAGGCGCCACCTATGTCAACAAAAGAGATGGGTCAGGTACCGCCTATATCAACATAGGTGATAGGTTAGGTGCCGATTATACTATTTCATATGTTCACTGCATCACTTAGGCGATAGGTTAGGTGACACCTATGCTAACATTGGCGATGCCTTAGGCGCCACCTATATCAACATAAGCGATAGGTTACGAGCCGTTTATACCATTGCCTAAGCTCACTGCCTCACTTAGACGATAGGTTAGGCGTCGCCTATGACAACATAGGCGATGGCTTAGGCGCCGCCTATATTAACATAGGGGATAGGTTAGGCGCCGCTTATTCCATTCCCTATGCTCACTACCTCACTTAGGCGAAAGGTGAGGCGCCGCCTATGTCAACAAAGGCGATGGCTTAGGCGCCACCTATATCAATATAGGCGATAGGTAAGGCACCGCTTATACCATTGCCTATGCTCACTGCATCACTTAGGCGATAGGTAAGGCACCACTTTTGTCAACATTGGCGATGGGTTAGGCGTCGCCTATATCAACATAGGCGATTGGTTTGGCGCCGTTTATACCATAACCTATGCTCGCTGCCTCACTTAGGCGATAGGTTAGGCGCAGCCTATGTCAACATAGGTGATAGCATAAGCGGCGCCTATATCAACATAGGCGATAGGTTAGGCTCCGCTTATACCATTGCCACCGCAAACTGCCTCACTTAGGCGATAGGTTAGGCGCCGCCTATGTCAATATAGACGATGTCTTAGGCGCCGCCTATATCAACATACGCGATAGGTTAGGCTTCGCTTATCCCATTGCCTATGCTGACTGCCTTACTTAGGCGATAGGTTAGGCGCCACCTATGTCAACAAAGGCGATGGGTCAAGCGACGCCTATATCAACATAGGCGATAGGTTAGCTGCCGATTATACTATTTCATATGCTCACTGCCTCACTTAGGCAATAGGTTAGGAGCCGCCTATGTCAACATAGGTGATGGCATAAGCGCCGCCTATATCAACATAGGCGATAGGTTAGGCACCGCTTATACCATTGCCTCCGCTCACTGCCTCACTTAGCGATAGGTTAGGCGTCGCCTATGTTAACATAGACGATGGCTTAGGCGCCGCCTATATCATCATACGCGATAGGTTAGGCGCCGCTTATCCCAATTCCTATGCAGACTTCCTCACTTAGGCAATAGGTTAGGCGACACCTATGTCAACAAAGGCGATGGGTCAGGCGCCGCCTAAATAAACATAGGCGATAGGTTAGGTGCCGATTATACTATTTCATATGCTCAGTGCCTCACTTAGGCGATAGGTTAGGCGCCGCCTATGTCAACAAAGACGATGGCTTAGGCGCTGCCTATATCAACATAGGCGATAGGTTAGGCTCCGCTTATACCATTACCTTTGCTTACTGCCTCACTTAGACGATAGGTTAGGCGCCACCTATGTCAACAAACGAGATGGGTCAGGCTCCGCCTATATCAACTTAGGCGATAGATAGGTGCCGATTATACTATTTCATATGCACACTGCCTCACTTAGGCGATAGGTTAGGTGACACCTACGTTATCATTGGCGATAGCTTAGGCGCCACCTATATCAACATAAGCGATAGGTTACGAGCTGTTTATACCATTGCCTATGCTCACTGCCTCACTTAGGTGATAGGTTAGGCATCGCCTATGTCAACATAGGCGATGTCTTAGGCGCCGCCTATATCAATATAAGCGATAGGTTAGGCGCCGCTTATACCATTCCCTATGCTCACTACCTCACTTAGGCGAAAGGTGAGGCGCCGCCTATGTCAACATAGGTGATGGCTTATGCGCCGCCTATATCAATATAGGTGATAGGTTAGGCACCACTTATACCATTGCCTATGCTCACTGCATCACTTAGGCGATAGGTAAGGCGCCGCTTGTGTCAACATTGGCGATGGGATAGGCATCACCTATATCAATATAGGCGATAAGTTAGGCGTTGCTCATACTATTTCCTATGCTTACTGCGTCACTTAGGTTATAGGTTAGGCACCCCCTATATCAACATACGCGATGTCTTACGCGTCGCCTATATCAACATAGCCAATTAGTTTGGCGCTGCTTATACCATTACCTATGCTCGCGGGCTCACTTAGGCGATAGGTTATGCGCCGCCTATGTCAACATAGGTGATGGCATAAGTGCCACCTATATCAACATATGCGATAGGTTAGGCTCCGCTTATACCATTGCCACCGCTCACTGCCTCACTTAGGCGATAGGTTAGGCGCCGCATATGTCAATATAGACAATGTCTTAGGCGCCGCCTATATCAACATACGCGATAGGTTAGGCTCCGCTTATCCCATTGCCTATGCTGACTGCCTTACTTAGGCGATAGGTTAGGCGCCACCTATGTGAACAAAGGCGATGGGTCAAGCGCCTCCTATATCAACATAGGTGATAGGTTAGGTGCCGATTATACTATTTCATATGCTCACTGCCTCACTTAGGAGATAGGTTAGGCACCGCCTATGACTATAGCAATTCCGCAAGTAGTATGACAATGCATCAAAATTGAATTGAAGTCGGAAACAAGTTAAGATCATCCTAATGTATATGTTCACTCACTTGGTTGTGTATCAACAATTCAAACACATTCACATCTCGAATACTTCTTCAAGATGTAGCAATTCATAATAGACATAGCAACGTAGCACTTACGAAAAAAGATGAAGAACAAAAGAGTACTTACGTGATATAAGCCTTTGGAGATGTTCTTGTGAAGTGGGAGAGCGAAAAGAAAAGTTTTGAGATGATTTGGAGAGTATGAGCAGGACCTAGGTCAAGTTTTCAATGTGTTTGTGTTTCAAGACTAAGTCTCCTTTATATAGGAAAAGAATGGGTCGGGTTTTGACCCATTTAAAATCAGTTTTGGAGACAAAAAGTGACCATAGGCGCCGCCATTAGCTTTTCCTATGGTGACCATAGGCGGCGCCTAATGCAAAGCCTATGGTGAGCATAGGAGGCGCCTAGTGCAATGCCTTTAGTGACCATAGGCAGCACCTTTAGCATGGCATATGAGATTCAGATACCAAATTCTTTAGCATAGGCGGCGCGTATGCTATGGCATACTTGAGCATGGGCGGCGCCTATGCTATAGCACACTAGATTCCGAGACCTTGGGCTATAGTATAGGCTTTTCCTTGTTCGTGGCCTAGTTTTACCTAGGCCTAGCCTTGCTCGATTCCTATTTTGTCATGAGCAATGCTCAATCCATAGCCTTATGCATCTTCATGCCTAACTTACGACCTTTACCATGCAATACGTCCAAATCATAATTTGAAACCAATCTCCTCGTTGAATACCTCTTGCACCTACATTTTCTCAAAACCAATAAAAATGATTAGTACGATGGGTTGCCTCCCACCAAGCGCCTTAGTTTTGGTCGTGGAACGACTCTTATTTTTGGATTTTTATTTATCAAAAACAAAACACGTATTAGAACGAAAGAAAAAATTAAAAATGATAAACGATAAACGATGGGTTGCCTCCCATCTAGTGCCTTATTTATTGTCGTGTCTCGACATAGTTACCTCGAGTACTTAGAATTCGTCGAGATAAGTGATGGATCATTTTCTGAATGGATTCAGACGATAATGAGGCTTACTTATAGGCATGCAATCTTCTTTGAGATGACCCCTGTTCATGCCTATCCCAGGAGGGATACCAATTATATCATCAATAGTCCAACCCATAGCTCTTATGTATCTCTTCAGAGAAGAGATAAGAGCCTCTACGTGCTGTTTACTTAAATCATCCGCACTCACCGGAAGTATATTTATACTTTCCAAGAACACATACATTAGATAATCGGGGAGCTCTTTCGATTCTAGCATTGGTGGTTCTTCAATAGATGGCTTGGCTGGTGGTGTGGGTGGATTTTTGAGATCGAGGTACAGCTTCTTGGAAGTATGGCGATATGTCCCTAATCCTGATAGAGCACAAATAGCTTCTTCGCAATTTTCAGCATCCTTACTCTCTTCATTCATGAGCACAACCGCCACTGGGTCATCAATAATTTGCTCTTCTTCAAGTAGTTCTTTCTCATCATCAAAGTAAACATCAGTCACCGAGAATACGTTCATCACTTTGGGTTGCTTCATTGATTTGCACACATCAAAGCGAACTACTTCGTCATTTATTCGGAATGAAAGCTCATTAGCTCTCAAATCAATAAGCACGCTTCCTGTGGCAAGGAAAGGGCGCCCCAAGATTATAGGAACTTCTGAGTTTGCTTCACAATACAAAATAACAAAGTCTGCTGGAAAGATGAATGAAGAAACCTTTACCAAGACATCACATAGGATACCAACAGTTCGTTTACCAACCTATCCGCCATGACGAGCCTCATATTGGTTGGAGTAGGATCACCCAACCCCAACTTTTTATAGATAGATAATGGCATCAAATTGATACTGGCTCCTAAATCACCTAATGCTTTGGAAAAATTCAAAGATCCAACGGTGCAAGGAATAGTGAAAGCTCCGGGTCAGCCTTCTTTCGAACTATTGATCGGGTAGCGATTGCGCTGTAGTGATGGACATCATATTTCAACTCATAACTTGCTGCCCGCTTCTTTTTCAAAAGACCCTACATAAATTTCGCATACCCAGGCATTTGTTCAAGTGCTTCCACCAATGGAACATTAATGGTCAACTGCTTTAACATAGTCAAGAATTTGCTAAACGTCGTATCATCCGCCACCTTCTTCAATCTTTGGGGAAAAGGTGGTGGTGGGTATGGAATTGTTCTCTCCACGCCTTTCTTCTTCTCTTGCTTCCGTTTTTCATCTTTTCCAGGCTGCACGTCATGAGGAGTTACGTTAAGGATGTTAGGATCGGCTGCTGCGGCATCTTCCCCTTTCGCCTTATCATCAATTTCCGCTTCCTCATCAACCACTTGCTTGCCTTTTTCTGAAGTTTCCAGCACCTTACCACTTCGAGTAGTAATAGCCATGCATGATCCCTCATTCCTTGGATTTTGCACAGTGTGCTAGGTAAAGTGCCAGGCTTTCTTTTATTGAGTGCTGCTGAAAGTTGGCTCAATTGCTGCTCTATTTGCTTGATTGAAGTGGAGTGTGAATCAACTAATTGCTTCATAGAGTACAAATCATTTATTACCTCCGTTACTCCCGCGCTAGTTGCTTCCACTCCTTTCATTAGTTTAGCCATCATGTCTTCCATACTTCCAGAACTAGATGTGGTGGCGTCACGTCTTCCAGGGGGAACATACAAACCACTACTGTCATTCTTGTTCTTCCAACTACCTTGGTCCATGTTTCCAGATTTACCATGATAGTTCCGACCTTGGTTTCCTTGGGCATTGCCTCGGAAACCCCCCTGATTGTTCAAGTAGTTGGCTTCTTCTTCCGAATCAGATTCGTTTCTTCCTTTTGACGCAACAGCTTTGAATTTTTCGTTCTTTCTTGATAATAGATTCCTTTTAAGAAGATCCACTTGTGTTTTCATGTGCGCCATATCTTGATCACGTTCTTCTTCTCATCTCCTTTGGTCTGCAGTCATGCCAATAGAAAAAGTGGGGCTTGCTACCACAGAATCCCTGGTATGCCAAGCTCTACTTTTCTTCGTCATACGATCTAGCATATTGCTTGCCTAACCAAAGGTGAGATCCATAGAAGATCCTCCAGCCGCATTATCCACCACTGGTTTAGTTATTGAATTCAAGGCTCTATATAGTATCTCCTTTAGGTGAACATTAGTCATGTGATGGTTTGGGAACCTCATTAGCTTTGTCTTGAACCTCTCCCATGTTTCATGAAGGGCTTCAGTTGGAAGCTGATGAAAGTTGTTGATTTCATCTCTCAATTGTGCTCTTTTGGATGGCGGAAATAATCTTTCTAGGAAAGCGTCTCTCAATTGCCTCCAATTTGTAATAGAATCAGGAGTCAGCCCATTCAAGCATAGAGTTGCCTCCCCAGACAGAGACAATGGAAATAAGTGTAATCGGATTGGATTCTGACCAACACCAGGATTGTCAAACGACTTGCATGTAGAAATAAAGTTGATGAAATGCATATTCGGATCATCGCCTGCTAGTCCACCAAATAATTCCTTGAGTTGCAATAACTGAATCATGGTGCTTGTGATGTTGAACTTGGCTCCGGGTGCCAATGGTGGAGGAATAATGGCTCTGGCTCCATCAAGATCATCATCATCATCATCGAAAGCTGGCTGCATAGCTTGGCGTCCAGGCCTAAACCTAGCTTGACGATCTCTTCTGTTGGAAGGTGTTGTGATCTCAGCGGCATTCCTAGGGTTTAGTAGCTCGTCATCACCTAGATCTTCATCGTCAGGATTTGTTGCTCGCCCAGGGTTATCAATATTCTGTTGATGCATTTGAGCGGCGGCTAGCGCAGCTAGTCTCGCCTGTTCCTGTTGAGAAGCCATCCTTTCAATTGCGTGTTGTGCCTCCATTCTGCGAATACCTTGTGGTTCAGGATTGATAGGTAATAACGGTTGACCAGAACTTCGGGTATGGGGCATGCACTGAATAAAAACCTGCAGTAAACAAAAACAAAAACTAAAAGTAAAAGTACGAGAATCTTTGACCAAAGGGTCTAGTAATTATTACGAACTTAATTGACACTTATATTCCCCGGCAGCGGCGCCAATTTTTGATAACGCTCAATCTACAGCTCTCGTAGGAGTGTAAAGCGGTTGTTAGAAAATATAGAACCCAACCTGGGTTGGGTATCGATCCCACAGGGAATAGCTTGGTCAACAAGTAAGCAACAATTACTAGACTTTTAGTGCAAGTCTCGTAAGAAGGGGGGTTTGTAATGTGTAACCAAATTATTAAAGAAAAAACTAAAAATAGCAAAGTAAAAAGAAAGAATGATTAGTAGGTTGTTAAACAATGAGAATTGAGGAGTTGGGGTTATGTCCACCTTATGAGTTATACGTCTCTATTGACAATGAGTGTGTTGAATTCAGACATGCATGTGCTTATAGAGAATTGTATTCGATGGTAAATCCAGGCGTCTTTCGACCTATTCGAGGATTATTTCACTTTAACTCTTTCGAGCTTAAAGCGTGTCTAACGGTACGAATTCTCTAAGAGGTTAATCCAGTTACGACACTAACTTTTTAATAGGGGATGGGACCCTACTACCTTGACATTATCTCTTTTCCAGACAGATAACCTTTCTTTCGAACAAGTTAAATGTTATACTGGCGTATTCTTGCGTTTGCAACCACAAAGAATTTAGATTAAGATAAAGAGAATAATGATATAACCAACATACGTGTCACGAAATCACAAACTCACAGCAATAGATAGTATCTCATTCGGCTTCCATAACCCCAACAGAGAAGTTTAGTTACCCACGAGTGCGAAGGAAATCACAATTGACATTGTTGTTACACCACAATAAAGATTTCACGTTTGTAATGGTGTGGTAGGCGTTAGGCGTGAATCCCTTAGCAATGTAACGTTTCTCTTGTTGTGGAATTTAAGAATAGATGAATAGAAGAAGAAAAATAGAATTAATGGAAGAATGATTGTTTAGACTAGAATGTCTTAGAAGTAGAATAGAATAGAATGTAAGAAGATCTAAGATGATGTTAGAAGATCTAAGATGATGTTAGAAGATGTCATCAAAAACTCTAGCAAGATAGGGTATTTATAATACCCATATCCTATTCCTACTAAGCTAATGAAATGCTTAACCAAATCCTACTAAGCTAATGAAATACTTAACCCAATTGTACTAGGTTAATGTATCATTATCCTAATCCTAACAAACTAATGAAATACTTAACCCAATTGTACTAGGTTAATGTATCATTATCCTAATCCTAATAAATTACTGCTAGTCCCCAAAGTCTTCAGAAATGTTGTTTTAGCCTGGGACAAAATTTCCATGCGCCATCTTTAGTCCTTGGCATCCAAGATTGGCTTTTCTCTTTTCGTGAAGCTTTCTTTGCCGTCAAGTTATCCATGAAATGCTGAATTCTGCATCATTTATACCTGAAACTTTGCTAATCATGTTCGTTAGATCACTTACAGGAAAATGGACTAAAACTGCATGAAATATATAATTTGTTCTCAAAACTAGGCTAAAATATGGGAAAAATATAGTGCTATAGGCGTGTAAATTCGCCTATCATCACTTTGGCGATAGGTTAGGAGCCGCCTATGTCAACATAGGTGATCCTTTAGGTGCCGCATATATAAACATAGGCGATAGGTTAGGAACCGCTTATACCATTTTCTATACTCACTGCCACCCTTGGGAGATAGGTTAGGCGCCGCCTATGTCAACATACGCGATGGCTTAGGCGCCGCCTATATCAACATAGGTGATAGGATAGTCGCCGCATATACCATTGCCTATGCTCACTGCCTCACTTAGCCGATAGGTTAGGCGCCTCCTATGTCAACATAGGTGATGGCTTAGGCGCCGCCTATATCAAAAGAGGCGATAGGTTAGGCGCTACTTATAGCATTGCCTATGCTCCCTACCTCACTTAGACGATAGGCTAGGTGCCACCAATGTCAACATAGGCGATAGGTTAGGTGTTGCTTATAACATTACCTATGCTCACTTCCTAACTTAGGCGATAGGTTAGGCGCCGCCTATGTCTACATATGCGATGGTTTAGGCGCCACCCATATCAACATAGGTGATAGGATAGGCGCCGGTTATAACATTTCCTATCTTCACAGCCTCACATAGGTGATAGGCTAGGCGCCGCCTATGTCAACATAGATGATGGCTTAGGCGCCGCCTAATTCAACATAGTCGATAGGTTAGAAGCCGCATAATCCATTGCCTATTATCACTGCTTCACTTTGGCGATAGGTTAGGCGCCGCCTATGTCAACTTAGGCTATGGCTTAGGCGCCGCCTATATTCACATAGGCGATAGGTTACGTGACGCTTATACCATTGCCTATGCTCACTGCCATACTTAAACAATAGGTTAGGCGTTGCCTATATCAACATAGGCGATGGGTTAGGCATCGCTTATACTATTTCCTATGCTCACTGCTTCACTTAGGCGAGAGGTTAGGCGCCGCCTATATAAATATAGGCGATAGATTAGGCGACATTTATTCTATTGCCTATGCTCACTGGCTTACTTAGGTGATAGGTTAGGCACCGCCTATGTCAACATAGGCAATGGATTAGGCGCTGCCTATATCAACATAGGCGGTAGGTTAGGCATCGCTTGTACCATTACCTATGCTCACTGCCTCACTTATGTGGAAGGTTAGGCGTAACCAATGTCAACATAGGCGATAGGTTAAGCACAGCTTATACCATTGCCTATGCTCACTCCTTCACTTAGGCGATAGGTTAGGCGCCGCCTATGTCAACATAGGCGATGGCTTAGGCACCGCCTATATCATAATATGCGATAGGTTAGGCGCCGCTTATATCATTTCCTATACTTACAGCCTCACTTTGGTGATAGGTTAGGCACCGCCTATGTCAACATAGGTGATTATTTAGGCGCCGCCTATATCAACATAGGTGATACGTTAGGCGCCGCATATACCATTGCCTATTCTCACTGCCTAACTTAGGAGATAGGTTAGGCGCCGCTTATGTCAACATAGGTGATGGCTTAGGTGCCGCCTATATCAACATAGGCGATAGTTTAGGCGCCGCTTATACCATTTCCTATGCTCACTGCCTCACTTAGGTGATAAGTTAGGCACCTCCTATGTAAACATAGGTAATGGCTTAGGTGCCGCCTATATCAACAGAGGAGATAGGTTAGGCACCGCTTATATCAATATACGCGATAGGTTAGGCGCTGCTTATACCATTGCCTATGCTCACTGCCTCACTTAGGCAATAGGTTAGGCGCCGCCTATATCAACATAGGTGATAGTTTAGGAACCGCTTATACCATTGCTTTTGTTCACTTCCTTACTTAGGCGATAGGTTAGGCGACGCCTATATCAACATATGCGATGGCTTAGGCGCCGCCTATATCAACATAAGCGATAGGTTAGGCGCCTCTTATACCATTGCCTATGCTCACTGCCACACTTAGACGATAGGTTAGGCGCCGCCTATGTCAACATAGGCAATGGATTAGGCACCGCCTATACCAACATAGGCGATAGGTTAGGCGCCGCTTATACCATTGCCAATGCTCACTGCCTCACTTAGGCGATAAGTTACGCGCCGCCTCTTTCAACATGGGCGATGGCTTATGAACCACCTAGATCAACATAGGCGATAGGATAGGCACCGCTTTTACCATTGCCTATGCTTTTTGCCTCACTTAGGCGATAGGTTAAGCGCTGCCTATGTCAACATAGGCGATGGCTTAGGCGCCGCCTATATCAACATAGACGATAGGTTAGGCGCCTCTTATACCATTGCCTATGCTCACTCACTTCTTTAGGCGATAGGTTACGCACCGCCTATTTCAACATAGGAGATCTATTGGGCATCACTTATATCATCATAGGCGATAGGTTAGGTTTCACTTATACCATTACCTACTCTCACTACCTCACTTAGGCGATAGGTTAGGCGCCGCCTCTATCAACATAGGCTGTAGGTTTGGCACTGCTTCTGCCATTACCTGTACTCATTGCCTCACTTAGGCGATAGGTTAGGCGCCGCCTTTGACAGCATAGGCGATTGATTAGGCGCCACCTATATCAATATAAACGATAGGTTAGGTGTCGCTTATACCATTGCCTATGCTCACTGCCTTACATAGGAGATAGGTTAGGCACCGCCTATGTCAACATAGGCGATGGCTTAGGCACCGCCTATATCAACATAGGCGATAGGTTAGGGGCCGTATATACCATTGCCTAGGCTCACTTCCTCACTTAGGCGATAGGTTAGGCGCCGCCTATGTCAACATAGTCGATGACTTAGGCGCCGCCTATATCAATATAGATGATAGGTTAGGCGCCGCTTATCCCATTGCCTATTCTTACTGCCTCACTTAGGCGATAGGTTAGGCGCCGCCAATGATAACATAGGGAATGGCTTAGGCGCCGCCTAAATTAACATAGGCGATAGGTTAGGCGCTTCTTATACCATTGCCGATGCTCACTACCTCACTTTGGCGATAGGTTAGGCGCCCCCTATGTCAACATAGGCGATGGCTTAGGCGCCGCCTATATCATCATAGGCAATAGCGTAGATGCCGCTTATACTATTTCTGGTGCTCACTTCCTCACTTAGGCGATAGGTTAGGCGCCCGCTATGTCAACATAGGCGATGGCTTAGGGGCCGCCTATATCAATATAGGCGATAGGTTAGGCGCCGCTCATACCATTGCCTATGCTTATTGCCTCACTCAGGAGATAGGTTAGGCACCGCCAATATCAACATAGGCGATGTCTTAGGCGCCGCCTATATCAACATAGGCGATAGGTTAGGCGCCGCTTATATCATTGCCTATATTTACTGCCTCAGTTCGGTGATAGGTTAGGCCCCGCCTATGTCAATATAGGTGATCATTTAGGCGCCGCCTATATTAACATAGGCGATAGGTTAGGCACCGCTTATACCATTTCCTATGCTCACTGCCTCACTTAGGCGATAGGTTAGGCGCCGCCTATGATAACATACTCGATAGGTTAGGTGCCGCCTATAACAACATAGGTCATAGGTTAGGCGCCGCATATACAATTACCTATGCTCACTGACTAACTTTGGAGATAGGTTAGGCGCCGCCTCTGTCAACATAGGCGATGGCGTAGGTGCTGCCTATATCAACATTGGCGATAGTTTACGCGCCGCTTATACCATTGCCTATTCTCACTGCCTCACTTAAGAGATAGGTTAGGCGCCTCCTATGTCAACATAGGTAAGGGCTTAGGCGCCCCCTATATCAACAGAGGCGATAGGTTAGGCGCCGCTTATAGCATTGTCTATGCTCACTGCCTCACTTGGGCGATGAGTTAGGCGCCGTCTGTGTCAACATAGGCGATGGCTTAGGCTCCTCCTAAATCAACATAGGCGATAGGTTAAGTGTCACTTATACCATTGCCTATGCTCACTACCTCACTTTGGCGATAGGTTAGGCGCCGCCTATGTCAACAAAGACGATGGCTTAGGCGCCGTCTATATCAACATAGGCGATAGGTTAGGCGCCGCTTATACTATTTACTATGCTCCCTGCCTCACTTAGGCGATAGGATAGGCGCCGCTTATGTCAACATAGGCGATGGCTTAGGCGCCGCCTATATCAACATAGGCGATAGGTTAGGCGCTGATTATACTATTGCCAATGCTCACTGCCTAACTTAGGAGATAGGTTAGGCGCCGCCTATGTCAACATAGGCGATGGCTTAGGTGCCGCCTATATCAATATAGTCGATAGTTTAGGCACCGCTTATACCATTGCATATGCTCACTGCCTTACTTAGGCGATAGGTTAGGCGTCTCCTATGTCAACATAGGCAATGGCTTAGGCGCCGCCTATATCAACAGAGGCGATAGGTTAGGCGTCGCTTATATCAATATATGCGATAGGTTAGGCGCCGCTTATACCATTGCCTATTCTCACTGCCTAACTTAGGCGATAGGTTAGGCGCCGCCTATATCAACATAGGCGATAGGTTAGGAACCGCTTATACCATTGCTTTTGCTCACTGACTTACTAAGGCGATATTTTAGTGGCCGCCTATATCAACATAGGCGATGGCTTAGGCACCGCCTATATGAACATAGGCGATAGTTTAGGCGCCGCTTATCCCATTGCCTATGCTCACTGCCTCACTTCGGCGATATGTTAGGCGCCGGCTATATCAACATAGGCGATGGCTTAGGCGCCGCCTATATCAACATAGGCGATAGTATAGGCGCCGCTTATACCATTGCCTATGCTCACTGCCTCATTTAGGCGATAGGTTAGGCGCCCCCTATGTTAACATAGGCGATGGCTTAGGCACCGCCTATATCATCATAGGCAATAGCGTAGGTGCCGCTTATACCATTGCCTATGCTCACTTCCTCACATAGGCGATAGGTTAGGCGCCCCCTATGTCAACATAGGCGATGGCTTAAGGGCCGCCTATATCAACATAGGCGATAGGTTAGGCGCCGCTTATACCATTGCCTATGCTTACTGCCTTACTCAGGAGATAGGTTAGGCACCGCCAATATCAACATAGGCGATGGCTTAGGCGCCGCCTATATCAACATAGGCGATAGGATAGCCACCGCTTATATCATTGCCTAACTGCCTCATTTCAATGATATGTTAGGCCCCGCCTATGTCAATATAGGTGATCGTTTCGGCGCCGCCTATATCAACATAGGCGATAGGTTAGGCACCGCTTATACCATTTCCTATGCTAACCGACTCACTTAGGCGATAGGTTAGGCGCCGCCTATGTCAACATACTCGATAGGTTAGGCGCCGCCTATATCAAAATAGGTGATAGGTTAGGCGCTGCATATACCATTTCCTATGCTCACTGACTAACTTAAGAGATAGGTTAGAAACCGCCTATATCAACATAGGCGATGGCGTAGGTGCCGCCTATATCAACATTGGTGATAGTTTAGGCGCCGCTTATACCATTGCCTATGCTCACTGCCTCACTTAGGAGATAGGTTAGGCACCTTCTATGTAAACATAGGCAAGGGCATAGGCGCCGCCTATATCAACAGAGGCGGTAGGTTAGGCTCCACTTTTAGCATTGCCTATGCTCACTGCCTCAGTTGGGCGATAAGCTAGGCGCCGCTTGTGTCAACATAGGCGATGGCTTAGGCTCCTCCTAAATCAACATAGGCGATAGGTTAGGTGCCTCTTGTACCATTGCCTTTGCTCACTGCCTCACTTTGGCGATAGGTTAGGCGCCGCCTATGGCAACATAGGCGATGGCAAAGGCGCCGCCTATATAAACATAGGCGATAGGTTAGGCGCCGCTTATACTATTTACTATGCTCCATGCCTCACTTAGGCGATAGGTTAGGCGCCGCTGATGTCAGCATAGGCGATGGCTTAGGCGCCGCCTATATCAATATAGGAGATAGGTAAGGCGCTGATTATACTATTGCCAATGCTCACTGCCTAACTTAGGAGAATGGTTAGGCGCCGCCTATGTCAACATAGGTGATGGCTTAGGTGCCACCTATATCAACATAGGCGATAGTTTAGGCACTGCTTATACCATTACATATGCTCACTGCCTTACTTAGGTGATAGGTTAGGCGTCTCCTATGTCAACATAGGCGATGGCTTAGGCGCCGCCAATACCAACAGAGGCGATAGGTTAGGCGCCGCTTATATCAATATATGCGATAGGTTAGGCGTCGCTTATACCATTGCCTATGCTCACTGCCTCACTTAGGCGATAGGTTAGGCGCCGCCTATATCAACATAGGCGATAGGTTAGGAACCACTTATACCTCTGTGTGTGCTCACTTCCTCACTTAGGAGATAGGTTAGGTGCCCCCTATGTCAACATAGGCGATGGCTTAGGGGCCGCGTATATCAACATAGGCGATAGGTTAGGCGCCGCTTATACCATTGCCTATGCTTACTGCCTCACTCAGGAGATAGGTTAGGCACCGCCAATATCAACATAGGCGATGGCTTAGGCGCCGCCTATATCAACATAGGCGATAGGTTAGGCGCCGCTTATATCATTGCCTATACTTACTGCCTCACTTTGGTGATAGGTTAGGCCCCGCCTATTTCAACATAGGTGATCATTTATGCGCCGCCTATATCAACATAGGCGATTGGTTAGGCACCGCTTATACCATTTCCTATGCTCACTGCCTCACTTAGGCGATAGGTTAGGCTCCGCCTATGTCAACATACTCGATAGGTTAGGCGCCTCCTATATCAACATAGGTGATAGGTTAGGCGCCTCATATACCATTGCCTATGCTCACAGACGATCTTAGGAGATAGGTTAGGCACCACCTATGTCAACATAGGCGATGGCGTAGGTGCCGCCTATATCAACATTAGCGATAGTTTAGGCGCCGCTTATACCATTGCCTATGCTCACTGCCTTACTTAGGAGATAGGTTAGGCGCCTCCTATGTCAATATAGTCAAGGGCTTAGGCGCCGCCTATATCAACAGAGGTGATAGGTTAGGCGCCGCTTATAGCATTGCCTATGCTCACTGCCTCACTTGGGCGATATGTTAGGCGACGCCTGTGTCAACATAGGCGATGGCTTAGGATCCTACTAAATCAACATAGGCAATAGGTTAGGTGCCGCTTATACCATTGCATATGCTCACTACCTCACTTTGGCGATATGATAGGCGCCGCCTATGTCAACATAGGTGATGTCTTAGGCGCCGCCTATATCAACATAGGCGATAGGTTAGGCGCAGCTTATACTGTTTACTATGCTCACTGCCTCACTTAGACGATAGGTTAGGCTCCGCCAATGTCAACATAGGCGATGGCTTAGGCGCCGCCTATATCAACATAGGCGATAGGTTAGGCGCTGATTATACTATTGCCTATGCTCACTGCCTAACTTAGGAGATAGGTTAGGCGCCGCCTATGTCAACATAGGCTATGGCTAAGGTACCGCCTATATCAATATAGGTTATAGATTAGGCATCGCTTATACCATTGCCTATGCTCACTCCCTTACTTAGGCAATAGGTTATGCGCCTCCTAGGTCAACAAAGGGGGTGGCTTAGGCGCCTCCTATATCAACAGAGACGATAGGTTAGGCGCCGCTTATATCAATATATGCGATAGGTTAGGCGCCGCTTATACCATTGCCTATGCTCACTGCCTCACTTAGGCGATAGGTTAGGCACCGCCTATATCAACTTAGGCGACAGGTTAGGAATTGCTTATACCATTTCTTTTGCTCACTTCTTTACTTAGGCGATATGTTAGGCGCCGCCTATATCAACATAGGCGATGGATTAGGTGCCGCCTATAACAACATAGGCGATAGGTTAGGCGTCGTTTATACCATTGCCTATGCTCACTGCCTCACTTAGATGATAGGTTAGGCGCTTTTTATGTTACATAAGCAATGGCTTAGGCGCCACCTATATAAACATAAGCGATAGGTTAGGCGCCGCTTATACCATTTCCTATGCTCACTGCCTCACTTAGGCGATAGGTTAGGTGCCGCCTATGTTACATAGGCGATGTCTTAGGAGCCACCTATATAAACATAGGCGATAGGTTTTGCGCCTCTTATACCATTGCCTATGCTCACGGCCTCTCTTAGGCGATAGGTTAGGCGTCGCTTATACCATGGCCTATGCTCACGGCCTCACTTAGGCGATAGGTTAGGCGCTGCATATACCATTACCTTTGCTCACTGCCTCACTTAGGTGATAGGTTAGGCGCCACCTATGTCAACAATGGCGATGGGTCAGGCGCCGCCTATATCAACATTGGCGATAGGTTAGGTGCCGATTATACTATTTAATATGCTCACTGCCTCACTTAGGGGATAGGTTAGGCGCCACCTTTGTCAACATAGGTGATGGAATAAGCGCCGCCTATATCAACATAGGCGATAGGTTAGGCGCCGCTTATACCATTGCCTCCGCTCACTGCCTCACTTAGCGATAGGTTAGGCGCCGCCTATGTCAGCATTGACGATGGCTTAGGCGCCGCCTATATCAACATACGCGATAGGTTAGGCGCCGCTTATGCCAATTTCTATGCAGACTGCCTCACTTAGGCGATAGGTTAGGCGCCACCTATGTCAACAAAGGCGATGGGTCAGGCGCCACCTAAATCAACATAGGCGATAGGTTAGGTGCCGATTGTACTATTTCATTTGCTCACTGCCTCACTTAAGGGATAGGTTAGGCACCGCCTATGTCAACAAAGATGATGGCTTAGTCGCTGCCTATATCAACATAGGCGATAGGTTAGGTTCCGCTTATACCATTACCTTTTCTCACTGCCTTACTTAGACGATAGGTTAGGCGCCACCTATGTCAATAAAGGAGATGGGTTAGGTACCACCTATATCAACATAGGTGATAGGTTAGGTGCCGATTATACTATTTCATATGCTCACTGCATCACTTAAGCGATAGGTTAGGTGAAACCTATGTTAACATTGGCGATGGCTTAGGCACCACCTATATCATCATAAGCGATAGGTTACGAGCCGTTTATACCATTGCCTAAGCTCACAGCCTCACTTAGGCGATAGGTTAGGCGTCGCCTATGTCAACATAGGTGATGTCTTAGGCATCGCCTATATCAACATAGGGTATAGGTTAGGCGCCTCTTAGTCCATTCCCTATGCTCACTACCTCACTTAGGCGAAAGGTGAGGCACCGCCTATGTCAACATAGGCGATGGCTTAGGTGCCGCCTATATCAATATAGGCGGTAGGTTAGGCACCGCTTATACCATTGCCTATGCTCACTGCATCACTTAGGCGATAGGTAAGGCGCCGCTTTTGTCAACATTGGCGATGGGTTAGGCGTCGCCTATATCAACATAGGCGATTGGTTTGGCGCCGTTTATACCATAAACTATGCTCGCTGCCTCACTTAGGCGATAGGTTAGGCGCAGCCTATGTCAACATAGGTGATGGCATAAGCGCCGCCTATATCAATATAGGCGATAGGTTAGGCTCCGCTTATACCATTTCCACCGCTCACTGCCTCACTTAGGCGATAGGTTAGGCGCCGCCTATGTCAATATAGACGATGTCTTAGGCGCCGCCTATATCAACATACGCGATAGGTTAGGCTCCGCTTATCCCATTGCCTATGCTGACTGCCTTACTTAGGCGATAGGTTAGGCGCCACCTATGTCAACAAAGGCAATGGGTCAAGCGCTGCCTATATCAACATAGGCGATAGGTTAGCTGCCGATTATACTATTTCATATGCTCACTGGATCACTTAGGCGATAGGTTAGGAGCCGCCTATGTCAATATAGGCGATGGCATAAGCGCCGCCTATATCAACATAGGCGATAGGTTAGGCGCCGCTTATACCATTGCCTCCGCTCACTGCCTCACTTAGCGATAGGTTAGGCGCCGCCTATGTTAACATAGACGTTGGCTTAGGCACCGCCTATATCAACATACACGATAGGATAGGCGCCGTTTATCCCAATTCCTATGCAGACTGTCTCACTTAGGCAATAGGTTAGGCGACACCTATGTCAACAAAGGCGATGGGTCAGGCGCCGCCTAAATCAACATAGGCGATAGGTTAGGTGCCGATTATACTATTTCATATGCTCAGTGCCTCACTTAGGCGATAGGTTAGGCGCCGCCTATGTCAACAAAGACGATGGCTTAGGCGCCGCCTATATTAACATAGGCGATAGGTTAGGCTCCGCTTATACCATTACCTTTGCTCACTGACTCACTTAGACGATAGGTTAGGCGCCACCTATGTCAACAAACGAGATGGGTCATGCACCGCCTATATCAACATAGGCGATAGATAGGTGCCGATTATACTATTTTATATGCACATTGCCTCACTTTGGAGATAGGTTAGGTGACACCTACGTTAACATTGGCGATGGCTTAGGCGCCACCTATATCAACATAAGTGATAGGTTACGAGCCGGTTATACCATTGCCTATGCTCACTGCCTCACTTAGGCGATAAGTTAGGCTTCGCCTATGTCAACATAGGCAATGGCTTAGGCGCCGCCTATATCAACATAGGCGATAGGTTAGGCGCTGCTTATACCATTCCCTATGCTCACTACCTCACTTAGGCGAAAGGTGAGGCGCCGCCTATGTCAACATAGGCGATGGCTTAGGCGCCGCCTATATCAATATAGGCGATAGGTTAGGCACCGCTTATACCATTGCCTATGCTCACTGCATCACTTAGGCGATAGGTAAGGCACCGCTTGTGTCAACATTAGCGATGGGTTAGGTGTCGCCTATATCAACATAGGCGATAAGTTAGGCGTTGCTCATACTATTTCCTATGCTTACTGCGTCACTTAGGTGATAGGTTAGGCACCCCCTATATCAACATACGCGATGGCTTACGCGTCGCCTATATCAACATAGCCAATTAGTTTGGCGCTGCTTATACCATTACCTATGCTCGCTGGCTTACTTAAGCGATAGGTTAGGCGCCGCCTATGTCAACATAGGTGATGGCATAAGCGCCGCCTATATCAACCTATGCGATAGGTTAGGCTCCGCTTATACCATTGCCACCGCTCACTGCCTCACTTAGGCGATAGGTTAGGCGCCGCCTATGTCAATATAAACAATGTCTTAGGCGACGCCTATATCAACATACGCGATATGTTAGGCTCCGCTTATCCCATTGCCTATGCTGACTGCCTTACTTAGGCGATAGGTTAGGCGCCACCTATGTGAACAAAGGCGATGGGTCAAGCGCCGCCTATATCAACATAGGTGATAGGTTAGGCGCCGCATATACCATTGCCTATGCTCACTGCCTCACTTAGGCAATAGGTTAGGCGCCTCCTATGTCAACATAGGCGATGGCTTAGGCGCCGCCTATATCAAAAGAGGCGATAGGTTAGGCGCTGCTTATAACATTGCGTATGCTCCCTGTCACACTTAGACGATAGGCTAGGTTCCACCAATGTCAACATAGGCGATAGGTTAGGTGTTGCTTATACAATTACCTATGCTCACTGCCTAACTTAGGCGATACGTTAGGCGCCGCCTATGTCTACATCGGCGATGGTTTAGGCGCCGTCCATATAAACATAGGCGATAGGATAGGCTCCGGTTATACCATTTCCTATCTTCACAGCCTTACTTAGGCGATAGGCTAGGCGCCGCCTATGTCAACATAAATGATGGCTTAGGTGCTGCCTAAATCAACATAGTCGATAGGTTAGGAGCCGCATAATCCATTGCCTATTCTCACTGCTTCACTTTGGCGATTGGTTAGGCGCCGCCTATGTCAACTTAGGCGATGGCTTAGGCGCCGCCTATATTCACATAGGCGATAGGTTAGGTGACGCTTATACCATTGCCTATGCTCACTGCCATACTTAATCAATAGGTTAGGCGCTGCCTATATCAACATAGGCGATGGGTTAGGCATCGGTTATACTCTTTCCTATGCTCACTGCTTCACTTAGGCGAGAGGTTAGGCGCCGCCTATATAAACATAGGCGATAGATTAGGCGACATTTATTCTATTGCCTATGCTCACTGGCTTACTTAGGTGATAGGTTAGGCACCGCCTATGTCAACATAGGCAATGGATTAGGCGCTGCCTATATCAACATAGGCGGTAGGTTAGGCGTCGCTTGTACCATTACCTATGCTCACTGCCTCACTTAAGTGAAAGGTTAGGCGCAACCTATGTCAATATAGGCGATTGGTTAAGCACAGCTTATACCATTGCCTATGCTCACTCCTTCACTTAGGCGATAGGTTAGGCGCCGCCTATGTCAACATAGGCGATGGCTTAGGCACCGCCTATATCATAATATGCGATAGGTTAGGCGCCGCTTATATCATTTCCTATACTTACTGCCTCACTTTGGTGATAGGTTAGGCACCGCCTAAGTCAACATAGGTGATTATTTAGGCGCCGCCTATATCAACCTAGGTGATACGTTAGGCGCCGCATATACCATTGCCTATTCTCACTGCCTAACTTAGGAGATAGGTTAGGGGCCGCCTATGTCAACATAGGCGATGGCTTAGGTGCCGCCTATATCAACATAAGCGATAGTTTAGGCGCCGCTTATACCATTGCCTATGCTCACTGCCTCACTTAGGCGATAGGTTAGGCACCTCCTATGTAAACATAGGTAATGGCTTAGGCGCCGCCTATATCAACAGAGGCGATAGGTTAGGCGCCGCTTATATCAATATACGCGATAGGTTAGGCACTGCTTATACCATTGCCTATGCTCACTGCCTTACTTAGGCAATAGGTTAGGCGCCGCCTATATCAACATAGGTGATAGTTTAGGAACCGCTTATACCATTGCTTTTGTTCACTTCCTTACTTAGGCGATAGGTTAGGCGACGCCTATATCAACATAGGCAATGGCTTAGGCGCCGCTTATATCAACATAAGCGATAGGTTAGGCGCCTCTTATACCATTGCCTATGCTCACTGCCTCACTTAGGCGATAAGTGACGTGCCACCTATTTCAACATGGGCAATGGCTTATGTGCCACCTAGATCAACATAGGTGATAGGTTAGGCACTGCTTATACCATTGCCTATGCTCTTTGCCTCACTTAGGCGATAGGTTAAGCGCCGCCTATGTCAACATAGGCGATGGCTTAGGCGCCGCCTATATCAACATAGACGATAGAATAAGCGCCTTTTATACCATTGCCTATGCTCACTGACTCACTTAGGCGATAGGTTACGCACCGCCTATTTCAACATAGGAGATCTCTTGGGCGTCGCCTATATCATCATAGGCGATAGGTTAGGTTTCACTTATACCATTGCCTACTCTCACTGCCTCACTTACGCGATAGGTTAGGCGCCGCCTCTATCAATATAGGCGATAGGTTTGGCACCGCTTCTTCCATTACCTGTACTCATTGCCTCACTTAGGCGATAGGTTAGGCGCCGCCTTTGACAGCATAGGCGATGGATTAGGCGCCACCTATATCAATATAAACGATAGGTTAGGTGTCTCTTATACCATTGCCAATGCTCACTGCCTTACTTAGGCGATAGGTTAGGCACCGCCTATGTCAACATAGGCGATGGCTTAGGTACCGCCTATATCAACATAGGCGATAGGTTAGGGGCCACATATACCATTGCCTAGGCTCACTTCCTTACTTTGGTGATAGGTTAGGCGCCGCCTATGTCAACATAGTCGATGACTTAGGCGCCGCCTATATCAATATAGATGATAGGTTAGGCGCCGCTTATCCCATTGCCTATTCTTACTGCCTCACTTAGGCGATAGGTTAGGCGCCGCCTATGATAACATAGGGAATGGCTTAGGCGCCGCCTATATCAACATAGGCGATAGGTTAGGCGTTTCTTATACCATGGCCTATGCTCACTACCTCACTTTGGCGATAGGTTAGGCGCCCCCTATGTCAACATAAGCGATGGCATAGGTGCCGTCTATATCATCATAGGCAATAGCGTAGGTGCCACTTATACTATTTCTGGTGCTCACTTCCTTACTTAGGCGATAGGTTAGGCGCCCGCCATGTCAACATAGGCGATGGCTTAGGGGCCGCCTATATCAACATAGGTGATAGTTTAGGCGCCGCTCATACCATTGCCTATGCTTACTGCCTCACTCAAGAGATAGGTTTGGCACCGCCAATATCAACATAGGCGATGTCTTAGGCGCCGCCTATATCAACATAGGTGATAGGTTAGGCGCCGCTTATATCATTGCCTATACTTACGGCCTCACTTCGGTGATAGGTTAGGCCCCGCCTATGTCAACATAGGTGATCGTTTAGGCGCCGCCTATATTAGCATAGGCGATAGGTTAGGCACCACTTATACCAATTCATATGCTCACTGCCTCACTTAGACGATAGGTTAGGCGCCGCCTATAACAACATAGGTCATAGGTTAGGCGCCGCATATACCATTGCCTATGCTCACTGACTAACTTTGGAAATAGGGTAGGCGTCGCTTATACTATTGCCTATTCTCACTGCCTCACTTAGGAGATAGGTTAGGCAACTCCTATGTCAACATAGGTAAGGCCTTAGGCGATGCCTATATCAACAGAGGCGATAGGTTAGGCGCCACTTATAGCATTGTCTATGCTCACTGCCTCACTTGGACGATAAGTTAGGCGCCGCTTGTGTCAACATAGGCGATTGCTTAGGTTCCTCCTAAATCAAAATAGGCGATAGGTTAGGTGCCACTTATACCATTGCCTATGCTCACTACCTCACTTTGGCGATAGGTTAGGCGCCGCCTATGTCAACATAGGCGATAGTCTAGGCGCCGCTTATACCGTTGCCTATGCTCACTCCCTCACTTAGACGATAGGTTAGGCACCGCCTATGTCAATATAGGCGATGGCTTTGGCGCCGCCTATATCTACATTGGAAATAAGATAGGCGCCGATTATAACATTGCCTATGCTCACTGCCTTACTTAGGCGATAGGATAGGTGCCGCCTATGTCAACATAGGCGATGTCTTAGATGCCGTCTTTATCAACATAGGCGATAGGTTAGGCGCCACTTATACCATTGCCTATGCTCACAGCCTCACTTAGGCGATAGGTTAGGTGCCGCCTATGTCAATATAGGTGATGGGTCAGGAGCCGCCTATATCAACATAAGCGATAGGTTAGGCGCCGATTACACCATAGCCTATGCTCACTGACTCATTTAGGCGATAGGTTTGGCGTCTCCTATGTTGCATAGGCGCCGCTTATATGAACATAGGCGATAGGTTAGGCGCCGCTTATACCATTGCCTATGCTCACTGCCTTACTTAGACGATAGCTTAGGTGCCGCCTATATCTACTTAGGCGATAGGTTAGGCGCCGCTACTACCATTGCCTATGCTTACTGCCTCACTTAGGCGATAGGTTAGGCGCCGCCTATGTTACATAGTCGATGGATTCGGCTCCACCTATATAAACTTAAGCGATTGGTTTGGCACCGCTTATACCATTGCCTAAGCACACGGCCTCATTTAGACGATAGGTTAGGCGTCGCCTATGTCGCTTAGGCGCCGCCTATATCAACATAGGCGATAGGTTAGGCGCCGCTTACACCATTGCCTATGCTCATTGCCTCACTTAGATGATGGCTTAGGTGTCGCCTATATCTACTTAGGCGATACTTTAGGCGCGCTTATACCATTGCCTATGCTTACTGCCTCACTTAGGCGATAGGTTAGGCGCCGCCTATGTTACATAGTCGATGGCTTAGGCTCCACCTATATAAACATAAGCGATTGGTTTGGCACCGCTTATACCATTGCCTAAGCTCACGGCCTCATTTAGGCGATAGGTTAGGCTTCGCCTATGTCGCTTAGGCGCCGCCTATATCAACATAGGCGATAGGTTAGGTGCCGCTTATACCATTGCCTATGCTCACTGCCTCACTTAGACGATGGCTTAGGTGATGCCTATATCTACTTAGGCGATAGGTTAGGCGCCGCTTATACAATTGCCAATGTTTACTGCCTCACTTAGGCGATAGTTTAGGCGCCGCCTTTGTTACATAGGCGATGGCATAGGCTCCACCTATATAAACATAAGCGATAGGTTAGGCGCCTCTTATACCATTGCCTATGCTCACTGCCTCACTTAGGCGATAGGTTAGGTGCCGCCTATGTTACATAGGTGATGGCTTAGGCGCCACCTATATAAATATATGTGATAGGTTTGGCGCCGCTTATACCATTTCCTATGCTCACTGCCGCACTTAGGCGATTGGTTAGGCGCCGCCTATGTTACTTTGACGGTGGCTTATGAGCCTCCTAGATCAACATAGGCGATAGGTTAGGCACCGCTTATACCACTCTCTATGCTCACTGCCTCACTTACATGATAGGTTAGGCGCCGCCTATGTTAACATATTCAATGGATCTAGCGCCGCCTATATCAACATAGGCGATAGGTTAGGCGCCTTTTATACAATTGCCTATGCTCACTGCGTCATTTAGGCGATAGATTAGGTGCCACCTATGTCAACATAGGCGATAGGTTTGCCGCTCCTTATAGCATTACCTATACTTACTGCCTCACTTAGGTGATAGGTTAGGCGCCGCCTATGTCAACATAGGCGATGGCTTAGGCGCTGCCTTTATCAACATAGGCGATAGGATAGGCGCCTCTTATACCGTTTCCTATGCTCACTCCCTCACTTAAGCGATAGGTTAGGCACCGCCTATGTCAGTATAGGCGATGTCTTTGGCAACGCCAATATCTACATAAGCAGTAAGATAGGCGCCGCTTATAACATTGCCTATGCTTACTTCCTTACTTAGGCGATAGGTTAGGTGCCGCCTATGTCAATATAGGCGATGTCTTAGGTGCCGCCTTTATCAACATAGGCGATAGGTTAGGCGCCACTTATACCATTGCCTATGCTCACTGGCTCACTTAGGTGATAGGTTAGGCGCCGCCTATGTCAATATAGGCGATGGATTAGGAGCCGCCTATATCAACATAGGCGATAGGTTAGTCGCCGATTATACCATTGCCTATGCTCGCTGACTCACTTAGGCGATAGGTTAGGCGTCGCCTATGTCAACATAGGCGATAGGTTAAGCGCCGCTTATACTATTCCCTATGCATATTACCTCACATAAGCGATGGCATAGGCGCCGCCTATATCAACATAGGAGATAGGTTAGGTCCCGCTTATACAATTCACTATACTCACTACCTCACTTAGGCGATAGGTTAGGCGCCGCCTATGTAAACATTAGGAGCCGCCTATATCAACATAGGTGATAGGTTAGGCGCTGCTTATACCATTGCCTATGCTCACTGCTTCACTTAGGGGATAGGTTAGGCGCCGCCTATGTTACATAGGGGATGGCTTAGGCGCCACCTATATAAACATAGGCGATAGGTTTGGCGCCGCTTATTCCATTGCCTATGCTCACGGCCTCACTTAGGCGATAGGTTAGGCGTCGCTTATACCATTGCCTATGCTCACTGCCTTACTTAGGCGATGGCTTAGGTGCCGCCAATATCAACATAGGCGATAGGTTGGGCACCTCTTATAACATTGTCCATGCTCACTGCCTCACTTAGATGATAGGTTAAGCGCCGTATATGTCGACATAGGCGATCACTTAGGCGCCCCCTATATCAACATTGGCGATAGGTTAGGCACCGATTATACCATTTCCTATGATCACTGCCTCACTTAGGCGATGGCTTAGGTGCCGCCTATATCAACATAGGAGATATGTCAGGCGCCGCTTATACCATTTCCTATGCTCACTGCCTCACTTAGGCGATAGGTTAGGCACCGCCTATGTTACATAGGCGATGGCTTAGGCGCCACCTATATAAACATATGTGATAGGTTTTGCGCCGCTTATACCATTGGCTATGCTTAATGCCTCACTTAGGATATAGGTTAGGTGCGGCCTATGTCAACATAGGCGATGGCTTAGTCGCTACCTATATCAACATAGGCGATAGGTTAGGTGCCGCTTATACCATTGCCTATGATCACTGCCTCACTTAGGCGATTGGTTAGGCGCCGCCTATGTTACATAGGCGATGGCTTATGCGCCGCCTAGATCAACATAGGCGATAGGTTAGGCACCGCTTATACCATTGCCTATGCTCATTGCCTCACATACATGATAGGTTAGGCGCCGCGTATTTCAACATATTCTATGGCTCAGGCGCCGCCTATATCAACATAGGCGATAGGTTAGGCGCCTTTTATACAATTGCCTATGCTCACTGCCTTATTTAGGCGATAGATGAGGTGCCGCCGATGTCAACATAGGCGATGGCTTAGGCCCCACCTATATCAACATAGGCGATAGGTTTGGCGCAGCTTATAGCATTGCCTATAATAACTGCCTCACATAGGTGATATGTTAGGCGCCGCCTATGTCAACATAGGTGATGGCTTAGGTGCCGCCTTTATCAACATAGGCGATAGGCTAGGCGCCGCTTATACCGTTGCCTATGCTCACTCCCTCACTTAAGCGATAGGTTAGGCACCGCCTATGTCAATATAGGCGATGGCTTTGGCGCCGCCTATATGTACATAGGAAATAAGATAGGCGCCGATTATAACATTGCCTATGCTCACTGCCTTACTTAGGCGATAGGTTAGGTGACGCCTATGTCAACAGAGGCGATGTTTTAGGTGCCGCCTTTATCAACATAGGCGATAGGTTACGCGCCACTTATACCATTGCCTACGCTCACAGCCTCACTTAGGCGATAGGTTAAGCACCGCCTATGTCAATATAGGCGACGGGTCAGGAGCCGCCTATATCAATATAGGCGATAGGTTAGGCGCCGATTATACCATAGCCTATGCTTGCTGACTCAGTTAGGCGATAGGTTAGGCGTCGCCTATGTCAACATAGGCTATAGGTTAGGCGCCGCTTATACCATTCCCTATGCTCATTACCTCACTTAGGGGATGGCTTAGGCGCCCCTATATCAACATAGGCGATAGGTTAGGCACCGCTTATACCATTCCCTATACTCACTACCTCACTTAGGCGATAGGTTAGGCGCCGCTTATATCAACATAGGTGATAGGTTAGGCACCACTTATACCATTGCCTACGCTCATTGCCTCACTTAGGCGATAGGTTAGGCGCCGCCTATGTTACATATGCGCTGCATATGTTACATAGGCGATGTCTTAGGCGTCACCTATATAAACATAGGCGATAGGTTTGGCGCCGCTTATACCATTGCCTATGCTAATTGCCTCACTTAGGCGATAGGTTAGGCGCCGACTATGTCATCATAGGCGATGGCTTAGGTGCCACCTATATAATCATGTGCGATAGGTTAAGCGCCGCTTATACCATTACCTTGTCTCACTGCCTCAGTTAGGCGATAGGTTAGGTGCCACCTATTCAACATAGGTGATGGCATAAGCGCCGCCTATATCAACATAGGCGATAGGTTAGGCTCCGCTTATACCATTTCCACCGCTCACTGCCTCACTTAGGCGATAGGTTAGGCGCCGCCTATGTAAATATAGACGATGTCTTAGGCGCCGCCTATATCAACATACGCGATCGATTAGGCTCCGCTTATCCCATTGCCTATGCTGACTGCCTTACTTAGGCGATAGGTTAGGCGCCACCTATGTCAACAAAGGCGATGGGTCAAGCGCTGCCTATATCAACACAGGCGATAGGTTAGCTGCCGATTATACTATTTCATATGCTCACTGGATCACTTAGGCGATAGGTTAGGAGCCGCCTATGTCAACATAGGTGATGGCATAAGCGCCGCCTATATCAACATAGGCGATAGGTTAGGCGCCGCTTATACCATTGCCTCCGCTCACTGCCTCACTTAGCGATAGGTTAGGCGCCGCCTATGTTAACATAGACGTTGGCATAGGCACCGCCTATATCAACATACGCGATAGGTTAGGCGCCGTTTATCCCAATTCCTATGCAGACTGCCTCACTTAGGCAATAGGTTAGGCGACACCTATGTCAAGAAAGACGATGGGTCAGGCGCCGCCTAAATCAATATAGGCGGTAGGTTAGGTGCCGATTATACTATTTCATATGCTCAGTGCCTCACTTAGGCGATAGGTTAGGCCCCGCGTATGTCAACAAAGACGATGGCTTAGGCGTCGCCTATATCAACATAGGCGATAGGTTAGGCTCCGCTTATACCATTACCTTTGCTGACTGCCTCACTTAGACGATAGGTTAGGCGCCACCTATGTCAACAAACGAGATGGGTCATGCACCGCCTATATCAACATAGGCGATAGATAGGTGCCGATTATACTATTTTATATGCACATTGCCTCACTTAGGCGATAGGTTAGGTGACACCTACGTTAACATTGGCGATGGCTTAGGCGCCACCTATATCAACATAAGTGATAGGTTACGAGCCGGTTATACCATTTCCTATGCTCACTGCCTCACTTAGGCGATAGGTTAGGTGTCGCCTATGTCAACATAGGCGATGGCTTAGGCGCCGCCTATATCAACATAGGCGATAGGTTAGGCGCTGCTTATACCATTCCATATGCTCACTACCTCACTTAGGCGAAAGGTGAGGCGCCGCCTATGTCAACATAGGCGATGGCTTTGGAGCCGCCTATATCAATATAGGCGATAGGTTAGGCACCGCTTATACCATTGCCTATGCTCACTGCATCACTTAGGCGATAGGTAAGGCGCCGCTTGTGTCAACATTAGCGATGGGTTAGGCGTCTCCTATATCAACATAGGCGATAAGTTAGGCGTTGCTCATACTATTTCCTATTCTTACTGCGTCACTTAGGTGATAGGTTAGGCACCCCCTATATCAACATACGCGATGGCTTACGCGTCGCCTATATCAACATAGCCAATTAGTTTGGCGCTGCTTATACCATTACCTTTGCTCGCTGGCTCACTTAAGCGATAGGTTAGGCGCCGCCTATGTCAACATAGGTGATGGCATAAGCGCCGCCTATATCAACCTATGTGATAGGTTAGTCTCCGCTTATACCATTGCCACCGCTCACTGCCTCACTTAGGCGATAGGTTAGGCGCCGCCTATGTCAATATAGACAATGTCTTAGGCGACGCCTATATCAACATACGCGATAGGTTAGGCTCCGCTTATCCCATTGCCTATGCTGACTGCCTTACTTAGGCGATAGGTTAGGCGCCACCTATGTGAACAAAGGCGATGGGTCAAGCGCCGCCTATATCAACATAGGCGATCGGTTAGGTGCCGATTATACTATTTCATATGCTCACTGCCTCACTTAAGCGATAGGTTAGGCGCCGCCTATGACTATAGCAATTCCGCAAGTAGTATGACAATGCATCAAAATTGAATTGAAGTCGGAAACAAGTTAAGATCATCCTAACGTATATGTTCACTCACTTGGTTGTGTATCAACAATTCAAATACATTCACATCTCGAATACTTCTTCAAGATGTAGCAATTCATAATAGACATAGCAACGTAGCACTTACGAAAAAAAGATGAATTACAAAAGAGTACTTACGTGATTGAAGCCTTTGGAGATGTTCTTGTGAAGTGGGAGAGAGAAAAGAAAAGTTTTGAGATGATTTGGAGAGTATGTGCAGCACCTAGGTGAAGTTTTCAATGTGTTTGTGTTTCAAGACTAAGTCTCCTTTATATAGGAAAAGAATGGGTCGGATTTTGACCCATTTAAAATCAGTTTTGGAGACAAAAAGTGACCATAGGCGCCGCCTTTAGCTTTGCCTATGGTGACCATAGGCGGCGCCTAATGCAAAGCCTATGGTGAGCATAGGCGGCGCCTAGTGCAATCCCTTTAGTGACCATAGGCGGCGCCTTTAGCATGGCATATGAGATTCAGATACCAAATTCTTTAGCATAGGCGGCGCCTATGCTATGGCATACTTGAGCATGGGCGGCGCCTATGCTATAGCATACTAGATTACGAGACCTTGGGCTATAGTATAGGCTTTTCCTTGTTCGTGGCCTAGTTTTACATAGTCCTAGCCTTGCTCGATGCCTATTTTGTCATGAGCAATGCTCAATCCATAGACTTATGCATCTTCATGCCTAACTTACCACCTTTACCATGCAATACGTCCAAATCAAAATTTGAAACCGATCTCCTCATTGAATACCTCTTGCACCTACATTTTCTCAAAACCAATAAAAACGATTAGTACGATGGGTTGCCTCCCACCAAGCGCCTTAGTTTTGGTCGTGGCACGACTTTTATTTTTGGATTTTTATTTATCAAAAACAAAACACGTATTAGAATGAAAGAAAAAATTAAAAATGATAAACGATAAACGATGGGTTGCCTCCCATCTAGTGCCTTATTTATTGTCGTGTCACGACATAGTTACCTCGAGTACTTAGACTTCGTCGAGATAAGTGATGGATCATTTTCTGAATGGATTCAGACGATAATGAGGCTTACTTATAGGCATGCAATCTTCTTTGAGATGACCCTTGTGCATGCCTATCCCAGGAGGGATACCAATTATATCATCAATAGTCCAACCCATAGATCTCATGTATCTCTTCAGAGCAGAGATAAGAGCCTCTACGTGCTGTTTACTTAAATCATCCGCACTCACCAGAAGTATATTTATACTTTCCAAGAACACATACATTAGATAATCGGGGAGCTCTTTCGATTCTAGCATTGGTGGCTCTTCAATAGATGGCTTGGTTGGTGGTGTGGGTGGATTTTTGAGATCGAGGTACAACTTCTTGGGAGTATGGCGATATGTCCCTAATCCTGATAGAGCACAAATAGCTTCTTCACAATTTTCAGCATCCTTACTCTCTTCATTCATGAGCACAGCCGCCACTGGGTCATCAATAATTTGCTCTTCTTCAAGTAGTTCTTTCTCATCATCAAAGTAAACATCAGCCACCGAGAATACGTTCAGCTCTTTGGGTAGCTTCATTGATTTGCACACATCAAAGCGAACTACTTCGTCATTTATTCAGAATCAAAGCTCATTAACTCTCAAATCAATAAGCACGCTTCCTGTGGCAAGGAAAGGGCCCCCCAAGATTATGGG
Source organism: Capsicum pubescens (assembly GCA_030864215.1). Classification (NCBI taxonomy): domain Eukaryota; kingdom Viridiplantae; phylum Streptophyta; class Magnoliopsida; order Solanales; family Solanaceae; genus Capsicum; species Capsicum pubescens. The sequence goes on from CM061544.1 coordinate 51,495,554, forward strand.
AACTTCTGAGTTTGCTTCACAATACAAAATAACAAAGTCTGCCTGAAAGATGAATGAAGAAACCTTTACCAAGACATCACATAGGATACCAACAGGTCGTTTACCAACCTATCCGCCATGACGAGCCTCATATTGGTTTGAGTAGGATCACCCAACCCCAACTTTTTATAGATAGATAATGGCATCAAATTGATGCTGGCTCCTAAATCACCTAATGCTTTGGCAAAATTCAAAGATCCAACGGTGCAAGGAATAGTGAAAGCTCCGGGTCAGCCTTCTTTTGAACTATTGATCGGGTAGCGATTGTGCTTTAGTGATTGACATCATATTTCAACTCATAACTTGCTGCCCGCTTCTTTTTCAAAAGATCCTACATAAATTTCTCATACCCAGGAATTTGTTCAAGTGTTTCCACCAATGGAACATTAATGGTCAACTGCTTTAACATAGTCATGAATTTGCTAAACTTCGTATCATCCGCCACCTTCTTCAATCTTTGGGGAAAAGGTGGTGGTGGGTATACAATTGTTCTCTCCACGCCTTTCTTCTTCTCTTGCTTCCGTTTTTCATCTTTTCCAGGATGCACATCGTGAGGAGTAAGGTTAAGGACGTTAGGATCGGCTGCTGCGGCATCTTCCCCTTTCGCCTTATCATCAATTTCCGCTTCCTCATCAACCACTTGCTTGCCTTTTTCTGAAGTTTCCAGCACCTTACCACTTCGAGTAGTAATAGCCATGCATGATCCCTCATTCCTTGGATTTTGCACAGTGTCGCTAGGTAAAGTGCCAGCCTTTCTTTTATTGAGTGCTGCTGAAAGTTGGCTCAATTGCTGCTCTATTTGCTTGATTGAAGTGGAATGTGAATCAACTAATTGCTTCATAGAGGACAAATCATTTATTACCTCCGTTACTCCCGCGCTAGTTGCTTCCACTCCTTTCAGTAATTTAGCCATCATGTCTTCCATAATTCCAGAACTAGATGTGGTGGCGTCACGTCTTCCAGGGGGAACATACAAACCACTGCTGTCATTCTTGTTCTTCCAACTACCTTGGTCCATGTTTCCAGATTTACCATGATAGTTACGACCTTGGTTTCCTTGGCCATTTCCTCAGAAACCCCGCTGATTGTTCAAGTAGTTGGCTTCTTCTTCCGAATCAGATTTGTTTCTTCCTTTTGACGCAACAGCTTTGAATTTTTTGGTCTTTCTTGATAATAGATACCTTTTAAGAAGATCCACTTGTGTTTTCATGTGCGCCATATCTTGATCACGTTCTTCTTCTCGTCTCCTTTGGTCTGCAGTCATGCCAATAGAAAAGGTGGGGCTTGCTACCACAAAATCCCTGGTATGCCAAGCTCTACTTTGCTTCGTCATACGATCTAGAATATTGCTTGCCTGACCAAAGGTGAGATCCATAGAAGATCCTCCGGCCGCATTATCCACCACTGGTTTAGTTATTGAATTCAAGTCTCTATATAGTATCTCCATTAGGTGAACATTAGTCATGTGATGGTTTGGGAACCTCATTAGCTTTGTCTTGAACCTCTCCCATGTTTCATGAAGGGCTTCAGTTGGAAGCTGACGAAATTTGCTGATTTCATCACTCAATTGTGCTCTTTTGGATGGCAGAAATAATCTTTCTAGGAAAGCGTCTCTCAATTGCCTCCAATTTGTAATAGAATCAGGAGTCAGCCCATTCAGACATAGAGTTGCCTCCCCAGACAAAGACAATGGAAATAAGCGTAATCGGATTGCATTCTGACCAACACCAGGATTGTCAAACGACTTGCATGTAGAAATAAAGTTGATGAGATGCATATTCGGATCATCGCCTGCTAGTCCACCAAATAATTCCTTGAGTTGCAATAACTGAATCATGGTGCTTGTGATGTTGAAATTGGCTCCGGGTGCCAATGGTGGAGGAATAATGGCTCCGGCTCCATCAAGATCATCATCATCATCGTCGAAAGCTGGCTGCATAGCTTGGCGTCCAGGCCTAAACCTAGCTTGTCGATCTCTTCTGTTGGCAGGTGTTGCGATCTCAGCGGCATGCCTAGGGTTTAGTAGCTCGTCATCACCTAGATCTTCATCGTCAGGATTTGTTGCTCGCCCAGGGTTATCAATATTTTGTTGATGCATTTGAGCAGCGGCTAGCGCAGCTAGTCTCGCCTGTTCCTGTTGAGCAACCATCCTTTCAATTGCGTGTTGTGCCTCCATTCTGCGAATACGTTGTGGTTCAGGATTGATAGGTAATAACGGTTGACCAGAACTTCGGGTATGGGGCATGCACTGAATAAAAACCTGCAGTAAACAAAAACAAAAACAAAAACTAAAAGTAAAAGTACGAGAATCTTTGTCCAAAGGGTCTAGTAATTATTACAAACTTAATTGACACTTGTATTCCCCGGCATCGGCGCCAATTTTTGATAACGCTTAATCTACAGCTCTCGTAGGAGTGTAAAGCGGTCGTTAGAAAATATAGAACCCAACCTGGGTTGGGTATCGATCCCACAGGGAATAGCTTGGTCAACAAGTAAGCAACGATTACTAGACTTTTAGTGCAAGTCTCGTAAGAAGGGGGGTTTGTAATGTGTAACCAAATTATTAAAGCAAAAACTAAAAATAGCAAAGTAAAAAGAAAGAATGTTTAGTAGGTTGTTAAACAATGAGAATTGAGGAGTTGGGGTTATGTCCACCTTATGAGTTATACGTCTCTATTGACTATAAGTGTGTTGAATTCAGACATGCATGTGCTTATAGAGAATTGTATTCGATGGTAAATCCAGGCGTCTTTCGACCTATTCAAGGATTATTTCACTTTAACTCTTTCGAGCTTAAAGCGTGTCTAACGGTACGAATTCTCTAAGAGGTTAATCCAGTTACGGCACTAACTTTTTAATAGGGGATGGGACCCTACTACCTTGACATTATCTCTTTTCCAGAAAGATAACCTTTCTTTCGAACAAGTTAAATGTTATACTGGCGTATTCTTGCATTTGCAACCACAAAGAATTTAGATTAAGATATAGAGAATAATGATATAAGCAACATACGTGTCACGAAATCACAAACTCACAGCAATAGATAGTATCTCATTCGGCTTCCATAACCCCAACAGAGAAGTTTAGTTACCCACGACTGCGAAGGAAATCACAATTGACATTGTTGTTACACCACAATAAAGATTTCACGTTTGTAATGGTGTGCTAGGCGTTAGGCGTGAATCCCTTAGCAAAGTAACGTTTCTCTTGTTGTGGAATATAAGAATAGATGAATAGAAGAAGAAAAATAGAATTAATGGAAGAATGATTGTTTAGACTAGAATGTCTTAGAAGTAGAATAGAATAGAATGTAAGAAGATCAAAGATGATGTTAGAAGATCTAAGAAGATGTTAGAAGATGTCACAAAAATCTCTAGCAAGATAGGGTATTTATAATACCCATATCCTATTCCTACTAAGCTAATGAAATGCTTAACCAAATCCTACTAAGCTAATGAAATACTTAACCCAATTGTACTAGGTTAATGTATCATTATCCTAATCCTAACAAACTAATGAAATACTTAACCCAATTGTACTAGGTTAATGTATCATTATCCTAATCCTAATAAATTACTGCTAGTCCCCAAAGTCTTTAGAAATGTTGTTTTAGCCTGGGACAAAATTTCCATGCGCCATCTTTAGTCCTTGGCATCCAAGATTGGCTTTTCTCTTTTCGTGAAGCTTTCTTTGGCGTCAAGTTATCCATGAAATGTTGAATTCTGCATCATTTATACCTGAAACTTTGCTAATCATGTTCGTTAGATCACTTAAAGGAAAATGGACTAAAAGTGCATGAAATATATAATTTGTTCTCAAAACTAGGCTAAAATATGGGCAAAATATAGTGCTATAGGCGTGTAAATTCGCCTATCATCACTTCGGCGATAGGATAGGCGCCACCTATGTCAACATAGGTGATCCTTTAGGCGCCGCATATATAAACATAGGCGATAGGTTAGTAACCGCTTATACCATTTTCTATACTCACTGCCTCCCTTAGGCGATAGGTTAGGCGCCGCCTATGTCAACATACGCGATGGCTTAGGCGCCGCCTATATCAACATAGGTGATAGATTAGGCTCCGCATATACCATTGCCTATGCTCACTGCCTCACTTAGGCAATAGGTTAGGCGCCTCCTATGTCAACATAGGCGATGGCTTAGGCGCCGCCTATATCAAAAGAGGCGATAGGTTAGGCGCTGCTTCTAGCATTGCCTATGCTCCCTGCAACACTTAGACGATAGGCTAGGTGCCACCAATGTCAACATAGGCGATAGGTTAGGTGTTGCTTATACAATTACCTATGCTTACTGCCTAACTTAGGCGATACATTAGGCGCCGCCTATGTCTACATAGGCGATGGTTTAGGAGCCTCCCATATCAACATAGGCGATAGGATAGGCTCCGGTTATACCATTTCCTATCTTCACAGCCTCACTTAGGCGATAGGCTAGGCGCCGCCTATGTCAACATAAATGATGTCTTAGGCACTGCCTAAATCAACATAGTCGATAGGTTAGGAGCCGCATAATCCATTGCCTATTCTCACTGCTTCACTTTGGCGATAGGTTAGGCGCCTCCTATGTCAACTTAGGCGATGGCTTAGGCGCCACCTATATTCACATAGGCGATAGGTTAGGTGACGCTTATACCATTGCCTATGCTCACTGCCATACTTAATCAATAGGTTAGGCGCTGCCTATATCAACATAGGCGATGGGTTAGGCATCTCTTATACTCTTTCCAATGCTCACTGCTTCACTTAGGCGAGAGGTTAGGCGCCGCCTATATAAACATAGGCGATAGATTAGGCGACATTTATTCTATTGCCTATGCTCACTGGCTTACTTAGGTGATAGGTTAGGCACCGCCTATGTCAACATAGGAAATGGATTAGGCGCTGCCTATATCAACATAGGCGGTAGGTTAGGCGCCGCTTGTACAATTACCTATGCTCACTGCCTCACTTAAGTGAAAGGTTAGGCGCAACCTATGTCAATATAGGCGATAGGTTAAGCACAGCTTATACCATTGCCTATGCTCACTCCTTCACTTAGGCGATAGGTTAGGCGCCGCCTATGTCAACATAGGCGATGGCTTAGGCACCGCCTATATCATAATATGCGATAGGTTAGGCGCCGCTTATATCATTTCCTATACTTACTGCCTCACTTTGGTGATAGGTTAGGCACCGCCTATGTCAACATAGGTGATTATTTAGGTGCCGCCTATATCAACATAGGTGATACGTTAGGCGTCGCATATACCATTGCCTATTCTCACTGCCTAACTTAGGAGATAGGTTAGGCGCCACCTATCTCAACATAGGCGATGGCTTAGGTGCCGCCTATATCAACATAGGCGATAGTTTAGGCGCCGCTCATACCATTGCCTATGCTCACTGCCTCACTTAGGCGATAGGTTAGGCACCTCCTATGTAAACATAGGTAATGGCTTAGGCGCCGTCTATATCAACAGAGGCGATAGGTTAGGCGCCGCTTATATCAATATACGCAATAGGTTAGGCACTGCTTATACCATTGCCTATGCTCACTGCCTCACTTAGGCAATAGGTTATGCGCCGCCTATATCAACATAGGTGATAGTTTAGGAACCGCTTATACCATTGCTTTTGTTCACTTCCTTACTTAGGCGATAGGTTAGGCGACGCCTATATCAACATAGGCGATGACTTAGGCGCCGCCTATATCAACATAAGCGATAGGTTATGCGCCTCTTATACCATTGCCTATGCTCATTGCCACACTTACACGATAGGTTAGGCGCCGCCTATGTCAACATAGGTAATGGATTAGGCACCGCCTATGTCAACATAGGTAATGGATTAGGCACCGCCTATACCAACATAGGCGATAGATTAGGCGACATTTATTCTATTGCCTATGCTCACTGGCTTACTTAGGTGATAGGTTAGGCACCGCCTATGTCAACATAGGCAATGGATTAGGCGCTGCCTATATCAACATAGGCGGTAGGTTAGGCGCCGCTTGTACCATTACCTATGCTCACTGCCTCACTTAAGTGAAAGGTTAGGCGCAACCTATGTCAATATAGGCGATAGGTTAAGCACAGCTTATACCATTGCCTATGCTCACTCCTTCACTTACGCGATAGGTTAGGCGCCGCCTATGTCAACATAGGCGATGGCTTAGGCACCGCCTATATCATAATATGCGATAGGTTAGGCGCCGCTTATATCATTTCCTATACTTACTGCCTCATTTGGTGATAGGTTAGGCACCGCCTATGTCAACATAGGTGATTATTTAGGCGCCGCCTATATCAACATAGGTGATACGTTAGGCGCCGCATATACCATTGCCTATTCTCACTGCCTAACTTAGGAGATAGGTTAGGCGCCACCTATGTCAACATAGGCGATGGCTTAGGTGCCGCCTATATCAACATAGGCGATAGTTTAGGCGCCGCTTATACCATTGCCTATGCTCACTGCCTCACTTAGGCGATAGGTTAGGCACCTCCTATGTAAACATAGGTAATGGCTTAGGCGCCGCCTATATCAACAGAGGCGATAGGTTAGGCGCCGCTTATATCAATATACGTAATAGGTTAGGCGCTGCTTATACCATTGCCTATGCTCACTGCCTCACTTAGGCAATAGGTTAGGCGCCGCCTATATCAACATAGGTGATAGTTTAGGAACCGCTTATACCATTGCTTTTGTTCACTTCCTTACTTAGGCGATAGGTTAGGCGACGCATATATCAACATAGGCGATGGCTTAGGCGCCGCCTATATCAACATAAGCGATAGGTTAGGCACCTCTTATACCATTGCCTATGCTCATTGCCACACTTAGACGATAGGATAGGCGCCGCCTATGTCAACATAGGTAATGGATTAGGCACCGCCTATACCAACATAGGCGATAGGTTAGGCGCCGCTTATACCATTGACAATGCTCACTGCCTCACTTAGGCGATAAGTTACGCGCCGCCTATTTCAACATGGGCGATGGCTTATGAGCCACCTAGATCAACATAGGCGATAGGTTAGGCGCCGCTTATACAATTGCCTATGCTCATTGCCTCACTTAGGCGATAGGTTAAGCGCCGCCTATGTCAACATAGGCGATGGCTTAGGCGCCGCCTATATCAACATAGACGATAGGATAGGCGCCTCTTATACCATTGCCTATGCTCACTGACTCACTTAGGCGATAGGTTACGCACCGCCTATTTCAACCTAGGAGATCTCTTGGGCGTCGCCTATATCATCATAGGCGATAGGTTAGGTTTCACTTATACCATTGCCTACTCTCACTGCCTCACTTACGCGATAGGTTAGGCGCCGCCTCTATCAATATAGGCGATAGGTTTGGCACCGCTTCTGCCATTACCTGTACTCATTGCCTCACTTAGGCGATAGGTTAGGCGCCGCCTTTGACAGCATAGGCGATGGATTAGGCGCCACCCATATCAATATAAACGATAGGTTAGGTGTCTCTTATACCATTGCAAATGCTCACTGCCTTACTTAGGCGATAGGTTAGGCACCGCCTATGTCAACGTAGGCGATGGCTTTGGTACCGCCAATATCAACATAGGCGATAGGTTAGGGGCCGCATATACCATTGCCTAGGCTTACTTCCTTACTTAGGCGATAGGTTAGGCGCCGCCTATGTCAACATAGTCGATGACTTAGGCGCCGCCTATATCAATATAGATGATAGGTTAGGCGCCGCTTATCCCATTGCCTATTCTTACTGCCTCACTTAGGCGATAGGTTAGGCGCCGTCTATGATAACATAGGGAATGGCTTAGGCGCCGCCTAAATAAACATAGGCGATAGGTTAGGCGCTGCTTATACCATTGCCTATGCTCACTACCTCACTTTGGCGATAGGTTAGGCGCCCCCTATGTCAACATAGGCGATGGCATAGGCGCCGCCTATATCATCATAGGCAATAGCGTAGGTGCCTCTTATACTATTTCTGGTGCTCACTTCCTCACTTAGGCGATAGGTTAGGCGCCCGCTATGTCAACATAGGCGATGGCTTAGGGGCCGCCTATATCAACATAGGTGATAGTTTAGGCGCCGCTCATACCATTGCCTATGCTTACTGCCTCACTCAGGAGATAGGTTAGGCACCGCCAATATCAACATAGGCGATGTCTTAGGCGCCGCCTATAACGACATAGGTGATAGGTTAGGCGCCGCTTATATCATTACCTATACTTACGGCCTCACTTCGGTGATAGGTTAGGCCCCTCCTATGTCATCATAGGTGACCGTTTAGGCGCCGCCTATATTAACATAGGCGATAGGTTAGGCACCGCTTATACCAATTCCTATCCTCACTGCCTCACTTAGGCGATAGGTTAGGCGCCGCCTATGATAACATACTAGATAGGTTAGGTGCCGCCTATAACAACATAGGTCATAGGTTAGGCGCCGCATATACCATTGCCTATGCTCACTGACTAACTTTGGAGATAGGTTAGGCGTCGCTTATACTATTGCCTATTCTCACTGCCTCACTTAGGAGATAGGTTAGGCACCTCCTATGTCAACATAGGTAAGGCCTTAGGTGACGCCTATATCAACAGAGGCGATAGGTTAGGCGCCGCTTATAGCATTGTCTATGCTCACTGCCTCACTTGGGCGATAAGTTAGGCGCCGCCTGTGTCAATATAGGCGATGGCATAGGCTCCTCCTAAATCAAAATAGGCGATAGGTTAGGTGCCACTTATACCATTGCCTATGATCACTACCTCACTTTGGCGATAGGTTAGGAGCCACCTATGTCAACAAAGGCGATGGCCTAGGCGCCGCCTATATCAACATAGGCGATAGGTTAGGCGCCGCTTATACTATTTACTATGCTCCCTACGTCACTTAGGCGATAGGTTAGGCGCCGCTGATGTCAACATAGGTGATGGCTTAGGCGCCGCCTATATCAACATAGGCGATAGGTTAGTCTCTGATTATACTATTGCCAATGCTCACTGCCTAACTTAGGAGATAGGTTAGGCGCCTCCTATTTCAACATAAGCGATGGATTAGGTGCCGCCTATATCAATATAGGCAATAGTTTAGGCACCGCTTATACCATTGCATATGCTCACTGCCTTACTTAGGCGATAGGTTAGGCGTTTCCTGTGTCAACATAGGCAATGGCTTAGGCGCCGCCTATATCAACAGAGGCGATAGGTTAGGCGTCGCTTATATCAATATATGCGATAGGTTAGGCACCGCTTATACCATTGCCTATTCTCACTGCCTCACTTAGGCGATAGGTTAGGCGCCGTCTATATCAACATAGGCGATAGGTTAGGAACCGCTTATACCATTGCTTTTGCTCACTGACTTACTTAGGCGATATTTTAGGCGCCGTCTATATCAACATAGGAGATGGCTTAGGCACCGCCTATATCAACAAAGGTGATAGTTTAGGCGCCGCTTATCCCATTGCCTATGCTCACTGCCTCACTTCGGCGATATGTTAGGCGCCGCCTATATCAACATAGGCGATGGCTTAGGTGCCGCCTATATCAACATAGGCGATAGTAGAGGCGCTGCTTATACCATTGCCTATGCTCACTGCCTCACTTAGGCAATAGGTTAGGCGCCCCCTATGTTAACATAGGCGATGGCTTAGGCACCGCCTATATAATCATAGGAAATAGCGTAGGTGCCGCTTATACCATTGCCTATGCTCACTTCCTCACTTAGGCGATAGGTTAGGCGCCCCCTATGTCAACATAGGCGATGGCTTAAGGGCCGCCTATATCAACATAGGCGATAGGTTAGGAGCCGCTAATACCATTGCCTATGCTTACTGCCTTACTCAGGAGATAGTTTAGGCACCGCCAATATCAACATAGGCGATGGCTTAGGCGCCGCCTATATCAACATAGGCGATAGGATAGGCACCGCTTATATCATTGCCTAACTGCCTCACTTCGATGATAGGTTAGGCCCCGCCTATGTCAATATAGGTTATCGTTTAGGCGCCGCCTATATCAACATAGGCGATAGGTTAGGCACCGCTTATACCATTTCCTATGCACACTGCCTCACTTAGGCAATAGGTTAGGCGCCGCCTATGTCAACATACTCGATAGGTTAGGCGCCGCCTATATCAACATAGGTGATAGGTTAGGCGCTGCATATACCATTGCCTATGCTCACTGACTAACTTAAGAGATAGGTTAGGCACCGCCTATATCAACATAGGCGATGGCGTAGGTGCCGCCTATATCAACATTGGCGATAGTTTAGGCGCCACTTATACCATGTTCTATGATCACTACCTCACTTAGGAGATAGGTTAGGCACCTCCTATGTAAACATAGGCAAGGGCTTAGGCGCCGCCTATATCAACAGAGGCGATAGGTTAGGCTCCACTTTTAGCATTGCCTATGCTCACTCCCTCACTTGGGCGATAAGCTAGGCGCTGCTTGTGTCAACATAGACGATGGCTTAGGCTCCTCCTAAATCAACATAGGCGATAAGTTAGGTGCCTCTTATACCATTGCCTTTGCTCACTGCCTCACTTTGGCGATATGTTAGGCGCCGCCTATGGCAACATAGGCGATGGCTTAGGCGCCGCCTATATAAACATAGGCGATAGGTTAGGCGCCGCTTATACTATCTACTATGCTCCCTGCCTCACTTAGGCGATAGGTAAGGCGCCACTGATGTCAGCATAGGCGATGGCTTAGGCGCCGCCTATATCAATATAGGAGATAGGTAAAGCGCTGATTATACTATTGCCAATGCTCACTGCCTAACTTAGGAGAAAGGTTAGGCGCCGCCTATGTCAACATGAGTGATGGCTTAGGTTCCGCCTATATCAACATAGGCGATAGTTTAGGCACCGCTTATACCATTGCATATGCTTACTGCCTTACTTAGGCTATAGGTTAGGCGACTCCTATGTCAACATAGGCGATGGCTTAGGCGCCGCCAATACCAACAGAGGCGATAGGTTAGGCGCCGCTTATATCAATATATGCGATAGGTTAGGCGCCGCTTATACCATTGCCTATGCTCATTGCCTCACTTAGGCGATAGGTTAGGCGTCGCCTATGTCAACATAGGCAATGGCTTAGGAGCCGCCTATATAAACATAGGCGATAGGTTAGGAACCACTTATACCATTATGTGTGCTCACTTCCTCACTTAGGAGATAGGTTAGGTGCCCCCTATGTCAACATAGGCGATGGCTTAGGGGCCGCATATATCAACATAGGCGATAGGTTAGGCGCCGCTTATACCATTGCCTATGCTTACTGCCTTACTCAGGAGATAGGTTAGGCACCGCCAATATCAAATAGGCGATGGCTTAGGCGCCGCCTATATCAACATAGGCGATAGGTTAGGCGCCGCTTATATTATTGCCTATACTTACTGCCTCACTTCGGTGATAGGTTAGGCCCCGCCTATGTCAACATAGGTGATCGTTTAGGCACCGCCTATATCAACATAGGCGATAGGTTAGGCACCGCTTATACCATTTCCTATGCTCACTGCCTCACTGAGGCGATAGGTTAGGCTCCGCCTATGTCAACATACTTGATAGGTTAGGCGCCGCCTATATCAACATAGGTGATAGGTTAGGCACCGCATATACCATTGCCTATGCTCATTGACTAACTTAGGAGATAGGTTAGGCACCGCCTATGTCAACATAGGCGATGGCGTTGGTGCCGCCTATATCCACATTGGCGATAGTTTAGGCGCCGCTTATACCATTGCCTATGCTCACTGCCTTACTTAGGAGATAGGTTAGGCGCCTCCTATGTCAATATAGGTAAGGGCTTAGGTGCCGCCTATATCAACAGAGGCGATAGGTTAGGCTCCGCTTATAGCATTGCCTATGCTCACTGCCTCACTTGGGCGATAAGTTAGGCGACGCCTATGTCAACATAGGCGATGGCTTAGGATCCGACTAAGTCAACATAGGCGATAGGTTAGGTGCCGCTTATACCATTGCCTATGCTCACTGCCTCACTTTGGCGATAGGTTAGGCGCCGCCTATGTCAACATATGCGATGTCTTAGGCGCCGCCTATATCAACATAGGCGATAGGTTAGGCGCAGCTTATACTGATTACTATGCTCACTACCTCACTTAGACGATAGGTTAGGCGCCGCCGATGTCAACATAGGCGATGGCTTAGGCGCCGCCTATATCAACATAGGCGATAGGTTAGGCGCTTATTATACTATTGCCTATGCTCACTGCCTAACTTAGGAGACAGGTTAGGCGCCGCCTATGCCAATATAGGCGATGGCTAAGGTACCGCCTATATAAATATAGGTGATAGATTAGGCACCGCCTATATAAATATAGGTGATAGATTAGGCACCGCTTATACCATTGCCTATGCTCACTCCCTTACTTAGGCAATATGTTATGCGCCTCCTAGGTCAACATAGGCGATGGCTTAGGGGCCGCCTATATCAACAGAGACGATAGGTTAGGCGCCGCTTATACCATTCCCTATGCTCACTACCTCACTTAGGCGAAAGGTGAGGCGCCGCCTATGTCAACATAGGCAATGGCTTAGGCGCCGCCTATATAAACATAGGCGATAGGTTCGGCACCGCTTATACAATTGCCTATGCTCTGTGAATCACTTAGGAGATAGGTAAGGCGCCGCTTGTGTCAACATTGGCGATGGGTTAGGCATCGCCTATAGCAACATAGGTGATAGGTTAGGCGTTACTTATACAATTGCCTATGCTTACTTCCTCACTTAGGTGATAGGTTAGGCACCCCCTATATCAACATACGCGATGGCTTACGCACCGCCTATATCAACATAGGCGATTGGTTAGGCGCCGCTTATACTATTACCTATGCTCGCTGCCTCACTTAGGAGATAGGTTTGGCGCCGCCTATGTAAACATAGGTGATGGCATAAGCGCCGCCTATATCCACATAGGCGATAGGTTAGGCGCCGCTTATACCATTGTCTCCGCTAACTGCCTCACTTAGGCGATAGGTTAGGCGCCGCCTATGTCAACATAGACGATGGCTTAGGCGCCTCCTATATCAACATACGCGATAGGTTAGGCGCCGCTTATCCCATTGCCTATGCTGACTGCCTAACATAGGAGATAGGTTAGGCACCACTTATGTCAGCAAAGGAGATGGCTCAGGCGCCGCCTATATCAACATAGGCTATAGGTTAGGTGCCGATTATACTATTTCATATGCTCACTGCCTCACATAGGCGATAGGTTAGGTGACACCTATGTTAACATTGGCGATGGCTTAGTCGCCACCTATATCAACATAAGCGATAGGTTAGGAGCCGCTTATACCGTTGCCTATGCTCACTGCCTCACTTAGGCGATAGGTTAGGCGTCGCCTATGTCAACATAGGCAATGGCTTAGGCGCCGCCTATATCAACATAGGTTATAGGTTAGGCGCCGCTTATACCATTCCCTATGCTCACTACCTCACTGAGGCGAAAGGTGAGGCGCCACGTATTTAAACATAGGTGATGGCTTAGGCGCCGCCTATATCAACATAGGCGATAGGTTTGGCACCGCTAATACCATTGCCTGTGCTCACTGCATCACTTAGGCAATAGGTAAGGCGCCGCTTGTGTCAACATTGACGATGGGTTAGGCATCGCCTATATCAACATAGGCGATAAGTTAGGCGTTGCTTATACTATTGCCTATGCTTTCTCCCTCACTTAGGTGATAGGTTAGGCACCCCTATATCAACATATGCGATGGCTTACGCGCCACCTATATCAACATAGGCAATTGGTTAGGTGCCGCTTATACCATTACCTATGCTCGCTTCCTCACTGAGGCGATAGGTTAGGTGCCGCTTATATCAACATAGGTGATGGCATAAGCGCCGCCTATATCATCATACGCGATAGGTTAGGCACCGCTTATACCATTGCCTCCACTCACTGCCTCGCTTAGGCGATAGGTTAGGCACCGCCTATGTCAACATAGACGATGGCTTAGGAGCCGCCTATATCAACATACGCGATAGGTTAGTATCCGCTTATCCCATTGCCAATGCTGATTGCCTTACTTAGGCGATAGGTTAGGCGCCACCTGTGTCAACATAGGTGATGGCATAAGCGCCGCCTATATCAACATAGGCGATAGGTTAGGCGCCGCTTATACCATTGCCTCCGCTCACTTCCTTACTTAGCAATAGGTTAGGCGCCGCCTATGACAACATAGACGATGTCTTAGGCGCCGCCTATAACAACATACGAGATAGGTTAGGCGCCGCTTATCCCAATTCCTATGCAGACTTCCTCACATAGGCGATAGGTTAGGCGCCACCTATGTCAACAAAGGCGGTGGGTAAGGCGCCGCCTATAACAACAAAGGCGATAGGTTAGGTGCCGATTATACTATTTCATATGATCACTGCCTCACTTAGGCAATAGGTTAGGCGCCGCCTATGTCAACAAAGGCGATTGCTTAGGCGCCGCATATATCAACATAGGCGATTGGTTAGGCGCCGCTTATACCATTACCTTTGCTCACTGCCTCACTTAGGCGATAGGTTAGGCGTTACCTATGTCAACAATGGAGATGGGTCAGGCACCGCCTATATCAACATAGGCGATAGGTTAGGTGCCGATTATACAATTTCATATGCTCACTGCCTCACTTAGGCGATAGGTTAGGTGACACATAAGTTAACATTGGCGATGGCTTAAGCGCCACCTATATTAACATAAGTGATTGGTTAGGAGCCGCTTATACCATTGCCTATGCTCACTACCTCACTTAGGCGATAGGTTAGGCGTCGCCTATGTCAACATAGGCGATGGCTTAGGCGCCGCCCATATCAACATAGGCGATAGGTTAGGCGCCGCTTATACCATTCCCTATGCTCACTACCTCACTTAGGCGAAAGGTGAGGCGCCGTCTATGTCAACATAGGCAATGGCTTAGGCGCCGCCTATATAAACATAGGCGATAGGTTAGGCACCGCTTATACAATTGCCTATGCTCAGTGCATCACTTAGGAGATAGGTAAGGCGCCGTTTGTGTCAACATTGGCGATGGGTTAGGCGTCGCCTATATCAACATAGGTGATAGGTTAGGCATTGCTTATACAATTGCCTATGCTTACTTCCTCAAGTAGGTGATAGGTTAGGCACCCCCTATATCAACATACGCGATCGCTTACGCACCGCCTATATCAACATAGGCGATTGGTTAGGCGCGGCTTATACCATTACCTATGCTCGCTGCCTCACTTAGGCGATAGGTTAGGCGCCACCTATGTCAAGATAGGTGATGGCATAAGCGCCGCCTATATCAACATAGGCGATATGTTAGGCGCTGCTTATACCATTGCCTCCGCTAACTGCCTCACTTAGGCGATAGGTTAGGCGCCGCCTATGTCAACAAAATCTATGGCTTAGGCGCTGCCTATATCAACACACGCGATAGGTTAGGCGCCGCTTATCCCATTGCCTATTCTGACTACCTAACTTAGGCGATAGGTTAGGCGCCACCTATGTCAACAAAGGAGATGGGTCAGTCGCCGCCTATATGAACATAAGCGATAGTTTAGGTGTTGATTATACTATTTCATATGCTCACTGCCTCACTTAGGCGAGAGGTTAGGCGCCACCTATGTCAACATAGACGATGGCTTAGGCGTCGCCTATATCAACATAGGCGATAGGTTAGGCGCCGCTTATACCATTACCTTTGGTCGCTACCTCACTTAGGCGATAGGTTTGGCGCCACCTATGTCAACAAAGGAGATGGGTCAGGCACCGCCTATATAAACATAGGCATTAGGTTAGGTCCTGATTATGCTATTTCATATGCTCACTGCCTTACTTAGGAGATAGGTTAAGTGACACCGATGTTAACATTGGCGATGGCTTAGGCGCCACCTATATCAACATAAGCGATAGGTTAGGAGCCGCTTATACCATTGCCTATTCTCACTGCCTCACTTAGGCGATAGGTTAGGCGCCGCTTATACCATTCCCTATGCTCATTACCTTACTTAGGCGAAAAGTGAGGCGCCGCTTATGTCAACATAGGCGATGGCTTAGGCGCCACCTATATCAACATAGGCGATTTGTTAGGCACTGCTTATACAATTTCCTATGCTTACTGCATCACATTAGCGATAGGTTAGGCGCCGCCTATGTCAACATAGACGGTGTCTTAGGCGCCACCTATATCAACATAGGCGATAGGTTAAGCGCCGCTTATACCATTCCCTATGCTTATTACCTTACTTAGGCGAAAAGTGAGGTGCCGCCTATGTCAACATAGGCGATGGCTTAGGCGCCACCTATATCAACATAGGCGATTTGTTAGGCACTACTTATACCATTGCCTATGCTCACTGCGTCACTTAGGCGATAGGTTAGGCGCTGCCTATGTCAACATAGACGATGGCTTAGGCGCTGCCTATATCAACATAGGAGATAGGTTAGGCGCCGCATATACCATTACCTTTGCTCACTGCCTCACTTAGGCGATAGGTTAGGCACCACCTATGTCAACAAAGGTGATGGGTCAGGCGCTGCCTATATCAACATAGGCGATAGGTTAGGTGCTGATGATACTATTTCATATGCTCACTGCCTTACTTAGGTGATAGGTTAGGTAACACCTATGTTAACATTGGCGATGGCTTAGGCCGCACCTATATCAACATAAGCGATAGGTTAGGAGCCGCTTATACCATTTCCTATTCTCACTGCCTCACTTAGGCGATAGGTTAGGCGTCGCCTATGTCAACATAGGCGATGGCTTAGGCGCCGCCTATATCAACATAGGCGATAGGTTATGCGCCGCTTATACTATTCCCTATGCTCACTACCTCACTTAGGCGAAAGGTGAGGCGCCGCCTATGTCAACATAGGCGATAGGTTAGGCACCTCTTATACCATTGCCTATACTCACTGCATTACTTAGGCGATAGGTATGGCGCCGCTTGTGTCAACATTGGTGATGGGTTAGCCGTCGCCTATATCAACATAGGTGATAAGTTAGGCGTTGCTTATACCATTGCCTATGTTTACTGCCTCACTTAGGTGATAGGTTAGGCACCCCCTATATTAACATACGCGATGGCTTACGCGCCGCCTATATCAACATAAGAGATTGGTTAGGCGCCGCTAATATCATTTCCTCTGCTCGCTGCCTCACTTAGGCGATAGGTTAGGAGCCGCCAATGTCAACATAGGTGATGGAATAAGCGCCGCATATGTCAACATAGGCGATAGGTTAGGCGCCGCTTATACTATTGCCTCCGCTCACTGCCTCACTTAGGCGATAGGTTAGGCGCCGCCTATGTCAACATAGACGATGGCTTAGGCGCCGCCTATATCAACATACGCCATAGGTTAGGTTCCGCATATCCCATTGCCTATGCTGACTGTCTTACTTAGGCGATAGGTTAGGCGCCACCAATGTCAACAAAGGAGATGGGTCAGGCGCCGCCTATATCAACATAGGCGATAGGTTAGGCTCCGATTATACTATTTCATATGCTCACTACCTTACTTAGGCGATAGGTTAGGCGGTGCCTATGTCAATATAGCTGATGGCATATGTGCCGCCTATATCAACATAGGCGATAGGTTAGGCGCCGCTTATACCATTGCCTCCGCTCACTGCCTCACTTAGCGATAGGTTAGGCGCCGCCTATGTCAACATAGACGATGGCTTAGGCGCTGCCTATATCAACATACGCGATAGGTTAGGCTCCGCTTATCCCAATTCCTATGTAGACTGCCTCACTTAGGCGATTGGTTAGGCGCCACCTATGTCAACAAAGGTGATGGGTCAAGCGCCACCTAAATCAATATAGGCGATAGGTTAGGTGCCGATTATACTATTTCATATGCTCACTTCCTCACTTAGGCGATAGGTTAGGTGATACCTATGTTAACATTGGCGATGGCTTAGGCGCCACCTATATCAACATAAGAGATAGGTTAGGAGCCGCTTATACCATTGCCTATGCTCACTGCCTCACTTAGGCGATAGGGTAGGCGTCGCCTATGTCAACATAGGCGATGGCTTAGGCGCCGCTTATACCATTGCCTATGCTTACTACCTCACTTAGGAGAAAGGTGAGGCGCCGCCTATGTCAGCATAGGCTATGGCTTAGGCGCCGCCTATATCAATATAGTCGATAGGTTAGGGACCTCTTATACCATTGCCTATGCTCACTGCATCACTTAGGCGATTGGTAAGGTGCCGCTTGTGTCAACATTGGCGATGGGTTAGGCGTCGCCTATATCAACATAGGCGATAAGTTAGGCGTTGTTTATACTATTGCCTATGCTTACTGCCTCACTTAGGTGATAGGTTAGGCACCCCCTATATCAACATACGCAATGTCTTACGCGTCGCCTATATCAACATAGGCGATTGGTTAGGCGCCGCTTATACCATTACCTATGCTCGCGGCCTCACTTAGGCGATAGCTTAGACGCCTCCTATGTCAACATAGGTGATGGCATAAGCGCCGCCTATATCAACATAGGCGATAGGTTAGGCTCCGCTTAAACCATTGCCTCCGCTCACTACCTCACTTATGCGATAGGTTAGGCGCCGCCAATGTCAACATAGACGATGTCGTAGGCGCCGCCTAAATCAATCTACGAGATAGGTTAGGCTCCGCTTATCCCATTGCCTATGCTGACTGCCTTACTTAGGCAATAGGTTAGGCGCCACCTATGTCAACAAAGGCGATGGGTCAAGTGCCGCCTATATCAACAGAGGCGATAGGTTAGGTGCCGATTATACTATTTCATATGCTCACTGCCTCACTTAGGTGATATGTTAGGCGCCGCCTATGTCAACATAGGTGATGGCATAAGCGCCGCCTATATCAACATAGGCGATAGTTTAGGCGCCGCTTATACCATTGCCTCCGCTCACTGCCTCACGTAGCAATAGGTTAGGCACAACCTATGTTAACATAGATGATGGCTTAGGCGCTTCCTATATCAACATATGTGATAGGTTAGGCGCCGCTTATCCCAATTCCTATGCAGACTGCCTCACTTAGGCGATAGGTTAGGCACCACCTATGTCAACAAAGGCGATGGGTCAGGCGCTGCCTATATCAACATAGGCGATAGGTTAGGTGCTGATTATACTATTTCATATGCTCACTGCCTCACTTAGGTGATAGGTTAGGTAACACCTATGTTAACATTGGCGATAGCTTAGGCCACACCTATATCAATATAAGCGATAGGTTAGGAGCCGCTTATACCATTGCCTATTCTCACTGCCTCACATAGGCGATAGGTTAGGCGTCGCCTATGTCAACATAGGCAATGGCTTAGGTTCCGCCTATATCAACATAGGCGATAGGTTATGCGCCGCTTATACCATTCACTATGCTCACTACCTCACTTAGGCAAAAGGTGAGGCGCCGCCTATGTCAACATAGGTGATGGCTTAAGCGCCGCCTATTTCAACATAGGCGATAGGTTAGGCACCTCTTATACCATTGCCTATACTCACTGCATCACTTAGGCGATAGGTAAGGTGCCGCATGTGTCAACATTGGTGAGTGGTTAGGCGTTGCCTATATAAACATAGGC
This sequence comes from Capsicum pubescens, assembly GCA_030864215.1. Classification (NCBI taxonomy): domain Eukaryota; kingdom Viridiplantae; phylum Streptophyta; class Magnoliopsida; order Solanales; family Solanaceae; genus Capsicum; species Capsicum pubescens. The sequence goes on from CM061544.1 coordinate 51,515,183, forward strand.
GATAAGTTAGGCGTTTCTTATACCATTGCCTATGCTTACTGCCTTACTTAGGTGATAGGTTGGGCACCCCCTATATTAACATACACGATGGCTTACGCGATGCCTATATCAACATAGGCGATTGGTTAGGCGCCGCTTATATCATTTCCTATGCTCGCTGCCTCACTTAGGCGATAGGTTAGGCACCGCCTATGTCAACATAGGTGATGGCATAAGGGCCGCCTATGTCAACATAGGCGATAGGTTAGGCACCGCTTATACTATTGCCTTCGCTCACTGCCTCACTTAGGAGATAGGTTAGGCGCCGCCTATGTCAACATAGACGATGGCTTAGGCGCCGCCTATATCAACATACGCGATAGGTTAGGCTCCGTTTATCCCATTGCCTATGCTGACTGTCTTACTTAGGCGATAGGTTAGGCGCCACCTATGTCAACAAAGGAGATGGGTCAGGCGCCGCCTATATCAACATAGGCTATAGGTTAGGTGCCGATTATACAATTTCATATGCTCACTGCCTCACTTAGGCGATAGGTTAGGCGGCGCCTATGTCAACATAGGTGATGGCATAAGTGCCGCTTATATCAACATAGGCGATAGGTTAGGCGCCGCTTATACCAATGCCTCCGCTCACTGCCTCACTTAGCGATAGGTTAGGCGCCGCCTATGTCGACATAGACGATAGCTTAGTCGCAGCCTATATCAACATACGCGATAGGTTAGGCGCCGCTTATCCCAATTCCTATGCAGACTGCCTCACTTTGGCGATAGGTTAGGCGCCACCTATGTCAACAAAGGTGATGGGTCAGGCGCCGCCTAAATCAACATAGGCGATAAGTTAGGCGTTGCTTATACCATTGCCTATGTTTACTGCCTCACTTAGGTGATAGGTTAGGCACCCCCTATATTAACATACGCGATGGCTTACGCGCCGCCTATATCAACATAGGCGATTGGTTAGGCACCGCTAATATCATTTCCTATGGTCGCTGCCTCACTTAGGTGATAGGTTAGAAGCCACCAATGTCAACATAGGTGATGGCATAAGCGCCTCCTATGTCAACATAGGCGATAGGTTAGGCGCCGCTTATACTATTGCCTCCGCTCACTGCCTCACTTAGGCGATAGGTTAGGCGCCGCCTATGTCAACATAGACGATGGCTTAGGCGCCGCCTATATCAACATACGCCATAGGTTAGGCTCCGCTTATCCCATTGCCTATGCTGACTGCCTTACTTAGGCGATAGGTTAGGCGCCACCTATGTCAACAAAGGAGATGGGTCAGGCGCCGCCTATATCAGCATAGGCCATAGGTTAGGTGCCGATTATACTATTTCATATGCTCACTGCCTTACTTAGGCGATAGGATAGGCGCCGCCTATGTCAACATAGCTGATGGCATATGTGCCGCCTATATCAACATAGGCGATAGGTTAGGCGCCGCTTATACCATTGCCTCCGCTCACTGCCTCACTTATTCATATGTTAGGCGCCGCCTATGTCAACATAGACGATGGCTTAGGCGCTGCCTATATCAACATACGCGATAGGTTAGGCGGCCCTTATCCCAATTCCTATGTAGACTGCCTCACTTAGGCGATTGGTTAGGCACCACCTATGTCAACAAAGGTGATGGGTCAGGCGCCGCCTAAATCAACATAGGCGATAGGTTAGGTGCCGATTATACTATTTCATATGCTCACTGCCTCACTTAGGCGATACGTTAGGTGACACCTATGTTAACATTGGCGATGGCTTAGGCGCCACCTATATCAACATAAGAGATAGGTCAGGAGCTGCTTATACCATTGCCTATGCTCACTGCCTCACTTAGGAGATAGGTTAGGCGTCGCCTATGTCAACATAGGCGATGGCTTAGGTGCCGCCTATATCAATATTGGCGATAGGTTAGGCACCGCTTATACCATTGCCTATGCTCACTGCATCACTTAGGCGATTGGAAAGGCGCCGCTTGTGTCAACTTTGGCGATGGGTTAGGCATCGCCTATATCAACATAGACGATAAGTTAGGCGTTGCTTATACTATTTCCTATGCTTACTGCCTCACTTAGGTGATAGGTTAGGCACCCCCTATATCAACATACGCGATGGCTTATGCGTCGCCTATATCAACATAGGCGATTGGTTAGGCGCCGCTTATACCATTACCTATGCTCGCTGCCTCACTTAGGCGATAGGTTAGACGCCGCCTATGTTAACATAGGCGATGGCATAAGCGCCGCCTATATCAACATAGGCGATAGGTTAGGCTCCGCTTAAACCATTGCCTCCGCTTACTGCCTCACTTAGGCGATAGGTTAGGCGCCGACAATGTCAACATAGACGATGTCCTAGGCGCCGCCTATATCAACATACGCGATAGGTTAGGATCCGCTTATTCCATTGCCTATGCTGACTGCCTTACTTAGGCGATAGGTTAGGCGCCACCTATGTCAATAAAGGCGATGGGTCAAGCGCCGCCTATATCAACATAGGCGATAGGTTAGGTGCCGATTATACTATTTCATATGGTCACTGGCTCACTTAGGCGATAGGTTATGCGCCGCCTATGTCAACATAGGTGATGGCATAAGCACCGCCTATATCAACATAGGCGATAGGTTAGGTGCCGCTTATACCATTGCCTCCGCTCACCACCTCACGTAGAGATAGGTTAGGCACAACCTATGTTAACATAGACAATGGCTTAGGCGCCGCCTATATCAACATACGCGATAGGTTAGGCACCGCTTATCCTAATTCCTATGCAGACTGCCTCACTTAGGCGCCACCTATGTCAACAAAGGCGATGGGTCAGGCGCCGCCTAAATCAACATAGGCGATAGGTTAGGTGCTGATTATAGTATTTCATATGCTCACTGCCTCACTTAGGCAATAGGTTAGGCGCCGCCTATGTCAACAAATACGATAGCATAGGCGCCGCCTATATCAACATAGGCGATAGGTTAGGCTCCTCTTATACCATTACCTTTGCTCACTGCCTCACTTAGATGATAGGTTAGGTGCCACCTATGTCAACAAAGGAGATGGGTCAGGCACCACCTATATCAACATAGGCGATAGGTTAGGTGCCGATTATACTTTTTCATATGCTCACTGCCTCACTTAGGCGATAAGTTAGGTGACACCTATGTTAATATTGGCGATGGCTTAGGCGCCGCCTATATCAACATAGGCGATAGGTTAGGCGCCGCTTATACCATTCCCTATGCTTACTAACTCACCTAGGCAAAAGGTGAGGCGCCACCTATGTCAACATAGGAAATGGCCTAGGCGCCGCGTATACCAACATAGGCGATAGGTTAGGCACCGCTTATGCAATTGCCTATGCTCATTGTATGACTTAGGCGATAGGTAAGCGCACTTTTGTCAACATTGGCGATGGGTTAGGCATCGCCATTATCAACATAGGCGATAGGATAGGTGTTGCTTATACCATTGCCTATGCTGAGTGCCTTACTTAGGCCATAGGTTAGGCGCCACCTATGTCAACAAAGAAGATGGGTCAGGCGCCGCCTATATCAACATAGGCGATAGGTTAGGTTCCGATTATACTATTTCATATGCTCACTGCCTCACTTAGGCAATAGGTTAGGCGCCGCCTATGTCAACAAATACGATAGCATAGGCGCCGCCTATATCAACATAGGCGATAGGTTAGGTTCCGCTTATACCATCACCTTTGCTCACTGCCTCACTTAGACGATAGGTTAGGCGCCACCTATGTCATAAAGGAGATTGGTCAGGCACCACCTATATCAACATAGGCGATAGGTTAGGTGCCAATTATACTTTTTTATATGCTCACTGCCTCACTTAGGCGATAGGTTATGTGAAACCTATGTTAACATTGGCGATGGCTTAGGCGCCGCCTATATCAACATAGGCGATAGGTTAGGCGCCGCTTATACCATTACCTATGCTTACTAACTCACCTAGGCAAAAGGTGAGGCGCCACCTATGTCAACATAGGAAATGGCCTAGGCGCCGCGTATATCAACATAGGCGATAAGTTAGGCACCTCTTATACAATTGCCTATGCTCATTGTATGACTTAGGCGATAGGTAAGGCGCGCTTTTGTCAACATTGGCGATGGGTTAGGCGTCGCCTATATGAGAATAGGCGATAGGATAGGTGTTGCTTATACCATTGCCTATGCTGACTGCCTTACTTAGGCCATAGGTTAGGCGCCACCTATGTCAATAAAGAAGATGGGTCAGGCGCCCCCTATATCAACATAGGCGATAGGTTAGGTTCCGATTATACTATTTCATATGCTCACTGCCTCACTTAGGCTATAGGTTAGGCGCCGCCTATGTCAACATAGGTGATGGCATAAGTGCCGCCTATATCAACATAGGCGATAGGTTAGGCGCCGCTTATACCATTGCCTCCGCTCACTGCCTCACTTAGCGATAGGTTAGGCGCCGCCTATGTCAACATAGACGATGGCTTAGGCGCTGCTTATATCAACATACGTGATAGGTTAGGTGCCGCTTATCCCAATTCCTATGCATATTGCCTCACTTAGACAATAGGTTAGGCGTCACCTATGTCAGCAAAGGCGATGGGTTGGCGCCGCCTAAATCAACATAGGCGATAAGTTAGGTGCCGATTATACTATTTCATATGCTCACTGCCTCACTTAGGCGATAGGTTAGGCGCCGACTATATCAACATAGGCGATAGGTTAGGCTCCGCTTATACCTTTACCTTTGCTCACTGCCTCACTTCGACGATAGGTTAGGCTCCACCTATGTCAACAAAGGAGATGGGTCAGGCACCGCCTATATCAACATAGGCGATAGGTTAGGTGTCGATTATACTATTTCATATGCTCACTGCCTCACTTAGGCAATAGGTTAGGTAACACCTATGTTAACATTGACGATGGCTTAGGCGCCACCTATATCAACATAAGAGATAGGTTAGGAGCCGCTTATACCATTGCCTATGCTCACTGCCTCACTTAGGTGATAGGTTAGGCGTCGCCTATGTCAACATAGGCGATGGCTTAGGCGCCGCCTATATCAACATAGGTGATAGGTTAGGCGCCGCTTATACCATTGCCTATGCTCACTACCTCACTTAGGAGAAAGGTGAGGTGCCGGCTATGTCAACATAGGCGTTGGCTTAGGCGCCGCCTATATAAATATAGTCGATAGGTTAGGCACCGCTTATACCATTGCCTATGCTCTCTGCATCACTTAGGCGATAGGTAAGGCGCCACTTGTGTCAACATTGGCGATGGGTTAGGCGTCGCCTATATCAACATAGGCGATAAGTTAGGTTTCTTATACTATTTCCTATGCTTACTGCCTAAGTTAGGTGATAGGTTAGGCACCCCTAATATCAACATACGCGATGGCTTACGCGTCGCCTATATCAACATAGGCGATTGGTTAGGCACCGCTTATACCATTACCTATGCTCGCTGCCTCACTTAGGCGATAGGTTAGGTGACGCCTATGTCAACATAGGTGATGGCATAAGCGCCGCCTATATCAACATAGGCGATAGGTTAGGCTCCGCTTATACCATTGCCTCCGCTCACTGCCTCACATAGGAGATTGGTTAGGCGCCGCCAATGTCAACATAGACGATGGCTCAGGTGTCACCTATATCAACATAGGCTATAGGTTAGGCGCCGCTTATACCATTACCTTTGTTCGCTGCCTCACTTAGGCGATAGGTTAGGCGCCACCTATGTCAACAAAGGAGATGGGTCAGGCACTGCCTATATAAACATAGGTAATAGGTTAGGTCCCGATTATGCTATTTCATATGCTCACTGCCTCACTTAGGCGATAGGTTAGGTGACACCGATGTTAACATTGGCGAAGGCTTAGGCGCCACCTATATCAACATAAGCGATAGGTTAGGAGCCGCTTATACCATTGCCTATGCTCACTGCGTCACTTAGGCGATAGGTTAGGCATCGCTTATGTAAACATAGGCGATGGCTTAGGCTCCGGCTATATCAACATAGGCGATAGGTTAGGCGCCGCTTATACCATTCCCTATGCTCATTACCATACTTAGGCGAAAAGTGAGGCGCTGCCTATGTCAACATAGGCGATGGCTTAGGCGCCACCTATATCAACATAGGAGATTTGTTAGGCACTGCTTATACCATTGACTATGCTCACTGCATCACTTAGGAGATAGGTTAGGCGCCGCCTATGTCAACATAGACGATGGCTTAGGCGCCACCTATATCAACATAGGCGATAGGTTAGGCGCCGTATATACCATTACCTTTGCTCACTGCCTCACTTAGGCGATAGGTTAGGCACCACCTATGTCAACAAAGGCGATGGGTCAGGCGCTGCCTATATCAACATAGGCGATAGGTTAGGTGCTGATTATACTATTTCATATGCTCACTGCCTCACTTAGGTGATAGGTTTGGTAACACCTATGTTAACATTGGCGATGGCTTAGGCCACACCTATATCAACATAAGCGATAGGTTAGGAGCCGCTTATACCATTGCCTATTCTCACTGTCTCAGTTAGGCGATAGGTTAGGCGTCGCCTATGTCTACATAGGCGATGGCTTAGGCGCCGCCTATATCAACATAGGCGATAAGTTATGCGCCGTTTATACATTCCCTATGCTCACTACCTCACTTAGGCGAAAGGTGAGGCGCCGCCTATGTCAACATAGGCGATGGCTTAAGCGCCGCCTATATCAAAATAGGCGATAGGTTAGGCACCTCTTATACCATTGCCTATACTCACTGCATCACTTAGGCAATAGGTAAGGCGCCGCTTGTGTCAACATTGGTGATGGGTTAGGCGTCGCCTATATCAACATAGGCGATAAGTTAGGCGTTGCTTAACTTAGGTGATAGGTTAGGCACCCCCTCTATTAACATACGCGATGGCTTACACGCCGCCTATATCAACATAGACGAATTGTTAGGCGCCGCTAATATCATTTCCTATGCTCGCTGCCTCACTTAGGCGATAGGTTTGGAGCCGCCAATGTCAACATAGGTGATGGCATAAGCACCACATATGTCAACATAGGCGATAGGTTAGGCGCCGCTTATACTATTGCCTCCGCTCACTGCCTCGCTTAGGCGATAGGTTAGGCGCCGCCTATATCAACATACGCCTTGGTTTCCTTGGGCATTGCCTCAGAAACCCCCCTGATTGTTCAAGTAGTTGGCTTCTTCTTCCGAATCAGATTCGTTTCTTCCTTTTGACGCAACAACATTGAATTTTTTGGTCTTTCTTTATAATAGATGCCTTTTAAGAAGATCCACTTGTGTTTTCATGTGTGCCATATCTTGATCACGTTCGTCTTCTCGTCTCCTTTGGTCTGCAGTCATGCCAATATAAAAAGTGGGGCTTGCTACCATAGAATCCCTGGTATGCCAAGCTCTACTTTGCTTCGTCATACGATCTAGCATATTGCTTGCCTGACCAAAGGTGAGATCCATAGAAGATCCTCCGGCCGCATTATCCACCACTGGTTTAGTTATTGAATTCAAGGCTCTATATAGTATCTCCATTAGGTGAACATTAGTCATGTGATGGTTTGGGAACCTCATTAGCTTTGTCTTGAACCTCTCCCATGTTTCATGAAGGGCTTCAGTTGGAAGCTGACGAAAGTTGCTGATTTCATCTCTCAATTGTGCTCTTTTGGATGGTGGAAATAATCTTTCTAGGAAAGCGTCTCTCAATTGCCTCCAATTTGTAATAGAATCAGGAGTCAGCCCATTCAACCATAGAGTTGCCTCCCCAGACAGAGACAATGGAAATATGCGTAATCGGATTGCATTCTGACCAACACCAGGATTGTCAAACGACTTGCATGTATAAATAAAGTTGATGAGATGCATATTCGTATCATCGCCTGCTAGTCCACTAAATAATTCCTTGAGTTGCAATAACTGAATCATGGTGCTTGTGATGTTGAACTTGGCTCCGGGTGCCAATGGTGGAGGAATAATGGCTCCGGCTCTATCAAGATCATCATCATCATCGTCGAAAGCTGGCTGCATAGCTTGGCGTCCAGGCCTAAACCTAGCTTGACGATCTCTTTTGTTTGCAGGTGTTGCGATCTCAGCGGCATGCCTAGGGTTTAGTAGCTCGTCCTCACCTAGATCTTCATCATCAGGATTTGTTGCTCGCCCAGGGTTATCAATATTCTGTTGATGCATTTGAGCGGCGGCTAGCGCAGCTAGTGTCGCCTGTTCCTGTTGAGCAGCCATCCTTTCAATTGCGTGTTGTGCCTCCATTCTGCGAATACGTTGTGGTTCAGGATTGATAGGTAATAACGGTTGACCAGAACATTGGGTATGGGGCATGCACTGAATAAAAACCTGCAGTAAACAAAAACAAAAACTAAAAGTTAAAGTACGAGAATCTTTGACCAAAGGGTCTAGTAATTATTACGAACTTAATTGACACTTGTATTCCCCGGCAGCGTCGCCAATTTTTGATAACGCTCAATCTACAACTCTCGTAGGAGTGTAAAGCGGTCGTTAGAAAATATAGAACCCAACCTGGGTTGGGTATCGATCCCACAGGGAATAGCTTGGTCAACAAGTAAGCAACGGTTACTAGACTTTTAGTGCAAGTCCCGTAAGAAGGGGGGTTTGTAATGTTTAACCAAATTATTAAAGCAAAAACTAAAAATAGCAAAGTAAAAAGAAAGAATGTTTAGTAGGTTGTTAAACAATGAGAATTGAGGAGTTGGGGTTATGTCATCCTTATGAGTTATACCTCTCTATTGACTATGAGTGTGTTGAATTCAGACATGCATGTGCTTATAGATAATTGTATTCGATGGTAAATCCAGGCGTCTTTCGACATATTCGAGGATTATTTCACTTTAACTCTTTCGAGCTTAAAGCGTGTCTAACGGTACGAATTCTCTAAGAGGTTAATCCAGTTACGGCACTAACTTTTTATTAGGGGATGGGACCCTACTACCTTGACATTATCTCTTTTCCAGACAGATAACCTTTCTTTCGAACAAGTTAAATGTTATACTAGCGTATTCTTGCGTTTTCAACCACAAAGAATTTAGATTAAGATAAAGAGAATAATGATATAAGCAACATACATGTCACGAAATCACAAACTCACAGCAATAGATAGTATCTCATTCGGCTTCCATAACCCCAACAGAGAAGTTTAGTTACCCACGAGTGCGAAGGAAATCACAATTGACATTGTTGTTACACCACAATAAAGATTTCACGTTTGTAATGGTGTGGTAGGCGTTAGGCGTGAATCCCTTAGAAAAGTAACGTTTCTCTTGTTGTGGAATTTAAGAATAGATGAATAGAAGAAGAAAAATAGAATTAATGGAAGAATGATTGTTTAGACTAGGATGTCTTACAAGTAGAATAGAATAGAATGTAAGAAGATCTAAAAAGATGTCATAAAAATCTCTAGCAAGATAGGGTATTTATAATACCCATATCCTATTCCTACTAAGCTAATGAAATGCTTAACCAAATCCTACTAAGCTAATGAAATACTTAACCCAATTGTACTAGGTTAATGTATCATTATCCTAATCCTAACAAACTAATGAAATACTTAAACCAATTGTACTAGGTTAATATATCATTATCCTAATCCTAATAAATTACTGCTAGTCCCCAAAGTCTTCAGAAATGTTGTTTTAGCCTGGGACAAAATTTTCATGCGCCATCTTTAGTCCTTGGCATCCAAGATTGGCTTTTCTCTTTTCGTGAAGCTTACTTTGGCGTCAAGTTATCCATGAAATGCTAAATTCTGCATCATTTATACCTGAAACTTTGCCAATCATGTTCGTTAGATCACTTACAGCAAAATGGACTAAAAGTGCATGAAATATATAATTTGTTCTCAAAACTAGGCTAAAATATGGGCAAAATATGGTGCTATAGGCATGTAAATTCGCCTATCATCACTTCGGCGATAGGTTAGGCGCCGCCTATGTCAACATAGGTGATCCTTTAGGCGCCGCATATATAAACATAGGCGATAGGTTAGGAACCGCTTATACCATTTTCTATACTCACTGCCTCCCTTAGGCGATAGGTTAGGCGCCGCCTATGTCAACATACGCGATGGCTTAGGCGCCGCCTATATCAACATAGGTGATAGGTTAGGCGCCGCATATACCATTGCCTATGCTCACTGCCTCACTTAGGCGATAGGTTAGGCACCTCCTATGTCAACATAGGCGATGGCTTAGGCGCCACCTATATCAAAAGAGGCGATAGGTTAGGCGCTGCTTATAGCATTGCCTATGCTCCCTGCCTCACTTAGACGATAGGCTAGGTGCCACCAATGTCAACATAGGCGATAAGTTAGGTGTTGCTTATACCATTACCTATGCTCACTGTCTAACTTAGGTGATAGGTTAGGCGCCGCCTATGTCTACATAGGCGATGGTTTAGGCGCCGCCCATATCAACATAGGCGATAGGATAGGCGACGGTTATACCATTTCCTATCTTCACAGCCTCACTTAGGCGATAGGCTAGGCGCCGCCTATGTCAGCATAAATGATGGCTTAGGCACCGCCTAAATCAACATAGTCGATAGGTTAGGAGCCGCATAATCCATTGCCTATTCTCACTGCTTCACTTTGGCGATAGGTTAGGCGCCGCCTATGTCAACTTAGGCGATGGCTTAGGCGCCGCCTATATTCACATAGGCGATAGGTTAGGTGACGCTTATACCATTGCCTATGCTCACTGCCATACTTAAACAATAGGTTAGGCGCTGTCTATATCAACATAGGCGATGGGTTAGGCATCGCTTATACTATTTCCTATGCTCACTGCTTCACTTAGGCGAGAGGTTAGGCGCCGCCTATATAAACATAGGCGATAGATTAGGCGATATTTATTCTATTGCCTATGCTCACTGGCTTACTTAGGTGATAGGTTAGGCACTGCCTATGTCAACATAGGCAATGGATTAGGCGCTGCCTATATCAACATAGACGGTAGATTAGGCGCCGCTTGTACCATTACCTATGCTCACTGCCTCACTTAAGTGAAAGGTTAGGCGCAACCTATGTCAACATAGGCGATAGGTTAAGCACAGCTTATACCATTGCCTATGCTCACTCCTTCACTTAGGCGATAGGTTAGGCGCCGCCTATGTCAACATAGGCGATGGCTTAGGCACCGCCTATATCATAATATGCGATAGGTTAGGCGCCGCTTATATCATTTCCTATACTTACTGCCTCACATTGGAGATAGGTTAGGCACCGCCTATGTCAACATAGGTGATTATTTAGGCGCTGCCTATATCAAAATAGGTGATACGTTAGGCGCCCAATATACAATTGCCTATTCTCACTGCCTAACATAGGAGATAGGTTAGGCGCCGCCTATGTCAACATAGGCGATGGCTTAGGTGCCGCCTATATCAACATAGGCGATAGTTTAGGCGCCGCTTATACCATTGCCAATGCTCACTGCCTCAAATAGGCGATAGGTTAGGCACCTCCTATGTAAACATAGATAATGGCTTAGGCGCCGCCTATATCAACAGAGGCGATAGGTTAGGCGCCGCTTATATCAATATACGCGATAGGTTAGGCGCTTCTTATACCATTGCCTATGCTCACTGCCTCACTTAGGCAATAGGATAGGCGCCGCTTATATCAACATAGGTGATAGTTTAGGAACCGCTTATACCATTGCTTTTATTCACTTCCTTACTTAGGCGATAGGTTAGGCGACGCCTATATCAACATAGGCGATGGCTTAGGTGCCGCCTATATCAACATAAGCGATAGGTTAGGCGCCTCTTATACCATTGCCTATGCTCGCTTCCACACTTAGACGATAGGTTAGGCGCCGCCTATGTCAACATAGTCAATGGATTAGGCACCGCCTATACCAACATAGGCGATAGGTTAGGCGCCGCTTATACCATTGCCAATGCTCACTGCGTCACTTAGGCGATAAGTTACGCGCCGCCTATTTCAACATGGGCGATGGCTTATGAGCCACCTAGATAAATATAGGCGATATGTTAGGCGCCGCTTATACCATTGCCTATGCTCTTTGCCTCACTTAGGCGATAGGTTAAGCGCCGCCTATGTCAACATAGGGGATGGCTTAGGCGCCGCCTATATCAACATAGACGATAGGATAGGCACCTTTTATACCATTGCCTATGCTCACTGACACACTTAGGTTATAGGTTAGGCACCGCCTATTTCAACATAGGAGATCTCTTGGGCGTCGCCTATATCATCATAGGCGATAGTTTAGGTTTCACTTATACCATTGCCTACTCTCACTGCCTCACTTAGGCGATGGGTTAGGCGCCGCCTATATCAACATAGGCGATAGGTTTGGCACCGCTTCTGCCATTACCTGTACTCATTGCCTCACTTAGGCGATAGGTTAGGCGCCGCCTTTGTCAGCATAGGCGATGGATTAGGCGCCACCTATATCAATATAAACGATAGGTTAGGTGTCGCTTATACCATTGCCTATGCTCACTGCCTTACTTAGGCGATAGGTTAGGCACCGCCTATGTCAACATAGGCGATGGCTTAGGCACCGCCTATATCAACATAGGCGATAGGTTAGGGGCCACATATACCATTGCCTAGGCCCAGTTCCTCACTTAGGCGATAGGTTAGGCGCCGCCTATGTCAACATAGTCGATGACTTAGGTGCCGCCTATATCAATATAGATGATAGGTTAGGCGCCGCTTATCCCATTGCCTATTCTTACTGCCTCACTTAGGCGATAGGTTAGGCGCCACCTATGTTAACATAGGGAATGCCTTAGGCGCCGCCTAAATAAACATAGGCGATAGGTTAGGCCCTGCTTATACCATTGCCATTGCTCACTACCTCACTTTGGCGATAGGTTAGGCGCCCCCTATGTCAACATAGGCGATGGCTTAGGCGCCGCCTATATCATCATAGGCAATAGCGTAGGTGCCGCTTATACTATTTCTGGTGCTCACTTCCTCACTTAGGCGATAGGTTAGGCGCCCGCTATGTGAACATAGGCGATGGCTTAGGGGCCGCCTATATCAACATAGGCGATAGGTTAGGCGCCGCTCATACCATTGCCTATGCTTACTGCCTCACTCAGGAGATAGGTTAGGCACCGTCAATATCAACATAGGCGATGTCTTAGGCGCCGCCTATATCAACATAGGCGATAGGTTAGGCGACGCTTATATCATTGCCTATACTTACTGCCTCACTTCGGTGATAGGTTAGGCCCCGCCTATGTCAACATAGGTGATCGTTTAGGCGCCGCCTTTATTAACATAGGCGATAGGTTAGGCACCGCTTATACCATTTTCTATGCTCACTGCCTCACTTAGGCGATAGGTTAGGCGCCGCCTATGATAACATACTCGATAGGTTAGGTGCCGCCTATAACAACATAGGTCATAGGTTAGGCGCAGCATATACCATTGCCTATTCTCACTGACTAACTTTGGAGATAGGTTAGGCGCCGCCTCTGTCAACATAGGCGATGGCGTAGGTGCCGCCTATATCAACATTGGCGATAGTTTAGGCGCCTCTTATACCATTGCCTATTCTCACTTCCTCACTTAGGAGATAGGTTAGGCGCCTCCTATGTCAACATAGGTAGGGGCTTAGGCGCCGCCTATATCAACAGAGGCGATAGGTTAGGTGCCGCTTATAGCATTGTCTATGCTCACTGCCTCACTTGGGCGATAAGTTAGGAGCCGCCTGTGTCAAGATAGGCGATGGCTTAGGCTCCACCTAAATCAACATAGGCGATAGGTTAGGTGCAACTTATACCATTCCCTATGCTCACTACCTCACTTTGGCGATAGGTTAGGCGCAGCTTATGTCAACAAAGGCGATGGCTTAGGCGCCGCGTATATCAACATAGGCGATAGGTTAGGCGCCGCTTATACTATTTACTATGCTCCCTGCATCACTTAGGCGATAGGTTAGGCGCCGCTGATGTCAACATAGGCGATGGCTTAGGCGCCGCCTATATCAACATAGGCGATAGGTTAGGCACTGATTAAACTATTGCCAATGCTTACTGCCTAACTTAGGAGATAGGTTAGGCGCCGCCTATGTCAACATAGGCGATGGCTTAGGTGCCGCCTATATCAATATAGGCGATAGTTTAGGCACCGCTTATACCATTGCATATGCTCACTGCCTTACTTAGGCGATAGGTTAGGCGTCTCCTATGTCAACATAGGCAATGGCTTAGGCGCCGCCTATATCAACAGAGGCGATAGGTTAGGCGTCGCTTATATCAATATATGCGATAGGTTAGGCGCCGTTTATACCATTGCCTATTCTCACTGCCTCACTTAGGTGATAGGTTAGGCGCCGCCTATATCAACATAGGCGATAGGTTAGGAGCCGCTTATACCATTGCTTTTGCTCAGTGACTTACTTAGGCGATATATTAGGCGTCGCCTATATAAACATAGGCGATGTCTTAGGCACCGCCGATATCAACATAGGCGATACTTTAGGCGCCGCTTATACCATTGCCTATGCTCACTGCCTCACTTCGGCGATATGTTAGGCGCCGCCTATATCAACATAGGCGATGGCTTAGGCGCCGCCTATATCAACATAGGCGATAGTTTAGGCGTCGCTTATACCATTGCCTATGCTCACTGCCTCACTTAGGCGATAGGTTAGGCGCCCTCTATGTTAACATAGGCGATGGCTTAGGCACCGCCTATATCAACATAGGCAATAGCGTACGTACCGCTTATACCATTGCCAATGCTCACTTCCTCACTTAGGCGATAGGTTAGGCGCCCCCTATGTCAACATAGGCGATGGCTTAAAGGCCGCCTATATCAACATAGGCGATAGGTTAGGCGCCGCTTATACCATTGCCTATGCTTACTGCCTTACTCAGGAGATAGGTTAGGCACCGCTAATATCAACATAGGCGATGGCTTAGGCGCCTCCTATATCAACATAGGCGATAGGATAGGCACCGCTTATATCATTGCCTAACTGCCTCACTTCGATGCTAGGTTAGGCCCCGCCTATGTCAATATAGGTGATCGTTTAGGCGCCGCCTATATCAACATAGGCGATAGGTTAGGCACCGCTTATACCATTTCCTATGCTCACTGCCTCACTTAGGCGATAGGTTAGGTGCCGCCTATGTCAACATACTCGATAGGTTAGGCGCCGCCTATATCAACATAGGTGATAGGTTAGGCGCTGCATATACCATTGCCTATGCTCACTGACTAACTTAAGAGATAGGTTAGGCACCGCCTATATCTACTTAGGCGATGGCGTAGGTGCCGCCTATATCAACATTGGCGATAGTTTAGGCGCCGCTTATACCATTGCCTATGCTCACTGCCTCACTTAGGAGATAGGTTAGGCACCTCCTATGTAAACATAGGCAAGGGCTTAGGTGCCGCCTATATCAACAGAGGCGATAGGTTAGGCTCCACTTTTAGCATTGCCTATGCTCGCTGCCTCACTTGGGCGATAAGCTAGGCGCCGCTTCTGTCAACATAGGCGATGGCTTAGGCTCCTCCTAAATCAACATAGGCGATAGGTTAGGTGCCTCTTATACCATTGCCTTTGCTCACTGCCTCACTTTGGCGATAGGTTAGGCGCCGCCTATGGAAACAAAGGCGATGGATTAGGCGCCGCCTATATAAACATAGGCGATAGGTTAGGCGCCGCTTATAATATTTACTATGCTCCCTGCCTCACTTAGGCGATAGGTTAGGCCCCGCTGATGTCAGCATAGGCGATGGCTTAGGCGCCGCCTATATCAATATAGGAGATAGGTAAGGCGCTGATTATACTATTGCCAATGCTCACTGTCTAACTTAGGAGAAAGGTTAGGCGCCGCCTATGTCAACATAGGTGATGGCTTAGGTGTCGCCTATATCAACATAGGCGATAGTTTAGGAACCGCTTATACCATTGCATATGCTGACTGCCTTACTTAGGCGATAGGTTAGGCGTCTCCTATGTCAACGTAGGCGATGGCTTAGGCGCCGCCAATACCAACAGAGGCGATAGGTTAAGCGCCGCTTATATCAATATATGCGATAGGTTAGGCGCCGCTTATACCATTACCTATGCTCACTGCCTCACTTAGGCAATAGGTTAGGCGCCGCCTATATCAATATAGGTGATAGGTTAGGAACCACTTATACCATTGTGTGTGCTCACTTCCTCACTTAGGAGATAGGTTAGGTGCCCCCTATGTCAACATAGACGATGGCTTAGGGGCCTCGTATATCAACATAGGCGATAGGTTAGGCGCCGTTTATACCATTGCCTATGCTTACGGCCTCACTCAGGAGATAGGTTAGGCACCGCCAATATCAACATAGGTGATGGCTTAGCCGCCGCCGATATCAACATAGGCGATAGACTAGGCGCCGCTTATATCATTTCCTATACTTACTGCCTGACTTCAGTGATAGGTTAGGCCCCGCCTATGTCAACATAGGTGATCGTTTAGGTGCCGCCTATATCAACATAGGCGATAGGTTAGGCACCGCTTATACCATTTCCTATGCTCACTGCCTCACTTAGGCGATAGGCTTGGCTCCGCCTATGTCAACATAATCGATAGGTTAGGCGCCGCCTATATCAACATATGTGATAGGTTAGGCGCCGCATATACCATTGCCTATGCTCACTGACTAACTTAGGAGATAAGTTAGGCACCGCCTATGTCAACATAGGCGATGGCGTAGGTGCTGCCAATATCAACATTGGCGATAGTTTAGGCGCCTCTTATACCACTGCCTATGCTCATTGCCTTACTTAGGAGATAGGTTAGACGCCTCCTATGTAAATATAGGCAAGGGCTTAGGCGCCGCCTATATCAACAGAGGCGATAGGTTAGGCGCCGCTTATAGCATTGCCTATGCTCACTGCCTCACTTGGGCGATAAGTTAGGCAACGCCTGTGTGAACATAGGCGATGGCTTAGGATCCTATTTAAACAACATAGGCGATAGGTTAGGTGCCGCTTATACCATTGCCTATGCTCACTGCCTCACTTTGGCGATAGGTTAGGCGCCGCCTATGTCAACATAGGCGATGTCTTAGGCGCCGCCTATATCAACATAGGCGATAGGTTAGGTGCAGCTTATACTGTTTACTATGATCACTGCCTCACTTAGACGATAGGTTAGGCGCCGCCGATGTCAACATAGGCGATGGCTTAGGCGTCGCCTATATCAACATAGGCGATAGGTTAGGCGCTGATTATACTATTGCCTATGCTCCCTGCCTAACTTAGGAGATAGGTTAAGCGCTGCCTATGTCAACATAGGCGATGGCTAAGGTACCGCCTATATAAATATAGGTGATAGATTAGGCACCGCTTATACCATTGCCTATGCTCACTCCCTTACTTAGGCAATAGATTATGCGCCTCCTAGGTCAACATTGGCAATGGCTTAGGCGCCGCCTTTATCAACAAAGACGATAGGTTAGGCGCCACTTATATCAATATATGCGATAGGTTAGGCGCCACTTATACCATTGCCTATGCTCACTGCCTCACTTAGGCGATAGGTTAGGCACCGCCTATATCAACTTAGGCGATAGGTTAGGAATTACTTATACCATTGCTTTTGCTCACTTCCTTACTTAGGCAATATGTTAGGCGCCGCCTATATCAACATAGGCGATGGCTTAGGCGCCGCCTATATCAACATAGGAGATAGGTTAGGCGCCGCTTATACCATTGCCTATGGTCACTGCCTCACTTAGGCGATACGTTAGGTGTCGCCTCTGTCAACATAGGCAATGGATTAGGCACCGCCTATACCAACATAGGCGATAGGTTGGCGCTTCGTATACCATTGCCAATGCTCACTGCCTCACTTAGGCGCCGCCTATTTCAACATGGGCGATGGCTTATGAGCCACCTAGGTCAACATAGGTGATCGTTTAGGCGCCGCCTATATCAACATAGGTGATAGGTTAGGCGCCGCATATTCCATTACCTATGCTCACTACCTAACTTAGGAGATAGGTTAGGCGCCGCCTATGTCAACATAGGCGATGTCTTTGGTGCCACCTATATCAATATAGGCGATAGGTTAGGCGCTGCTTATACCATTGCCTATGCTCACTGCCTCAGTTAGGCGATAGGTTAGGCGCCACCTATATCAACATAGGTGATAGGTTAGGAACCACTTATACCATTGCTTTTGCTCACTGCCTTACTTAGGCGATAGGTTAGGCGACGCCTATAACAATATAGGCGATGGCTTAGGCGCCGCCTATATTAGCATAAGCGATAGGTTAGGCGCCGCTTATACCATGGCCTATGCTCACTGCCTCACTTAGGCGATAGGTTAGGCGCCGCCTATGTCAACATAAGCAATGGATTAGGGACCGCCTATACCAACATAGGCGATAGGTTAGGCCCCGCTTATACCATTGCGAATGCTCACTGCCTCACTTAGGCGATAAGTTAGGTGCCGCCTATTTCAACATGGGCGATGGCTTATGAGCCACCTAGATCAACATAGGCAATAGGTTAGGCGCCACTTATACCATTGCCTATGCTTCTTGCCTCACTTAGGCGATACGTTAGGCGCCGCCTATGTCAACATAGGCGATGGCTAAGGCGCCGCCTATATCATCATAGGCGATAGGTTAGGCTTCGCTTGTACCATTGCCTACTCTCACTGCCTCACTTAGGCGGTAGGTTTGGCGCCGCCTATATCAACATAGGCGATAGGTTAGGCACCGCTTCTACCATTACCTGTACTCATTGCATTACTTAGGCGATAGGTTAAGCGCCGCCTATGTCAGCAAAGGTGATGGATTAGGCGCCACCTATATCTATATAAACGATTGGTTAGGTGTCTCTTATACCATTGACTATGCTCACTGCCTCACTTAGGCGATAGGTTAGGGACCGCCTATGTCAACATAGGCGATGGCTTAGGTACCTCCTATATCAACATAGGCGATAGGTTAGGCGCCGCTTATCCCATTGCCTATGCTTACTTCCTCACTTAGGCGATAGGTTAGGCGCCACTTATGTTAACATAGGGAATGGCTTATGCTCCGCCTATATCAACATAGGCGATCGGTTAGGCGCCGCTTATACCATTGCCTATGCTCACTGCCTCACTTAGGCGATAGGTTAGGAGCCACCTATGTCAACATAGGCGATGGCTTAGGCGCTGCCTATATCAACATAGGCAATAGCGTAGGTGCCGCTTATACCATTGCCTGTGCTCACTTCCTCACTTAGAAGATAGGATAGGTTCCCCCTATTTCAACATAAGCGATGGCTTTGGGGCCGCCTATATCAACATAGGCGATAGGTTAGGCGCCGCTTATACAATTGCCTATGCTTACTGCCTCAATCAGGCGATAGGTTAGGCACCGCCAATATCAGCATAGGCGATGGATTAGGAGCCGCCTATATCAACATAGGAAATAGGTTAGGCGCCGCTTATATCATTGCCTATACATACTACCTCACTTTGGTGATAGGTTAGGCCCCTCCTATGTCGACATAGGTGATCGTTTAGGCGCCGCCTATGTCAACATACTCGATGGCTTAGGTGCCGCCTATATCAACATAGGTGATAAGTTAGGTGCCGCATATACCATTGCCTATGCTCACTGACTAACTTAGGAGATAGATTAGGCGCCGCCTATGTCAACATAGGCGATGGCGTTGGTGCCGCCTATATCAACATTGGTGATAGTTTAGGCGCCGTTTATACCATTTCCTATGCTCACTGCCTCACTTAGGAGATAGGTTAGGCGCCTCCCATGTCAACATATGTGATGTCTTAGGCACCGCCTATATCAACAGAGGGGATAGGTTAGGCGCCGCTTATAGCATTGCCTATGCTCACTGCCTCACTTAGGCGATAAGTTAGGCGCCGCCTGTGTCAACATAGGCGATGTCTTAGGCTCCTCCTAAATCAACATAGGCGATAGGTTAGGTGCCGCTTAGACCATTGCCTATGCTCACTGCCTTACTTTGGTGATAGGTTAGGCGCCGCCGATGTCAACATAGGCGATGGCTTAGGAGCCGCCTATATCAACATAGGCGATAGGTTAGGTGCTGATTATACTATTGCTTATGCTCACTGCCTAACTTAGGAGATATGTTAGGCGCCGCCTATGCCAACATAGGCGATGGATTAGGTGCTGCCTCTATCATCATAGGCGATAGTTTAGGCACCGCATATACCATTGCCTATGCTCACTGCCTTACTTAGGAGATAGGTTAGGCGCCTCCTATGTCAACATAGGCGATGGCTTAGGCGCCGCCTATATCAAAAGAGGCGATCGGTTAGGCGCGGCTTATATCAATATTTGCGATAGCTTAGGCACCGCTTATACCATTGCCTATTGTCACTGCCTCACTTAGGCGATAGGTTAGGCGCCGCCTATATCAACATAGGCAATAGTTTAGGAACCGCTTATACCATTGCTTTTACTCACTGCCTTACTTAGGCAATATGTTAGGCACCGCCTATATCAACATAGGCGATGGCTTAGGAGCCGCCTATATCAACATAGGTGATAGGTTAGGCGCCGCTTATACCATTGCCTATGCTTACTGCCTTACTTAGGCGATAGGTTAGGGGCCGCCTATTTCAACATAGGCAATGGATTAGGCACCACCTATACCAACATAGGCGATAGGTTAGGTGCTACTTATACCATTGCCAATGCTCACTGCCTCACTTAGGCGATAAGTTAGGCGCCGCCTATTTCAACATGGGCGATGGCTTATGAGCCATCTAGATCAACATAGGCGATAGGTTAGGCGTCGCTTATACCATTGCCTATGCTCCTTGCCTCACTTAGGCGATAGGCTTAGGCTCCGCCTATATAAACATAGGCGATAGGTTAGGCGCCGCTTATACCATTTCCTATGGTCACTGACTCACTTAGGCGATAGGTTAGGCACAACCTATTTCAACATAGGATATCGCTTAGGCACAACCTATATCATCATAGGTGATAGGTTAGGTTTCGCTTATACCATTGCCTATTCCACTGCCTCACTAACGCGATACGTTAGGCGCCACCTATATCAACATAGGCGATAGGTTATGCACCACTTCTACCATTACCTGTACTTATTGCCTCACTTAGGTGATAGGTTAGGCGCCACCTATGTCAGCATAGGCGATGGATTAGGCGCCACCAATATCAATATAAACAATAGGTTAGGTGCCGCTTATACCATTCCCTATGCTCACTACCTTACTTAGGTGATAGGTTAGGCACCACCTATGTCAACATAGGAGATGGCTTTGGTTCCACCTATATCAACATAGGCGATAGGTTAGGCGCCGCAAATACCATTGCATATGCTCACTTCCTCACTTAGGCGATAGGTTAGGAGCCGCCTATGTCAACATAGGCGAATGCTTAGGTGCCGCCTATATCAACATAGGTGATAGCTAAGGCGCCGCTTAACCCATTTCCTATGATCACTGCCTCTCTTAGGCGATAGGTTAGGTGCCACTTAACCCATTGCCTATCCTCACTTAGGGGATAGGTTAGACGCCCCCTATGTCAACATTGGCGATGGCTTAGGGGCTCCCTATATCAACATTGGCGATAGGTTAGACGCCGCTTATACCATTGCCTATGCTTACTGCCTCACTCAGGCAATAAGTTAGGCGCCGCCAATATAAACATAGGCGATGGCCTACGCGCCGCCTATGTCAATATAGGTGATAGGTTTGGCGCCGCTTATAACATTGCCTATACTTACTGCCTCACTTCGAAGATAGGTTAGGCGTCGCCTATGTCAACATAGGTGATCGTTTAGGCGCCGCCTATATCAACATAGGCGATAGGTTAGGCACCGCTTATACCATTTCCTATGCTCACTGCCTCACTTAGGCTATAGGATAGGTTCCACCTATGTCAACATATGTGATGGCTTAGGCACCGCCTATATCAACATTGGTGATAGGTTAGGCGCCGCATATACCATTTCCTATGTTCACTGCCTAACTTAGGAGATAGGTTATGTGCTGCCTATGTCAACATAGGCAATGGCGTAGGTGCCGTTTATATCAACATTGGCGGTAGTTTAGGCGCCACTTATACTATTGCTTATGCTCACTGTCTCACTTAGGCGATAGGTTAGGCGCCTCCTATGTCATTATAGGCAATGGCTTAGGCGCCGCCGATATAGACATAGGCGATAGGCTAGGCGCAGCTTATACCTTTGCCTATGCTCACTCCCTCACTTAGGCGATAGGTTAGGCACCGCCTATGTCAATATAGGCGATGGCTTTGGCGCCGCCTATATATACATAGGCAATAAGATAGGCGCCGCTTATAACCTTCCCTATGCTCACTGCCTTACTTAGGTGATAGGTTATGTGCCACCTAGGTCAACATAGGCGATGTCGTAGGCGCCGCCTTTATCAACATAGGATATAGGTTAGGAGCCACTTATACACTTATCTATTCTCACTACCTTACTTAGGCGATAGGTTAGGCGTCGCCTATGTCAATATAGGCGATAGGTCAGGAGCCGAATATATCAACATAGGCGATAGGTTAGGCGCCGATTATACCATTGCCTATGCTTGCTGACTCACTTAGGCGATAGGTTAGGTGTTGCCTATGTCAACATAGGAGATAGGTTAGGCGCTGCTTATACCATTCCCTATGCTCATTACCTCACTTAGGCGATGGTTTAGCCGCTGCCTATATCAACATAAGCAATAGGTTAGGAGCCTCTTATACCATTGCCCATGCTCACTGCCTCACTTAGGTGATAGGTTAGGTGTCGCCTATGTCAACATAGGCGATGGCTTATCCGCCTCCTATATCAACATAGGCGATAGGTTAGGCGTCGCTTATACCATTCCCTATGCACACTACCTCACTTAGGTGATAGATTAGGCACCGCTTATGTCAACATAGGGGATGGCTTAGGCGCCGCCTCTATCAACATAGGCGATAGGTTAGGTGCCGCTTATACCATTGCCTATGCTCACTGCCTCACTTAGGCGATAGGTTAGACGCCGCCTATGTTATATAGGAAATGGCTTATGCGCCACCTATATAAACATAGGCGATAGGTATGGCGCTGCTTATACCATTGCCTAAGCTCACGGCCTCATTTAGGCGATAGGTTAGGTGTCGCCTATGTCAACATAGGCGATCGCTTAGGCGCCACCTATATCAACATAGGCAATAGGTTAGGCGCTGCTTATACCATTGCCTATGCTCACTGCCTCACTTAGAAGATGGATTAGGTGCCGCCTATATCAACTTAGGAAATAGGTTAGGCGTCGCTTATACCATTGCCTATGTTTACTACCTCACTTAGGCGATAGGTTAGGCGCCGTCTATGTTACATAGTCGATGGCTTAGGCGCCACCTATATAAACATAAGCGATAGGTTTGCCGCCGCTTATACCATTGCCTATGCTCACTGCCTCACTTAGGCGATAGGTTAGGCGCCGCTTATGTCAACATAGGCGATGGATTAGGCGCCACCTATATTAACATAGACGATAGGTTAGGCGCCGCTTATACCATTGCCTATGCTCACTGCCTCACTTAGGCAATAGGTTAGGCGCCACCTATGTTACAGAGGCGATATCTTAGGCGTCACCTATATAAACATAAGCGATAGGTTTAGTGCCGCTTATACCATTGCCAATGATCACTGCCTAACCTAGATGATAGGTTAGGAGCCGCCAATGTCAACATAGGCTATGGCTCAGGCGCCTCCTATATCAACATAGGTGATAGGTTAGGCGCCACTTATACCATTGCCTATGCTCACTGCCTTATTTAGGCGATAGGTTAGGTGCCGCCTATGTCAACATAGGAGATGGCTTAGGCCCCACCTATATCAACATAGGCGATAGGTTTGGCGCTGCTTATGGCATTGTCTATGCTCACTGCCTCACTTAGGTGATAGGTTAGGCGCCGCCTATGTCAACATAGGCGATCGCTTAGGCGCCGCCCTTATCAACATAGGTGATAGGCTACGTGTCGCTTATACCATTGCCTATGCTCACTCCCTTACTTAGGAGATTGGTTAGGCGTTGCCTATATTAATATAGGCAATGTCTTAAGTGCCGCCTATTTAAACATAGGCAATAAGTTAGGCACCGCTTATACCATTGCCTATGCTCACTTCCTTACTTAGGAGATAGGTTAGGCGTCGTCTATGTCAACATAGGCAATGTCTAAGATGCTGCCGTTTTCAAAATAGTCGATAGGTTAGTCTTCGCTTATACCATTGCCTATGCTCACTGCCTCACTTAGGCGATAAGTTAGGTGCCGCCTATGTCAACATAGGCGATGGATTAGGCCCCACCTATATCAACGTAGGAGATAGGTTTGGCGCCGCTTATAGCATTGGCTATTTTCACTGTCTCACTTAGGTGATAGGTTAGGCACCGCCTATGTCAACATAGGCGATCGCGTAGGAGCCGCCTTTATCAACATAGGCGATAGGATACGTGCCGCTTATACCATTGCCTATGATCTCTCCCTCACTTAGGCAATAGGTTAGGCGTCGCCTATGTCAATATAGGTGATGGCTTAGGTGCCGCCTACATCACCATAGGCAATAAGTTAAGCACCGCTTATACCATTGCCTATGCTAACTGCCTTACTAAGGCGATAGGTTAGGCGTCGTCTATGTCAAAATAGGCGATGTCTAAGGTGCCGCCTTTATCAAAATAGTCGATAGGTTAGGCGCCGCTTATACCATCGCCTATGGTCACTACCTCACTTAGGAGATAGGTTAGGCGCCGCCTATGACAACATAGGCGACGGGTCAGGAGCCGCCTATATCAACATAGGCGATAGGTTAGGCTCCGATTATAATATTTCATATGCTCACAGCCTCACTTAGGCGATAGGTTAGGTGCCTCCTATGTCAACATAGGCGATGGCTTAGTCCCCACCTATATCAACATAGGCGATAGGTTTGGCGCTGCTTATAGCATTGTCTATGCTAACTGCCACATTTAGGTGATAGGTTAGGCACCGACTATGTCAACATAGGCGCCGCCTATGTCAACATAGGCACCGACTATGTCAACATAGGCGCCGACTATGTCAACATAGGCGCCGACTATGTCAACATAGGCGCCGACTATGTCAACATAGGCGCCGACTATGTCAACATAGGCGCCGACTATGTCAACATAGGGACCGCCTAAACCAACGTAGGCGATAGTTTAGGCGTCGCTTATACCATTGCCAATGCTCACTGCCTCACTTAGGCGATAAGTTAGGCGCCGCCTATTTCTACATGTGCGTTGGCTTATGAGCCACCTAGATCAACATAGGCGATAGGTTAGGCGCCGCTTATACCATTGCCTATGCTCCATGCATCACTTAGGCGATAGGTTAGGTGCCGCATATGTCAACATAGGCTATCTCTTAGGCACAACCTATATCAACATAGGCGATAGGTTAGGCGTCGCTTATACCATTGTCTATGCTCACTTACTCACTTAGGTTATATGTTAGGCACCGCCTATGTCAACATAGGCAATCGCTTAGGCGCCACCTATATCATCATAGGAAATAGGTTAGGCTTTGCTTGTACCATTGCCTATTCTCACTGCCTTACTTAGGCGATAGGTTATGCGCCGCCTATATCAACATAGGCGCTAGGTTACGTACCGCTTCTACCATTGCCTATGCTCACTTCCTCACTTAGGCGATAGGTTAGGCACTGCCTATGTCAACATAGGCGATGGCTTAGGCGCCGCCAATATCAACATAGGCGTTTGGTTAGGTGCCGCTTATACTATTACCTATGCTCACTGCCTCCCTTACGCGATAGGTTAGGCGCCGCTTATACCATTGTCTATGCTCGCTGCCTCACTTAGGTGATAGGTTAAGCGCCGCATATGTCAACATAGGCGATCGCTTAGGCACCGCCTATATCAACATAGGCAATCGGTTAGGCGACGATATACCATTTCCTATGCACACTTCCTCACTTAGGTGATGGCATAGGTGCCGCCTATATCAACATAGGGAATAGGTTAGGCGCCACTTATAACATTGCCTGGGATCACTGCCTTACTTAGGAGATTGGTTAGGCACTGCTTATGTCAACATAGGCGATGGCTTAGGCGCCGCCAATACCAACATAGGCGATAGGTTAGGCGCCGCTTATACTATTGCCTATGCTCACTACCTCCCTTAGGAGATAGGTTAGGCGCCGCTTATACCATTGTCTATGCTCACTTCCTCACTTAGGTGATAGGTTAAGCGCCGCGTATGTCAACATAGGGGATCGCTTAGGCGCCGCCTATATCAACTGAGGCAATAGGTTAGGCGCCGATATACCATTGCCTATGCTCACTGCCTCACTTAGGCGATGGCTTAGGCGCCGCCTATATCAACATAGGTGATTGGTTAGGCGCCGCTTATACCATTACCTATGCTCACTACCTCACTTAGGCGATATGTTAGGCACCGCCTATGTCAATATAGGCGATGGCTTAGGCGCCGCCTAAATCAACATAGGCGATAGGTTAGGCACCGCTTATACTATTGCCTATGCTCACTGCCTCACTTAGGTGATAGGTTAAGCGCCGCATATGTCAACATAGGTGATTGCGTAGGTGCCACCAATATCAACATAGGAAAAAGGTTAGGCACCGATATACCATTGCCTATGCTCACTGCCTTACTTAGGCGATGGCTTAGGTGCCTCCTATATCAACATAGGCGATAGGTTAGGCGCCGCTTATACCATTGCCTATGCTCACTGTATCACTTAGGCGATAGGATAGGCGCCGCCTATGTTACAAAGGCGATAGGTTAGGCGCCACCTATATAAACATAGGCGATAGGTTTTGCGCCGCTTATACCATTGCCTATGCTCACTGCCTTACTTAGGCGATAGATTAGGCGCGGTCTATGTCAAAATAGGCGATGGGTTAGGCGCCACCTATATAATCATAGGAGATAGGTTAGGCGCCTCTTATACCATTGCCTATGCTCACTAACTCAGTTAGGCGATAGGTTAGGCGCCGCCTATGTCAACATAGTCGATGGCTTAGGCGCCGCCAATATCAACATAGGCGATAGGTTAGGCGCCGCTTATACCATTGCCTATGCTCACTGCCTCACTTAGGAGATAGGTTAGGCACCGCCTATGTTACATAGGAGATGGCTTAGGCGCCACCTATATAAACATAGGAGATAGGTTTGGCACCGCTTATACCATTGCTCACTGCCTCACTTAGGCGATAGGTAAGGCACCGCCTATGTCAACATAGGCGATGGCTTAGGTGCTACCTATATCAACATAGGCGATAGGTTAGGCGCCGCTTATAACATTACCTTTACTCTCTGTATTACATAGGCGATAGGTTAGGCGCCACCTATGTCAACAAAGGCGATGGGTCAGGCGCCGCCTATATCAACATAGGCGATAGGTTAGACGCCGATTATGCTATTTAATATGGTCACTGCCTCACTTAGGCGATTGGTTAGGTGACACCTATGTCAACATAGGTGATGTCTTAGGCGCCTCTTATGTCAACATAAGCGATAGGTTAGGAGCCGCTTATACCATTGCCTATGCTCACTGCCTCACTTAGGCGATAGGTTAGCCGTCGCCTATGTCAACATAGGCGATGCATTAGGCGCCGCCTATAACAACATAGATGATAGGTTAGGCACCGATTATACAATTCCTATGCTCACTACCTCACTTAGGCGATAGGTTAGGCGCCGCCTATGTCAACATAGGCGATGATTTATGCGCCGCCTATATCTACATAGGCGATAGGTTAGACGCTGCTTATGCCATTGCCTATGCTTACTGTCTCACTTAGGCGATAGCTTAGGAGCCACCTATATAAACATAGGCGATAGGTTTTGCGCCGCTTATACCATTGGCTATGCTGACGGCCTTACTTAGTCTATATGATTGGCATTTCTTATACCATTGCCGATGCTCACTGCCTTACTTAGGCGATGGCTTAGGTTCCGCCTATAACAACATAGGCGATAGGGTAGGCGCCGTTTATATCATTGTCTATGCTCATTGCCTCACTTAGGTGATAGGTTAAGCGCCGCATATGTCAACATAGGCGATCGCTTAGGCGCCGCATATATCAACATAGGGAATAGGTTAGGCGCCGCTTATACCATTGCCTATGCTCACTTCCTAACTTAGGCGATGGCTTAGGTGCCGGCTATATCAACATAGGAGATAGGTTAGGCGCCGCTTATACCATTGCCTATGCTCACTGTCTCACTTAGGCGATAGGTTGGCCGTCGCCTATATTACATAGGCGATGACTTAGGCGCCACCTCTATAAACATAGGCGATAGGTTTGGCGCCGCTTATACCATTTCCTATACTCACTGCCTCACTTAGGCGATAGGTTAGATGCGGCCTATGTCAAAATAGGCGATGGCTTAGGCGCCACCTATATCAACATAGGAGTTAGGTTAGGCACTGCTTATACCATTCCCTATGCTAACTACCTCACTTAGGCGATAGGTTAGGCGTCGCATATGTCAACATAGGCGATAGCTTAGGTGCCACCTATATCAACTTAGGTGATAGGTTAGGCGCCGCCTATGTCAACATAGTCGATGGCTTAGGCGCCGCCTATATAAACATAGGCGATAGGTTAGGCGCTGCTTATACCATTGCCTATGCTCACTCCCTCACTTAGGTGATAGGTTAAGCGTCGCATATGTCAACATAGGCGATTTCTTAGGCGCCGCCTATATCAATATAGGCAAAAGGTTAGGCACCGATTTACCATTGCCTATGCTCACTGTCTCACTTTGGCGATGGCTTAGGTTCCGCCTATATCAACATAGGCGATAGGTTAGGCGCCGCTTATACCATTGCCTATGCTCACTGCATCACTTAGGGGATAGGTTAGGCGCCGCCTATGTTACAAAGGCGATGGCTTAGGCGCCACCTATATAAACATAGGCGATAGGTTTTGTGCCGCTTATACCATTGCCTATGCTCACTGCCTCACTTAGGCGATAGGTTAGGCGCGGCCTGTGTCAAAATAGGCGATAGCTTAGGCACCCCCTATATCAACATAGGAGATAGGTTAGGCGCCTCTTATACCATTGCCTATGCTCACTACCTCACTTAGGCGATAGGTTAGGCGCCGTATATGTCAACATAGTCGATGGCTTAGGCGCCGCCTATATCAACATAGGCGATAGGTTAGGCGCCGCTTATACCATTGCCTATGCTCACTCCCTCACATAGGTGATAAGTTAGGCGCCGCCTATTTCTACATGGGCGTTGGCTTATGAGCCACCTAGATCAACATAGGCGATAGGTTAGGCGCCGCTTATACCATTGCCTATGCTCTATGCATCACTTAGGCGATAGGTTAGGCGCCGCATATGTCAACATAGGCTATCTCTTAGGCGGCACCTATATCAACATAGGCGATAGGTTAGGCGTCGCTTATACCATTGTCTATGCTCACTTACTCACTTAGGTTATAGGTTAGGCACCGCCTATGTCAACATAGGGAATCGCTTAGGCGCCACCAATATCATCATAGGAAATAGGTTAGGCTTTGCTTGTACCATTGCCTATTCTCACTGCCTTACTTAGACGATAGGTTATGCGACGCCTATATCAACATAGGCGCTAGGTTAGGCACCGCTTCTACCATTGCTTGTACTCACTGCCTCACATCGGCGATAGGTTAGGCGCCGCCTATGTCAGCATAGGCGATGGATTAGTTTCCACCTATATCGACATAAACGATACGTTAGGCGCCGCTTATACCATTGCCTATGCTCACTGCCTCACTTAGGCGATAGGTTAGGCACTGCCTATGTTAACATAGGCGATGGATTAGGCGCCGCCAATATCAACATAGGCGTTTGGTTAGGCGCCGCTTATACTATTGCCTATGCTCACTGTCTCCCTTAGGCGATAGGTTAGGCGCCGCTTATACCATTGTCTATGCTCGCTGCCTCACTTAGGTGATAGGTTAAGCGCCGCATATGTCAACATAGGCGATCGCTTAGGCACCGCCTATATCAACATAGGCAATAGGTTAGGCGCCGATATACCATTGCCTATGCTCACTTCCTCACTTAGGTGATGGCATAGGTGCCGCCTATATCAACATAGGGGATAGGTTAGGCACCGCTTATAACATTGCCTAGGATCACTGCCTTACTTAGGCGATTGGTTAGGTACTGCTTATGTCAACATAGGCGATGGCTTAGGCGCCGCTAATATCAACATAGGCGATAGGTTAGGCGCCGCTTATACTATTGCCTATGCTCACTGCCTCCCTTAGGCGATAGGTTAGGCGCCGCTTATACCATTGTCTAAGCTCACTGCCTTACTTAGGTGATAGGTTAAGCGCCGCATATGTCAACATAGGGGATCGCTTAGGCGCCGCCTATATCAACTGAGGAAATAGGTTAGGCGCCGATATACCATTGCCTATAATTACTGCCTCACTTAGGCGATGGCTTAGGCGCCGCCTATATCAACATAGGTGATTGGTTAGGCGCCTCTTATACCATCCCCTATGCTCACTACCTCACTTAGGCGATATTTTAGGGGCCGCCTATGTCAACATAAGCGATGGCTTAGGCGTCGCCTAAATCAACATAGGCGATAGGTTAGGCGCCGCTTATACTATTGCCTATGCTCACTACCTCACTTAGGTGATAGGTTAAGCGCCGCATATGTAAACATAGGTGATTGCGTAGGTGCCGCCAATATCAACATAGGAAAAAGGTTAGGCACCGATATACCATTGCCTATGCTCACTGCCTCACTTAGGCGATGGCTTAGGTGCCGCCTATATAAACATAGGCGATAGGTTAGGCGCCGCTTATACCATTGCCTATGCTCACTATATCACTTAGGCGATAGGATAGGCGCCGCCTATGTTACAAAGGCGATGGCTTAGGCGCCACCTATATAAACATAGGCGATAGGTTTTCCGACGCTTATACCATTGCCTATGCTCACTGCCTTATTTAGGCGATATATTAGGCGCGGTCTACTTAGGTGCCACCTATATAAACATAGGAGATAGGTTAGGCGCCTCTTATACCATTGCCTATGCTCACTACCTCAGTTAGGCGATAGGTTAGGCGCCGCCTATGTCAACATAGTCGATGGCTTAGGCGCCGCCTATATCAACATAGGCGATAGGTTAGGCGCCGCTTATACCATTGCCTATGCTCACTCCCTCACATAGGTGATAAGTTAGGCGCCGCCAATTTCTACATGGGCGTTGGCTTATAAGCCACCTAGATCAACATAGGCGATAGGTTAGGCGCCGCTTATACCATTGCCTATGCTCTATGCATCACTTCGGCGATAGGTTAGGCGCCGCATATGTCAACATAGGCTATCTCTTAGGCGCCACCTATATCAACATAGGCGATAGGTTAGGCGTCGCTTATACCATTACCTTTACTCTCTGCATTACTTAGGCGATAGGTTAGGCGCCACCTATGTCAACAAAGGCGATGGGTCAGGCGCCGCCTATATCAACATAGGCGATAGGTTAGATGCCGATTATTCTATTTCATATGGTCTCTGCCTCACTTACGCGATAGGTTAGGTGACACCTATGTCAACATAGGTGATGGCTTAGGCACCTCTTAGGTCAACATAAGCGATAGGTTAGGAGCCGCTTATACCATTGCCTATGCTCACTGCCTCACTTAGGCGATATGTGAGCCGTCGCCTATGTCAACATAGGTGATGGATTAGGCGCCGCCTATAACAACATAGATGATAGGTTAGGCGCCGATTATACAATTCCCTATGCTCACTACCTCTCTTAGGCGATAGGTTAGGCGCCGCCTATGACAACATAGGCGATGATTTATGCACCGCCTATATCTACATAGGCGATAGGTTAGGCGCTGCTTATGCCATTGCCTATGCTTACTGCCTCACTTAGGCGATAGGTTAGGCGCCACCTATATAAACATAGGCAATAGGTTTTGCGCCGCTTATACCATTGGCTATTCTGACGGCCTTACTTAGTCTATATGATTGGCATTGCTTATACCATTGCCGATGCTCACTGCCTTACTTAGGCGATGGCTTAGGTTCCGCCTATAACAACATAGGCGATAGGGTAGGCGCCGTTTATATCATTGTCTATGCTCACTACCTCACTTACATGATAGGTTAAGCGCCGCATATGTCAACATAGGCGATCGCTTAGGCGCCGCCTATATCAACATAGGGAATAGGTTAGGCGCCGCTTATACCATTGCTTATGCTCACTTCCTAACTTAGGCGATGGCTTAGGTGCCGGCTATATCAACATAGGAGATATGTTAGGCGCCGCATATACCATTGCCTATGCTCACTGTCTCACTTAGGCGATAGGTTAGCCGTCGCTTATATTACATAGGCGATGACTTACGCGCCACCTATATAAACATATGCGATAGGTTTGGCGCCGCATATACCATTTCCTATACTCACTGCCTCACTTAGACGATAGGTTAGACGCGGCCTATGTCAAAATAGGCGATGGCTTAGGCGCCACCTATATCAACATAGGAGTTAGGTTAGGCACTGCTTATACCATTCCCTATGCTCACTACCTCACTTAGGCGATAGGTTAGGCGCCGCCTATGTCAACATAGGCGATAGCATAGGTGCCGCCTATATAATCATAGCCGATAAGTTTGGCGCCGCTTTTACCATTGCTAATGCTCATTGCCTCACATAGGTCATAGGTTAGGCGTCGCCTATGATAAATAGGCGATGGATTAAGCTCCACCTATATAAACATAGGCGATAGTTTTGACGCCGCTTATACCATTGCCTATGCTCGCTGCCTCACTTTTGTAATAGGTTAGGCGCCACCTATGACAACATAGGCGATGGCTTAGGTGCTACCTATATCAACATAGGCGATAGGTTAGGCGCCGCTTATAACATTACCTTTGTTCACTGCATCACTTAGGCGATAGGATAGGCGCCACCTATGTCAACAAAGGCGAAGGGTCAGGCGTCGCCTATATCAACATAGGCGATAGGTTAGGCGCCTATTATAGTATTTCATATGATCACTGCCTCACTTAGCCGATAGGTTAGGTGACACCTATGTCATCATCGGCGATGGCTTAGGCGCCACCTATATCAAGATAAGCGATAGGTTAGGAGCCGCATATACCATTGCCTATGCTCACTGCCTTACTTAGGCGATAGGTTAGGCGTCGCCTATGTAAACATAGGCGATGGATTAGGCGGCGCCTATAACAACATAGAATATAGGTTAGGCGCCGATTATATCATTCCCTATAGTCACTACCTCACATAGGCGATAGGTTAGGCGATTTCTTAGGCGCCGCCTATATCAACATAGGCGATAGGTTAGGCGCCGCTTATACTATTTCCTATGCTCACTGCCTCACTTAGGTGATAGGTTAAGCGTCGCATATGTCAACATAGGCGATTGCTTAGGCGCCGCCTATATCAACATAGGCAAAAGGTTAGGCACCGATATACCATTGCCTATGCTCACTGCCTCACTTAGGCGATGGCTTAGGTGCGGCCTATATCAACATAGGCGATAGGTTAGGCGCCGCTTATACCATTGTCTATGCTCACTGCATCACTTAGGCGATAGGTTAGGCACCGCCTATGTTACAAAGGAGATGGCTTAGGCGCCACCTATATAAACATAGGCGATAGTTTAGGCACCTCATATACCATTGCCTATGCTCACTGCCTCACTTAGCTGATAGGTTAAGCGCCGCATATGTCAACATAGGCGATTGCTTAGGCGCCGCCTATATCAACATAGGCAAAAGGTTAGGCACCGATATACCATTGCCTATGCTCACTGTCTCACTTAGGCGATGGCATGGTTCCGCCTATATGAACATAGGCGATAGGTTAGGAGCCGCTTATACCATTTTCTATGCTCAATGCATCACTTAGGCGATAGGTTAGGCGCCTCCTATGTTACAAAGGCGATGGCTTAGGCGCCACCTATATAAACATAGGCGATAGGTTTTGCGCCGCTTATACCATTGCGTATGCTCACTGCCTCACTTAGGCGATAGGTTAGGCGCGGCCTATGTCAAAATAGGCGATGGCTTAGGCACCACCTATATCAACATAGGAGATAGGTTAGGCGCCTCTTATACCATTGCCTATGCTCACTACCTCACTTAGGCGATAGGTTAGGCGCCGCCTATGTCATCATAGTCGATGGCTTAGGCGCCTCCTATATCAACATAGGCTATAGGTTAGGTGCCGTTTATACCATTACCTATGCTCACTGCCTCACTTAGGTGATAGGTTAAGCACCGCATATGTCAACATAGGCGATTGCTTAGGCGCCGCCTATATCAACATAGGCAAAAGGATAGGCACCGATATTCCATTGCCTATGCTCACTGTCTCACTTAGGCGATGTCTTAGGTGCCGCCTATATAAACATAGGCGATAGGTTAGGCGCCGCTTATACCAATGCCTATGCTCACTGCCTCACTTAGGCGATAGGTTAGGCGCGGCCTATGTCAAAATAGGCGATGGCTTAGGCACTACCTATATCAACATAGGAGATAGGTTAGACGCCTCTTATACCATTGCCTATGCTCACTACCTTACTTAGGCGATAGGTTAGGCGCCGCCTATGTCAACATAGTCGATGGCTTAGGCGCTGCCTATATCAACATATGTGATAGGTTAGGCGCCGCTTATACCATTGCCTATGCTCACTGCCTCACTTAGGCGATAGGTTAGGCACCGCCTACGTTACATAGGCGATGGCTTAGGCACCACCTATATAAACATTGGTGATAGGTTTGGCGCCACTTATACCATTGCCTATGCTCACTGCCTCACTTAGGAGATAGGTAAGGCGCCGCCTATGTCAACATAGGCGATGGCTTAGGTGCTACCTATATCAACATAGGCGATAGGTTAGGCGCCGCTTATAACATTACCTTTACTAACTGCCTTACTTAGGCAATAGGTTAGGCGCCGCCTATGACAACATAGGCGATGGATTAGGCGCCGCCTATATCAACATAGGCGATAGGTTAGGCGCTGCATATACCATTGCCTATGCTCACTGCCTCACTTAGGCGATAGGTTAGGCTCCACCTATATAAACATAGGCGATAGGTTTTGCGCCGCTTATACCATTGGCTATGCGGACGACCTTACTTAGTCTATATGTTTGGCATTGCTTATACCATTGCCTATGCTCACTGCCTTACTTAGGCGATGGCTTAGGTTCCGCCTATAACAACATAGGCGATAGGGTAGGCGCCGTTTATACCATTGTCTATGCTCACTACCACACTTAGGTGATTGGATAAGCGCCACATATGTAAACATAGGCGATCGCTTAGGCGCCGCCTATATCAACATAGGCAATAGGTTAGGCGCCGCTTATACCATTGCTTATGCTCACTTCCTAACTTAGGAGATGGCTTAGGTGCAGCCTATATCAACATAGGAGATATGTTCGGCGCCGCTTATACCATTGCCTATGCTCACTGCCTCACTTAGGCGATAGGTTAGGCGCCGCCTATGTTACATAGGCGATGGCTTAGGCGCCACCTATATAAAGATATGTGATAGGTTTGGTGCCGCTTATACCATTGGCAATGCTCACTGCCTCACTTAGGAGATAGGTTAGGTGCGGCCTATGTCAACATCGGCGATGGCTTAGGCCCAACCTATATCAACATAGGCGGTAGGTTAGGCGCCGC
Organism: Capsicum pubescens; assembly: GCA_030864215.1. Classification (NCBI taxonomy): domain Eukaryota; kingdom Viridiplantae; phylum Streptophyta; class Magnoliopsida; order Solanales; family Solanaceae; genus Capsicum; species Capsicum pubescens. Next base: position 51,550,898 of record CM061544.1, read on the forward strand.
TTATACCATTGCCTATGCTCACTGCCTCACATAGGCGATTGGTTAGGCAGCGCCTATGTTACTTTGGCGATGGCTTATGCGCCTCCTAGATCAACATAGGCGATAGGTTAGCCACCGTTTATACCATTGCCTATGCTCACTGCCTCACTTACATGATAGGTTAGGCGCCGCCTATGTCAACATATTCTATGGATCAGGCGCCGCCTATATCAACATAGGCGATAGGCTAGGCACCTTTTATACAATTGCCTATGCTCACTGCCTCATTTAGGCGATAGATTAGGTGCCACCTATGTCAACATAGGCGATGGCTTAGACCCCACCTATATCAACATAGGAGATAGGTTTGCCGCTCCTTATAGCATTGCCTATACTCACTGCCTCACTTAGGTGATAGGTTAGGCGCCGCCTATGTCAACATAGGCGATGGCTTAGGCACCGCCTTTATCAACATAGGCGATAGGCTAGGCGCCGCTTATACCATTGCCTATGCTCACTCCCTCACATAGGCGATAGGTTAGGCACCGCCTATGTCAATATAGGAGATGTCTTTGGCAACCCCTATATCTACATAGGCAATAAGATAGGCACCGCTTATAACATTGCCTATGCTTACTGCCTTACTTAGGCGATAGGTTAGGTGCCGCCTATGTCAACATAGGCGATGTCTTAGGTGGCGCCTTTGTCAACATAGGCGATAGGTTAGGCGCCACTTATACCATTGCCTATGCTCACTGTCTCACTTAGGTGATAGGTTAGGCGCCGCCTATATCAATATAGGCGATGGGTTAGGAGCCGCCTATATCAACATTGGCGATAGGTTAGGCGCCGATTATACCATTGCCTATGCTCGCTGACTCACTTAGGCGATAGGTTAGTCGTCGCCTATGTCAACATAGACGATAGGTTAAGCGCCACTTATACCATTCCCTATGCTCATTACCAAACTTATGCGATGGCTTAGGCGCCGCCTATATCAACATAAGCGATAGCTTAGGTACCGCTTATACCATTCCCTATACTCACTACCTCACTTAGGCGATATGTTAGGCGCCGCCTATGTAAATATTAGGCGCCGCCTATATCAACATAGGTGATAGGTTAGGCTCCGCTTATACCATTGCCTATGCTCACTGCCTGACTTAGGCGATAGGTTAGGCGCCGCCTATGTTACATAGGCGATGGCTTAGGCGCCACCTATATAATCATAGGCGATAGGTTTGGCGCCGCTTATACCATTGCCTATGCTCACGGCCTCACTTAGGCGATAGGTTAGGCGTCGCTTATACCTTTGCCTATGCTCACTGCATTACTTAGGCGATGGCTTAGGTGCCGCCAATAACAACATAGGCGATAGGTTAGGCACCGCTTATAACATTGTCCATGTTCACTGCCTCACTTAGATAATAGGTTAAGCGCCGCATATGTCGACATAGGCGATCGCTTAGGCGCCGCCTATATCAACATTGGCGATAGGTTAGGCTCCGATTATACCATTTCCTATGCTCACTGCCTCACTTAGGCGATCGCTTAGGTGCTGCCTATATCAACATAGGCGATATGTCAGGCGCCGCTTATTCCATTTCCTATGCTCACTGCCTCACCTAGGCGATAGTTTAGGCACCGCCTATGTTACATAGGCGATGGCTTAGGCGCCACCTATATAAACATATGTGATAGGTTTGGCGTCGCTTATACAATTGGCTTTGCTTACTGCCTCACTTAGGATATAGGTTAGGTGCGGCCTATGTCAACATACGCGATGGGTTAGGCGCCACCTATATCAACATAGGCGATAGGTTAGGTGCCGCTTATACCATTGCCTATGCTCACTGCCTCACTTAGGCGATTGGGTAGGCGCCGCCTATGTTACATAGGCGATGGCTTATGCGCCGCCTAGATCAACATAGGCGATAGGTTAGGAACCGCTTATACCATTGCCTATGCTCACTGCCTCACTTACATGATAGGTTAGGCGCCGCCTATTTCAACATATTCTATGGCTCAGGCGCCGCCTATATCAACATAGGCGATAGGTTAGGTTCCTTTTATATAATTGCCTATGCTCACTGCCTCATTTAGGCGATAGATTAGGTACCGCCTATGTCAACATAGGCGAAGGCTTAGGCCCCACCTATATCAACATAGGCGATAGGTTTGGCGGAGCTTATAGCATTTCCTATAATCACTGCCTCACTTAGGTAATAGGTTAGGCGCCGCCTATGTCAACATATGCAAAGGCTTAGGTGCCGCCTTTATCAGCATAAGCGATAGTCTAGGCGCCGCTTATACCGTTGCCTATGCTCACTCTCTCACTTAGGCGATAGGTTAGGCACCGCCTATGTCAATATAGGCGATGGCTTTGGCGCCGCCTATATCTACATAGGAAATAAGATAGGCGCCGATTATAACATTGCCTATGCTCACTGTCTTACTAAGGCGATAGGTTATGTGCCGCCTATGTCAATATAGGCGATGTCTTAGATGCCGCCTTTATCAACATAGGCGATTGGTTAGGCGCCACTTATACCATTGCCTATGCTCACTGCCTCACTTAGGCGATAGGTTAGGCGCCGCCTATGTCAATATAGGCGATGGGTCAAGAGCCGCCTATATCAACATAGGCGATAGGTTAGGCGCCGATTATACCATAGCCTATGCTAGCCGACTCAGTTAGGCGATAGGTTAGGTGCCAGCTATGTCAACAAAGGCGATGGGTCAGGCCCAACCTATATAAACATAGGCGATAGGTTAGGCGCCGATTATACTATTTCATATGCTCACTGCCTCACTTAGTCGATAGGTTAGGTGACATCTATGTCAACATAGACGATGGCTTAGGTGCCACCTATATCAACATAAGCGATAGGTTAGGAGCCTCTTATACCATTTCGTATGCTCACTGCCTCACTAAGGTGATAGGTTAGACGTCGCCTATGTCAATATAGGCGATGGCTTAGACACCTCCTATATCAACATAAGCGATAGGTTAGGCGTCGCTTATATACACATAGGCGATGGCTTAGGCGCCGCCTATATCAACATAGGCGATAGGTTAGGTGCCACTTATACCATTGCCTATGCTCACGGCCTCACATAGGCGATAGGTTAGGCGCCGCCTATGTTACATAGGCAATGGCTTAGGCACCACCTATATAATCATAGGCGATAGGTTTGGCGCCGCTTATACCATTGCCTAAGCTCACGACCTCATTTAGGCGATAGGTTCGGCGTCTCCTATGTCGCTTAGGCGCCGCTTATATCAACATAGGCGATAGGTTAGGCGCCGCTTATACCATTGCCTATGCTCACTGCCTTACTTAGACGATAGCTTAGGTGCCGCCTATATCTACTTAGGCGATAGGTTAGGCGCCGCTTATACCATTGCCTATGCTTACTGCCTCACTTAGGCGATAGGTTAGGCGCCGCCTATGTTACATAGTCGATGGCTTAGGCTCAACCTATAAAAACATTAGCGATTGGTTTGGAACCGCTTATACAATTGCCTAAGCTCACGGCCTCATTTAGGCGATAGGTTAGGCGTCGCCTATGTCGCTTAGGCGCCGCCTATATCAACATAGGCGATAGGTTAGGCGCCGCTTATACCATTGCCTATGCTCACTGCCACACTTAGACGATGACTTAGGTGTCGCCTATATCTACTTAGGCGATAGGTTAGGCGCCGCTTATACCATTTCCTATGCTTACTGCCTCACTTAGGCGATAGGTTAGGCGCCGCCTATGTTACATAGGCGATGGCATAGGCTCCACCTATATAAACATAAGCGATAGGTTTGGCGCCGCTTATAACATTGCCTATGATCACTACCTCACTTAGGCGATAGGTTAGGCGCCGCCTATATCATCATAGGCGATGGCATAGGCGCCACCTATATAAACATAAGCGATAGGTTAGGCGCCGCTTATACCATTGACTATGCTCACTGCCTCACTTAGGCGATAGGTTAGGTGCCGCCTATGTTTCATAGGCGATGGCTTAGGCGCCACCTATATAAATATATGTGATACGTTTGGCGCCGCTTATACCATTGGCTATGCTCACTGCATAACTTACGAGATAGGTTAGGTGCGGCCTATGTCAACATAGGCGATGGCTTAGGCCCAACCTATATCAACATAGAAGGTAGGTTAGGCGCCGTTTATACCATTGCCTATGCTCACTGCCTCACTTAGGCGATTGGTTAGGCGCCGCCTATGATACTTTGGCGATGGCTTATGCGCCTCCTAGATCAACATAGGCGATAGGTTAGGCACCTCTTATACCATTGCCTATGCTCACTGCCTCACGTACATGATAGGTTAGGCGCCGCCTATGTCAACATATTCTATGGATCAGGTGCCGCCTATATCAACATAGGCGATAGGTTAGGCGCCTTTTATACAATTGCCTATGCTCACTGCCTCATTTAGGCGATAGATTAGGTGCCACATATTTCAACATAGGCGATAGGTTTGCCGCTCCTTATAGCATTGCCTATACTCACTGCCTCACTTAGGTGATAGGTTAGGCGCCGCCTATGTGAACATAGGCGATGGCTTGGGAGCCGCCTTTATCAACATAGGCGATAGGACAGGCGCCGCTTATACCGTTGCCTATGCTTACTACCTCACTTAGACGATAGGTTAGGCGCCGCTTATACCATTGCCTATGCTTACTGCCTCACTTAGACGATAGGTTAGGCGCCGCCTATGTTACATAGTCGATGGCTTAGGCTCAACCTATAAAAACATAAGCGATTGGTTTGGCACCGCTTATACAATTGCCTAAGCTCACGGCCTCATTTAGGCGATAGGTTAGGCGTCGCCTATGTCGCTTAGGGGCCGCCTTTATCAACATAGGCGATAGGTTAGGCGCCGCTTATACCATTTCCTATGCTCACTGCCACACTTAGACGATGACTTAGGTGTCGCCTATATCTACATAGGCGATAGGTTAGGCGCCGCTTATACCATTGCCTATGCTTACTTCCTCACTTAGGCGATAGGTTAGGCGCCGCCTATGTTACATAGGCGATGGCATAGGCTCCACCTATATAAACATAAGCGATAGGTTTGGCGCCGCTTATAACATTGCCTATGATCACTACCTCACTTAGGCGATAGGTTAGGCGCCGCCTATATCATCATAGGCGATGGCTTAGGCGCCACCTATATAAACATATGCGATAGGTTAGGCGCCGCTTATACCATTGCCTATGCTCACTGCCTCACTTAGGCCATAGGTTAGGCGCCGCCTATATCATCATAGGCGATGGTTTAGGCGCCACCTATATAAACATAAGCGATAGGTTAGGCGCCGCTTATACCATTGCCTATGCTCACTGCCAAACTTAGGCGATAGGTTAGGTGCCGCCTATGTTACATAGGCGATGGCTTAGGCGCCACCTATATAAATATATGTGATAGGTTTGGCGCCGCTTATACCATTGGCTATGCTCACTGCCTAACTTAGGAGATAGGTTAGGTGCGGCCTATGTCAACATAGGCGATGGCTTAGGCCCAACCTATATCAACATAGAAGGTAGGTTAGGCGCCGCTTATACCATTGCCTATGCTCACTGCCTTACTTAGGTGATTGGTTAGGCGCCGCCTATGATACTTTGGCGATGGCTTATGCGCCTCCTAGATCAACATAGGCGATAGGTTAGGCACCTCTTGTACCATTGCCTATGCTCACTGCCTCACGTACATGATAGGTTAGGCGCCGCCTATGTCAACATATTCTATGGATCAGGTGCCGCCTATATCAACATAGGCGATAGGTTAGGCGCCTTTTATACAATTGCCTATGCTCACTGCCTCATTTAGGCGATAGTTTAGGTGCCACATATTTCAACATAGGCGATAGGTTTGCCACTCCTTATTGCATTGCCTACACTCACTGCCTCACTTAGGTGATAGGTTAGGCGCCGCCTATGTCAACATAGGCGATGGCTTAGGCGCCGCCTTTATCAACATAGGCGATAGGATTGGCGCCGCTTATACCGTTGCCTATGCTCACTCCCTTACTTAGGCGATAGGTTAGGCACCGCCTGTGTCAATATAGGCGATGTCTTTGGCAACGCCTATATCTACATAGGCAATAAGATAGGCGCCGCTTATAACATTTCCTATGCTTACTGCCTTACTTAGGCGATAGGTTAGGTGCCGCCTATGTCAATATAGGCGATGTCTTAGGTGCCGCCTTTATCAACATAGGCGATAGGTTAGGCTCCACTTATACCATTGCCTATGCTCACTGCCTCACTTAGGCGATAGGTTAGGCGCCGCCTATGTCAATATAGGCGATGGGTTAGGAGCCGCCTATATCAACATAGGCGATAGGTTAGGCGTCGATTATACCATTGCCTATGCTCGCTGACTCACTTAGGCGATAGGTTAGGCATCGTCTATGTCAACATAGGCGATAGGTTAAGCGCCGCTTATACCATTCCCTATGCTTATTACCTCACTTATGCGATGGCTTAGGCGCCGCCTATATCAACATAGGCGATAGGTTAGGTACCGCTTATACCATTCCCTATACTCACTACCTCACTTAGGCGATATGTTAGGCGCCGCCTATGTAAACATTAGGCGCCGCCTATATCAACATAGGTGATAGGTTAGGCTCCACTTTTTCCATTGCCTATGCTCACTGCATCACTTAGGTGATAGGTTAGGCGCCGCCTATGTTACATAGGGGATGGGATAGGCGCCACCTTTATAAACATAGGCGATAGGTTTGGCGCCGCTTATACCATTGCCTATGCTCACGGCCTCACTTAGGCGATAGTTTAGGCGTCGCTTATACCATTGCCTATGCTCACTGCCTTACTTAGGCGATGGCTTAGGTGCTGCCAATAACAACATAGGCGATAGTTTAGGCACCGCTTATAACATTGTCCATGCTCACTGCCTTACATAGATGATAGGTTAAGCGCCGCATATGTCGACATAGGCGATCGCTTAGGCGCCCCCTATATCAACATTGGCGATAGGTTAGGCACCGATTATACCATTTCCTATGCTCACTGCCTCACTTAGGCGATGGCTTAGGTGCCGCCTATATCAACATAGGAGATATGTCAGGCGCCGCTTATACCATTTCCTATGCTCACTACCTCACTTAGGCGATAGGTTAGGCACCGCCTATGTTACATAGGCGATGGCTTAGGCGCCACCTATATAAACATATGTGATAGGTTTGGCGCTGCTTATACCATTGGCTATCCTTAATGCCTCACTTAGGATATAGGTTAGGTGCGGCCTATGTCAACAAAGGCGATGGCTTAGTCGCCACCTATATCAACATAGGCGATAGGTTAGGTGCCGCCTATACCATTGCCTATGCTCACTGCCTCACTTAGGCGACTGGTTAGGCGTCGCCTATGTTACATAGGCGATGGCATATGCACTACCTAGATCAATATAGGCGATAGGTTAGGCACCGCTTATACCATTGCCTATGCTCACTGCCTCACTTACATGATAGGTTAGGCGCCGCCTATTTCAACATATTCTATGGCTCAGGCGCCGCCTATATCAACATAGGCGATAGGTTAGGCGCCTTTTATACAATTGCCTATGCTCACTTCCTTATTTAGGATATAGATTAGGTGCCGCCTATGTCAACATAGGCGATGGCTTAGGCCCCACCTATATCAACATAGGCGATAGGTTAGGCGCCGCTTATACCATTCCCTATGCTCATTACCTCACTTAGGGGATGGCTTAGGCGCCGCCTATATCAACATAGGCGATAGGTTAGGCACCGCGTATACCATTCCCTATACTCACTACCTCACATAGGTGATAGGTTAGGCGCTGCCTATGTAAGCATTAGGTGCCGCTTATATCAACATAGGTGATAGGTTAGGCGCCGCTTATACCATTGCCTATGCTTACTGCCTCACTTAGGAGATAGGTTAGGCGCCGCCTATGTTACATAGGCGCCGCATATGTTACATAGGCGATGGCTTAGGCGCCACCTATATAAACATAGGCGATAGGTTTGGCGCCGCTTATACCATTGCCTATGCTAATTGCCTCACTTAGGAGATAGGTTAGGCGCCGACTATGTCAACATAGGCGCTGGCTTAGGTGCCACCTATATCAACATGTGCGATAGGTTAGGCGCCGCTTATACCATTACCTTGTCTCACTGCCTCAGTTAGGCGATAGGTTAGGTGCCACCTATGTCAACAAAGGTGATGGGTCAGGCCCAACCTATATAAACATACGCGATAGGTTAGGTGCCGATTATACTCTTTCATATGCTCACTGCCTCACTTAGGCGATAGGTTAGGTGACATCTATTTCAACATAGACGATGTCTTAGGTTCCACCTATATCAACATAAGCGATAGGTTAGGAGCCTCTTATACAATTGCCTATGCTCTCTGCCTCACTTAGATGATAGGTAAGACGTCGCCTATGTCAACATAGGCGATGGCTTAGGCGCCTCCTATATCAACATAGGCGATAGGTTAGGCGTCGCTTATACCATTCCCTATGCTCACTACCTTACTTAGGCGATACGTTTGGCGCCATTTATATACACATAGGCGATGGCTTAGGCGCCGCCTATATCAACATAGGCGATAGGTTAGGCTCCGCTTATACCATTGCCTATGCTCACTGCCTCCCTTAGGCGATAGGTTAGGCGCCGCCTATGTTCCATAGGCAATGGCTTCGGCACCACCTATATAAACATAGGCGATAGGTTTGGAGCCGCTTATACCATTGCCTAAGCTCACGGCCTCATTTAGGCGATAGGTTCGGCGTCGCCTATGTCGCTTAGGCGCCGCTTATATCAACATAGGCGATAGGTTAGGCGCCGCTTATACCATTGCCTATGCTCACTGCCTTACTTAGACGATAGCTTAGGTGTCGCCTATATCTACTTAGGCGATAGGTTAGGTGCCGCTTATACCATTGCCTATGCTTACTGCCTCACCTAGGCGATAGGTTAGGCGCCGCCTATGTTACATAGTCGATGGCTTAGGCTCCATCTATATAAATATAAACGATTGGTTTGGCACCGCTTATACCATTGCCTAAGCTCACAGCCTCATTTTGGCGATATGTTAGGCGTCGCCTATGTCGCTTAGGCGCCGCCTATATAAACATAGGCGATAGGTTAGGCGCCGCTTATACCATTGCCTATGCTTACTGCCTCACTTAGGCGATAGGTTAGGCGCCGCCTATGTTACATAGGCGATGGCATAGGCTCCACCTATATAAACATAAGCGATAGGTTTGGCGCCGCTTATAACATTGCCTATGATCACTACCTCACTTAGGCGATAGGTTAGGCGCCGCCTATATCATCATAGGCGATGGCTTAGGCGCCACCTATATAAACATATGCGATAGGTTAGGCGCCGCTTATACCATTGCCTATGCTCACTGCCTCACTTAGGCCATAGGTTAGGCGTCGCCTATATCATCATAGGCGATGGCTTAGGCGCCACCTATATAAACATAAGCGATAGGTTAGGCGCCGCTTATACCATTGCCTATGCTCACTGCCAAACTTAGGCGATAGGTTAGGTGCCGTCGATGTTACATAGGCGATGGCTTAGGCGCCACCTATATAAATATATGTGATAGGTTTGGCGCCGCTTATACCATTGGCTATGCTTACTGCCTAACTTAGGAGATAGGTTAGGTGCGGCCTATGTCAACATAGGCGATGGCTTAGGCCCAACCTATATCAACATAGAAGGTAGGTTAGGCGCCGCTTATACCATTGCCTATGCTCACTGCCTCACTTAGGTGATTGGTTAGGCGCCGCCTATGATACTTTGGCGATGGCTTATGCGCCTCCTAGATCAACATAGGCGATAGGTTAGGCACCTCTTGTACCATTGCCTATGCTCACTGCCTCACGTACATGATAGGTTAGGCGCCGCCTATGTCAACATATTCTATGGATCAGGTGCCGCCTATATCAACATAGGCGATAGGTTAGGCACCGCGTATACCATTCCCTATACTCACTACCTCACATAGGTGATAGGTTAGGCGCTGCCCATGTAAGCATTAGGTGCCGCTTATATCAACATAGGTGATAGGTTAGGCGCCGCTTATACCATTGCCTATGCTTACTGCCTCACTTAGGAGATAGGTTAGGCGCCGCCTATGTTACATAGGCGCCGCATATGTTACATAGGCGATGGCTTAGGCGCCACCTATATAAACATAGGCGATAGGTTTGGCGCCGCTTATACCATTGCCTATGCTAATTGCCTCACTTAGGAGATAGGTTAGGCGCCGACTATGTCAACATAGGCGCTGGCTTAGGTGCCACCTATATCAACATGTGCGATAGGTTAGGCGCCGCTTATACCATTACCTTGTCTCACTGCCTCAGTTAGGCGATAGGTTAGGTGCCACCTATGTCAACAAAGGTGATGGGTCAGGCCCAACCTATATAAACATACGCGATAGGTTAGGTGCCGATTATACTCTTTCATATGCTCACTGCCTCACTTAGGCGATAGGTTAAGTGACATCTATTTCAACATAGACGATGTCTTAGGTTCCACCTATATCAACATAAGCGATAGGTTAGGAGCCTCTTATACAATTGCCTATGCTCTCTGCCTCACTTAGATGATAGGTAAGACGTCGCCTATGTCAACATAGGCGATGGCTTAGGCGCCTCCTATATCAACATAGGCGATAGGTTAGGCGTCGCTTATACCATTCCCTATGCTCACTACCTTACTTAGGCGATACGTTTGGCGCCATTTATATACACATAGGCGATGGCTTAGGCGCCGCCTATATCAACATAGGCGATAGGTTAGGCTCCGCTTATACCATTGCCTATGCTCACTGCCTCCCTTAGGCGATAGGTTAGGCGCCGCCTATGTTCCATAGGCAATGGCTTCGGCACCACCTATATAAACATAGGCGATAGGTTTGGAGCCGCTTATACCATTGCCTAAGCTCACGGCCTCATTTAGGCGATAGGTTCGGCGTCGCCTATGTCGCTTAGGCGCCGCTTATATCAACATAGGCGATAGGTTAGGCGCCGCTTATACCATTGCCTATGCTCACTGCCTTACTTAGACGATAGCTTAGGTGTCGCCTATATCTACTTAGGCGATAGGTTAGGTGCCGCTTATACCATTGCCTATGCTTACTGCCTCACCTAGGAGATAGGTTAGGCGCCGCCTATGTTACATAGTCGATGGCTTAGGCTCCATCTATATAAATATAAACGATTGGTTTGGCACCGCTTATACCATTGCCTAAGCTCACAGCCTCATTTTGGCGATATGTTAGGCGTCGCCTATGTCGCTTAGGCGCCGCCTATATAAACATAGGCGATAGGTTAGGCGCCGCTTATACCATTGCCTATGCTTACTGCCTCACTTAGGCGATAGGTTAGGCGCCGCCTATGTTACATAGGCGATGGCATAGGCTCCACCTATATAAACATAAGCGATAGGTTTGGCGCCGCTTATAACATTGCCTATGATCACTACCTCACTTAGGCGATAGGTTAGGCGCCGCCTATATCATCATAGGCGATGGCTTAGGCGCCACCTATATAAACATATGCGATAGGTTAGGCGCCGCTTATACCATTGCCTATGCTCACTGCCTCACTTAGGCCATAGGTTAGGCGCCGCCTATATCATCATAGGCGATGGCTTAGGCGCCACCTATATAAACATAAGCGATAGGTTAGGCGCCGCTTATACCATTGCCTATGCTCACTGCCAAACTTAGGCGATAGGTTAGGTGCCGTCGATGTTACATAGGCGATGGCTTAGGTGCCACCTATATAAATATATGTGATAGGTTTGGCGCCGCTTATACCATTGGCTATGCTTACTGCCTAACTTAGGAGATAGGTTAGGTGCGGCCTATGTCAACATAGGCGATGGCTTAGGCCCAACCTATATCAACATAGAAGGTAGGTTAGGCGCCGCTTATACCATTGCCTATGCTCACAGCCTCACTTAGGTGATTGGTTAGGCGCCGCCTATGATACTTTGGCGATGGCTTATGCGCCTCCTAGATCAACATAGGCGATAGGTTAGGCACCTCTTGTACCATTGCCTATGCTCACTGCCTCACGTACATGATAGGTTAGGCGCCGCCTATGTCAACATATTCTATGGATCAGGTGCCGCCTATATCAACATAGGCGATAGGTTAGGCACCTTTTATACAATTGCCTATGCTCACTGCCTCATTTAGGCGATAGTTTAGGTGCCACATATTTCAACATAGGCGATAGGTTTGCCGCTCCTTATTGCATTGCCTACACTCACTGCCTCACTTAGGTGATAGGTTAGGCGCCGCCTATGTCAACATAGGCGATGGCTTAGGCGCCGCCTTTATCAACATAGGCGATAGGATTGGCGCCGCTTATACCGTTGCCTATGCTCACTCCCTCACTTAGGTGATAGGTTAGGCACCGCCTGTGTCAATATAGGCGATGTCTTTGGTAACGCCTATATCTACATAGGCAATAAGATAGGCGCCGCTTATAACATTTCCTATGCTTACTGCCTTACTTAGGCGATAGGTTAGGTGCCGCCTATGTCAATATAGGCGATGTCTTAGGTGCCGCCTTTATCAACATAGGCGATAGGTTAGGCTCCACTTATACCATTGCCTATGCTCACTGCCTCACTTAGGCGATAGGTTAGGCGCCGCCTATGTAAATATAGGCGATGGGTTAGGAGACGCCTATATCAACATAGGCGATAGGTTAGGCGCCGATTATACCATTGCCTATGCTCGCTGACTCACTTAGGCGATAGGTTAGGCATCGTCTATGTCAACATAGGCGATAGGTTAAGCGCCGCTTATACCATTCCCTATGCTTATTACCTCACTTAAGCTATGGCTTAGGCGCCGCCTATATCAACATAGGCGATAGGTTAGGTACCGCTTATACCATTCCCTATACTCACTACCTCACTTAGGCGATATGTTAGGCGCCGCCTATGTAAACATTAGGCGCCGCCTATATCAACATAGGTGATAGGTTAGGCTCCACTTTTACCATTGCCTGTGCTCACTGCATCACTTAGGTGATAGGTTAGGCGCCGCCTATGTTACATAGGGGATGGGATAGGCGCCACCTTTATAAACATAGGCGATAGGTTTGGCGCCGCTTATACCATTGCCTATGCTCACGGCCTCACTTAGGCGATAGTTTAGGCGTCGCTTATACCATTGCCTATGCTCACTGCCTTACTTAGGCGATGGCTTAGGTGCTGCCAATAACAACATAGGCGATAGGTTAGGCACCGCTTATAACATTGTCCATGCTCACTGCCTTACATAGATGATAGGTTAAGCGCCGCATATGTCGACTTAGGCGATCGCTTAGGCGCCCCCTATATCAACATTGGCGATAGGTTAGGCACCGATTATACCATTTCCTATGCTCACTGCCTCACTTAGGCGATGGCTTAGGTGCCGCCTATATCAACATAGGCGATATGTCAGGCGCCGCTTATACCATTTCCTATGCTCACTGCCTCACTTAGGCGATAGGTTAGGCACCGCCTATGTTACATAGGCGATGGCTTAGGCGCCACCTAGATAAACATATGTGATAGGTTTGGCGCTGCTTATACCATTGGCTATGCTTAATGCCACACTTAGGATATAGGTTAGGTGCGGCCTATGTCAACAAAGGCGATGGCTTAGTCGCCACCTATATCAACATAGGCGATAGGTTAGGTGCCGCTTATACCATTGCCTATGCTCACTGCCTCACTTAGGCGACTGGTTAGGCGCCGCCTATGTTACATAGGCGATGGCATATGCGCTACCTAGATCAACATAGGCGATAGGTTAGGCACCGCTTATACCATTGCCTATGCTCACTGCCTCACTTACATGATAGGTTAGGCGCCGCCTATTTCAACATATTCTATGGCTCAGGCGCCGCCTATATCAACATAGGCGATAGGTTAGGCGGCTTTTATACAATTGCCTATGCTCACTTCCTTATTTAGGCGATAGATTAGGTGCCGCCTATGTCAACATAGGCGATGGCTTAGGCCCCACCTATATCAACATAGGCGATAGGTTTGGCGCAGCTTATAGCATTGCCTATAATCACTGCCTCACTTAGGTGATAGGTTAGGCGCCGCCTATGTCAGCATAGGCGATGGCTTAGGTGCCGCCTTTATCAACATAGGCGATAGGCTAGGCGACGCTTATACCGGTTCCTATGCTCACTCCCTCACTTAGGCGATAGGTTAGGCACCGCCTATGCCAATATAGGCGATGGCTTTGGCGCCGCCTATATCTACATAGGAAATAAGATAGGCGCCGATTATAACATTGCCTATGCTCACTGCCTTACTTAGGCGATAGGTTAGGTGCCGCCTATGTCAACATAGGCGATGTCTTAGGTGCCGCCTTTATCAACATAGGCGATAGGTTAGGCGCCACTTATACCATTGCCTATGCTCACAGCCTCACTTAGGAGATAGGTTAGGCGCCGCCTATGTCAATATAGGCGATGGGTCAGGAGCCGCCTATATCAATATAGGCGATAGGTTAGGCGCCGATTATACCATAGCCTATGCTCGCTGACTCATTTAGGCAATAGGTTAGGCGTCGCCTATGTCAAAATAGGCTATAGGTTAGGCGCCGCTTATACCATTCCCTATGCTCATTACCTCACTTAGGGGATGGCTTAGGCGCCGCCTATATCAACATAGGCGATAGGTTAGGCACCGCGTATACCATTCCCTATACTCACTACCTCACATAGGTGATAGGTTAGGCGCTGCCTATGTAAGCATTAGGTGCCGCTTATATCAACATAGGTGATAGGTTAGGCGCCGCTTATACCATTGCCTATGCTTACTGCCTCACTTAGGAGATAGGTTAGGCGCCGCCTATGTTACATAGGCGCCGCATATGTTACATAGGCGATGGCTTAGGTGCCACCTATATAAACATAGGCGATAGGTTTGGCGCCGCTTATACCATTGCCTATGCTAATTGCCTCACTTAGGAGATAGGTTAGGCGCCGACTATGTCAACATAGGCGATGGCTTAGGTGCCACCTATATCAACATGTGCGATAGGTTAGGCGCCGCTTATACCATTACCTTGTCTCACTGCCTCAGTTAGGCGATAGGTTAGGTGCCACCTATGTCAACAAAGGTGATGGGTTAGGCCCAACCTATATAAACATAGGCGATAGGTTAGGTGCCGTTTATACTATTTCATATGCTCACTGCCTCACTTAGGCGATAGGTTAGGTGACATCTATTTCAACATAGACGATGTCTTAGGTTCCACCTATATCAACATAAGCGATAGGTTAGGAGCCTCTTATACAATTTCCTATGCTCTCTGCCTCACTTAGATGATAGGTAAGACGTCGCCTATGTCAACATAGGCGATGGCTTAGGCGCCTCCTATATCAACATAGGCGATAGGTTAGGCGTCGCTTATACCATTCCCTATGCTCACTACCTTACTTAGGCGATACGTTTGGCGCCGTTTATATACACATAGGCGATGGCTTAGGCGCCGCCTATATCAACATAGGCGATAGGTTAGGCTCCGCTTATACCATTGCCTATGCTCACTGCCTCCCTTAGGCGATAGGTTAGGCGCTGCCTATGTTCCATAGGCAATGGCTTCGGCACCACCTATATAAACATAGGCGATAGGTTTGGACCCGCTTATACCATTGCCTAAGCTCACGGCCTCATTTAGGCGATAGGTTCGGCGTCGCCTATGTCGCTTAGGCGCCGCTTATATCAACATAGGCGATAGGTTAGGCGCCGCTTATACCATTGCCTATGCTCACTGCCTTACTTAGACGATAGCTTAGGTGCCGCCTATATCTACTTAGGCGATAGGTTAGGTGCCGCTTATACCATTGCCTATGCTTACTGCCTCACCTAGGCGATAGGTTAGGCGCCGCCTATGTTACATAGTCGATGGCTTAGGCTCCATCTATATAAATATAAACGATTGGTTTGGCACCGCTTATACCATTGCCTAAGCTCACAGCCTCATTTAGGCGATATGTTAGGCGTCGCCTATGTCGCTTAGGCACCGCCGATATAAACATAGGCGATAGGTTAGGCGCCGCTTATACCATTGCCTATGCTCACTGCCTCACATAGACGATGGCTTAGGTGCCGCCTATATCTACTTAGGCGATAGGTTAGGCGCCGCTTATACCATTGCCTATGCTTACTGACTCACTTAGGCAATAGGTTAGGCGCTGCCAATGTTACATAGGCGATGGCTTAGGCTCCACCTATATAAACATAAGCGATAGGTTTGGCGCCGCTTATAACATTGCCTATGCTCACTACCTCACTTAGGCGATAGGTTAGGCGCTGCCTATATCATCATAGGCGATGGCTTAGGCGCCACCTATATCAACATAGGCGATGGGTTAGGCGTCGCTTATACCATTGCCTATGCTCACTGCATCACTTAGACGATAGGTTAGGCGCTTCCTATGTTACATAAGCAATGGCTTAGGCACCACCTATATAAACATAAGCGATAGGTTAGGCGCCGCCTATACCATTGCCTATGCTCACTGCCTCACTTAGGCGATAGGTTAGGTGCCGCCTATGTTACATAGGCGATGTCTTAGGCGCCACCTATATAAACATAGTCGATAGGTTTGGCGCCGCTTATACCATTGCCTATGCTCACGGCCTCACCTAGGCGATAGGTTAGGCGTCGCTTATACCATTGCCTATGCTCACTGCCTGACTTCGGCGATGTCTTAGGTGCCGCCAATAACAACATAGGTGATAGGTTAGGCACCGCTTATAACATTGTCCATGCTCACTGCCTCACTTAGATGATACATTATGCGTCGCATATGTCGACATAGGCGATCGCTTAGGCGCTGCCTATATCAACATTGGCGATAGGTTAGGCTCCGATTATACCATTTCCTATGCTCACTGCCTCACTTAGGCGGTGGCTTAGGTGCCGCCTATATCAACATAGGCGATATGTCAGGCGCCGCTTATACCATTTCCTATGCTCACTGCCTCACTTAGGCGATAGATAGGCACCGCCTATTTTACATAGGCGATGGCTTAGGCGCCACCTATATAAACATATGTGATAGATTTGGCGCTGCTTATACCATTGGCTATGCTTACTGTCTCACTTAGGATATAGGTTAGGTGCGGCCTATGTCAACATAGGCGTTGGCTTAGGCGCCACCTATATCAACATAGGCGATAGGTTAGGTGCCACTTATACCATTGCCTATGCTCACTGCCTCACTTAGGCGATTGGTTAGGCGCCGCCTATGTTACATAGGCGATGGCTTATGCGCCGCCTAGATCAACATAGGCGATAGGATAGGCACCGCTTATAACATTGCCTATGCTCACTGCCTCACTTACATGATAGGTTAGGAGCCGCCTATTTCAACATATTCTATGGCTCAGGCGCCACCTATATCAACATAGGCGATAGGTTTGGCGCCTTTTATACAATTGCCTATGCTCACTGCCTCATTTAGGCGATAGATTAGGTGCCGCCTATGTCAACATTGGCGATGGCTTAGGCCCCACCTATATCAACATAGGCGATAGGTTTGGCGCAGCTTATAGCATTGCCTATAATCACTGCTTCACTTAGGTGATAGGTTAGGCGCCGCCTATGTCAACATAGGCGATGGCATAGGTGCCCCCTTTATCAACATAGGCGATAGGCTAGGCGCCGCTTATACCATTTCCTATGCTCACTCCCTCACAAAGGAGATAGGTTAGGCACCGCCCATGTCAATATAGGCGATGGCTTTGACGCCGCCTATATCTACATAGGAAATAAGATAGGCGCCGATTATAACATTGCCAATGCTAACTGCCTTACTTAGGCGATAGGTTACGTGCCGCCAATGTCAACATAGGCGATATCTTAGGTGCCGCCTTTATCATCATAGGCGATAGGTTAGGCGCCACTTATACCATTGCCTATGCTCACTGCCTCACTTAAGCGATAGGTTAGGCGCCGCCTATGTCAATATAGGCGATGGGTCAGGAGCCGCCTATATCAACATAGGCGATAGGTTAGGCGCCGATTATACCATAGCCTATGCTCGCTGACTCAGTTAGGCGATAGGTTAGGCGTCGCCTATGTCAACATAGGCTATAGGTTAGGCGCCGCTTATACCATTCCCTATGCTCATTACCTCACTTAGGGGATGCCTTAGGCGTTGCCTATATCAACATAGGCGATAGGTTAGGCACCGCTTATACCATTCCTTATACTCACTACCTCACTTAGGTGATAGGCTAGGCGCCGCCTATGTAAACATTAGGTGCAACTTATATCAACATAGGCGATAGGTTTGGCGCCGCTTGTACCATTGCCTATGCTCACTGCCTCACTTAGGCGATAGGTTAGGCGCCCCATATGTTACATAGGCGCCGCATAAGTTACATAGGCGATGGATTAGGCGCCACCTATATAAACATAGGTGATAGGTTTGGCACCGCTTATACCATTGCCTATGCTAATTGCCTCACATAGGCGATGGCTTAGGTGCCACCTTTATCAACATGTGCGATAGGTTAGGTGCCGCTTATACCATTACCTTGTCTCACTGCCTCAGTTAGGCGATAGGTTAGGTGCCACCTATGTCAGCAAAGGCTATGGGTCAGGCCCAGCCTATATAAACATAGGCGATAGGTTAGGCGCCGATTATACTATTTCATATGCTCACTGCCTCACTTAGGGGATAGGTCAGGTGACATCTATGTCAACATAGACGATGGCTTTGGTTCCACCTATATCAACATAAGTGATAGGTTAGGAGCCTCTTATACCATTGCCTATGCTCAATGCCTCACTTAGGTGATAGGTTAGACGTAGCTTATGTCAACATAGGCATGGCTTAGGCGCCTCCTATATAAACATAGGCGATAGGTTAGGCGTCGCTTATACCATTCCCTATGCTCACTACCTTACTTAGGCGATAGGTTAGTCGCCGTTTATATACACATAGGCGATGTCTTAGGCGCCGCCTATATCAACATAGGCGATAGATTAGGCGCCGCTTATACCATTGCCTATGCTCACTGCCTCACTTAGGCGATAGGTTAGGTGCCGCCTATGTTACATAGGCAATGGCTTAGGCACCACCTATATAAACGTAAGCGATAGGTTTGGCGCCGCTTATACCATTGCCTAAGCTCACGGCCTCATTTAGGCGATAGGTCCGGCGTCGCCTATGTCGCTTAGGCGCCGCTTATATCAACATAGGCGATAGGTTAGGTGCCGTTTATTCCATTGCCTATGCTCACTGCCTTACTTAGACGATAGCTTAGGTGTCGGCTATATCTACTTAGGCGATAGGTTAGGCGCCGCTTATACCATTGCCTATGCTTACTGCCTCACTTTGGCGATAGGTTCGGCGCCGCCTATGTTACATAGTCGATGGCTTAGGCTCCACCTATATAAACATAAGCGATTGGTTTGCCACCGCTTATACCATTGCCTAAGCTCACGGCCTCATTTAGGCGATAGGTTAGGCGTCGCCTATGTCGCTTAGGCGCCGCCTGTATAAACATAGGCGACAGGTTAGGCGCTGCTTATACCATTGCCTATGCTCACTGCCTCACTTAGACGGTGGCTTAGGTGCCGCCTATATCTAGTTAGGCGATAGGTTAGGCGCCGCTTATACCATTGCCTATGCTTACTGCCTCACATAGGCGATAGGTTAGGCGCCGCCTATGTTACATAGGCGATGGCTTAAGCTCTACCCATATAAACATAAGCAATAGGTTTGACGCCGCTTATAACATTGCCTATGCTCACTACCTCACTTAGGCGATAGGTTAGGCACCGCCTATATCATCATAGGAGATGGCTTAGGCGCCACGTATATCAACTTAGGCGATAGGTTAGGCGTCGCTTAGACCATTGCCTATGCTCACTGCCTCACTTAGACGGTAGGTTAGGCGTTGCCTATGTTACATAAGCAATGGCTTAGGCGCCACCTATATAAATATAAGCGATAGGTTAGGCGCCGCTTATACCATTGCCTATGCTCACTGCCTCAGTTAGGCGATGGCTTAGGTGCCGCCTATATCAAAATAGGTGATATGTCAGGCGCCGCTTATACCATTTCCTATGCTCACTGCCTCACTTAGGCGATAGATAGGCACCACCTATGTTACATAGGCGATGGCTTAGGCGCCACCTATATAAACATATGTGATTGATTTGGAGCTGCTTATACCATTGGCTATGCTTACTGCCTCACTTAGGATATAGGTTAGGTGTGGCCTATGTCAACATAGGCGTTGGCTTAGGCGCCACCTATATCAACATAGGTGATAGGTTAGGTGCCACTTATACCATTGCCTATGCTCACTGCCTCACTTAGGCGATTGGTTAGGCGCCGCCTATGTTACATAGGCGATGGCTTATGCTCCGCCTAGATCAACATAGGCGATAGGATAGGCACCGCTTATTAAATTGCCTACGCTCACTGCCTCACTTACATGATAGGTTAGGCGCCGCCTATTTCAACATATTTTATGGCTCAGGCGCCACCTATATCAACATAGGCGATAGGTTAGGCGCCTTTTATACAATTGCCTATGCTCACTGCCTCATTTAGGCGATAGATTAGGTGCCGCCTATGTCAACATAGGCGATGTCTTAGGCCCCACCTATATCAACATAGGCGATAGGTTTGGCGCAGCTTATAGCATTGCCTATAATCACTGTTTCACTTAGGTGATAGGTTAGGCGCCGCCTATGTCAACATAGGCGATGGCATAGGCGCCACCTTTATCAACATAGGCGATAGGCTAGGCGCCGCTTATACCGTTGCCTATGCTCACTCCCTCACATAGGCGATAGGTTAGGCACCGCCTATGTCAATATAGGCGATGGATTTGACGCCGCCTATATCTACATAGGAAATAAGGTAGGTGCAGATTATAACATTGCCAATGCTCACTGCCTTACTTAGGCGATAGGTTAGGTGCCGCCTATGTCAACATAGGCGATATCTTAGGTGCCGCCTTTATCAACATAGGCGATAGGTTAGGCGCCACTTATACCATTGCCTATGCTCACTGCCTCACTTCGGCGATAGGTTAGGCGTCACCTATGTCAATATAGGCGATGGGTCAGGAGCCGCCTATATCAACATAGGCGATAGGTTAGGCGCCGATTATACCATAGCCTATGCTCGCTGACTCAGTTAGGCGATAGGTTAGGCGTCGCCTTAGTCAACATAGGCTATAGGTTAGGCGCCGCTTATACCATTCCCTATGCTCATTACCTCACTTAGGGGATGGCTTAAGCGTCGCGTATATCAACATAGGCGATAGGTTAGGCACCGCTTATACCATTCCGTATACTCACTACCTCACTTAGGTGATAGGTTAGGCGCCACCTATGTAAACATTAGGCGCCGCTTATATCAACATAGGCGATAGGTTAGGCGTTGCTTATACCATTGCCTATGCTCACTGCCTCACTTAGGCGATAGGTTAGGCGCCGCATATGTTACATAGGCGCCGCATATGTTACATAGGCGATGGATTAGGCGCCACCTATATAAACATAGGCGATAGGTTTGGCACCGCTTATACCATTGCCTATGCTAATTGCCTCACTTAGGCGATAGGTTAGGCGCCGACTATGTCAACATAGGCGATGACTTAGGTGCCACCTATATCAATATGTGCGATAGGTTAGGCGCCGCTTATACCATTACCTTGTCTCACTGCCTCAGTTAGGCGATAGGTTAGGTGCCACCTATGTCAACAAAGGTGATGGGTCAGGCCCAGCCTATATAAACATAGGCGATAGGTTAGGCGCCGATTATACTATTTCATATGCTCACTGCCTCACTTAGGCGATAGGTTAGGTGACATCTATGTCAACATAGACGATGGCTTTGGTTCCACCTATATCAACATAAGCGATAGGTTAGGAGCCTCTTATACCATTGCCTATGCTCAATGCCTCACTTAGGTGATAGGTTAGACGTCGCTTATGTCAACATAGGCATGGCTTAGGCGCCTCCTATATAAACATAGGCGATAGGTTAGGCGTCGCTTATACTATTCCCTATGCTCACTACCTTACTTAGGCGATAGGTTAGGCACCGTTTATATACACATAGGCGATGGCTTAGGCGCCGCCTATATCAACATAGGCGATAGGTTAGGCGCCGCTTATACCATTGCCTATGCTCACTGCCTCACTTAGGCGATAGGTTAGGCGCCGCCTATGTTACATAGGCAATGGCTTAGGCACCACCTATATAAACATAAGCGATAGGTTTGGCGCCGCTTATACCATAGCCTAAGCTCACGGCCTCATTTAGGCGATAGGTTCGGCGTCGCCTATGTCTCTTAGGAGCCGCTTATATCAACATAGGCGATAGGTTAGGCGCCGCTTATACCATTGCCTATGCTCACTGCCTTACTTAGACGATAGCTTAGGTGTCGGCTATATCTACTTAGGCGATAGTTTAGGCGCCGCTTATACCATTGCCTATGCTTACTGCCTCACTTAGGCGATAGGTTCGGCGCCGCCTATGTTACATAGTCGATGGCTTAGGCTCCACCTATATAAACATAAGCGATTGGTTTGCCACCGCTTATACCATTGCCTAAGCTCACGGCCTCATTTAGGCGATAGGTTAGGCGTCGCCTATGTCGCTTAGGCGCCGCCTATATAAACATAGGCGACAAGTTAAGCGCTTCTTATACCATTGCCTATGCTCACTGCCTCACTTAGACGATGGCTTAGGTGCCGCCTATATCTACTTAGGCGATAGGTTAGGCGCCGCTTATACCATTTCCTATGCTTACTGCCTCACTTAGGCGATAGGTTCGGTGCCACCTATGTTACATAGTCGATGGCTTAGGCTCCACCTATATAAACATAAGCGATTGGTTTGCCACCGCTTATACCATTGCCTAAGCTCACGGCCTCATTTAGGCGATAAGTTAGGCGTCGCCTATGTCGCTTAGGCACCGCCTATATAAACATAGGCGATAAGTTAGGCGCTGCTTATACCATTGCCTATGCTCACTGCCTCACTTAGACGATGGCTTAGGTGCCGCCTATATCTACTTAGGCGATAGGTTAGGCGCCGCCTATGTTACATAGGCGATGGCTTAAGCTCCACCTATATAAACATAAGCGATAGGTTTGGCACCGCTTATAACATTGCCTATGCTCACTACCTCACTTAGGGGATAGGTCAGGCGCCGCCTATATCATCATAGGCGATGGCTTGGGCGCAACGTATATCAACATAGGCGATAGGTTAGGCGTCGCTTAGACCATTGCCTATGCTCACTGCCTCACTTAGACGATAGGTTAGGCGCTGCCTATGTTATATAAGCACTGGTTTAGGCGCCACCTATATAAACATAAGCGATAGGTTAGGCGCCGCTTATACCATTGCCTATGCTCACTGCGTCACTTAGGCGATGCCTTAGGTGCCGCCTATATCAACATAGGCGATATGTCAGGCGCCGCTTATACCATTTCCTATGCTCACTGCCTCACTTCGGCGATAGATAGGCACCGCCTATGTTACATAGGCGATGGCTTAGGCGCCACCTATATAAACATATGTGATAGATTTGGCGCTGCTTATACCATTGGCTATGCTTACTGCCTCACTTAGGATATAGGTTAGGTGTGGCCTATGTCAACATAGGCGTTGTCTTAGGCGCCACCTATATCAACATAGGCGATAGGTTAGGTGCCACTTATACCATTGCCTATGCTCACTGCCTCACTTAGGCGATTGGTTAGGCGCCGCCTATGTTACATAGGCTATGGCTTATGCGCCGCCTAGATCAACATAGGCAATAGGATAGGCACCGCTTATACTATTGCCTATGCTCACTGCCTCACTTACATGATAGGTTAGGCGCCGCCTATTTCAACATATTCTATGGCTCAGGCTCCACCTATATCAACATAGGCGATAGGTTAGGCGCCTTTTATACAGTTTCCTAGGCTCACTGCCTCATTTAGGCGATAGATTAGGTGCCGCCTATGTCAACATAGGCAATGTCTTAGGCCCCACCTATATCAACATAGGCGATAGGTTTGGCGCAGCTTATTGCATTGCCTATAATCACTGCTTCACTTAGGTGATAGGTTAGGCGCCGCCTATGTCATCATAGGCGATGGCATAGGCGCCGCCTTTATCAACATAGGCGATAGGCTAGGCGCCGCTGATACCGTTGCCTATGCTCACTCCCTCACATAGGCAATAGGTTAGGCACCGCCTATGTCAATATAGGCGATGGCTTTGACGCCGCCTATATCTACATAGGAAATAAGATAGGTGCCGATTATAACATTGCCAATGCTCACTGCCTTACTTAGGCGATAGGTTAGGTGCCGCCTATGTCAACATAGGAGATATCTTAGGTGCCGCCTTTATCAACATAGGCGATAGGTTAGGCGCCACTTATACCATTTCCTATGCTCACTGCCTCACTTAGGCGATAGGTTAGGCGCCGCCTATGTCAATATAGGCGATGGGTCAGGAGCCGCCTATATCAACATAGGCGATAGGTTAGGCGCCGATTATACCATAGACTATGCTCGCTGACTCAGTTAGGCGATAGGTTAGGCGTCGCCTTAGTCAACATAGGCAATAGGCTAGGCGCCGCTTATACCATTCCCTTTTCTCATTACCTCACTGAGGGGATGGCTTAGGCGTCGCGTGTATCAACATAGGCGATAGGTTAGGCACCGCTTATACCATTCCTTATACTCACTACCTCACTTAGGTGATAGGTTAGGCGCCGCCTATGTAAACATTAGGCGCCGCTTATATCAACATAGGCGATAGGTTAGGCGCTGCTTATACCATTGCCTATGCTCACTGCCTCACTTAGGCGATAGGTTAGGCGCCGCATATGTTACATAGGAGATGGATTAGGCGCCACCTATATAAACATAGGCGATAGGTTTGGCACCGCTTATACCATTGCCTATGCTAATTGCCTCACTTAGGCGATAGGTTAGGCGCCGACTATGTCAATATAGGCGATGGCATAGGTGCCACCTATATCAACATGTGCCATAGGATAGGCACCGCTTATACCATTACCTTGTCTCACTGCCTCAGTTAGGCGATAGGTTAGGTGCCACCTATGTCAACAAAGGCGATGGGTCAGGCCCAGCCTATATAAACATAGGCGATAGGTTAGGCGCCGATTATACTATTTCATATGATCAATGCCTCACTTAGGCGATAGGTTAGGTGACATCTATGTCAACATAGACGATGGCTTTGGTTCCACCTATATCAACATAAGCGATAGGTTAGGAGCCTCTTATACCATTGCCTATGCTCAATGCCTCACTTAGGTGATAGGTTAGACGTCGCTTATGTCAACATAGGCATGGCTTAGGCGCCTCCTATATAAACATAGGCGATAGGTTAGGCGTCGCTTATACCATTCCCTATGCTCACTACCTTACTTAGGCGATAGGTTAGGCGCCGTTTATATACACATAGGCGATGGCTTAGGCGCCGCGTATATCAACATAGGCGATAGGTTAGGCGCCGCTTATACCATTGCCTATGCTCAGTGCCTCACTTAGGCGATAGGTTAGGCGCCGCCTATGTTACATAGGCAATGGCTTAGGCACCACCTATATAAACATAAGCGATAGGTTTGGCGCCGCTTATACCATTTCCTAAGCTCACGGCCTCATTTAGGCGATAGGTTCGGCGTCGCTTATGTCGCTTAGGCGCCGCTTATATTAACATAGGCGATAGGTTAGGCGCCGCTTATACCATTGCCTATGCTCACTGCCTTACTTAGACGATAGCTTAGGTGTCGCCTATATCTACTTAGGCGATAGGTTAGGCGCCGCTTATACCATTGCCTATGCTTACTGCCTCACTTAGGCGATAGGTTAGGCGCCGCCTATGTTACATAGGCGATGGCTTAAGCTCCACCTATATAAACATAAGCGATAGGTTTGGCGCCGCTTATAACATTGCCTATGCTCACTACCTCACTTAGGCGATAGGTTAGGCGCCGCCTATATCATCATAGGCGATGGCTTAGGCGCCACGTATATCAACATAGGCGATAGGTTAGGCGTCGCTTAGACCATTGCCTATGCTCACAGCCTCACTTAGATGATAGGTTAGGCGCTGCCTATGTTACATAAGCAATGGCTTAGGCACCACCTATATAAACATAATCGATAGGTTAGGCGCCGCTTATACCATTGCCTATGCTCACTGCCTCACATAGGCGATAGGTTAGGTGCCGCCTATGTCACATAGGCGATGTTTTACGCTCCATCTATATAATCATAGGCGATAGGTTTGGCGCCGCTTATACCATTCCCTATGCTCACGGCCTCACTTAGGCGATAGGTTTGGCGTCACTTATACCATTGCCTATGCTCACTGCCTTACTTAGGCGATGGCTTCGGTGCAGCCAATAACAACATAGGCGATAGGTTAGGCACCGCTTATAACATTGTCCATGCTCACTGCCTCACTTAGATGATAGGTTAAGCGCCGCATATGTCGACATAGGCGATCGCTTAGGCGCCGCCTATATCAACATTGGCGATAGGTTAGGCTCCGATTATACCATTTCCTATGCTCACTGCCTCACTTAGGCGATGGCTTAGGTTCCGCCTATATCAATATAGGCGATATGTCAGGCGCCGCTTATACCATTTCCAATGCTCACTGCCTCACTTAGGCGATAGGTTAGGCACCGCCTATGTTACATAGGCGATGTCTTAGGCGCCACCTATATAAACATATGTGATAGGTTTTGCGCCGCTTATACCATTGGCTATTCTCACTGCCTCACTTAGGCGATAGGTTAGGCGCCGCCTATGTCAATATAGGCGATGGGTCAGGAGCCGCCTATATCAACATAGGCGATAGGTTAGGCGCCGATTATACCATAGACTATGCTCGCTGACTCAGTTAGGCGATAGGTTAGGCGTCGCCTTAGTCAACATAGGCAATAGGTTAGGCGCCGCTTATACCATTCCCTTTTCTCATTACCTCACTGAGGGGATGGCTTAGGCGTCGCGTGTATCAACATAGGCGATAGGTTAGGCACCGCTTATACCATTCCTTATACTCACTACCTCACTTACGTGATAGGTTAGGCGCCGCCTATGTAAACATTAGGCGCCGCTTATATCAACATAGGCGATAGGTTAGGCGCTGCTTATACCATTGCCTATGCTCACTGCCTCACTTAGGCGATAGGTTAGGCGCCGCATATGTTACATAGGCGATGGATTAGGCGCCACCTATATAAACATAGGCGATAGGTTTGACACCGCTTATACCATTGCCTATGCTAATTGCCTCACTTAGGCGATAGGTTTGGCGCCGACGATGTCAACATAGGCGATGGCATAGGTGCCACCTATATCAACATGTGCCATAGCTTAGGCGTCGCATATACCATTACCTTGTCTCACTGCCTCAGTTAGGCGATAGGTTAGGTGCCACGTATGTCAAAAAAGGCGATGGGTCAGGCCCAGCCTATATAAACATAGGCGATAGGTTAGGCGCCGATTATACTATTTCATATGCTCAATGCCTCAGTTAGGTGATAGGTTAGGTGATATCTATGTCAACATAGACGATGGCTTTGGTTCCACCTATATCAACATAAGCGATAGGTTAGGAGCCTCTTATACCAATGCCTATGCTCAATGCCTCACTTAGGTGATAGGTTAGACGTCGCTTATGTCAACATAGGCATGGCTTAGGCGCCTCCTATATAAACATAGGCGATAGGTTAGGCATCGCTTATACCATTCCCTATGCTCACTACCTTACTTAGGCGATAGGTTAGGCGCCGTTTATATACGCATAGGCGATGGCTTAGGCGCCGCGTATATCAACATAGGCGATAGGTTAGGCGCCGCTTATACCATTGCCTATGCTCAGTGCCTCACTTAGGCGATAGGTTAGGCGCCGCCTATGTTACATAGGCAATGGCTTAGGCACCACCTATATAAACATAAGCGATAGGTTTGGCGCCGCTTATACCATTTCCTAAGCTCACGGCCTCATTTAGGCGATAGGTTCGGCGTCGCTTATGTCGCTTAGGCGCCGCTTATATTAACATAGGCGATAGGTTAGGCGCCGCTTATACCATTGCCTATGCTCACTGCCTTACTTAGACGATAGCTTAGGTGTCGCCTATATCTACTTAGGCGATAGGTTAGGGGCCGGTTATACCATTGCCTATGCTTACTGCCTCACTTAGGCGATAGGTTAGGCGCCGCCTATGATACTTAGGCGATGGCTTAAGCTCCACCTATATAAACATAAGCGATAGGTTTGGCGCCGCTTATAACATTGCTTATGCTCACTACCTCACTTAGGCGATAGGTTAGGCGCCGCCTATATCATCATAGGCGATGGCTTAGGCGCCACGTATATCAACATAGGCGATAGGTTAGGCGTCTCATAGACCATTGCCTATGCTCACTGCCTCACTTAGATGATAGGTTAGGCGCTGCCTATGTTACATAAGCAATGGCTTAGGCGCCACCTATATAAACATAATCGATAGGTTAGGCGCCGCTTATACCATTGCCTATGCTCACTGCCTCACTTAGGCGATAGGTTAGGTGCCGCCTATGTCACATAGGCGATGTTTTACACTCCATCTATATAATCATAGGGGATAGGTTTGGCGCCGCTTATACCATTCCCTATGCTCACGGCCTCACTTAGGCGATAGGTTTGGCGTCACTTATACCAATTCCTATGCTCACTGCCTTACTTAGGCGATGGCTTCGGTGCAGCCAATAACAACATAGGCGATAGGTTAGGCACCGCTTATAACATTGTCCATGCTCACTGCCTCTCTTAGATGATAGGTTAAGCGCCGCATATGTCGACATAGGCGATCGCTTAGGCGCCGCCTATATCAACATTGGCGATAGGTTAGGCTCCGATTATACCATTTCCTATGCTCACTGCCTCACTTAGGCGATGGCTTAGGTGCCGCCTATATCAATATAGGCGATATGTCAGGCGCCGCTTATACCATTTCCAATGCTCACTGCCTCACTTAGGCGATAGGTTAGGCACCGCCTATGTTACATAGGCGATGTCTTAGGCGCCACCTATATAAACATATGTGATAGGTTTGGCGCCGCTTATATCATTGGCTATGCTTACTGCCTTACTTAGGATATAGGTTAGGTACGGCCTATGTCAACATAGGAGATGGCTTAGGCGCCACCTATATCAACATAGGAGATTGGTTAGGTGCCGCTTATACCATTGCCTATGCTCACTGGCTCACTTAGGCGATTGGTTAGGCGCCGCCTATGTTACATAGGCGATGGGTTATGCGCCGCCTAGATCAACATAGGCGATAGGTTAGGGACCGCTTATACCATTGCCTATGCTCACTGCGTCACTTACATGATAGGTTTGGCGCCGCCTATTTCAACATATTCTATGGCTCAGGCGCCGCCTATATCATCATAGGCGATAGGTTAGGCGCCTTTTATACAATTTCCTATGCTCACTGCCTCATTTAGACGATAGATTAGGTGCCGACTATGTCAACATAGGCGATGGCTTAGGCCCCAACTATATCAACATAGGCGATAGGTTTGGTGCAGCTTATAGCAATGCCTATAATCACTGCCTCACTTAGGTGATAGGTTAGGCGCCGCCTAAGTCAACATAGGCGATGGCTTAGGTGCCGCCTTTATCAACATAGGCGATAGGCTAGGCGCCGCTTATACCGTTGCCTATGCTCACTCCCTCACTTAGGCGATAGGTTAGGCACCGCCTATGTCAATATAAGCGATGGCTTTGGCGCCGCCTATATCTACATAGGAAATAAGATAGGCGCCGATTATAACATTGCCTATGCTCAATGCCTTACTTACGCGACAGGTTAGGTGCCGCTTATGTCAACATAGGCAAGGTCTTAGGTGCCGCCTTTATCAACATTGGCGATAGGTTAGGCGCCACTTATACCATTGCCTATGGTCACTGCCTTACTTAAGCGATAGGTTAGGCGCCGCCTATGTCAATATAGGCGATGGGTCAGGAGCCGCCTCTATCAACATAGGCGATAGGTTAGGTGCCGATTATACCATAGCCTATGCTCGCTGACTCAGTTAGGCGATAGGTTTGGCGTCGCCTATGTCAACATAGGCTATAGGTTAGGCGCCGCTTATACCATTCCATATGCGCATTACCTCACTTAGGGGATGGCTTAGGCGCCGCCTATATCAACATAGGCGATAGGTTAGGCACCGCTTATACCATTCCCTATACTCACTACCTCACTTAGGCGATACGTTAGGCGCCGCCTATGTAAACATTAGGCGCCGCTTATATCAACATAGGGGATAGGTTAGGCTCCGCTTATACCATTGCCTATGCTCACTGCCTCACTTAGGCGATAGGTTAGGCGCCGCCTATGTTACATAGGCGCCGCATATGTTACATAGGCGATGGCTTAGACGCTACCTATATAAACATAGGCAATAGGTTTGGCGCCGCTTATACCATTGCCTATGCTAATTGCCTCACTTAGGCGATATGTTAGGCGCCGACTATGTAAACATAGGCGATAGCTTAGGTGCCACCTATATCAACATGTGCGATAGGTTAGGCGCCGCTTATACCATTACCTTGTCTCACTACCTCAGTTAGGAGATAGGTTAGGTGCCACCTATGTCAATAAAGGCGATGGGTCAGGCCCAGCCTATATAAACATAGGCGATAGGTTAGGCGCCGATAATACTATTTCATATGCTCACTGCCTCACTTAGGCGATAGGTTAGGTGACATCTATGTCAACATAGACGATGTCTTAGGTTCCACCTATATCAACATAAGCGATAGGTTAGGAGCCTCTTATACCATTGCCTATGCTCACTGCGTCACTTAGGTGATAGGTTAGACGTCGCCTATGTCAACATAGGCGATGGCTTAGGCGCCTCCTATATCAACATAGGCGATAGGTTAGGCGTCGCTTATACCATTCCCTATGCTCACTACCTCACTCAGGCAATAGGTTAGGCGCCATTTATATACACATAGGAGATGGCTTAGGCGCCGCCTATATCAACATAGGCGATAAGTTAGGCGCCGCTTATACCATTGCCTAGGCTCACTGCCTCACTTAGGCGATAGGTTAGGCGCCGCCTATGTTACATAGGAAATTGCATAGGCACCACCTATATAAACATAGGCGATAGGTTTGGCGCCGCTTATACCATTGCCTAAGCTCACGGCCTCATTTAGGCTATAGGTTCGGCGTCGCCTATGTCGCTTATGCGCCGCTTATATCAACATAGGCGATAGGTTAGGCGCCGCTTATACCATTGCCTATGCTCACTGCCTCACTTTGACGATAGCTTAGGTGCCGCCTATATCTACTTAGGCGATGGGTTAGGCGCCGCTTATACCATTGCCTATGCTTACTGCCTCACTTAGGCGATAGGTTAGGCGCCGCCTATGTTATATAGTCGATGGCTTAGGCTCCACCTATATAAACATAAGCGATTGGATTGGCACCTCTTATACCATTTCCTAAGCTCACGGCCTCATTTAGGAGGTAGGTTAGGCGTCGCCTATGTCGCTTAGGCGCCGCCTATATCAACATAGGCGATAGGTTAGGCGCCGGTTATAGCATTGCCTATGCTCACTGCCTCACTTAGACGATGGCTTAGGTGCCGCCTATATCTACTTAGGCGATAGGTTAGGCGCCGCTTATACCATTGCCTATGCTTACTGCCTCACTTAGGCGATAAGTTAGGTGTCGCCTATGATACATAGGCGATGGCTTAGGCTCCACCTATATAAACATAATCGATAGGTTTGGCGCCGCTTATAACATTTCATATGCCCACTACCCCACACAGGCGATAGGTTAGGCGCCGCCTATATCATCATAGGTGATGGCTTAGGCGCCACCTATATCAACATAGGCGATAGGTTAGGCGTCGCTTATACCATTGCCTATGCTCACTGCCTCACTTAGGCGATAGGTTAGGCGCTGCCTATGTTACATAGGCAATGGCTTAGGCGCCACCTATATAAACATAAGCGATAGGTTTGGCGCCGCTTATACCATTGCCTATGCTCACTGCCTCACTTAGATGATAGGTTAGGAGCCGCCAATGTCAACATAGGCTATGGCTCAGGCGCCGCTTATATCAACATAGGGTATAGGGTAGGCGCCACTTACACCATTGCCTATGCTCACTGCCTTACTTAGGTGATAGGTTAGGCGCCGCCTATATCAATATAGGAGATCTCTTAGGCGCCTCCTTTATCAACATAGGCGATAGGCTACGTGCCGCTTATACCATTGCTTATGCTCACTCCCTCACTTAGGCGATAGGTTAGGCGTCGCCTGTGTCAATATAGGCGATGGATTAGGTGCCGCCTATATCAACATAGGTAATAAGTTAGGCGCCGCATATAACATTGACTATGCTCTTTGCCTTACTTAGGCGATATGTTAGGCGTCGTCTATGACAACATAGGCGAATGTCTAAGGTTCCGCCTTTATCAAAATAGTCGATAGGTTAGGCGCCGCTTATACCATTGCCTATGCTCACTCCCTCACTTAGGCGATAGGTTAGGCACCGCCTATGTTAATATAGGCGATGGCTTTGGCGCCGCCTATATCTACATAGGAAATAAGATAGGCGCCGATTATAACATTGCCTATGCTCACTGCCTTACTTACGCGATAGGTTAGGTGCCGCCTATGTCAACATAGGCGAGGTCTTAGGTGCCGCCTTTATCAACATTCGTGATAGGTTAGGCGCCACTTATACCATTGCCTATGCTCACTGCCTTACTTAGGCGATAGGTTAGGCGCCGCCTATGTCAATATAGGCGATGGGTCAGGAGCCGCCTCTATCAACATAGGCGATAGGTTAGGCACCGATTATACCATAGCCTATGCTCGCTGACTCAGTTAGGCGATAGGTTTGGCGTCGCCTATGTCAACATAGGCTATAGGTTAGGCGCCGCTTATACCATTCCCTATGCGAATTACCTCACTTAGGGGATGGCTTAGGCGCCGCCTATATCAACATAGGCGATAGGTTAGGCACCGCTTATACCATTCCCTATACTCACTACCTCACTTAGGTGATACGTTAGGCGCCTCCTATATAAACATTAGGCACCGCTTATATCAACATAGGTGATAGGTTAGGCTCCTCTTATACCATTGCCTATACTCACTGCCTCACTTAGGCGATAGGTTAGGCGCCGCCTATGTTACATAGGCGCCGCATATGTTACATAGGCGATGGCTTAGACGCTACCTATATAAACATAGGCGATAGGTTTGGCGCCGCTTATACCATTGCCTATGCTAATTGCCTCACTTAGGCGATAGGTTAGGCGCCGACTATGTAAACATAGGCGATAGCTTAGGTGCCACCTATATCAGAATGTGCGGTAGGTTAGGCGCCGCTTATACCATTACCTTGTCTCACTGCCTCAGTTAGGAGATAGGTTAGGTGCCACCTATGTCAATAAAGGCGATGGGTCAGGCCCAGCCTATATAAACATAGGCGATAGGTTAGGCGCCGATAATACTATTTCATATGCTCACTGCCTCACTTAGGCGATAGGTTAGGTGACATCTATGTCAACATAGAAGATGGCTTAGGTTCCACCTATATCAACATAAGTGATAGGTTAGGAGCCTCTTATACCATTGCCTATGCTCACTGCCTCACTTAGGTGATAGGTTAGACGTCGCCTATGTCAACATAGGCGATGGCTTAGGCGCCTCCTATATCAACATAGGCGATAGGTTAGGCGTCGCTTATACCATTCCCTATGCTCACTACCTCACTAAGGCAATCGGTTAGGCGCCGTTTATACCATTGCCTATGCTCACTGCCTCACTTAGACGATGGCTTAGGTGCCGCCTATATCTACTTAGGCGATAGGTTAGGTGCCGCTTATACCATTGCCTATGCTTACTGCCTCACTTAGGCGATAGGTTAGGCGCCGCCTATGATACATAGGCGATGGCTTAGGCTCCACCTATATAAACATAAGCGATAGGTTTGGCGCCGCTTATAACATTGCATATGCCCACTACCCCACACAGGCGATAGGTTAGGCTCCGCCTATATCATCATAGGTGATGGCTTAGGCGCCACCTATATCAACATAGGCGATAGGTTAGGCGTCGCTTATACCATTGCCTATGCTCACTGGCTCACTTAGGCGATAGGTTAGGCGCTGCCTATGTTACATAGGCAATGGCTTAGGCGCCACCTATATAAACATAAGCGATAGGTTTGGCGCCGCTTATACCATTGCCTACGCTCACTGCCTCACTTAGATGATAGGTTAGGAGCCGCCAATGTCAACATAGGCTATGGCTCAGGCGCCGCCTATATCAACATAGGCTATAGGTTAGGCGCCACTTACACCATTGCCTATGCTCACTGCCTTACTTAGGTGATAGGTTAGGCGCCGCCTATATCAATATAGGAGATCTCTTAGGCGCCTCCTTTATCAACATAGGCGATAGGCTACGTGCCGCTTATACCATTGCTTATGCTCAATCCCTCACTTAGGCGATAGGTTAGGTGTCGCCTATGTCTATATAGGCGATGGATTAGGTGCCGCCTATATCAACATAGGTAATAAGTTAGGCGCCGCATATAACATTGGCTATGCTCTCTGCCTTACTTAGGCGATATGTTAGGCGTCGTCTATGACAACATAGGCGATGTCTAAGGTTCCGCCTTTATTAAAATAGTTGATAGGTTAGGCGCCGCTTATACCATTGCCTATGCTCACTACCTCACTTAGGCGATAGGTTAGGCGCCGCCTATGTCAACATAGGCGATGGGTCAGGAGCCTCCTATATAAACATAGGAGATAGGTTAGGCGCCGATTATACTATTTCGTATGTTCACTACCTCACTTAGGCGATAGGTTAGGTGACACCTATGTCAACATAGGCGATGGGTTAGGCACCACCTATATAAACATAGGCGATAGGTTAGGCGCCGCTTAGAACATTCCGTATGCTCATTACCTCACTTAGGCGATGGCTTAGGCGCCGCCTATATCAACATAGACGATAGGTTAGGTGCCGTTTATACCATTCCCTATGCTCACTACCTCACTTAGGCAATAGTTTAGGCATCGCCTATGTCAACATAGGCGATGGCATAGGCCATGCCAATATCAACATAGGTGATAGGTTAGGCACCGCGTATACCATTGTCTATGCTCACTGCCTCACTTAGGCGATAGGTTAGGAGCCGCCTATGTTACACAGGCGATGGCTCAGGCACCACCTATATAAACATAGTCCATAGGTTTGGCGCCGCTTATACCATTGCTTTTGCTCACTTCCTTACTTAGGCAATATGTTAGGCGCCGCCTATATCAACATAGGCGATGGCTTAGGCGCCGCCTATATCAACATAGGAGATAGGTTAGGCGCCGCTTATACCATTGCCTATGGTCACTGCCTCACTTAGGCGATACGTTAGGTGTCGCCTCTGTCAACATAGGCAATGGATTAGGCACCGCCTATACCAACATAGGCGATAGGTTGGCGCTTCGTATACCATTGCCAATGCTCACTGCCTCACTTAGGCGCCGCCTATTTCAACATGGGCGATGGCTTATGAGCCACCTAGGTCAACATAGGTGATCGTTTAGGCGCCGCCTATATCAACATAGGTGATAGGTTAGGCGCCGCATATTCCATTGCCTATGCTCACTACCTAACTTAGGAGATAGGTTAGGCGCCGCCTATGTCAACATAGGCGATGGCTTTGGTGCCACCTATATCAATATAGGCGATAGGTTAGGCGCTGCTTATACCATTGCCTATGCTCACTGCCTCAGTTAGGCGATAGGTTAGGCGCCACCTATATCAACATAGGTGATAGGTTAGGAACCACTTATACCATTGCTTTTGCTCACTGCCTTACTTAGGCGATAGGTTAGGCGACGCCTATAACAATATAGGCGATGGCTTAGGCGCCGCCTATATTAGCATAAGCGATAGGTTAGGCGCCGCTTATACCATGGCCTATGCTCACTGCCTCACTTAGGCGATAGGTTAGGCGCCGCCTATGTCAACATAAGCAATGGATTAGGGACCGCCTATACCAACATAGGCGATAGGTTAGGCCCCGCTTATACCATTGCGAATGCTCACTGCCTCACTTAGGCGATAAGTTAGGTGCCGCCTATTTCAACATGGGCGATGGCTTATGAGCCACCTAGATCAACATAGGCAATAGGTTAGGCGCCACTTATACCATTGCCTATGCTTCTTGCCTCACTTAGGCGATACGTTAGGCGCCGCCTATGTCAACATAGGCGATGGCTAAGGCGCCGCCTATATCATCATAGGCGATAGGTTAGGCTTCGCTTGTACCATTGCCTACTCTCACTGCCTCACTTAGGCGGTAGGTTTGGCGCCGCCTATATCAACATAGGCGATAGGTTAGGCACCGCTTCTACCATTACCTGTACTCATTGCATTACTTAGGCGATAGGTTAAGCGCCGCCTATGTCAGCAAAGGTGATGGATTAGGCGCCACCTATATCTATATAAACGATTGGTTAGGTGTCTCTTATACCATTGACTATGCTCACTGCCTCACTTAGGCGATAGGTTAGGGACCGCCTATGTCAACATAGGCGATGGCTTAGGTACCTCCTATATCAACATAGGCGATAGGTTAGGCGCCGCTTATCCCATTGCCTATGCTTACTTCCTCACTTAGGCGATAGGTTAGGCGCCACTTATGTTAACATAGGGAATGGCTTATGCTCCGCCTATATCAACATAGGCGATCGGTTAGGCGCCGCTTATACCATTGCCTATGCTCACTGCCTCACTTAGGCGATAGGTTAGGAGCCACCTATGTCAACATAGGCGATGGCTTAGGCGCTGCCTATATCAACATAGGCAATAGCGTAGGTGCCGCTTATACCATTGCCTGTGCTCACTTCCTCACTTAGAAGATAGGATAGGTTCCCCCTATTTCAACATAAGCGATGGCTTTGGGGCCGCCTATATCAACATAGGCGATAGGTTAGGCGCCGCTTATACAATTGCCTATGCTTACTGCCTCAATCAGGCGATAGGTTAGGCACCGCCAATATCAGCATAGGCGATGGATTTGGAGCCGCCTATATCAACATAGGAAATAGGTTAGGCGCCGCTTATATCATTGCCTATACATACTACCTCACTTTGGTGATAGGTTAGGCCCCTCCTATGTCGACATAGGTGATCGTTTAGGCGCCGCCTATGTCAACATACTCGATGGCTTAGGTGCCGCCTATATCAACATAGGTGATAAGTTAGGTGCCGCATATACCATTGCCTATGCTCACTGACTAACTTAGGAGATAGATTAGGCGCCGCCTATGTCAACATAGGCGATGGCGTTGGTGCCGCCTATATCAACATTGGTGATAGTTTAGGCGCCGTTTATACCATTTCCTATGCTCACTGCCTCACTTAGGAGATAGGTTAGGCGCCTCCCATGTCAACATATGTGATGTCTTAGGCACCGCCTATATCAACAGAGGGGATAGGTTAGGCGCCGCTTATAGCATTTCCTATGCTCACTGCCTCACTTAGGCGATAAGTTAGGCGCCGCCTGTGTCAACATAGGCGATGTCTTAGGCTCCTCCTAAATCAACATAGGCGATAGGTTAGGTGCCGCTTAGACCATTGCCTATGCTCACTGCCTTACTTTGGTGATAGGTTAGGCGCCGCCGATGTCAACATAGGCGATGGCTTAGGAGCCGCCTATATCAACATAGGCGATAGGTTAGGTGCTGATTATACTATTGCTTATGCTCACTGCCTAACTTAGGAGATATGTTAGGCGCCGCCTATGCCAACATAGGCGATGGATTAGGTGCTGCCTCTATCATCATAGGCGATAGTTTAGGCACCGCATATACCATTGCCTATGCTCACTGCCTTACTTAGGAGATAGGTTAGGCGCCTCCTATGTCAACATAGGCGATGGCTTAGGCGCCGCCTATATCAAAAGAGGCGATCGGTTAGGCGCGGCTTATATCAATATTTGCGATAGCTTAGGCACCGCTTATACCATTGCCTATTGTCACTGCCTCACTTAGGCGATAGGTTAGGCGCCGCCTATATCAACATAGGCAATAGTTTAGGAACCGCTTATACCATTGCTTTTACTCACTGCCTTACTTAGGCAATATGTTAGGCACCGCCTATATCAACATAGGCGATGGCTTAGGAGCCGCCTATATCAACATAGGTGATAGGTTAGGCGCCGCTTATACCATTGCCTATGCTTACTGCCTTACTTAGGCGATAGGTTAGGGGCCGCCTATTTCAACATAGGCAATGGATTAGGCACCACCTATACCAACATAGGCGATAGGTTAGGTGCTACTTATACCATTGCCAATGCTCACTGCCTCACTTAGGCGATAAGTTAGGCGCCGCCTATTTCAACATGGGCGATGGCTTATGAGCCATCTAGATCAACATAGGCGATAGGTTAGGCGTCGCTTATACCATTGCCTATGCTCCTTGCCTCACTTAGGCGATAGGCTTAGGCTCCGCCTATATAAACATAGGCGATAGGTTAGGCGCCGCTTATACCATTTCCTATGGTCACTGACTCACTTAGGCGATAGGTTAGGCACAACCTATTTCAACATAGGATATCGCTTAGGCACAACCTATATCATCATAGGTGATAGGTTAGGTTTCGCTTATACCATTGCCTATTCCACTGCCTCACTAACGCGATACGTTAGGCGCCACCTATATCAACATAGGCGATAGGTTATGCACCACTTCTACCATTACCTGTACTTATTGCCTCACTTAGGTGATAGGTTAGGCGCCACCTATGTCAGCATAGGCGATGGATTAGGCGCCACCAATATCAATATAAACAATAGGTTAGGTGCCGCTTATACCATTCCCTATGCTCACTACCTTACTTAGGTGATAGGTTAGGCACCACCTATGTCAACATAGGAGATGGCTTTGGTTCCACCTATATCAACATAGGCGATAGGTTAGGCGCCGCAAATACCATTGCATATGCTCACTTCCTCACTTAGGCGATAGGTTAGGAGCCGCCTATGTCAACATAGGCGAATGCTTAGGTGCCGCCTATATCAACATAGGTGATAGCTAAGGCGCCGCTTAACCCATTTCCTATGATCACTGCCTCTCTTAGGCGATAGGTTAGGTGCCACTTAACCCATTGCCTATCCTCACTTAGGGGATAGGTTAGACGCCCCCTATGTCAACATTGGCGATGGCTTAGGGGCTCCCTATATCAACATTGGCGATAGGTTAGACGCCGCTTATACCATTGCCTATGCTTACTGCCTCACTCAGGCAATAAGTTAGGCGCCGCCAATATAAACATAGGCGATGGCCTACGCGCCGCCTATGTCAATATAGGTGATAGGTTTGGCGCCGCTTATAACATTGCCTATACTTACTGCCTCACTTCGAAGATAGGTTAGGCGTCGCCTATGTCAACATAGGTGATCGTTTAGGCGCCGCCTATATCAACATAGGCGATAGGTTAGGCACCGCTTATACCATTTCCTATGCTCACTGCCTCACTTAGGCTATAGGATAGGTTCCACCTATGTCAACATATGTGATGGCTTAGGCACCGCCTATATCAACATTGGTGATAGGTTAGGCGCCGCATATACCATTTCCTATGTTCACTGCCTAACTTAGGAGATAGGTTATGTGCTGCCTATGTCAACATAGGCAATGGCGTAGGTGCCGTTTATATCAACATTGGCGGTAGTTTAGGCGCCACTTATACTATTGCTTATGCTCACTGTCTCACTTAGGCGATAGGTTAGGCGCCTCCTATGTCATTATAGGCAATGGCTTAGGTGCCGCCGATATAGACATAGGCGATAGGCTAGGCGCAGCTTATACCTTTGCCTATGCTCACTCCCTCACTTAGGCGATAGGTTAGGCACCGCCTATGTCAATATAGGCGATGGCTTTGGCGCCGCCTATATATACATAGGCAATAAGATAGGCGCCGCTTATAACCTTCCCTATGCTCACTGCCTTACTTAGGTGATAGGTTATGTGCCACCTAGGTCAACATAGGCGATGTCGTAGGCGCCGCCTTTATCAACATAGGCGATAGGTTAGGAGCCACTTATACACTTATCTATTCTCACTACCTTACTTAGGCGATAGGTTAGGCGTCGCCTATGTCAATATAGGCGATAGGTCAGGAGCCGAATATATCAACATAGGCGATAGGTTAGGCGCCGATTATACCATTGCCT
The DNA here is from genome assembly GCA_030864215.1 of Capsicum pubescens. Classification (NCBI taxonomy): domain Eukaryota; kingdom Viridiplantae; phylum Streptophyta; class Magnoliopsida; order Solanales; family Solanaceae; genus Capsicum; species Capsicum pubescens. The sequence continues at coordinate 51,591,252 of CM061544.1, forward strand.
ATGCTTGCTGACTCACTTAGGCGATAGGTTAGGTGTTGCCTATGTCAACATAGGAGATAGGTTAGGCGCTGCTTATACCATTCCCTATGCTCATTACCTCACTTAGGCGATGGTTTAGCCGCTGCCTATATCAACATAAGCAATAGGTTAGGAGCCTCTTATACCATTGCCCATGCTCACTGCCTCACTTAGGTGATAGGTTAGGTGTCGCCTATGTCAACATAGGCGATGGCTTATCCGCCTCCTATATCAACATAGGCGATAGGTTAGGCGTCGCTTATACCATTCCCTATGCACACTACCTCACTTAGGTGATAGATTAGGCACCGCTTATGTCAACATAGGGGATGGCTTAGGCGCCGCCTCTATCAACATAGGCGATAGGTTAGGTGCCGCTTATACCATTGCCTATGCTCACTGCCTCACTTAGGCGATAGGTTAGACGCCGCCTATGTTATATAGGAAATGGCTTAGGCGCCACCTATATAAACATAGGCGATAGGTATGGCGCTGCTTATACCATTGCCTAAGCTCACGGCCTCATTTAGGCGATAGGTTAGGTGTCGCCTATGTCAACATAGGCGATCGCTTAGGCGCCACCTATATCAACATAGGCGATAGGTTAGGCGCTGCTTATACCATTGCCTATGCTCACTGCCTCACTTAGAAGATGGATTAGGTGCCGCCTATATCAACTTAGGAAATAGGTTAGGCGTCGCTTATACCATTGCCTATGTTTACTACCTCACTTAGGCGATAGGTTAGGCGCCGTCTATGTTACATAGTCGATGGCTTAGGCGCCACCTATATAAACATAAGCGATAGGTTTGCCGCCGCTTATACCATTGCCTATGCTCACTGCCTCACTTAGGCGATAGGTTAGGCGCCGCTTATGTCAACATAGGCGATGGATTAGGCGCCACCTATATTAACATAGACGATAGGTTAGGCGCCGCTTATACCATTGCCTATGCTCACTGCCTCACTTAGGCAATAGGTTAGGCGCCACCTATGTTACAGAGGCTATATCTTAGGCGTCACCTATATAAACATAAGCGATAGGTTTAGCGCCGCTTATACCATTGCCAATGATCACTGCCTAACCTAGATGATAGGTTAGGAGCCGCCAATGTCAACATAGGCTATGGCTCAGGCGCCTCCTATATCAACATAGGTGATAGGTTAGGCGCCACTTATACCATTGCCTATGCTCACTGCCTTATTTAGGCGATAGGTTAGGTGCCGCCTATGTCAACATAGGAGATGGCTTAGGCCCCACCTATATCAACATAGGCGATAGGTTTGGCGCTGCTTATGGCATTGTCTATGCTCACTGCCTCACTTAGGTGATAGGTTAGGCGCCGCCTATGTCAACATAGGCGATCGCTTAGGCGCCGCCCTTATCAACATAGGTGATAGGCTACGTGTCGCTTATACCATTGCCTATGCTCACTCCCTTACTTAGGAGATTGGTTAGGCGTTGCCTATATTAATATAGGCAATGTCTTAAGTGCCGCCTATTTAAACATAGGCAATAAGTTAGGCACCGCTTATACCATTGCCTATGCTCACTTCCTTACTTAGGAGATAGGTTAGGCGTCGTCTATGTCAACATAGGCAATGTCTAAGATGCTGCCGTTTTCAAAATAGTCGATAGGTTAGTCTTCGCTTATACCATTGCCTATGCTCACTGCCTCACTTAGGCGATAAGTTAGGTGCCGCCTATGTCAACATAGGCGATGGATTAGGCCCCACCTATATCAACGTAGGAGATAGGTTTGGCGCCGCTTATAGCATTGGCTATTTTCACTGTCTCACTTAGGTGATAGGTTAGGCACCGCCTATGTCAACATAGGCGATCGCGTAGGAGCCGCCTTTATCAACATAGGCGATAGGATACGTGCCGCTTATACCATTGCCTATGATCTCTCCCTCACTTAGGCAATAGGTTAGGCGTCGCCTATGTCAATATAGGTGATGGCTTAGGTGCCGCCTACATCACCATAGGCAATAAGTTAAGCACCGCTTATACCATTGCCTATGCTAACTGCCTTACTAAGGCGATAGGTTAGGCGTCGTCTATGTCAAAATAGGCGATGTCTAAGGTGCCGCCTTTATCAAAATAGTCGATAGGTTAGGCGCCGCTTATACCATCGCCTATGGTCACTACCTCACTTAGGAGATAGGTTAGGCGCCGCCTATGACAACATAGGCGACGGGTCAGGAGCCGCCTATATCAACATAGGCGATAGGTTAGGCTCCGATTATAATATTTCATATGCTCACAGCCTCACTTAGGCGATAGGTTAGGTGCCTCCTATGTCAACATAGGCGATGGCTTAGTCCCCACCTATATCAACATAGGCGATAGGTTTGGCGCTGCTTATAGCATTGTCTATGCTAACTGCCACATTTAGGTGATAGGTTAGGCACCGACTATGTCAACATAGGCGCCGCCTATGTCAACATAGGCACCGACTATGTCAACATAGGCGCCGACTATGTCAACATAGGCGCCGACTATGTCAACATAGGCGCCGACTATGTCAACATAGGCGCCGACTATGTCAACATAGGCGCCGACTATGTCAACATAGGGACCGCCTAAACCAACGTAGGCGATAGTTTAGGCGTCGCTTATACCATTGCCAATGCTCACTGCCTCACTTAGGCGATAAGTTAGGCGCCGCCTATTTCTACATGTGCGTTGGCTTATGAGCCACCTAGATCAACATAGGCGATAGGTTAGGCGCCGCTTATACCATTGCCTATGCTCCATGCATCACTTAGGCGATAGGTTAGGTGCCGCATATGTCAACATAGGCTATCTCTTAGGCACAACCTATATCAACATAGGCGATAGGTTAGGCGTCGCTTATACCATTGTCTATGCTCACTTACTCACTTAGGTTATATGTTAGGCACCGCCTATGTCAACATAGGCAATCGCTTAGGCGCCACCTATATCATCATAGGAAATAGGTTAGGCTTTGCTTGTACCATTGCCTATTCTCACTGCCTTACTTAGGCGATAGGTTATGCGCCGCCTATATCAACATAGGCGCTAGGTTACGTACCGCTTCTACCATTGCCTATGCTCACTTCCTCACTTAGGCGATAGGTTAGGCACTGCCTATGTCAACATAGGCGATGGCTTAGGCGCCGCCAATATCAACATAGGCGTTTGGTTAGGTGCCGCTTATACTATTACCTATGCTCACTGCCTCCCTTACGCGATAGGTTAGGCGCCGCTTATACCATTGTCTATGCTCGCTGCCTCACTTAGGTGATAGGTTAAGCGCCGCATATGTCAACATAGGCGATCGCTTAGGCACCGCCTATATCAACATAGGCAATCGGTTAGGCGACGATATACCATTTCCTATGCACACTTCCTCACTTAGGTGATGGCATAGGTGCCGCCTATATCAACATAGGGAATAGGTTAGGCGCCACTTATAACATTGCCTGGGATCACTGCCTTACTTAGGAGATTGGTTAGGCACTGCTTATGTCAACATAGGCGATGGCTTAGGCGCCGCCAATACCAACATAGGCGATAGGTTAGGCGCCGCTTATACTATTGCCTATGCTCACTACCTCCCTTAGGAGATAGGTTAGGCGCCGCTTATACCATTGTCTATGCTCACTTCCTCACTTAGGTGATAGGTTAAGCGCCGCGTATGTCAACATAGGGGATCGCTTAGGCGCCGCCTATATCAACTGAGGCAATAGGTTAGGCGCCGATATACCATTGCCTATGCTCACTGCCTCACTTAGGCGATGGCTTAGGCGCCGCCTATATCAACATAGGTGATTGGTTAGGCGCCGCTTATACCATTACCTATGCTCACTACCTCACTTAGGCGATATGTTAGGCACCGCCTATGTCAATATAGGCGATGGCTTAGGCGCCGCCTAAATCAACATAGGCGATAGGTTAGGCACCGCTTATACTATTGCCTATGCTCACTGCCTCACTTAGGTGATAGGTTAAGCGCCGCATATGTCAACATAGGTGATTGCGTAGGTGCCACCAATATCAACATAGGAAAAAGGTTAGGCACCGATATACCATTGCCTATGCTCACTGCCTTACTTAGGCGATGGCTTAGGTGCCTCCTATATCAACATAGGCGATAGGTTAGGCGCCGCTTATACCATTGCCTATGCTCACTGTATCACTTAGGCGATAGGATAGGCGCCGCCTATGTTACAAAGGCGATAGGTTAGGCGCCACCTATATAAACATAGGCGATAGGTTTTGCGCCGCTTATACCATTGCCTATGCTCACTGCCTTACTTAGGCGATAGATTAGGCGCGGTCTATGTCAAAATAGGCGATGGGTTAGGCGCCACCTATATAATCATAGGAGATAGGTTAGGCGCCTCTTATACCATTGCCTATGCTCACTAACTCAGTTAGGCGATAGGTTAGGCGCCGCCTATGTCAACATAGTCGATGGCTTAGGCGCCGCCAATATCAACATAGGCGATAGGTTAGGCGCCGCTTATACCATTGCCTATGCTCACTGCCTCACTTAGGAGATAGGTTAGGCACCGCCTATGTTACATAGGAGATGGCTTAGGCGCCACCTATATAAACATAGGAGATAGGTTTGGCACCGCTTATACCATTGCTCACTGCCTCACTTAGGCGATAGGTAAGGCACCGCCTATGTCAACATAGGCGATGGCTTAGGTGCTACCTATATCAACATAGGCGATAGGTTAGGCGCCGCTTATAACATTACCTTTACTCTCTGTATTACATAGGCGATAGGTTAGGCGCCACCTATGTCAACAAAGGCGATGGGTCAGGCGCCGCCTATATCAACATAGGCGATAGGTTAGACGCCGATTATGCTATTTAATATGGTCACTGCCTCACTTAGGCGATTGGTTAGGTGACACCTATGTCAACATAGGTGATGTCTTAGGCGCCTCTTATGTCAACATAAGCGATAGGTTAGGAGCCGCTTATACCATTGCCTATGCTCACTGCCTCACTTAGGCGATAGGTTAGCCGTCGCCTATGTCAACATAGGCGATGCATTAGGCGCCGCCTATAACAACATAGATGATAGGTTAGGCACCGATTATACAATTCCTATGCTCACTACCTCACTTAGGCGATAGGTTAGGCGCCGCCTATGTCAACATAGGCGATGATTTATGCGCCGCCTATATCTACATAGGCGATAGGTTAGACGCTGCTTATGCCATTGCCTATGCTTACTGTCTCACTTAGGCGATAGCTTAGGAGCCACCTATATAAACATAGGCGATAGGTTTTGCGCCGCTTATACCATTGGCTATGCTGACGGCCTTACTTAGTCTATATGATTGGCATTTCTTATACCATTGCCGATGCTCACTGCCTTACTTAGGCGATGGCTTAGGTTCCGCCTATAACAACATAGGCGATAGGGTAGGCGCCGTTTATATCATTGTCTATGCTCATTGCCTCACTTAGGTGATAGGTTAAGCGCCGCATATGTCAACATAGGCGATCGCTTAGGCGCCGCCTATATCAACATAGGGAATAGGTTAGGCGCCGCTTATACCATTGCCTATGCTCACTTCCTAACTTAGGCGATGGCTTAGGTGCCGGCTATATCAACATAGGAGATAGGTTAGGCGCCGCTTATACCATTGCCTATGCTCACTGTCTCACTTAGGCGATAGGTTGGTCGTCGCCTATATTACATAGGCGATGACTTAGGCGCCACCTCTATAAACATAGGCGATAGGTTTGGCGCCGCTTATACCATTTCCTATACTCACTGCCTCACTTAGGCGATAGGTTAGATGCGGCCTATGTCAAAATAGGCGATGGCTTAGGCGCCACCTATATCAACATAGGAGTTAGGTTAGGCACTGCTTATACCATTCCCTATGCTAACTACCTCACTTAGGCGATAGGTTAGGCGTCGCATATGTCAACATAGGCGATAGCTTAGGTGCCACCTATATCAACTTAGGTGATAGGTTAGGCGCCGCCTATGTCAACATAGTCGATGGCTTAGGCGCCGCCTATATAAACATAGGCGATAGGTTAGGCGCTGCTTATACCATTGCCTATGCTCACTCCCTCACTTAGGTGATAGGTTAAGCGTCGCATATGTCAACATAGGCGATTTCTTAGGCGCCGCCTATATCAATATAGGCAAAAGGTTAGGCACCGATTTACCATTGCCTATGCTCACTGTCTCACTTTGGCGATGGCTTAGGTTCCGCCTATATCAACATAGGCGATAGGTTAGGCGCCGCTTATACCATTGCCTATGCTCACTGCATCACTTAGGGGATAGGTTAGGCGCCGCCTATGTTACAAAGGCGATGGCTTAGGCGCCACCTATATAAACATAGGCGATAGGTTTTGTGCCGCTTATACCATTGCCTATGCTCACTGCCTCACTTAGGCGATAGGTTAGGCGCGGCCTGTGTCAAAATAGGCGATAGCTTAGGCACCCCCTATATCAACATAGGAGATAGGTTAGGCGCCTCTTATACCATTGCCTATGCTCACTACCTCACTTAGGCGATAGGTTAGGCGCCGTATATGTTAACATAGTCGATGGCTTAGGCGCCGCCTATATCAACATAGGCGATAGGTTAGGCGCCGCTTATACCATTGCCTATGCTCACTCCCTCACATAGGTGATAAGTTAGGCGCCGCCTATTTCTACATGGGCGTTGGCTTATGAGCCACCTAGATCAACATAGGCGATAGGTTAGGCGCCGCTTATACCATTGCCTATGCTCTATGCATCACTTAGGCGATAGGTTAGGCGCCGCATATGTCAACATAGGCTATCTCTTAGGCGGCACCTATATCAACATAGGCGATAGGTTAGGCGTCGCTTATACCATTGTCTATGCTCACTTACTCACTTAGGTTATAGGTTAGGCACCGCCTATGTCAACATAGGGAATCGCTTAGGCGCCACCAATATCATCATAGGAAATAGGTTAGGCTTTGCTTGTACCATTGCCTATTCTCACTGCCTTACTTAGACGATAGGTTATGCGACGCCTATATCAACATAGGCGCTAGGTTAGGCACCGCTTCTACCATTGCTTGTACTCACTGCCTCACGTCGGCGATAGGTTAGGCGCCGCCTATGTCAGCATAGGCGATGGATTAGTTTCCACCTATATCGACATAAACGATACGTTAGGCGCCGCTTATACCATTGCCTATGCTCACTGCCTCACTTAGGCGATAGGTTAGGCACTGCCTATGTTAACATAGGCGATGGATTAGGCGCCGCCAATATCAACATAGGCGTTTGGTTAGGCGCCGCTTATACTATTGCCTATGCTCACTGTCTCCCTTAGGGGATAGGTTAGGCGCCGCTTATACCATTGTCTATGCTCGCTGCCTCACTTAGGTGATAGGTTAAGCGCCGCATATGTCAACATAGGCGATCGCTTAGGCACCGCCTATATCAACATAGGCAATAGGTTAGGCGCCGATATACCATTGCCTATGCTCACTTCCTCACTTAGGTGATGGCATAGGTGCCGCCTATATCAACATAGGGGATAGGTTAGGCACCGCTTATAACATTGCCTAGGATCACTGCCTTACTTAGGCGATTGGTTAGGTACTGCTTATGTCAACATAGGCGATGGCTTAGGCGCCGCTAATATCAACATAGGCGATAGGTTAGGCGCCGCTTATACTATTGCCTATGCTCACTGCCTCCCTTAGGCGATAGGTTAGGCGCCGCTTATACCATTGTCTAAGCTCACTGCCTTACTTAGGTGATAGGTTAAGCGCCGCATATGTCAACATAGGGGATCGCTTAGGCGCCGCCAATATCAACTGAGGAAATAGGTTAGGCGCCGATATACCATTGCCTATAATTACTGCCTCACTTAGGCGATGGCTTAGGCGCCGCCTATATCAACATAGGTGATTGGTTAGGCGCCTCTTATACCATCCCCTATGCTCACTACCTCACTTAGGCGATATTTTAGGGGCCGCCTATGTCAACATAAGCGATGGCTTAGGCGTCGCCTAAATCAACATAGGCGATAGGTTAGGCGCCGCTTATACTATTGCCTATGCTCACTACCTCACTTAGGTGATAGGTTAAGCGCCGCATATGTAAACATAGGTGATTGCGTAGGTGCCGCCAATATCAACATAGGAAAAAGGTTAGGCACCGATATACCATTGCCTATGCTCACTGCCTCACTTAGGCGATGGCTTAGGTGCCGCCTATATAAACATAGGCGATAGGTTAGGCGTCGCTTATACCATTGCCTATGCTCACTATATCACTTAGGCGATAGGATAGGCGCCGCCTATGTTACAAAGGCGATGGCTTAGGCGCCACCTATATAAACATAGGCGATAGGTTTTCCGACGCTTATACCATTGCCTATGCTCACTGCCTTATTTAGGCGATATATTAGGCGCGGTCTACTTAGGTGCCACCTATATAAACATAGGAGATAGGTTAGGCGCCTCTTATACCATTGCCTATGCTCACTACCTCAGTTAGGCGATAGGTTAGGCGCCGCCTATGTCAACATAGTCGATGGCTTAGGCGCCGCCTATATCAACATAGGCGATAGGTTAGGCGCCGCTTATACCATTGCCTATGCTCACTCCCTCACATAGGTGATAAGTTAGGCGCCGCCAATTTCTACATGGGCGTTGGCTTATAAGCCACCTAGATCAACATAGGCGATAGGTTAGGCGCCGCTTATACCATTGCCTATGCTCTATGCATCACTTCGGCGATAGGTTAGGCGCCGCATATGTCAACATAGGCTATCTCTTAGGCGCCACCTATATCAACATAGGCGATAGGTTAGGCGTCGCTTATACCATTACCTTTACTCTCTGCATTACTTAGGCGATAGGTTAGGCGCCACCTATGTCAACAAAGGCGATGGGTCAGGCGCCGCCTATATCAACATAGGCGATAGGTTAGATGCCGATTATTCTATTTCATATGGTCTCTGCCTCACTTACGCGATAGGTTAGGTGACACCTATGTCAACATAGGTGATGGCTTAGGCACCTCTTAGGTCAACATAAGCGATAGGTTAGGAGCCGCTTATACCATTGCCTATGCTCACTGCCTCACTTAGGCGATATGTGAGCCGTCGCCTATGTCAACATAGGTGATGGATTAGGCGCCGCCTATAACAACATAGATGATAGGTTAGGCGCCGATTATACAATTCCATATGCTCACTACCTCTCTTAGGCGATAGGTTAGGCGCCGCCTATGACAACATAGGCGATGATTTATGCACCGCCTATATCTACATAGGCGATAGGTTAGGCGCTGCTTATGCCATTGCCTATGCTTACTGCCTCACTTAGGCGATAGGTTAGGCGCCACCTATATAAACATAGGCAATAGGTTTTGCGCCGCTTATACCATTGGCTATTCTGACGGCCTTACTTAGTCTATATGATTGGCATTGCTTATACCATTGCCGATGCTCACTGCCTTACTTAGGCGATGGCTTAGGTTCCGCCTATAACAACATAGGCGATAGGGTAGGCGCCGTTTATATCATTGTCTATGCTCACTACCTCACTTACATGATAGGTTAAGCGCCGCATATGTCAACATAGGCGATCGCTTAGGCGCCGCCTATATCAACATAGGGAATAGGTTAGGCGCCGCTTATACCATTGCTTATGCTCACTTCCTAACTTAGGCGATGGCTTAGGTGCCGGCTATATCAACATAGGAGATATGTTAGGCGCCGCATATACCATTGCCTATGCTCACTGTCTCACTTAGGCGATAGGTTAGCCGTCGCTTATATTACATAGGTGATGACTTACGCGCCACCTATATAAACATATGCGATAGGTTTGGCGCCGCATATACCATTTCCTATACTCACTGCCTCACTTAGACGATAGGTTAGACGCGGCCTATGTCAAAATAGGCGATGGCTTAGGCGCCACCTATATCAACATAGGAGTTAGGTTAGGCACTGCTTATACCATTCCCTATGCTCACTACCTCACTTAGGCGATAGGTTAGGCGCCGCCTATGTCAACATAGGCGATAGCATAGGTGCCGCCTATATAATCATAGCCGATAAGTTTGGCCCCGCTTTTACCATTGCTAATGCTCATTGCCTCACATAGGTCATAGGTTAGGCGTCGCCTATGATAAATAGGCGATGGATTAAGCTCCACCTATATAAACATAGGCGATAGTTTTGACGCCGCTTATACCATTGCCTATGCTCGCTGCCTCACTTTTGTAATAGGTTAGGCGCCACCTATGACAACATAGGCGATGGCTTAGGTGCTACCTATATCAACATAGGCGATAGGTTAGGCGCCGCTTATAACATTACCTTTGTTCACTGCATCACTTAGGCGATAGGATAGGCGCCACCTATGTCAACAAAGGCGAAGGGTCAGGCGTCGCCTATATCAACATAGGCGATAGGTTAGGCGCCTATTATAGTATTTCATATGATCACTGCCTCACTTAGCCGATAGGTTAGGTGACACCTATGTCATCATCGGCGATGGCTTAGGCGCCACCTATATCAAGATAAGCGATAGGTTAGGAGCCGCATATACCATTGCCTATGCTCACTGCCTTACTTAGGCGATAGGTTAGGCGTCGCCTATGTAAACATAGGCGATGGATTAGGCGGCGCCTATAACAACATAGAATATAGGTTAGGCGCCGATTATATCATTCCCTATAGTCACTACCTCACATAGGCGATAGGTTAGGCGATTTCTTAGGCGCCGCCTATATCAACATAGGCGATAGGTTAGGCGCCGCTTATACTATTTCCTATGCTCACTGCCTCACTTAGGTGATAGGTTAAGCGTCGCATATGTCAACATAGGCGATTGCTTAGGCGCCGCCTATATCAACATAGGCAAAAGGTTAGGCACCGATATACCATTGCCTATGCTCACTGCCTCACTTAGGCGATGGCTTAGGTGCGGCCTATATCAACATAGGCGATAGGTTAGGCGCCGCTTATACCATTGTCTATGCTCACTGCATCACTTAGGCGATAGGTTAGGCACCGCCTATGTTACAAAGGAGATGGCTTAGGCGCCACCTATATAAACATAGGCGATAGTTTAGGCACCTCATATACCATTGCCTATGCTCACTGCCTCACTTAGCTGATAGGTTAAGCGCCGCATATGTCAACATAGGCGATTGCTTAGGCGCCGCCTATATCAACATAGGCAAAAGGTTAGGCACCGATATACCATTGCCTATGCTCACTGTCTCACTTAGGCGATGGCATGGTTCCGCCTATATGAACATAGGCGATAGGTTAGGAGCCGCTTATACCATTTTCTATGCTCAATGCATCACTTAGGCGATAGGTTAGGCGCCTCCTATGTTACAAAGGCGATGGCTTAGGCGCCACCTATATAAACATAGGCGATAGGTTTTGCGCCGCTTATACCATTGCGTATGCTCACTGCCTCACTTAGGCGATAGGTTAGGCGCGGCCTATGTCAAAATAGGCGATGGCTTAGGCACCACCTATATCAACATAGGAGATAGGTTAGGCGCCTCTTATACCATTGCCTATGCTCACTACCTCACTTAGGCGATAGGTTAGGCGCCGCCTATGTCATCATAGTCGATGGCTTAGGCGCCTCCTATATCAACATAGGCTATAGGTTAGGTGCCGTTTATACCATTACCTATGCTCACTGCCTCACTTAGGTGATAGGTTAAGCACCGCATATGTCAACATAGGCGATTGCTTAGGCGCCGCCTATATCAACATAGGCAAAAGGATAGGCACCGATATTCCATTGCCTATGCTCACTGTCTCACTTAGGCGATGTCTTAGGTGCCGCCTATATAAACATAGGCGATAGGTTAGGCGCCGCTTATACCAATGCCTATGCTCACTGCCTCACTTAGGCGATAGGTTAGGCGCGGCCTATGTCAAAATAGGCGATGGCTTAGGCACTACCTATATCAACATAGGCGATAGGTTAGGCGCCGCCTATGTCAACATAGTCGATGGCTTAGGCGCTGCCTATATCAACATATGTGATAGGTTAGGCGCCGCTTATACCATTGCCTATGCTCACTGCCTCACTTAGGCGATAGGTTAGGCACCGCCTACGTTACATAGGCGATGGCTTAGGCACCACCTATATAAACATTGGTGATAGGTTTGGCGCCACTTATACCATTGCCTATGCTCACTGCCTCACTTAGGAGATAGGTAAGGCGCCGCCTATGTCAACATAGGCGATGGCTTAGGTGCTACCTATATCAACATAGGCGATAGGTTAGGCGCCGCTTATAACATTACCTTTACTAACTGCCTTACTTAGGCAATAGGTTAGGCGCCGCCTATGACAACATAGGCGATGGATTAGGCGCCGCCTATATCAACATAGGCGATAGGTTAGGCGCTGCATATACCATTGCCTATGCTCACTGCCTCACTTAGGCGATAGGTTAGGCTCCACCTATATAAACATAGGCGATAGGTTTTGCGCCGCTTATACCATTGGCTATGCGGACGACCTTACTTAGTCTATATGTTTGGCATTGCTTATACCATTGCCTATGCTCACTGCCTTACTTAGGCGATGGCTTAGGTTCCGCCTATAACAACATAGGCGATAGGGTAGGCGCCGTTTATACCATTGTCTATGCTCACTACCACACTTAGGTGATTGGATAAGCGCCACATATGTAAACATAGGCGATCGCTTAGGCGCCGCCTATATCAACATAGGCAATAGGTTAGGCGCCGCTTATACCATTGCTTATGCTCACTTCCTAACTTAGGAGATGGCTTAGGTGCAGCCTATATCAACATAGGAGATATGTTCGGCGCCGCTTATACCATTGCCTATGCTCACTGCCTCACTTAGGCGATAGGTTAGGCGCCGCCTATGTTACATAGGCGATGGCTTAGGCGCCACCTATATAAATATATGTGATAGGTTTGGTGCCGCTTATACCATTGGCAATGCTCACTGCCTCACTTAGGAGATAGGTTAGGTGCGGCCTATGTCAACATCGGCGATGGCTTAGGCCCAACCTATATCAACATAGGCGGTAGGTTAGGCGCCGCTTATACCATTGCCTATGCTCACTGCCTCACATAGGCGATTGGTTAGGCAGCGCCTATGTTACTTTGGCGATGGCTTATGCGCCTCCTAGATCAACATAGGCGATAGGTTAGCCACCGTTTATACCATTGCCTATGCTCACTGCCTCACTTACATGATAGGTTAGGCGCCGCCTATGTCAACATATTCTATGGATCAGGCGCCGCCTATATCAACATAGGCGATAGGCTAGGCACCTTTTATACAATTGCCTATGCTCACTGCCTCATTTAGGCGATAGATTAGGTGCCACCTATGTCAACATAGGCGATGGCTTAGACCCCACCTATATCAACATAGGAGATAGGTTTGCCGCTCCTTATAGCATTGCCTATACTCACTGCCTCACTTAGGTGATAGGTTAGGCGCCGCCTATGTCAACATAGGCGATGGCTTAGGCACCGCCTTTATCAACATAGGCGATAGGCTAGGCGCCGCTTATACCATTGCCTATGCTCACTCCCTCACATAGGCGATAGGTTAGGCACCGCCTATGTCAATATAGGAGATGTCTTTGGCAACCCCTATATCTACATAGGCAATAAGATAGGCACCGCTTATAACATTGCCTATGCTTACTGCCTTACTTAGGCGATAGGTTAGGTGCCGCCTATGTCAACATAGGCGATGTCTTAGGTGGCGCCTTTGTCAACATAGGCGATAGGTTAGGCGCCACTTATACCATTGCCTATGCTCACTGTCTCACTTAGGTGATAGGTTAGGCGCCGCCTATATCAATATAGGCGATGGGTTAGGAGCCGCCTATATCAACATTGGCGATAGGTTAGGCGCCGATTATACCATTGCCTATGCTCGCTGACTCACTTAGGCGATAGGTTAGTCGTCGCCTATGTCAACATAGACGATAGGTTAAGCGCCACTTATACCATTCCCTATGCTCATTACCAAACTTATGCGATGGCTTAGGCGCCGCCTATATCAACATAAGCGATAGCTTAGGTACCGCTTATACCATTCCCTATACTCACTACCTCACTTAGGCGATATGTTAGGCGCCGCCTATGTAAATATTAGGCGCCGCCTATATCAACATAGGTGATAGGTTAGGCTCCGCTTATACCATTGCCTATGCTCACTGCCTGACTTAGGCGATAGGTTAGGCGCCGCCTATGTTACATAGGCGATGGCTTAGGCGCCACCTATATAATCATAGGCGATAGGTTTGGCGCCGCTTATACCATTGCCTATGCTCACGGCCTCACTTAGGCGATAGGTTAGGCGTCGCTTATACCTTTGCCTATGCTCACTGCATTACTTAGGCGATGGCTTAGGTGCCGCCAATAACAACATAGGCGATAGGTTAGGCACCGCTTATAACATTGTCCATGTTCACTGCCTCACTTAGATAATAGGTTAAGCACCGCATATGTCGACATAGGCGATCGCTTAGGCGCCGCCTATATCAACATTGGCGATAGGTTAGGCTCCGATTATACCATTTCCTATGCTCACTGCCTCACTTAGGCGATCGCTTAGGTGCCGCCTATATCAACATAGGCGATATGTCAGGCGCCGCTTATTCCATTTCCTATGCTCACTGCCTCACCTAGCCGATAGTTTAGGCACCGCCTATGTTACATAGGCGATGGCTTAGGCGCCACCTATATAAACATATGTGATAGGTTTGGCGTCGCTTATACAATTGGCTTTGCTTACTGCCTCACTTAGGATATAGGTTAGGTGCGGCCTATGTCAACATACGCGATGGGTTAGGCGCCACCTATATCAACATAGGCGATAGGTTAGGTGCCGCTTATACCATTGCCTATGCTCACTGCCTCACTTAGGCGATTGGGTAGGCGCCGCCTATGTTACATAGGCGATGGCTTATGCGCCGCCTAGATCAACATAGGCGATAGGTTAGGAACCGCTTATACCATTGCCTATGCTCACTGCCTCACTTACATGATAGGTTAGGCGCCGCCTATTTCAACATATTCTATGGCTCAGGCGCCGCCTATATCAACATAGGCGATAGGTTAGGTTCCTTTTATATAATTGCCTATGCTCACTGCCTCATTTAGGCGATAGATTAGGTGCCGCCTATGTCAACATAGGCGAAGGCTTAGGCCCCACCTATATCAACATAGGCGATAGGTTTGGCGGAGCTTATAGCATTTCCTATAATCACTGCCTCACTTAGGTAATAGGTTAGGCGCCGCCTATGTCAACATATGCAAAGGCTTAGGTGCCGCCTTTATCAGCATAAGCGATAGTCTAGGCGCCGCTTATACCGTTGCCTATGCTCACTCTCTCACTTAGGCGATAGGTTAGGCACCGCCTATGTCAATATAGGCGATGGCTTTGGCGCCGCCTATATCTACATAGGAAATAAGATAGGCGCCGATTATAACATTGCCTATGCTCACTGTCTTACTAAGGCGATAGGTTATGTGCCGCCTATGTCAATATAGGCGATGTCTTAGATGCCGCCTTTATCAACATAGGCGATTGGTTAGGCGCCACTTATACCATTGCCTATGCTCACTGCCTCACTTAGGCGATAGGTTAGGCGCCGCCTATGTCAATATAGGCGATGGGTCAAGAGCCGCCTATATCAACATAGGCGATAGGTTAGGCGCCGATTATACCATAGCCTATGCTCGCCGACTCAGTTAGGCGATAGGTTAGGTGCCAGCTATGTCAACAAAGGCGATGGGTCAGGCCCAACCTATATAAACATAGGCGATAGGTTAGGCGCCGATTATACTATTTCATATGCTCACTGCCTCACTTAGTCGATAGGTTAGGTGACATCTATGTCAACATAGACGATGGCTTAGGTGCCACCTATATCAACATAAGCGATAGGTTAGGAGCCTCTTATACCATTTCGTATGCTCACTGCCTCACTAAGGTGATAGGTTAGACGTCGCCTATGTCAATATAGGCGATGGCTTAGACACCTCCTATATCAACATAAGCGATAGGTTAGGCGTCGCTTATATACACATAGGCGATGGCTTAGGCGCCGCCTATTTCAACATAGGCGATAGGTTAGGTGCCACTTATACCATTGCCTATGCTCACGGCCTCACATAGGCGATAGGTTAGGCGCCGCCTATGTTACATAGGCAATGGCTTAGGCACCACCTATATAATCATAGGCGATAGGTTTGGCGCCGCTTATACCATTGCCTAAGCTCACGACCTCATTTAGGCGATAGGTTCGGCGTCTCCTATGTCGCTTAGGCGCCGCTTATATCAACATAGGCGATAGGTTAGGCGCCGCTTATACCATTGCCTATGCTCACTGCCTTACTTAGACGATAGCTTAGGTGCCGCCTATATCTACTTAGGCGATAGGTTAGGCGCCGCTTATACCATTGCCTATGCTTACTGCCTCACTTAGGCGATAGGTTAGGCGCCGCCTATGTTACATAGTCGATGGCTTAGGCTCAACCTATAAAAACATTAGCGATTGGTTTGGAACCGCTTATACAATTGCCTAAGCTCACGGCCTCATTTAGGCGATAGGTTAGGCGTCGCCTATGTCGCTTAGGCGCCGCCTATATCAACATAGGCGATAGGTTAGGCGCCGCTTATACCATTGCCTATGCTCACTGCCACACTTAGACGATGACTTAGGTGTCGCCTATATCTACTTAGGCGATAGGTTAGGCGCCGCTTATACCATTGCCTATGCTTACTGCCTCACTTAGGCGATAGGTTAGGCGCCGCC
Source organism: Capsicum pubescens (assembly GCA_030864215.1). Lineage (NCBI taxonomy): Eukaryota > Viridiplantae > Streptophyta > Magnoliopsida > Solanales > Solanaceae > Capsicum > Capsicum pubescens. The sequence goes on from CM061544.1 coordinate 51,608,081, forward strand.
TATGTTACATAGGCGATGGCATAGGCTCCACCTATATAAACATAAGCGATAGGTTTGGCGCCGCTTATAACATTGCCTATGATCACTACCTCACTTAGGCGATAGGTTAGGCGCCGCCTATATCATCATAGGCGATGGCATAGGCGCCACCTATATAAACATAAGCGATAGGTTAGGCGCCGCTTATACCATTGACTATGCTCACTGCCTCACTTAGGCGATAGGTTAGGTGCCGCCTATGTTTCATAGGCGATGGCTTAGGCGCCACCTATATAAATATATGTGATACGTTTGGCGCCGCTTATACCATTGGCTATGCTCACTGCATAACTTACGAGATAGGTTAGGTGCGGCCTATGTCAACATAGGCGATGGCTTAGGCCCAACCTATATCAACATAGAAGGTAGGTTAGGCGCCGTTTATACCATTGCCTATGCTCACTGCCTCACTTAGGCGATTGGTTAGGCGCCGCCTATGATACTTTGGCGATGGCTTATGCGCCTCCTAGATCAACATAGGCGATAGGTTAGGCACCTCTTATACCATTGCCTATGCTCACTGCCTCACGTACATGATAGGTTAGGCGCCGCCTATGTCAACATATTCTATGGATCAGGTGCCGCCTATATCAACATAGGCGATAGGTTAGGCGCCTTTTATACAATTGCCTATGCTCACTGCCTCATTTAGGCGATAGATTAGGTGCCACATATTTCAACATAGGCGATAGGTTTGCCGCTCCTTATAGCATTGCCTATACTCACTGCCTCACTTAGGTGATAGGTTAGGCGCCGCCTATGTGAACATAGGCGATGGCTTGGGAGCCGCCTTTATCAACATAGGCGATAGGACAGGCGCCGCTTATACCGTTGCCTATGCTTACTACCTCACTTAGACGATAGGTTAGGCGCCGCTTATACCATTGCCTATGCTTACTGCCTCACTTAGACGATAGGTTAGGCGCCGCCTATGTTACATAGTCGATGGCTTAGGCTCAACCTATAAAAACATAAGCGATTGGTTTGGCACCGCTTATACAATTGCCTAAGCTCACGGCCTCATTTAGGCGATAGGTTAGGCGTCGCCTATGTCGCTTAGGGGCCGCCTTTATCAACATAGGCGATAGGTTAGGCGCCGCTTATACCATTTCCTATGCTCACTGCCACACTTAGACGATGACTTAGGTGTCGCCTATATCTACATAGGCGATAGGTTAGGCGCCGCTTATACCATTGCCTATGCTTACTTCCTCACTTAGGCGATAGGTTAGGCGCCGCCTATGTTACATAGGCGATGGCATAGGCTCCACCTATATAAACATAAGCGATAGGTTTGGCGCCGCTTATAACATTGCCTATGATCACTACCTCACTTAGGCGATAGGTTAGGCGCCGCCTATATCATCATAGGCGATGGCTTAGGCGCCACCTATATAAACATATGCGATAGGTTAGGCGCCGCTTATACCATTGCCTATGCTCACTGCCTCACTTAGGCCATAGGTTAGGCGCCGCCTATATCATCATAGGCGATGGTTTAGGCGCCACCTATATAAACATAAGCGATAGGTTAGGCGCCGCTTATACCATTGCCTATGCTCACTGCCAAACTTAGGCGATAGGTTAGGTGCCGCCTATGTTACATAGGCGATGGCTTAGGCGCCACCTATATAAATATATGTGATAGGTTTGGCGCCGCTTATACCATTGGCTATGCTCACTGCCTAACTTAGGAGATAGGTTAGGTGCGGCCTATGTCAACATAGGCGATGGCTTAGGCCCAACCTATATCAACATAGAAGGTAGGTTAGGCGCCGCTTATACCATTGCCTATGCTCACTGCCTTACTTAGGTGATTGGTTAGGCGCCGCCTATGATACTTTGGCGATGGCTTATGCGCCTCCTAGATCAACATAGGCGATAGGTTAGGCACCTCTTGTACCATTGCCTATGCTCACTGCCTCACGTACATGATAGGTTAGGCGCCGCCTATGTCAACATATTCTATGGATCAGGTGCCGCCTATATCAACATAGGCGATAGGTTAGGCGCCTTTTATACAATTGCCTATGCTCACTGCCTCATTTAGGCGATAGTTTAGGTGCCACATATTTCAACATAGGCGATAGGTTTGCCACTCCTTATTGCATTGCCTACACTCACTGCCTCACTTAGGTGATAGGTTAGGCGCCGCCTATGTCAACATAGGCGATGGCTTAGGCGCCGCCTTTATCAACATAGGCGATAGGATTGGCGCCGCTTATACCGTTGCCTATGCTCACTCCCTTACTTAGGCGATAGGTTAGGCACCGCCTGTGTCAATATAGGCGATGTCTTTGGCAACGCCTATATCTACATAGGCAATAAGATAGGCGCCGCTTATAACATTTCCTATGCTTACTGCCTTACTTAGGCGATAGGTTAGGTGCCGCCTATGTCAATATAGGCGATGTCTTAGGTGCCGCCTTTATCAACATAGGCGATAGGTTAGGCTCCACTTATACCATTGCCTATGCTCACTGCCTCACTTAGGCGATAGGTTAGGCGCCGCCTATGTCAATATAGGCGATGGGTTAGGAGCCGCCTATATCAACATAGGCGATAGGTTAGGCGTCGATTATACCATTGCCTATGCTCGCTGACTCACTTAGGCGATAGGTTAGGCATCGTCTATGTCAACATAGGCGATAGGTTAAGCGCCGCTTATACCATTCCCTATGCTTATTACCTCACTTATGCGATGGCTTAGGCGCCGCCTATATCAACATAGGCGATAGGTTAGGTACCGCTTATACCATTCCCTATACTCACTACCTCACTTAGGCGATATGTTAGGCGCCGCCTATGTAAACATTAGGCGCCGCCTATATCAACATAGGTGATAGGTTAGGCTCCACTTTTTCCATTGCCTATGCTCACTGCATCACTTAGGTGATAGGTTAGGCGCCGCCTATGTTACATAGGGGATGGGATAGGCGCCACCTTTATAAACATAGGCGATAGGTTTGGCGCCGCTTATACCATTGCCTATGCTCACGGCCTCACTTAGGCGATAGTTTAGGCGTCGCTTATACCATTGCCTATGCTCACTGCCTTACTTAGGCGATGGCTTAGGTGCTGCCAATAACAACATAGGCGATAGTTTAGGCACCGCTTATAACATTGTCCATGCTCACTGCCTTACATAGATGATAGGTTAAGCGCCGCATATGTCGACATAGGCGATCGCTTAGGCGCCCCCTATATCAACATTGGCGATAGGTTAGGCACCGATTATACCATTTCCTATGCTCACTGCCTCACTTAGGCGATGGCTTAGGTGCCGCCTATATCAACATAGGAGATATGTCAGGCGCCGCTTATACCATTTCCTATGCTCACTACCTCACTTAGGCGATAGGTTAGGCACCGCCTATGTTACATAGGCGATGGCTTAGGCGCCACCTATATAAACATATGTGATAGGTTTGGCGCTGCTTATACCATTGGCTATCCTTAATGCCTCACTTAGGATATAGGTTAGGTGCGGCCTATGTCAACAAAGGCGATGGCTTAGTCGCCACCTATATCAACATAGGCGATAGGTTAGGTGCCGCCTATACCATTGCCTATGCTCACTGCCTCACTTAGGCGACTGGTTAGGCGTCGCCTATGTTACATAGGCGATGGCATATGCACTACCTAGATCAATATAGGCGATAGGTTAGGCACCGCTTATACCATTGCCTATGCTCACTGCCTCACTTACATGATAGGTTAGGCGCCGCCTATTTCAACATATTCTATGGCTCAGGCGCCGCCTATATCAACATAGGCGATAGGTTAGGCGCCTTTTATACAATTGCCTATGCTCACTTCCTTATTTAGGATATAGATTAGGTGCCGCCTATGTCAACATAGGCGATGGCTTAGGCCCCACCTATATCAACATAGGCGATAGGTTAGGCGCCGCTTATACCATTCCCTATGCTCATTACCTCACTTAGGGGATGGCTTAGGCGCCGCCTATATCAACATAGGCGATAGGTTAGGCACCGCGTATACCATTCCCTATACTCACTACCTCACATAGGTGATAGGTTAGGCGCTGCCTATGTAAGCATTAGGTGCCGCTTATATCAACATAGGTGATAGGTTAGGCGCCGCTTATACCATTGCCTATGCTTACTGCCTCACTTAGGAGATAGGTTAGGCGCCGCCTATGTTACATAGGCGCCGCATATGTTACATAGGCGATGGCTTAGGCGCCACCTATATAAACATAGGCGATAGGTTTGGCGCCGCTTATACCATTGCCTATGCTAATTGCCTCACTTAGGAGATAGGTTAGGCGCCGACTATGTCAACATAGGCGCTGGCTTAGGTGCCACCTATATCAACATGTGCGATAGGTTAGGCGCCGCTTATACCATTACCTTGTCTCACTGCCTCAGTTAGGCGATAGGTTAGGTGCCACCTATGTCAACAAAGGTGATGGGTCAGGCCCAACCTATATAAACATACGCGATAGGTTAGGTGCCGATTATACTCTTTCATATGCTCACTGCCTCACTTAGGCGATAGGTTAGGTGACATCTATTTCAACATAGACGATGTCTTAGGTTCCACCTATATCAACATAAGCGATAGGTTAGGAGCCTCTTATACAATTGCCTATGCTCTCTGCCTCACTTAGATGATAGGTAAGACGTCGCCTATGTCAACATAGGCGATGGCTTAGGCGCCTCCTATATCAACATAGGCGATAGGTTAGGCGTCGCTTATACCATTCCCTATGCTCACTACCTTACTTAGGCGATACGTTTGGCGCCATTTATATACACATAGGCGATGGCTTAGGCGCCGCCTATATCAACATAGGCGATAGGTTAGGCTCCGCTTATACCATTGCCTATGCTCACTGCCTCCCTTAGGCGATAGGTTAGGCGCCGCCTATGTTCCATAGGCAATGGCTTCGGCACCACCTATATAAACATAGGCGATAGGTTTGGAGCCGCTTATACCATTGCCTAAGCTCACGGCCTCATTTAGGCGATAGGTTCGGCGTCGCCTATGTCGCTTAGGCGCCGCTTATATCAACATAGGCGATAGGTTAGGCGCCGCTTATACCATTGCCTATGCTCACTGCCTTACTTAGACGATAGCTTAGGTGTCGCCTATATCTACTTAGGCGATAGGTTAGGTGCCGCTTATACCATTGCCTATGCTTACTGCCTCACCTAGGCGATAGGTTAGGCGCCGCCTATGTTACATAGTCGATGGCTTAGGCTCCATCTATATAAATATAAACGATTGGTTTGGCACCGCTTATACCATTGCCTAAGCTCACAGCCTCATTTTGGCGATATGTTAGGCGTCGCCTATGTCGCTTAGGCGCCGCCTATATAAACATAGGCGATAGGTTAGGCGCCGCTTATACCATTGCCTATGCTTACTGCCTCACTTAGGCGATAGGTTAGGCGCCGCCTATGTTACATAGGCGATGGCATAGGCTCCACCTATATAAACATAAGCGATAGGTTTGGCGCCGCTTATAACATTGCCTATGATCACTACCTCACTTAGGCGATAGGTTAGGCGCCGCCTATATCATCATAGGCGATGGCTTAGGCGCCACCTATATAAACATATGCGATAGGTTAGGCGCCGCTTATACCATTGCCTATGCTCACTGCCTCACTTAGGCCATAGGTTAGGCGCCGCCTATATCATCATAGGCGATGGCTTAGGCGCCACCTATATAAACATAAGCGATAGGTTAGGCGCCGCTTATACCATTGCCTATGCTCACTGCCAAACTTAGGCGATAGGTTAGGTGCCGTCGATGTTACATAGGCGATGGCTTAGGCGCCACCTATATAAATATATGTGATAGGTTTGGCGCCGCTTATACCATTGGCTATGCTTACTGCCTAACTTAGGAGATAGGTTAGGTGCGGCCTATGTCAACATAGGCGATGGCTTAGGCCCAACCTATATCAACATAGAAGGTAGGTTAGGCGCCGCTTATACCATTGCCTATGCTCACTGCCTCACTTAGGTGATTGGTTAGGCGCCGCCTATGATACTTTGGCGATGGCTTATGCGCCTCCTAGATCAACATAGGCGATAGGTTAGGCACCTCTTGTACCATTGCCTATGCTCACTGCCTCACGTACATGATAGGTTAGGCGCCGCCTATGTCAACATATTCTATGGATCAGGTGCCGCCTATATCAACATAGGCGATAGGTTAGGCACCGCGTATACCATTCCCTATACTCACTACCTCACATAGGTGATAGGTTAGGCGCTGCCTATGTAAGCATTAGGTGCCGCTTATATCAACATAGGTGATAGGTTAGGCGCCGCTTATACCATTGCCTATGCTTACTGCCTCACTTAGGAGATAGGTTAGGCGCCGCCTATGTTACATAGGCGCCGCATATGTTACATAGGCGATGGCTTAGGCGCCACCTATATAAACATAGGCGATAGGTTTGGCGCCGCTTATACCATTGCCTATGCTAATTGCCTCACTTAGGAGATAGGTTAGGCGCCGACTATGTCAACATAGGCGCTGGCTTAGGTGCCACCTATATCAACATGTGCGATAGGTTAGGCGCCGCTTATACCATTACCTTGTCTCACTGCCTCAGTTAGGCGATAGGTTAGGTCCCACCTATGTCAACAAAGGTGATGGGTCAGGCCCAACCTATATAAACATACGCGATAGGTTAGGTGCCGATTATACTCTTTCATATGCTCACTGCCTCACTTAGGCGATAGGTTAGGTGACATCTATTTCAACATAGACGATGTCTTAGGTTCCACCTATATCAACATAAGCGATAGGTTAGGAGCCTCTTATACAATTGCCTATGCTCTCTGCCTCACTTAGATGATAGGTAAGACGTCGCCTATGTCAACATAGGCGATGGCTTAGGCGCCTCCTATATCAACATAGGCGATAGGTTAGGCGTCGCTTATACCATTCCCTATGCTCACTACCTTACTTAGGCGATACGTTTGGCGCCATTTATATACACATAGGCGATGGCTTAGGCGCCGCCTATATCAACATAGGCGATAGGTTAGGCTCCGCTTATACCATTGCCTATGCTCACTGCCTCCCTTAGGCGATAGGTTAGGCGCCGCCTATGTTCCATAGGCAATGGCTTCGGCACCACCTATATAAACATAGGCGATAGGTTTGGAGCCGCTTATACCATTGCCTAAGCTCACGGCCTCATTTAGGCGATAGGTTCGGCGTCGCCTATGTCGCTTAGGCGCCGCTTATATCAACATAGGTGATAGGTTAGGCGCCGCTTATACCATTGCCTATGCTCACTGCCTTACTTAGACGATAGCTTAGGTGTCGCCTATATCTACTTAGGCGATAGGTTAGGTGCCGCTTATACCATTGCCTATGCTTACTGCCTCACCTAGGAGATAGGTTAGGCGCCGCCTATGTTACATAGTCGATGGCTTAGGCTCCATCTATATAAATATAAACGATTGGTTTGGCACCGCTTATACCATTGCCTAAGCTCACAGCCTCATTTTGGCGATATGTTAGGCGTCGCCTATGTCGCTTAGGCGCCGCCTATATAAACATAGGCGATAGGTTAGGCGCCGCTTATACCATTGCCTATGCTTACTGCCTCACTTAGGCGATAGGTTAGGCGCCGCCTATGTTACATAGGCGATGGCATAGGCTCCACCTATATAAACATAAGCGATAGGTTTGGCGCCGCTTATAACATTGCCTATGATCACTACCTCACTTAGGCGATAGGTTAGGCGCCGCCTATATCATCATAGGCGATGGCTTAGGCGCCACCTATATAAACATATGCGATAGGTTAGGCGCCGCTTATACCATTGCCTATGCTCACTGCCTCACTTAGGCCATAGGTTAGGCGCCGCCTATATCATCATAGGCGATGGCTTAGGCGCCACCTATATAAACATAAGCGATAGGTTAGGCGCCGCTTATACCATTGCCTATGCTCACTGCCAAACTTAGGCGATAGGTTAGGTGCCGTCGATGTTACATAGGCGATGGCTTAGGCGCCACCTATATAAATATATGTGATAGGTTTGGCGCCGCTTATACCATTGGCTATGCTTACTGCCTAACTTAGGAGATAGGTTAGGTGCGGCCTATGTCAACATAGGCGATGGCTTAGGCCCAACCTATATCAACATAGAAGGTAGGTTAGGCGCCGCTTATACCATTGCCTATGCTCACAGCCTCACTTAGGTGATTGGTTAGGCGCCGCCTATGATACTTTGGCGATGGCTTATGCGCCTCCTAGATCAACATAGGCGATAGGTTAGGCACCTCTTGTACCATTGCCTATGCTCACTGCCTCACGTACATGATAGGTTAGGCGCCGCCTATGTCAACATATTCTATGGATCAGGTGCCGCCTATATCAACATAGGCGATAGGTTAGGCGCCTTTTATACAATTGCCTATGCTCACTGCCTCATTTAGGCGATAGTTTAGGTGCCACATATTTCAACATAGGCGATAGGTTTGCCGCTCCTTATTGCATTGCCTACACTCACTGCCTCACTTAGGTGATAGGTTAGGCGCCGCCTATGTCAACATAGGCGATAGCTTAGGCGCCGCCTTTATCAACATAGGCGATAGGATTGGCGCCGCTTATACCGTTGCCTATGCTCACTCCCTCACTTAGGTGATAGGTTAGGCACCGCCTGTGTCAATATAGGCGATGTCTTTGGCAACGCCTATATCTACATAGGCAATAAGATAGGCGCCGCTTATAACATTTCCTATGCTTACTGCCTTACTTAGGCGATAGGTTAGGTGCCGCCTATGTCAATATAGGCGATGTCTTAGGTGCCGCCTTTATCAACATAGGCGATAGGTTAGGCTCCACTTATACCATTGCCTATGCTCACTGCCTCACTTAGGCGATAGGTTAGGCGCCGCCTATGTCAATATAGGCGATGGGTTAGGAGACGCCTATATCAACATAGGCGATAGGTTAGGCGCCGATTATACCATTGCCTATGCTCGCTGACTCACTTAGGCGATAGGTTAGGCATCGTCTATGTCAACATAGGCGATAGGTTAAGCGCCGCTTATACCATTCCCTATGCTTATTACCTCACTTAAGCTATGGCTTAGGCGCCGCCTATATCAACATAGGCGATAGGTTAGGTACCGCTTATACCATTCCCTATACTCACTACCTCACTTAGGCGATATGTTAGGCGCCGCCTATGTAAACATTAGGCGCCGCCTATATCAACATAGGTGATAGGTTAGGCTCCACTTTTACCATTGCCTATGCTCACTGCATCACTTAGGTGATAGGTTAGGCGCCGCCTATGTTACATAGGGGATGGGATAGGCGCCACCTTTATAAACATAGGCGATAGGTTTGGCGCCGCTTATACCATTGCCTATGCTCACGGCCTCACTTAGGCGATAGTTTAGGCGTCGCTTATACCATTGCCTATGCTCACTGCCTTACTTAGGCGATGGCTTAGGTGCTGCCAATAACAACATAGGCGATAGGTTAGGCACCGCTTATAACATTGTCCATGCTCACTGCCTTACATAGATGATAGGTTAAGCGCCGCATATGTCGACTTAGGCGATCGCTTAGGCGCCCCCTATATCAACATTGGCGATAGGTTAGGCACCGATTATACCATTTCCTATGCTCACTGCCTCACTTAGGCGATGGCTTAGGTGCCGCCTATATCAACATAGGCGATATGTCAGGCGCCGCTTATACCATTTCCTATGCTCACTGCCTCACTTAGGCGATAGGTTAGGCACCGCCTATGTTACATAGGCGATGGCTTAGGCGCCACCTAGATAAACATATGTGATAGGTTTGGCGCTGCTTATACCATTGGCTATGCTTAATGCCACACTTAGGATATAGGTTAGGTGCGGCCTATGTCAACAAAGGCGATGGCTTAGTCGCCACCTATATCAACATAGGCGATAGGTTAGGTGCCGCTTATACCATTGCCTATGCTCACTGCCTCACTTAGGCGACTGGTTAGGCGCCGCCTATGTTACATAGGCGATGGCATATGCGCTACCTAGATCAACATAGGCGATAGGTTAGGCACCGCTTATACCATTGCCTATGCTCACTGCCTCACTTACATGATAGGTTAGGCGCCGCCTATTTCAACATATTCTATGGCTCAGGCGCCGCCTATATCAACATAGGCGATAGGTTAGGCGGCTTTTATACAATTGCCTATGCTCACTTCCTTATTTAGGCGATAGATTAGGTGCCGCCTATGTCAACATAGGCGATGGCTTAGGCCCCACCTATATCAACATAGGCGATAGGTTTGGCGCAGCTTATAGCATTGCCTATAATCACTGCCTCACTTAGGTGATAGGTTAGGCGCCGCCTATGTCAGCATAGGCGATGGCTTAGGTGCCGCCTTTATCAACATAGGCGATAGGCTAGGCGACGCTTATACCGGTTCCTATGCTCACTCCCTCACTTAGGCGATAGGTTAGGCACCGCCTATGCCAATATAGGCGATGGCTTTGGCGCCGCCTATATCTACATAGGAAATAAGATAGGCGCCGATTATAACATTTCCTATGCTCACTGCCTTACTTAGGCGATAGGTTAGGTGCCGCCTATGTCAACATAGGCGATGTCTTAGGTGCCGCCTTTATCAACATAGGCGATAGGTTAGGCGCCACTTATACCATTGCCTATGCTCACAGCCTCACTTAGGAGATAGGTTAGGCGCCGCCTATGTCAATATAGGCGATGGGTCAGGAGCCGCCTATATCAATATAGGCGATAGGTTAGGCGCCGATTATACCATAGCCTATGCTCGCTGACTCATTTAGGCAATAGGTTAGGCGTCGCCTATGTCAAAATAGGCTATAGGTTAGGCGCCGCTTATACCATTCCCTATGCTCATTACCTCACTTAGGGGATGGCTTAGGCGCCGCCTATATCAACATAGGCGATAGGTTAGGCACCGCGTATACCATTCCCTATACTCACTACCTCACATAGGTGATAGGTTAGGCGCTGCCTATGTAAGCATTAGGTGCCGCTTATATCAACATAGGTGATAGGTTAGGCGCCGCTTATACCATTGCCTATGCTTACTGCCTCACTTAGGAGATAGGTTAGGCGCCGCCTATGTTACATAGGCGCCGCATATGTTACATAGGCGATGGCTTAGGTGCCACCTATATAAACATAGGCGATAGGTTTGGCGCCGCTTATACCATTGCCTATGCTAATTGCCTCACTTAGGAGATAGGTTAGGCGCCGACTATGTCAACATAGGCGATGGCTTAGGTGCCACCTATATCAACATGTGCGATAGGTTAGGCGCCGCTTATACCATTACCTTGTCTCACTGCCTCAGTTAGGCGATAGGTTAGGTGCCACCTATGTCAACAAAGGTGATGGGTTAGGCCCAACCTATATAAACATAGGCGATAGGTTAGGTGCCGTTTATACTATTTCATATGCTCACTGCCTCACTTAGGCGATAGGTTAGGTGACATCTATTTCAACATAGACGATGTCTTAGGTTCCACCTATATCAACATAAGCGATAGGTTAGGAGCCTCTTATACAATTTCCTATGCTCTCTGCCTCACTTAGATGATAGGTAAGACGTCGCCTATGTCAACATAGGCGATGGCTTAGGCGCCTCCTATATCAACATAGGCGATAGGTTAGGCGTCGCTTATACCATTCCCTATGCTCACTACCTTACTTAGGCGATACGTTTGGCGCCGTTTATATACACATAGGCGATGGCTTAGGCGCCGCCTATATCAACATAGGCGATAGGTTAGGCTCCGCTTATACCATTGCCTATGCTCACTGCCTCCCTTAGGCGATAGGTTAGGCGCTTCCTATGTTCCATAGGCAATGGCTTCGGCACCACCTATATAAACATAGGCGATAGGTTTGGACCCGCTTATACCATTGCCTAAGCTCACGGCCTCATTTAGGCGATAGGTTCGGCGTCGCCTATGTCGCTTAGGCGCCGCTTATATCAACATAGGCGATAGGTTAGGCGCCGCTTATACCATTGCCTATGCTCACTGCCTTACTTAGACGATAGCTTAGGTGCCGCCTATATCTACTTAGGCGATAGGTTAGGTGCCGCTTATACCATTGCCTATGCTTACTGCCTCACCTAGGCGATAGGTTAGGCGCCACCTATGTTACATAGTCGATGGCTTAGGCTCCATCTATATAAATATAAACGATTGGTTTGGCACCGCTTATACCATTGCCTAAGCTCACAGCCTCATTTAGGCGATATGTTAGGCGTCGCCTATGTCGCTTAGGCACCGCCGATATAAACATAGGCGATAGGTTAGGCGCCGCTTATACCATTGCCTATGCTCACTGCCTCACATAGACGATGGCTTAGGTGCCGCCTATATCTACTTAGGCGATAGGTTAGGCGCCGCTTATACCATTGCCTATGCTTACTGACTCACTTAGGCAATAGGTTAGGCGCTGCCTATGTTACATAGGCGATGGCTTAGGCTCCACCTATATAAACATAAGCGATAGGTTTGGCGCCGCTTATAACATTGCCTATGCTCACTACCTCACTTAGGCGATAGGTTAGGCGCTGCCTATATCATCATAGGCGATGGCTTAGGCGCCACCTATATCAACATAGGCGATGGGTTAGGCGTCGCTTATACCATTGCCTATGCTCACTGCATCACTTAGACGATAGGTTAGGCGCTTCCTATGTTACATAAGCAATGGCTTAGGCACCACCTATATAAACATAAGCGATAGGTTAGGCGCCGCCTATACCATTGCCTATGCTCACTGCCTCACTTAGGCGATAGGTTAGGTGCCGCCTATGTTACATAGGCGATGTCTTAGGCGCCACCTATATAAACATAGTCGATAGGTTTGGCGCCGCTTATACCATTGCCTATGCTCACGGCCTCACCTAGGCGATAGGTTAGGCGTCGCTTATACCATTGCCTATGCTCACTGCCTGACTTCGGCGATGTCTTAGGTGCCGCCAATAACAACATAGGTGATAGGTTAGGCACCGCTTATAACATTGTCCATGCTCACTGCCTCACTTAGATGATACATTATGCGTCGCATATGTCGACATAGGCGATCGCTTAGGCGCTGCCTATATCAACATTGGCGATAGGTTAGGCTCCGATTATACCATTTCCTATGCTCACTGCCTCACTTAGGCGATGGCTTAGGTGCCGCCTATATCAACATAGGCGATATGTCAGGCGCCGCTTATACCATTTCCTATGCTCACTGCCTCACTTAGGCGATAGATAGGCACCGCCTATTTTACATAGGCGATGGCTTAGGCGCCACCTATATAAACATATGTGATAGATTTGGCGCTGCTTATACCATTGGCTATGCTTACTGTCTCACTTAGGATATAGGTTAGGTGCGGCCTATGTCAACATAGGCGTTGGCTTAGGCGCCACCTATATCAACATTGGCGATAGGTTAGGTGCCACTTATACCATTGCCTATGCTCACTGCCTCACTTAGGCGATTGGTTAGGCGCCGCCTATGTTACATAGGCGATGGCTTATGCGCCGCCTAGATCAACATAGGCGATAGGATAGGCACCGCTTATAACATTGCCTATGCTCACTGCCTCACTTACATGATAGGTTAGGAGCCGCCTATTTCAACATATTCTATGGCTCAGGCGCCACCTATATCAACATAGGCGATAGGTTTGGCGCCTTTTATACAATTGCCTATGCTCACTGCCTCATTTAGGCGATAGATTAGGTGCCGCCTATGTCAACATTGGCGATGGCTTAGGCCCCACCTATATCAACATAGGCGATAGGTTTGGCGCAGCTTATAGCATTGCCTATAATCACTGCTTCACTTAGGTGATAGGTTAGGCGCCGCCTATGTCAACATAGGCGATGGCATAGGTGCCCCCTTTATCAACATAGGCGATAGGCTAGGCGCCGCTTATACCATTTCCTATGCTCACTCCCTCACAAAGGAGATAGGTTAGGCACCGCCCATGTCAATATAGGAGATGGCTTTGACGCCGCCTATATCTACATAGGAAATAAGATAGGCGCCGATTATAACATTGCCAATGCTAACTGCCTTACTTAGGCGATAGGTTACGTGCCGCCAATGTCAACATAGGCGATATCTTAGGTGCCGCCTTTATCATCATAGGCGATAGGTTAGGCGCCACTTATACCATTGCCTATGCTCACTGCCTCACTTAAGCGATAGGTTAGGCGCCGCCTATGTCAATATAGGCGATGGGTCAGGAGCCGCCTATATCAACATAGGCGATAGGTTAGGCGCCGATTATACCATAGCCTATGCTCGCTGACTCAGTTAGGCGATAGGTTAGGCGTCGCCTATGTCAACATAGGCTATAGGTTAGGCGCCGCTTATACCATTCCCTATGCTCATTACCTCACTTAGGGGATGCCTTAGGCGTTGCCTATATCAACATAGGCGGTAGGTTAGGCACCGCTTATACCATTCCTTATACTCACTACCTCACTTAGGTGATAGGCTAGGCGCCGCCTATGTAAACATTAGGTGCAACTTATATCAACATAGGCGATAGGTTTGGCGCCGCTTGTACCATTGCCTATGCTCACTGCCTCACTTAGGCGATAGGTTAGGCGCCCCATATGTTACATAGGCGCCGCATAAGTTACATAGGCGATGGATTAGGCGCCACCTATATAAACATAGGTGATAGGTTTGGCACCGCTTATACCATTGCCTATGCTAATTGCCTCACATAGGCGATGGCTTAGGTGCCACCTTTATCAACATGTGCGATAGGTTAGGTGCCGCTTATACCATTACCTTGTCTCACTGCCTCAGTTAGGCGATAGGTTAGGTGCCACCTATGTCAGCAAAGGCTATGGGTCAGGCCCAGCCTATATAAACATAGGCGATAGGTTAGGCGCCGATTATACTATTTCATATGCTCACTGCCTCACTTAGGGGATAGGTCAGGTGACATCTATGTCAACATAGACGATGGCTTTGGTTCCACCTATATCAACATAAGTGATAGGTTAGGAGCCTCTTATACCATTGCCTATGCTCAATGCCTCACTTAGGTGATAGGTTAGACGTAGCTTTTGTCAACATAGGCATGGCTTAGGCGCCTCCTATATAAACATAGGCGATAGGTTAGGCGTCGCTTATACCATTCCCTATGCTCACTACCTTACTTAGGCGATAGGTTAGTCGCCGTTTATATACACATAGGCGATGTCTTAGGCGCCGCCTATATCAACATAGGCGATAGATTAGGCGCCGCTTATACCATTGCCTATGCTCACTGCCTCACTTAGGCGATAGGTTAGGTGCCGCCTATGTTACATAGGCAATGGCTTAGGCACCACCTATATAAACGTAAGCGATAGTTTTGGCGCCGCTTATACCATTGCCTAAGCTCACGGCCTCATTTAGGCGATAGGTCCGGCGTCGCCTATGTCGCTTAGGCGCCGCTTATATCAACATAGGCGATAGGTTAGGTGCCGTTTATTCCATTGCCTATGCTCACTGCCTTACTTAGACGATAGCTTAGGTGTCGGCTATATCTACTTAGGCGATAGGTTAGGCGCCGCTTATACCATTGCCTATGCTTACTGCCTCACTTTGGCGATAGGTTCGGCGCCGCCTATGTTACATAGTCGATGGCTTAGGCTCCACCTATATAAACATAAGCGATTGGTTTGCCACCGCTTATACCATTGCCTAAGCTCACGGCCTCATTTAGGCGATAGGTTAGGCGTCGCCTATGTCGCTTAGGCGCCGCCTGTATAAACATAGGCGACAGGTTAGGCGCTGCTTATACCATTGCCTATGCTCACTGCCTCACTTAGACGGTGGCTTAGGTGCCGCCTATATCTAGTTAGGCGATAGGTTAGGCGCCGCTTATACCATTGCCTATGCTTACTGCCTCACATAGGCGATAGGTTAGGCGCCGCCTATGTTACATAGGCGATGGCTTAAGCTCTACCCATATAAACATAAGCAATAGGTTTGACGCCGCTTATAACATTGCCTATGCTCACTACCTCACTTAGGCGATAGGTTAGGCGCCGCCTATATCATCATAGGAGATGGCTTAGGCGCCACGTATATCAACTTAGGCGATAGGTTAGGCGTCGCTTAGACCATTGCCTATGCTCACTGCCTCACTTAGACGGTAGGTTAGGCGTTGCCTATGTTACATAAGCAATGGCTTAGGCGCCACCTATATAAATATAAGCGATAGGTTAGGCGCCGCTTATACCATTGCCTATGCTCACTGCCTCAGTTAGGCGATGGCTTAGGTGCCGCCTATATCAAAATAGGTGATATGTCAGGCGCCGCTTATACCATTTCCTATGCTCACTGCCTCACTTAGGCGATAGATAGGCACCACCTATGTTACATAGGCGATGGCTTAGGCGCCACCTATATAAACATATGTGATTGATTTGGAGCTGCTTATACCATTGGCTATGCTTACTGCCTCACTTAGGATATAGGTTAGGTGTGGCCTATGTCAACATAGGCGTTGGCTTAGGCGCCACCTATATCAACATAGGTGATAGGTTAGGTGCCACTTATACCATTGCCTATGCTCACTGCCTCACTTAGGCGATTGGTTAGGCGCCGCCTATGTTACATAGGCGATGGCTTATGCTCCGCCTAGATCAACATAGGCGATAGGATAGGCACCGCTTATTAAATTGCCTACGCTCACTGCCTCACTTACATGATAGGTTAGGCGCCGCCTATTTCAACATATTTTATGGCTCAGGCGCCACCTATATCAACATAGGCGATAGGTTAGGCGCCTTTTATACAATTGCCTATGCTCACTGCCTCATTTAGGCGATAGATTAGGTGCCGCCTATGTCAACATAGGCGATGTCTTAGGCCCCACCTATATCAACATAGGCGATAGGTTTGGCGCAGCTTATAGCATTGCCTATAATCACTGTTTCACTTAGGTGATAGGTTAGGCGCCGCCTATGTCAACATAGGCGATGGCATAGGCGCCACCTTTATCAACATAGGCGATAGGCTAGGCGCCGCTTATACCGTTGCCTATGCTCACTCCCTCACATAGGCGATAGGTTAGGCACCGCCTATGTCAATATAGGCGATGGATTTGACGCCGCCTATATCTACATAGGAAATAAGGTAGGTGCAGATTATAACATTGCCAATGCTCACTGCCTTACTTAGGCGATAGGTTAGGTGCCGCCTATGTCAACATAGGCGATATCTTAGGTGCCGCCTTTATCAACATAGGCGATAGGTTAGGCGCCACTTATACCATTGCCTATGCTCACTGCCTCACTTCGGCGATAGGTTAGGCGTCACCTATGTCAATATAGGCGATGGGTCAGGAGCCGCCTATATCAACATAGGCGATAGGTTAGGCGCCGATTATACCATAGCCTATGCTCGCTGACTCAGTTAGGCGATAGGTTAGGCGTCGCCTTAGTCAACATAGGCTATAGGTTAGGCGCCGCTTATACCATTCCCTATGCTCATTACCTCACTTAGGGGATGGCTTAAGCGTCGCGTATATCAACATAGGCGATAGGTTAGGCACCGCTTATACCATTCCGTATACTCACTACCTCACTTAGGTGATAGGTTAGGCGCCACCTATGTAAACATTAGGCGCCGCTTATATCAACATAGGCGATAGGTTAGGCGTTGCTTATACCATTGCCTATGCTCACTGCCTCACTTAGGCGATAGGTTAGGCGCCGCATATGTTACATAGGCGCCGCATATGTTACATAGGCGATGGATTAGGCGCCACCTATATAAACATAGGCGATAGGTTTGGCACCGCTTATACCATTGCCTATGCTAATTGCCTCACTTAGGCGATAGGTTAGGCGCCGACTATGTCAACATAGGCGATGACTTAGGTGCCACCTATATCAATATGTGCGATAGGTTAGGCGCCGCTTATACCATTACCTTGTCTCACTGCCTCAGTTAGGCGATAGGTTAGGTGCCACCTATGTCAACAAAGGTGATGGGTCAGGCCCAGCCTATATAAACATAGGCGATAGGTTAGGCGCCGATTATACTATTTCATATGCTCACTGCCTCACTTAGGCGATAGGTTAGGTGACATCTATGTCAACATAGACGATGGCTTTGGTTCCACCTATATCAACATAAGCGATAGGTTAGGAGCCTCTTATACCATTGCCTATGCTCAATGCCTCACTTAGGTGATAGGTTAGACGTCGCTTATGTCAACATAGGCATGGCTTAGGCGCCTCCTATATAAACATAGGAGATAGGTTAGGCGTCGCTTATACCATTCCCTATGCTCACTACCTTACTTAGGCGATAGGTTAGGCACCGTTTATATACACATAGGCGATGGCTTAGGCGCCGCCTATATCAACATAGGCGATAGGTTAGGCGCCGCTTATACCATTGCCTATGCTCACTGCCTCACTTAGGCGATAGGTTAGGCGCCGCCTATGTTACATAGGCAATGGCTTAGGCACCACCTATATAAACATAAGCGATAGGTTTGGCGCCGCTTATACCATAGCCTAAGCTCACGGCCTCATTTAGGCGATAGGTTCGGCGTCGCCTATGTCGCTTAGGAGCCGCTTATATCAACATAGGCGATAGGTTAGGCGCCGCTTATACCATTGCCTATGCTCACTGCCTTACTTAGACGATAGCTTAGGTGTCGGCTATATCTACTTAGGCGATAGTTTAGGCGCCGCTTATACCATTGCCTATGCTTACTGCCTCACTTAGGCGATAGGTTCGGCGCCGCCTATGGTACATAGTCGATGGCTTAGGCTCCACCTATATAAACATAAGCGATTGGTTTGCCACCGCTTATACCATTGCCTAAGCTCACGGCCTCATTTAGGCGATAGGTTAGGCGTCGCCTATGTCGCTTAGGCGCCGCCTATATAAACATAGGCGACAAGTTAAGCGCTTCTTATACCATTGCCTATGCTCACTGCCTCACTTAGACGATGGCTTAGGTGCCGCCTATATCTACTTAGGCGATAGGTTAGGCGCCGCTTATACCATTTCCTATGCTTACTGCCTCACTTAGGCGATAGGTTCGGTGCCACCTATGTTACATAGTCGATGGCTTAGGCTCCACCTATATAAACATAAGCGATTGGTTTGCCACCGCTTATACCATTGCCTAAGCTCACGGCCTCATTTAGGCGATAAGTTAGGCGTCGCCTATGTCGCTTAGGCACCGCCTATATAAACATAGGCGATAAGTTAGGCGCTGCTTATACCATTGCCTATGCTCACTGCCTCACTTAGACGATGGCTTAGGTGCCGCCTATATCTACTTAGGCGATAGGTTAGGCGCCGCCTATGTTACATAGGCGATGGCTTAAGCTCCACCTATATAAACATAAGCGATAGGTTTGGCACCGCTTATAACATTGCCTATGCTCACTACCTCACTTAGGGGATAGGTCAGGCGCCGCCTATATCATCATAGGCGATGGCTTGGGCGCAACGTATATCAACATAGGCGATAGGTTAGGCGTCGCTTAGACCATTGCCTATGCTCACTGCCTCACTTAGACGATAGGTTAGGCGCTGCCTATGTTATATAAGCACTGGTTTAGGCGCCACCTATATAAACATAAGCGATAGGTTAGGCGCCGCTTATACCATTGCCTATGCTCACTGCCTCACTTAGGCGATGCCTTAGGTGCCGCCTATATCAACATAGGTGATATGTCAGGCGCCGCTTATACCATTTCCTATGCTCACTGCCTCACTTCGGCGATAGATAGGCACCGCCTATGTTACATAGGCGATGGCTTAGGCGCCACCTATATAAACATATGTGATAGATTTGGCGCTGCTTATACCATTGGCTATGCTTACTGCCTCACTTAGGATATAGGTTAGGTGTGGCCTATGTCAACATAGGCGTTGTCTTAGGCGCCACCTATATCAACATAGGCGATAGGTTAGGTGCCACTTATACCATTGCCTATGCTCACTGCCTCACTTAGGCGATTGGTTAGGCGCCGCCTATGTTACATAGGCTATGGCTTATGCGCCGCCTAGATCAACATAGGCAATAGGATAGGCACCGCTTATACTATTGCCTATGCTCACTGCCTCACTTACATGATAGGTTAGGCGCCGCCTATTTCAACATATTCTATGGCTCAGGCTCCACCTATATCAACATAGGCGATAGGTTAGGCGCCTTTTATACAGTTTCCTAGGCTCACTGCCTCATTTAGGCGATAGATTAGGTGCCGCCTATGTCAACATAGGCAATGTCTTAGGCCCCACCTATATCAACATAGGCGATAGGTTTGGCGCAGCTTATTGCATTGCCTATAATCACTGCTTCACTTAGGTGATAGGTTAGGCGCCGCCTATGTCAACATAGGCGATGGCATAGGCGCCGCCTTTATCAACATAGGCGATAGGCTAGGCGCCGCTGATACCGTTGCCTATGCTCACTCCCTCACATAGGCAATAGGTTAGGCACCGCCTATGTCAATATAGGCGATGGCTTTGACGCCGCCTATATCTACATAGGAAATAAGATAGGTGCCGATTATAACATTGCCAATGCTCACTGCCTTACTTAGGCGATAGGTTAGGTGCCGCCTATGTCAACATAGGAGATATCTTAGGTGCCGCCTTTATCAACATAGGCGATAGGTTAGGCGCCACTTATACCATTGCCTATGCTCACTGCCTCACTTAGGCGATAGGTTAGGCGCCGCCTATGTCAATATAGGCGATGGGTCAGGAGCCGCCTATATCAACATAGGCGATAGGTTAGGCACCGATTATACCATAGACTATGCTCGCTGACTCAGTTAGGCGATAGGTTAGGCGTCGCCTTAGTCAACATAGGCAATAGGCTAGGCGCCGCTTATACCATTCCCTTTTCTCATTACCTCACTGAGGGGATGGCTTAGGCGTCGCGTGTATCAACATAGGCGATAGGTTAGGCACCGCTTATACCATTCCTTATACTCACTACCTCACTTAGGTGATAGGTTAGGCGCCGCCTATGTAAACATTAGGCGCCGCTTATATCAACATAGGCGATAGGTTAGGCGCTGCTTATACCATTGCCTATGCTCACTGCCTCACTTAGGCGATAGGTTAGGCGCCGCATATGTTACATAGGAGATGGATTAGGCGCCACCTATATAAACATAGGCGATAGGTTTGGCACCGCTTATACCATTGCCTATGCTAATTGCCTCACTTAGGCGATAGGTTAGGCGCCGACTATGTCAATATAGGCGATGGCATAGGTGCCACCTATATCAACATGTGCCATAGGATAGGCACCGCTTATACCATTACCTTGTCTCACTGCCTCAGTTAGGCGATAGGTTAGGTACCACCTATGTCAACAAAGGCGATGGGTCAGGCCCAGCCTATATAAACATAGGCGATAGGTTAGGCGCCGATTATACTATTTCATATGATCAATGCCTCACTTAGGCGATAGGTTAGGTGACATCTATGTCAACATAGACGATGGCTTTGGTTCCACCTATATCAACATAAGCGATAGGTTAGGAGCCTCTTATACCATTGCCTATGCTCAATGCCTCACTTAGGTGATAGGTTAGACGTCGCTTATGTCAACATAGGCATGGCTTAGGCGCCTCCTATATAAACATAGGCGATAGGTTAGGCGTCGCTTATACCATTCCCTATGCTCACTACCTTACTTAGGCGATAGGTTAGGCGCCGTTTATATACACATAGGCGATGGCTTAGGCGCCGCGTATATCAACATAGGCGATAGGTTAGGCGCCGCTTATACCATTGCCTATGCTCAGTGCCTCACTTAGGCGATAGGTTAGGCGCCGCCTATGTTACATAGGCAATGGCTTAGGCACCACCTATATAAACATAAGCGATAGGTTTGGCGCCGCTTATACCATTTCCTAAGCTCACGGCCTCATTTAGGCGATAGGTTCGGCGTCGCTTATGTCGCTTAGGCGCCGCTTATATTAACATAGGCGATAGGTTAGGCGCCGCTTATACCATTGCCTATGCTCACTGCCTTACTTAGACGATAGCTTAGGTGTCGCCTATATCTACTTAGGCGATAGGTTAGGCGCCGCTTATACCATTGTATGCTTACTGCCTCACTTAGGCGATAGGTTAGGCGCCGCCTATGTTACATAGGCGATGGCTTAAGCTCCACCTATATAAACATAAGCGATAGGTTTGGCGCCGCTTATAACATTGCCTATGCTCACTACCTCACTTAGGCGATAGGTTAGGCGCCGCCTATATCATCATAGGCGATGGCTTAGGCGCCACGTATATCAACATAGGCGATAGGTTAGGCGTCGCTTAGACCATTGCCTATGCTCACAGCCTCACTTAGATGATAGGTTAGGCGCTGCCTATGTTACATAAGCAATGGCTTAGGCACCACCTATATAAACATAATCGATAGGTTAGGCGCCGCTTATACCATTGCCTATGCTCACTGCCTCACATAGGCGATAGGTTAGGTGCCGCCTATGTCACATAGGCGATGTTTTACGCTCCATCTATATAATCATAGGCGATAGGTTTGGCGCCGCTTATACCATTCCCTATGCTCACGGCCTCACTTAGGCGATAGGTTTGGCGTCACTTATACCATTGCCTATGCTCACTGCCTTACTTAGGCGATGGCTTCGGTGCAGCCAATAACAACATAGGCGATAGGTTAGGCACCGCTTATAACATTGTCCATGCTCACTGCCTCACTTAGATGATAGGTTAAGCGCCGCATATGTCGACATAGGCGATCGCTTAGGCGCCGCCTATATCAACATTGGCGATAGGTTAGGCTCCGATTATACCATTTCCTATGCTCACTGCCTCACTTAGGCGATGGCTTAGGTTCCGCCTATATCAATATAGGCGATATGTCAGGCGCCGCTTATACCATTTCCAATGCTCACTGCCTCACTTAGGCGATAGGTTAGGCACCGCCTATGTTACATAGGCGATGTCTTAGGCGCCACCTATATAAACATATGTGATAGGTTTTGCGCCGCTTATACCATTGGCTATTCTCACTGCCTCACTTAGGCGATAGGTTAGGCGCCGCCTATGTCAATATAGGCGATGGGTCAGGAGCCGCCTATATCAACATAGGCGATAGGTTAGGCGCCGATTATACCATAGACTATGCTCGCTGACTCAGTTAGGCGATAGGTTAGGCGTCGCCTTAGTCAACATAGGCAATAGGTTAGGCGCCGCTTATACCATTCCCTTTTCTCATTACCTCACTGAGGGGATGGCTTAGGCGTCGCGTGTATCAACATAGGCGATAGGTTAGGCACCGCTTATACCATTCCTTATACTCACTACCTCACTTAGGTGATAGGTTAGGCGCCGCCTATGTAAACATTAGGCGCCGCTTATATCAACATAGGCGATAGGTTAGGCGCTGCTTATACCATTGCCTATGCTCACTGCCTCACTTAGGCGATAGGTTAGGCGCCGCATATGTTACATAGGCGATGGATTAGGCGCCACCTATATAAACATAGGCGATAGGTTTGACACCGCTTATACCATTGCCTATGCTAATTGCCTCACTTAGGCGATAGGTTTGGCGCCGACGATGTCAACATAGGCGATGGCATAGGTGCCACCTATATCAACATGTGCCATAGGTTAGGCGTCGCATATACCATTACCTTGTCTCACTGCCTCAGTTAGGCGATAGGTTAGGTGCCACGTATGTCAAAAAAGGCGATGGGTCAGGCCCAGCCTATATAAACATAGGCGATAGGTTAGGCGCCGATTATACTATTTCATATGCTCAATGCCTCAGTTAGGTGATAGGTTAGGTGACATCTATGTCAACATAGACGATGGCTTTGGTTCCACCTATATCAACATAAGCGATAGGTTAGGAGCCTCTTATACCAATGCCTATGCTCAATGCCTCACTTAGGTGATAGGTTAGACGTCGCTTATGTCAACATAGGCATGGCTTAGGCGCCTCCTATATAAACATAGGCGATAGGTTAGGCATCGCTTATACCATTCCCTATGCTCACTACCTTACTTAGGCGATAGGTTAGGCGCCGTTTATATACGCATAGGCGATGGCTTAGGCGCCGCGTATATCAACATAGGCGATAGGTTAGGCGCCGCTTATACCATTGCCTATGCTCAGTGCCTCACTTAGGCGATAGGTTAGGCGCCGCCTATGTTACATAGGCAATGGCTTAGGCACCACCTATATAAACATAAGCGATAGGTTTGGCGCCGCTTATACCATTTCCTAAGCTCACGGCCTCATTTAGGCGATAGGTTCGGCGTCGCTTATGTCGCTTAGGCGCCGCTTATATTAACATAGGCGATAGGTTAGGCGCCGCTTATACCATTGCCTATGCTCACTGCCTTACTTAGACGATAGCTTAGGTGTCGCCTATATCTACTTAGGCGATAGGTTAGGGGCCGGTTATACCATTGCCTATGCTTACTGCCTCACTTAGGCGATAGGTTAGGCGCCGCCTATGATACTTAGGCGATGGCTTAAGCTCCACCTATATAAACATAAGCGATAGGTTTGGCGCCGCTTATAACATTGCTTATGCTCACTACCTCACTTAGGCGATAGGTTAGGCGCCGCCTATATCATCATAGGCGATGGCTTAGGCGCCACGTATATCAACATAGGCGATAGGTTAGGCGTCTCATAGACCATTGCCTATGCTCACTGCCTCACTTAGATGATAGGTTAGGCGCTGCCTATGTTACATAAGCAATGGCTTAGGCGCCACCTATATAAACATAATCGATAGGTTAGGCGCCGCTTATACCATTGCCTATGCTCACTGCCTCACTTAGGCGATAGGTTAGGTGCCGCCTATGTCACATAGGCGATGTTTTACACTCCATCTATATAATCATAGGGGATAGGTTTGGCGCTGCTTATACCATTCCCTATGCTCACGGCCTCACTTAGGCGATAGGTTTGGCGTCACTTATACCAATTCCTATGCTCACTGCCTTACTTAGGCGATGGCTTCGGTGCAGCCAATAACAACATAGGCGATAGGTTAGGCACCGCTTATAACATTGTCCATGCTCACTGCCTCTCTTAGATGATAGGTTAAGCGCCGCATATGTCGACATAGGCGATCGCTTAGGCGCCGCCTATATCAACATTGGCGATAGGTTAGGCTCCGATTATACCATTTCCTATGCTCACTGCCTCACTTAGGCGATGGCTTAGGTGCCGCCTATATCAATATAGGCGATATGTCAGGCGCCGCTTATACCATTTCCAATGCTCACTGCCTCACTTAGGCGATAGGTTAGGCACCGCCTATGTTACATAGGCGATGTCTTAGGCGCCACCTATATAAACATATGTGATAGGTTTGGCGCCGCTTATATCATTGGCTATGCTTACTGCCTTACTTAGGATATAGGTTAGGTACGGCCTATGTCAACATAGGAGATGGCTTAGGCGCCACCTATATCAACATAGGAGATTGGTTAGGTGCCGCTTATACCATTGCCTATGCTCACTGGCTCACTTAGGCGATTGGTTAGGCGCCGCCTATGTTACATAGGCGATGGGTTATGCGCCGCCTAGATCAACATAGGCGATAGGTTAGGGACCGCTTATACCATTGCCTATGCTCACTGCGTCACTTACATGATAGGTTTGGCGCCGCCTATTTCAACATATTCTATGGCTCAGGCGCCGCCTATATCATCATAGGCGATAGGTTAGGCGCCTTTTATACAATTTCCTATGCTCACTGCCTCATTTAGACGATAGATTAGGTGCCGACTATGTCAACATAGGCGATGGCTTAGGCCCCAACTATATCAACATAGGCGATAGGTTTGGTGCAGCTTATAGCAATGCCTATAATCACTGCCTCACTTAGGTGATAGGTTAGGCGCCGCCTAAGTCAACATAGGCGATGGCTTAGGTGCCGCCTTTATCAACATAGGCGATAGGCTAGGCGCCGCTTATACCGTTGCCTATGCTCACTCCCTCACTTAGGCGATAGGTTAGGCACCGCCTATGTCAATATAAGCGATGGCTTTGGCGCCGCCTATATCTACATAGGAAATAAGATAGGCGCCGATTATAACATTGCCTAT
Source organism: Capsicum pubescens (assembly GCA_030864215.1). Lineage (NCBI taxonomy): Eukaryota > Viridiplantae > Streptophyta > Magnoliopsida > Solanales > Solanaceae > Capsicum > Capsicum pubescens. The sequence goes on from CM061544.1 coordinate 51,634,246, forward strand.
GCTCAATGCCTTACTTACGCGACAGGTTAGGTGCCGCTTATGTCAACATAGGCAAGGTCTTAGGTGCCGCCTTTATCAACATTGGCGATAGGTTAGGCGCCACTTATACCATTGCCTATGCTCACTGCCTTACTTAAGCGATAGGTTAGGCGCCGCCTATGTCAATATAGGCGATGGGTCAGGAGCCGCCTCTATCAACATAGGCGATAGGTTAGGTGCCGATTATACCATAGCCTATGCTCGCTGACTCAGTTAGGCGATAGGTTTGGCGTCGCCTATGTCAACATAGGCTATAGGTTAGGCGCCGCTTATACCATTCCATATGCGCATTACCTCACTTAGGGGATGGCTTAGGCGCCGCCTATATCAACATAGGCGATAGGTTAGGCACCGCTTATACCATTCCCTATACTCACTACCTCACTTAGGCGATACGTTAGGCGCCGCCTATGTAAACATTAGGCGCCGCTTATATCAACATAGGGGATAGGTTAGGCTCCGCTTATACCATTGCCTATGCTCACTGCCTCACTTAGGCGATAGGTTAGGCGCCGCCTATGTTACATAGGCGCCGCATATGTTACATAGGCGATGGCTTAGACGCTACCTATATAAACATAGGCAATAGGTTTGGCGCCGCTTATACCATTGCCTATGCTAATTGCCTCACTTAGGCGATATGTTAGGCGCCGACTATGTAAACATAGGCGATAGCTTAGGTGCCACCTATATCAACATGTGCGATAGGTTAGGCGCCGCTTATACCATTACCTTGTCTCACTACCTCAGTTAGGAGATAGGTTAGGTGCCACCTATGTCAATAAAGGCGATGGGTCAGGCCCAGCCTATATAAACATAGGCGATAGGTTAGGCGCCGATAATACTATTTCATATGCTCACTGCCTCACTTAGGCGATAGGTTAGGTGACATCTATGTCAACATAGACGATGTCTTAGGTTCCACCTATATCAACATAAGCGATAGGTTAGGAGCCTCTTATACCATTGCCTATGCTCACTGCGTCACTTAGGTGATAGGTTAGACGTCGCCTATGTCAACATAGGCGATGGCTTAGGCGCCTCCTATATCAACATAGGCGATAGGTTAGGCGTCGCTTATACCATTCCCTATGCTCACTACCTCACTCAGGCAATAGGTTAGGCGCCATTTATATACACATAGGAGATGGCTTAGGCGCCGCCTATATCAACATAGGCGATAAGATAGGCGCCGCTTATACCATTGCCTAGGCTCACTGCCTCACTTAGGCGATAGGTTAGGCGCCGCCTATGTTACATAGGAAATTGCATAGGCACCACCTATATAAACATAGGCGATAGGTTTGGCGCCGCTTATACCATTGCCTAAGCTCACGGCCTCATTTAGGCTATAGGTTCGGCGTCGCCTATGTCGCTTATGCGCCGCTTATATCAACATAGGCGATAGGTTAGGCGCCGCTTATACCATTGCCTATGCTCACTGCCTCACTTAGACGATAGCTTAGGTGCCGCCTATATCTACTTAGGCGATGGGTTAGGCGCCGCTTATACCATTGCCTATGCTTACTGCCTCACTTAGGCGATAGGTTAGGCGCCGCCTATGTTATATAGTCGATGGCTTAGGCTCCACCTATATAAACATAAGCGATTGGATTGGCACCTCTTATACCATTTCCTAAGCTCACGGCCTCATTTAGGAGGTAGGTTAGGCGTCGCCTATGTCGCTTAGGCGCCGCCTATATCAACATAGGCGATAGGTTAGGCGCCGGTTATAGCATTGCCTATGCTCACTGCCTCACTTAGACGATGGCTTAGGTGCCGCCTATATCTACTTAGGCGATAGGTTAGGCGCCGCTTATACCATTGCCTATGCTTACTGCCTCACTTAGGCGATAAGTTAGGTGTCGCCTATGATACATAGGCGATGGCTTAGGCTCCACCTATATAAACATAATCGATAGGTTTGGCGCCGCTTATAACATTTCATATGCCCACTACCCCACACAGGCGATAGGTTAGGCGCCGCCTATATCATCATAGGTGATGGCTTAGGCGCCACCTATATCAACATAGGCGATAGGTTAGGCGTCGCTTATACCATTGCCTATGCTCACTGCCTCACTTAGGCGATAGGTTAGGCGCTGCCTATGTTACATAGGCAATGGCTTAGGCGCCACCTATATAAACATAAGCGATAGGTTTGGCGCCACTTATACCATTGCCTATGCTCACTGCCTCACTTAGATGATAGGTTAGGAGCCGCCAATGTCAACATAGGCTATGGCTCAGGCGCTGCTTATATCAACATAGGCTATAGGGTAGGCGCCACTTACACCATTGCCTATGCTCACTGCCTTACTTAGGTGATAGGTTAGGCGCCGCCTATATCAATATAGGAGATCTCTTAGGCGCCTCCTTTATCAACATAGGCGATAGGCTACGTGCCGCTTATACCATTGCTTATGCTCACTCCCTCACTTAGGCGATAGGTTAGGCGTCGCCTGTGTCAATATAGGCGATGGATTAGGTGCCGCCTATATCAACATAGGTAATAAGTTAGGCGCCGCATATAACATTGACTATGCTCTTTGCCTTACTTAGGCGATATGTTAGGCGTCGTCTATGACAACATAGGCGAATGTCTAAGGTTCCGCCTTTATCAAAATAGTCGATAGGTTAGGCGCCGCTTATACCATTGCCTATGCTCACTCCCTCACTTAGGCGATAGGTTAGGCACCGCCTATGTTAATATAGGCGATGGCTTTGGCGCCGCCTATATCTACATAGGAAATAAGATAGGCGCCGATTATAACATTGCCTATGCTCACTGCCTTACTTACGCGATAGGTTAGGTGCCGCCTATGTCAACATAGGCGAGGTCTTAGGTGCCGCCTTTATCAACATTCGTGATAGGTTAGGCGCCACTTATACCATTGCCTATGCTCACTGCCTTACTTAGGCGATAGGTTAGGCGCCGCCTATGTCAATATAGGCGATGGGTCAGGAGCCGCCTCTATCAACATAGGCGATAGGTTAGGCACCGATTATACCATAGCCTATGCTCGCTGACTCAGTTAGGCGATAGGTTTGGCGTCGCCTATGTCAACATAGGCTATAGGTTAGGCGCCGCTTATACCATTCCCTATGCGAATTACCTCACTTAGGGGATGGCTTAGGCGCCGCCTATATCAACATAGGCGATAGGTTAGGCACCGCTTATACCATTCCCTATACTCACTACCTCACTTAGGTGATACGTTAGGCGCCGCCTATATAAACATTAGGCACCGCTTATATCAACATAGGTGATAGGTTAGGCTCCTCTTATACCATTGCCTATACTCACTGCCTCACTTAGGCGATAGGTTAGGCGCCGCCTATGTTACATAGGCGCCGCATATGTTACATAGGCGATGGCTTAGACGCTACCTATATAAACATAGGCGATAGGTTTGGCGCCGCTTATACCATTGCCTATGCTAATTGCCTCACTTAGGCGATAGGTTAGGCGCCGACTATGTAAACATAGGCGATAGCTTAGGTGCCACCTATATCAGAATGTGCGGTAGGTTAGGCGCCGCTTATACCATTACCTTGTCTCGCTGCCTCAGTTAGGAGATAGGTTAGGTGCCACCTATGTCAATAAAGGTGATGGTTCAGGCCCAGCCTATATAAACATAGGCGATAGGTTAGGCGCCGATAATACTATTTCATATGCTCACTGCCTCACTTAGGCGATAGGTTAGGTGACATCTATGTCAACATAGAAGATGGCTTAGGTTCCACCTATATCAACATAAGTGATAGGTTAGGAGCCTCTTATACCATTGCCTATGCTCACTGCCTCACTTAGGTGATAGGTTAGACGTCGCCTATGTCAACATAGGCGATGGCTTAGGCGCCTCCTATATCAACATAGGCGATAGGTTAGGCGTCGCTTATACCATTCCCTATGCTCACTACCTCACTAAGGCAATCGGTTAGGCGCCGTTTATACCATTGCCTATGCTCACTGCCTCACTTAGACGATGGCTTAGGTGCCGCCTATATCTACTTAGGCGATAGGTTAGGTGCCGCTTATACCATTGCCTATGCTTACTGCCTCACTTAGGCGATAGGTTAGGCGCCGCCTATGATACATAGGCGATGGCTTAGGCTCCACCTATATAAACATAAGCGATAGGTTTGGCGCCGCTTATAACATTGCATATGCCCACTACCCCACACAGGCGATAGGTTAGGCTCCGCCTATATCATCATAGGTGATGGCTTAGGCGCCACCTATATCAACATAGGCGATAGGTTAGGCGTCGCTTATACCATTGCCTATGCTCACTGGCTCACTTAGGCGATAGGTTAGGCGCTGCCTATGTTACATAGGCAATGGCTTAGGCGCCACCTATATAAACATAAGCGATAGGTTTGGCGCCGCTTATACCATTGCCTACGCTCACTGCCTCACTTAGATGATAGGTTAGGAGCCGCCAATGTCAACATAGGCTATGGCTCAGGCGCCGCCTATATCAACATAGGCTATAGGTTAGGCGCCACTTACACCATTGCCTATGCTCACTGCCTTACTTAGGTGATAGGTTAGGCGCCGCCTATATCAATATAGGAGATCTCTTAGGCGCCTCCTTTATCAACATAGGCGATAGGCTACGTGCCGCTTATACCATTGCTTATGCTCAATCCCTCACTTAGGCGATAGGTTAGGTGTCGCCTATGTCTATATAGGCGATGGATTAGGTGCCGCCTATATCAACATAGGTAATAAGTTAGGCGCCGCATATAACATTGGCTATGCTCTCTGCCTTACTTAGGCGATATGTTAGGCGTCGTCTATGACAACATAGGCGATGTCTAAGGTTCCGCCTTTATTAAAATAGTTGATAGGTTAGGCGCCGCTTATACCATTGCCTATGCTCACTACCTCACTTAGGCGATAGGTTAGGCGCCGCCTATGTCAACATAGGCGATGGGTCAGGAGCCTCCTATATAAACATAGGAGATAGGTTAGGCGCCGATTATACTATTTCGTATGTTCACTACCTCACTTAGGCGATAGGTTAGGTGACACCTATGTCAACATAGGCGATGGGTTAGGCACCACCTATATAAACATAGGCGATAGGTTAGGCGCCGCTTAGAACATTCCGTATGCTCATTACCTCACTTAGGCGATGGCTTAGGCGCCGCCTATATCAACATAGACGATAGGTTAGGTGCCGTTTATACCATTCCCTATGCTCACTACCTCACTTAGGCAATAGTTTAGGCATCGCCTATGTCAACATAGGCGATGGCATAGGCCATGCCAATATCAACATAGGTGATAGGTTAGGCACCGCGTATACCATTGTCTATGCTCACTGCCTCACTTAGGCGATAGGTTAGGAGCCGCCTATGTTACACAGGCGATGGCTCAGGCGCCACCTATATAAACATAGTCCATAGGTTTGGCGCCGCTTATACCATTGCCTATGCTCACTGCCTCACTTAGGCGATAGGTTAGGCGCCGACTATGTCAACATAGGCAATGGCTTAGGTGCAACCTATATCAACATAGGCGATAGGTTAGGCGCCTCTTATACCATTACCATGTCTCACTGCCTCTCCTAGGCGATAGGTTAGGCGCCACCTATGTCAACAAAGGCGATGGTTCAGGCGCAACCTATTTCAACATAGGTGATGGCTTAGGCGCCGCCTATATCAACATAGGCAATAGATTTGGCACCGCTAATACCATTGCCTATGCTCACTGCATCACTTAGGCGATAGGTAAGGCGCCGCTTGTGTCAACATTGATGATGGGTTAGGCGTCGCCTATATCAACATAGGCGATAAGTTAGGCGTTGCTTATACTATTGCCTATGCTTACTCCCTCACTTACGTGATAGGTTAGGCACCCCCTATATCAACATACGCGATGGCTTACGCGCCGCCTATATCAACATAGGCGATTGGTTTGGCGCCGCTTATACCATTACCTATGCTCGCTTCTTCACTTAGGCGATAGGTTAGGTGCCGCTTATATCAACATAGGTGATGGCATAAGCCCCGCCTATATCAACATACGCGATAGGTTTGTCGCTTCTTATACCATTGCCTCCGCTCACTGCCTCACTTAGGCGATAGGTAAGGCGCCGCCTATGTCAACATAGACGATGGCTTAGGAGCCGCCTATAGCAACATACGCGATAGGTTAGTCTCCGCTTATCCCATTACCTATGCAGACTGCCTTACTTAGGTGATAGGTTAGGCGCCACCTATGTCAACAAAGGCGATGGGTCAAGCACCGCCTATATCAACATAGGCGATAGGTTAGGTGCCGATTATACTATTTCATATGCTCAATGCCTCACTTAGGCGATAGGTAAGGCGCCGCCTATGTGAACATAGGTGATGGCTTAGGCGCCGCCTATATCAACATACGCGATATCTTAGGCGCCGCTTATCCCAATTCCTATGCAGAGTGCCTCACATAGGCGATAGGTTAGGCGCCACCTATGTCAACAAAGGCGATGGGTCAGGCGCCGCTTAAATCAACATAGGAGATAGTTTAGGTGCCGATTATACTATTTCATATGCTCACTGCCTCACTTAGGCGATAGGTTAGGTGCCGCCTATGTCAACAAAGACGATGGTTTAGGAGCCGCCTATATCAACATAGGCTATAGGTTAGGCGCCGCTTATACCATTACCTTTGCTCACTGCCTCACTTAGGCGATAGTTTAGGCACCACCTATGTCAACAAAGGAGATGGGTCAGGCACCGCCTATATCAACATAGGCGATAGATTAGGTGCTGATTATACTATTTCATATGCTCAATGCCTCACTTAGGCGATAGGTTAGGTGACACCTATGTCAACATAGGCGATGGGTTAGGCACCACCTATATAAACATAGGCGATAGGTTAGGCGCCGCTTACACAATTCCCTCTGCTCATTACCTCACTTAGGAGATGGCTTAGGCGCCACCTATATCAACATAACCGATAGGTTAGGAGCCGCTTATACCATTGCCTATGCTCACTGCCTCACTTAGGCGATAGGTTAGGCGTCGCCTATGTCAACGTAGGCGATGACTTAGGCGCCTTCTATATCAACATAGGCGATAGGTTAGGCGCCGCTTGTACAATTTTCTATTCTCATTGCCTCACTTAGGCGATATGTTAGGCGCCGCCTATGTCAACATAGGCGATATCTTAGGCACCGCCTATACCAACATAGGCGATAGTTTAGGAGCCGCTTATACCATTGCCAATGCTCACTGCCTCACTTATGCGATAAGTTAGGTGCCGCCTATTTCTACATGGGCGATGGCTTCTGAGCCACCTAGATCAACATAGGTGATAGATTAGGCGCCGCTTATACCATTGCCTATGCTCCATGCATCACTTAGGCGATAGGTTAGGCGCCACATATGTCAACATAGGCTAACGCTTAGGCGCCGCCTATATCAACATAGGCGATAGGTTAGGCGTCGCTTACACCATTGTCTATGCTCACTGACTCACTTAGATGATAGGTTAGGCGCCGCCTATGTCAACATAGGCAATCGCTTAGGCACCGCCTATATCATCATAGGAAATAGGTTAGGCTTTGCTTATACCATTGCCTTTTCTTACTGTGTCACTTCGGCTATAGGTTAGGCGCCGCCTATATCAACATAGGCGCTAGGTTAGGCACCGCTTCTACCATTGCTTGTACTCACTTCCTCACTTAGGCGATAGGTTTGGCACCGCCTATGTCAGCATAGGCGATGGATTAGGTTCCACCTATATCAACATAAACGATAGGTTAGGCGCCGCTTATTCCATTGCCTATGCTCACTGCCTCACTTAGGCGATAGGTTAGGCACTCCCTATGTCAACATAGGTGATGGCTTAGGCGCCGCCAATATTAACATAGGCGATAGGTTAGGCGCCGTATATACCATTGCCTATGCTCACTACCTTAATTAGACGATAGGTTAGGCGCCGCCTATGGCAATATAGGAGATGGCTTAGGCGCCGCCTATATCAACATAGGCGATAGCGTAGGCACAACTTATACTATTGCCTGTGTTGACTGCCTCACTTAGGCGATAGGTTAGGCGCCGCCCATGTCAACATAGGCGATGGCTTAGGCGCCGCCTATATCAACATAGGCGATAGGTTAGGCGCCGCCTATGTCAATAAAGACAATGGCTTAGGCGCGGCCTATATCAATATAGGCGATGTGTTAGGCGCCGCTTATACCATTGCCAATGCTCACTGTGTTACTTAGGCGATAGGTTAGGCGCCGCCTATGTCAACATAGGCGATGCCTTAGGAGACGCCTATATCAACATAGGTGATAGCGTAGGCGCACCTTTTACCATTGCCTGTGTTGACTGCCTCATGTAGGCGATAGGTTAGGTGCCGCCTATGTCATCATAGGCGATGGATTAGGCTCCACCTATATCAACATAGGCGATAGGTTAGGCGCCGCTTATACCATTGCCTATGTTTACTGCCTCACTTAGGCGATAGGTTAGGCGTCGATTATTCAATTGCCTCTGCTCACTGCCTCACTTAGGCGATTGGTTAGGCGCCGCCTATGTTAACATAGACGATGGCTTAGGCACCGCCTATATCAACATACGCGATAGGTTAGTCTCCGCTTATCCCATTGCCTATGCTGACTGCCTCACTTACGCGATAGGTTAGGCGCCACCTATGTCAACAAAGGCGATGGTTCAGGCACCGCCTATATCAACATAGGCGATAGGTTAGGTACCGATTATACTATTTCATATGCGTACTGCCTCACTTAGGCGATAGGTTAGGCGCCGCCTATGGCAACATAGGTGATGGCATAAGCGCCGCCTATATAAACATAGGCGATTGGTTAGGCGCCGTTTATACCATTGCCTCCGCTCTCTGCCTCCCTTCGTGATAGGTTAGGCGTCGCCTATGTCAACATAGACGATGGCTTAAGCGCCGCCTATATCAAGATACGCGATAGGTTAGCCGCCGCTTATCCCATTGCATATGCAGACTGCCTCACTTAGGCGATAAGTTAGGTGCCACCTATGTCAACAAAGGAGATGGGTCAGGCACCGCCTATATCAACATAGGCGATAGGTTAGGTGCCGATTATACTGTTTCATAAGCTCACTGCCCTACTTAGGCGATAGGTTAGGCGCCGCCTATGTCATCATAGATGATGTCTTAGGCGCCGCCTATATCAACATAGGCGATAGGTTAGGCGCCGCATATACCATTTCCTTTTCTCACTGCCTCACTTAGGCGATGGCTTTGGCGGCGCCTAAATAAACATAGGCGATAGGTTAGGCACTGCTTATACCATTGCCTATGCTTACTGCATCACTTAGGCGATAGGTAAGACGCCGCTTGTGTCAACATTGGCGATGGGTTAGGCGTCGCCATTGTCAACATATGCGATAAGTTAGGCGTTGATTATACCATTGCCAATGATTACTGCCTCACTAAGGTGATAGGTTAGGCACCCCCTATATCAACATACATGATGGATTACGTGCCGCCTATATCAACATAGGCGATTGGTTAGGCGCCACTTATACCATTACCTATGCTCACTGCCTCACATAGGCGATAGATTAGGTGCCACCTATGTCGACATAGGCGATAGATTAGGTGCCACCTATGTCAACATAGGCGATAGGTTTGCCGCTCCTTATAGCATTGCCTATACTTATTGCCTCACTTAGGTGATAGGTTAGGCGCCGCCTATGTCAACATAGGCGATGGCTTAGGCGCTGCCTTTATCAACATAGGCGATAGGATAGGCGCCTCTTATACAGTTGCCTATGCTCACTCCCTCACTGAAGCGATAGGTTAGGCACCGCCTATGTCAGTATAGGCGATGTCTTTGGCAACGCCTATATCTACATAAGCAATAAGATAGGCGCCGCTTATAACATTGCCTATGCTTACTTCCTTACTTAGGCGATAGGTTAGGTGCCGCCTATGTCAATATAGGTGATGTCTTAGGTGCCGCCTTTATCAACATAGGCGATAGGTTAGGCGCCACTTATACCATTGCCTATGCTCACTGCCTCACTTAGGTGATAGGTTAGGCGCCGCCTATGTCAATATAGGCGATGGGTTAGGAGCCGCCTATATCAACATAGGCGATAGGTTAGGCGCCGATTATACCATTGCCTATGCTCGCTGACTCACTTAGGCGATAGGTTAGGCTTCGCCTATGTCAACATAGGCGATAGGTTAAGCGCCGCTTATACTATTCCCTATGCATATTACCTCACATAAGCGATGGCATAGGCGCCGCCTATATCAACATAGGCGATAGGTTAGGGACCGCTTATACCATTCATTATACTCACTACCTCACTTAGGCGATAGGTTAGGCGCCGCCTATGTAAACAATAGGAGCCGCCTATATCAACATAGGTGATAGGTTAGGCGCCGCTTATACCATTGCCTATGCTCACTGCTTCACTTAGGGGATAGGTTAGGCGCCGCCTATGTTACATAGGGGATGGCTTAGGCGCCACCTATATAAACATAGGCGATAGGTTTGGCGCCGCTTATTCCATTGCCTATGCTCACGGCCTCACATAGGCGATAGGTTAGGCGTCGCTTATACCATTGCCTATGCTCACTGCCTTACTTAGGCGATGGCTTAGGTGCCGCCAATAACAACATAGGCGATAGGTTAGGCACCGCTTATAACATTGTCCATGCTCACTGCCTCACTAAGATGATAGGTTAAGCGCCGCATATGTCGACATAGACGATCACTTAGGTGCCCCCTATATCAACATTAGCGATAGGTTAGGCACCGATTATACCATTTCCTATGCTCACTTCCTCACTTAGGCGATGGCTTAGGTGCCGCCTATATCAACATAGGAGATATGTCAGGCGCCGCTTATACCATTTCCTATGCTCACTGCCTCACTTAGGCGATAGGTTAGGCACCGCCTATGTTACATAGGTGATGGCTTAGGCGCCACCTATATAAACATATGTGATAGGTTTGGCGCCGCTTATTCCATTGGCTATGCTAAATGCCTCACTTAGGATATAGGTTAGGTGCGGCCTATGTCAACATAGGCGATGGCTTAGTCGCCACCTATATCAATATAGGCTATAGGTTAGGTGCCGCTTATACCATTGCCTATGATCACTGCCTCACTTAGGCGATTGGTTAGGCGCCGCCTATGTTACATAGGCGAGGGCTTATGCGCCGCCTAGATCAACATAGGCGATAGGTTAGACACCGCTTCTACCATTGCCTATGCTCACTGCCTCACATACATGATAGGTTAGGCACCGCGTATTTCACCATATTCTATGGCTCAGACACCGCCTATATCAACATAGGCGATAGGTTAGGCGCCTTTTATACAATTGCCTATGCTCACTGCCTTATTTAGGCGATAGATTAGGTGTCGCTTATGTCAACATAGGCGATGGCTTAGGCCCCACATATATCAACATAGGCGATAGCTTTGGCGCAGCTTATAGCATTGCCAATAATAACTGCCTCACTTAGGTGATAGGTTAGGCGCCGCCTATGTCAATATAGGCGATGGGTTAAGAGCCGCCTATATCAACATAGGCGATAGGTTAGGCGCCGATTATACCATTGCCTATGCTCGCTGACTCACTTAGGCGATAGGTTAGGCTTCGCCTATGTCAACATAGGCGATAGGTTAAGCGTCGCTTATACTATTCCCTATGCATATTACCTCACATAAGCGATGGCATAGGCGCCGCCTATATCAACATAGGCGATAGGTTAGGTACCGCTTATACAATTCATTATACTCACTACCTCACTTAGGCGATAGGTTAGGCGCCGCCTATGTAAACAATAGGAGCCGCCTATATCAACATAGGTGATAGGTTAGGCGCCGCTTATACCATTGCCTATGCTCACTGCTTCACTTAGGGGATAGGTTAGGCGCCGCCTATGTTACATAGGGGATGGCTTAGGCGCCACCTATATAAACATAGGCGATAGGTTTGGCGCCGCTTATTCCATTGCCTATGCTCACGGCCTCACATAGGCGATAGGTTAGGCGTCGCTTATACCATTGCCTATGCTCACTGCCTTACTTAGGCGATGGCTTAGGTGCCGCCAATAACAACATAGGCGATAGGTTAGGCACCGCTTATAACATTGTCCATGCTCACTGCCTCACTTAGATGATAGGTTAAGCGCCGCATATGTCGACATAGACGATCACTTAGGCGCCCCCTATATCAACATTGGCGATAGGTTTGGCACCGATTATACCATTTCCTATGCTCACTTCCTCACTTAGGCGATGGCTTAGGTGCCGCCTATATCAACATAGGAGATATGTCAGGCGCCGCTTATACCATTTCCTATGCTCACTGCCTCACTTAGGCGATAGGTTAGGCACCGCCTATGTTACATAGGTGATGGCTTAGGCGCCACCTATATAAACATATGTGATAGGTTTGGCGCCGCTTATACCATTGGCTATGCTAAATGCCTCACTTAGGATATAGGTTAGGTGCGGCCTATGTCAACATAGGCGATGGCTTAGTCGCCACCTATATCAATATAGGATATAGGTTAGGTGCCGCTTATACCATTGCCTATGATCACTGCCTCACTTAGGCGATTGGTTAGGCGCCGCCTATGTTACATAGGCGAGGGCTTATGCGCCGCCTAGATCAACATAGGCGATAGGTTAGACACCGCTTCTACCATTGCCTATGCTCACTGCCTCACATACATGATAGGTTAGGCACCGCGTATTTCAACATATTCTATGGCTCAGACACCGCCTATATCAACATTGGCGATAGGTTAGGCGCCTTTTATACAATTGCCTATGCTCACTGCCTTATTTAGGCGATAGATTAGGTGCCGCTTATGTCAACATAGGCGATGGCTTAGGCCCCACATATATCAACATAGGCGATAGCTTTGGCGCAGCTTATAGCATTGCCAATAATAACTGCCTCACTTAGGTGATAGGTTAGGCGCCGCCTATGTCAATATAGGCGATGGGTTAGGAGCCGCCTATATCAACATAGGCGATAGGTTAGGCGCCGATTATACCATTGCCTATGCTCGCTGACTCACTTAGGCGATAGGTTAGGCTTCGCCTATGTCAACATAGGCGATAGGTTAAGCGCCGCTTATACTATTCCCTATGCATATTACCTCACATAAGCGATGGCATAGGCGCCGCCTATATCAACATAGGCGATAGGTTAGGTACCGCTTATACCATTCATTATACTCACTACCTCACTTAGGCGATAGGTTAGGCGCCGCCTATGTAAACAATAGGAGCCGCCTATATCAACATAGGTGATAGGTTAGGCGCCGCTTATACCATTGCCTATGCTCACTGCTTCACTTAGGGGATAGGTTAGGCGCCGCCTATGTTACATAGGGGATGTCTTAGGCGCCACCTATATAAACATAGGCGATAGGTTTGGCGCCGCTTATTCCATTGCCTATGCTCACGGCCTCACATAGGCGATAGGTTAGGCGTCGCTAATACCATTGCCTATGCTCACTGCCTTACTTAGGCGATGGCTTAGGTGCCGCCAATAACAACATAGGCGATAGGTTAGGCACCGCTTATAACATTGTCCATGCTCACTGCCTCACTTAGATGATAGGTTAAGCGCCGCATATGTCGACATAGACGATCACTTAGGCGCCCCCTATATCAACATTGGCGATAGGTTAGGCACCGATTATACCATTTCCTATGCTCACATCCTCACTTAGGTAATGGCTTAGGTGCCGCCTATATCAACATAGGAGATATGTCAGGCGCCGCTTATACCATTTCCTATGCTCACTGCCTCACTTAGGCGATAGGTTAGGCACCGCCTATGTTACATAGGTGATGGCTTAGGCGCCACCTATATAAACATATGTGATAGGTTTGGCGCCGCTTATACCATTGGCTATGCTAAATTCCTCACTTAGGATATAGGTTAGGTGCGGCCTATGTCAACATAGGCGATGGCTTAGTCGCCACCTATATCAATATAGGCTATAGGTTAGGTGCCGCTTATACCATTGCCTATGATCACTGCCTCACTTAGGCGATTGGTTAGGCGCCGCCTATGTTACATAGGCGAGGGCTTATGCGCCGCCTAGATCAACATAGGCGATAGGTTAGACACCGCTTCTACCATTGCCTATGCTCACTGCCTCACATACATGATAGGTTAGGAACCGCGTATTTCAACATATTCTATGGCTCAGACACCGCCTATATCAACATTGGCGATAGGTTAGGCGCCTTTTATACAATTGCCTATGCTCACTGCCTTATTTAGGCGATAGATTAGGTGCCGCTTATGTCAACATAGGCGATGGCTTAGGCCCCACATATATCAACATAGGCGATAGCTTTGGCGCAGCTTATAGCATTGCCAATAATAACTGCCTCACTTAGGTGATAGGTTAGGCGCCGCCTATGTCAATATAGGCGATGGGTTAGGAGCCGCCTATATCAACATAGGCGATAGGTTAGGCGCCGATTATACCATTGCCTATGCTCGCTGACTCACTTAGGCGATAGGTTAGGCTTCGCCTATGTCAACATAGGCGATAGGTTAAGCGCCGCTTATACTATTCCCTATGCATATTACCTCACATAAGCGATGGCATAGGAGCCGCCTATATCAACATAGGCGATAGGTTAGGTACCGCTTATACCATTCATTATACTCACTACCTCACTTAGGCGATAGGTTAGGCGCCGCCTATGTAAACAATAGGAGCCGCCTATATCAACATAGGTGATAGGTTAGGCGCCGCTTATACCATTGCCTATGCTCACTGCTTCACTTAGGGGATAGGTTAGGCGCCGCCTATGTTACATAGGGGATGTCTTAGGCGCCACCTATATAAACATAGGCGATAGGTTTGGCGCCGCTTATTCCATTGCCTATGCTCACGGCCTCACATAGGCGATAGGTTAGGCGTCGCTAATACCATTGCCTATGCTCACTGCCTTACTTAGGCGATGGCTTAGGTGCCGCCAATAACAACATAGGCGATAGGTTAGGCACCGCTTATAACATTGTCCATGCTCACTGCCTCACTTAGATGATAGGTTAAGCGCCGCATATGTCGACATAGACGATCACTTAGGCGCCCCCTATATCAACATTGGCGATAGGTTAGGCACCGATTATACCATTTCCTATGCTCACTTCCTCACTTAGGTAATGGCTTAGGTGCCGCCTATATCAACATAGGAGATATGTCAGGCGCCGCTTATACCATTTCCTATGCTCACTGCCTCACTTAGGCGATAGGTTAGGCACCGCCTATGTTACATAGGTGATGGCTTAGGCGCCACCTATATAAACATATGTGATAGGTTTGGCGCCGCTTATACCATTGGCTATGCTAAATTCCTCACTTAGGATATAGGTTAGGTGCGGCCTATGTCAACATAGGCGATGGCTTAGTCGCCACCTATATCAATATAGGCTATAGGTTAGGTGCCGCTTATACCATTGCCTATGATCACTGCCTCACTTAGGCGATTGGTTAGGCGCCGCCTATGTTACATAGGCGAGGGCTTATGCGCCGCCTAGATCAACATAGGCGATAGGTTAGACACCGCTTCTACCATTGCCTATGCTCACTGCCTCACATACATGATAGGTTAGGCACCGCGTATTTCAACATATTCTATGGCTCAGACACCGCCTATATCAACATAGGCGATAGGTTAGGCGCCTTTTATACAATTGCCTATGCTCACTGCCTTATTTAGGCGATAGATTAGGTGCCGCTTATGTCAACATAGGCGATGGCTTAGGCCCCACATATATCAACATAGGCGATAGCTTTGGCGCAGCTTATAGCATTGCCAATAATAACTGCCTCACTTAGGTGATAGGTTAGGCGCCGCCTATGTCAACATAGGTGATGGCTTAGGTGCCGCCTTTATCAACATAGGAGATAGGCTAGGCGCCTCTTATACCGTTGCCTATGCTCACTCCCTCACTTAAGCGATAGGTTAGGCACCGCCTATGTCAATATAGGCGATGGCTTTGGCGCCACCTATATATACATAGGAAATAAGATAGGCGCCGATTATAACATTGCCTATGCTCACTGCCTTACTTAGGCGATAGGTTAGGTGCCGCCTATGTCAACAGAGGCGATGTTTTAGGTGTCGCCTTTATCAACATAGGCGATAGGTTAGGCGCCACTTATACCATTGCCTATGCTCACAGCCTCACTTAGGCAATAGGTTAAGCACCGCCTATGTCAATATAGGCGATGGGTCAGGAGCCGCCTATATCAATATAGGCGATAGGTTAGGCGCCGATTATACCATAGCCTATGCTTGCTGACTCAGTTAGGCAATAGGTTAGGCGTCGCCTATGTCAACATAGGCTATAGGTTAGGCGCCGCTTATACCATTCCCTATGCTCATTACCTCACTTAGGGGATGGATTAGGCGCCGCCTATATCAACATAGGCGATAGGTTAGGCACCGCTTATACCATTCCCTATACTCACTACCTCACTTAGGGGATAGGTTAGGCGCCGCCTATGTAAACTTTAGGCGCCGCTTATATCAATATAGGTGATAGGTTAGGCACCGCTTATACCATTGCCAATGCTCACTGCCTCACTTAGGCGATAGGTTAGGCGCCGCCTATGTTACATATGCACCGCATATGTTACATAGGCGATGGCTTAGGCGCCACCTATATAAACATAGGCGATAGGTTTGGCGCCGCTTATACCATTGCCTATGCTAATTGCCTCACTTAGGCGATAGGTTAGGCGCCGACTATGTCATCATAGGTGATGGCTTAGGTGCCACCTATATAATCATGTGCGATAGGTTAGGCGCCGCTTATACCATTACCTTGTCTCACTACCTCAGTTAGGCGATAGGTTAGGTTCCACCTATGTCAACAAAGGTGATGGGTCAGGCCCAGCCTATATAATCATAGGCGATAGGTTAGGCGCCGATTATACTATTTCATATGCTCACTGCCTCACATAGGCGATAGGTTAGATGACATCTATATCAACATCGACGATGGCTTAGGTTCCACCTATATCAACATAAGAGATAGGTTAGGAGCCTCTTATACCATTGCCTATGCTCACTGCCTCACTTAGGTGATAGGTTAGACGTCGCCTATGTCAACATAGGCGATGGCTTAGGCGCCTCCTATATCAACATAGGCGATAGGTTAGGCGTCGCTTATACCATTTCCTATGCTCACTACATTACATAGGCGATAGGTTAGGCGCCGTTTATATACACATAGGCGATGGCTTAGGCGCCGCCTATATCAACATAGGCGATAGGTTAGGCGCCGCTTATACCATTGCCTATGCTCACTGCCTCACTTAGGCAATGGCTTAGGCACCACCTATATAAACATAGGCGATAGGTTTGGCGCCGCTTATACCATTGACTAAGCTCACGGCCTCATTTAGGCGATAGGTTCAGCGTCGCCTATGTCGCTTAGGCGCCGCTTATATCAACATAGGCGATAGGTTAGGCGCCTCTTATACCATTGCCTATGCTCACTGCCTTACTTAGACGATAGCTTAGGTGCCGCCTATATCTACTTAGGCGATAGGTTAGGCGCCGCTTATACCATTGCCTATGCTTACTGCCTCACTTAGGAGATAGGTTAGGCACCGCCTATGTTACATAGTCAATGGCTTAGGCTCCATCTAGATAAACATAAGCGATTGGTTTGGCACCGCTTATACCATTGCCTAAGCTCACAGCCTAATTTAGGCGATATGTTAGGCGTTGCCTATGTCGCATAGGCACCGCCTATATAAACATAGGCGATAGGTTAGGCGCCGCTTATACCATTGCGTATGCTCACTGCCTCACTTAGACGATGGCTTAGGTGCCGCCTATATCTACTTAGGTGATAGGTTAGGCGCCGCTTATACCATTGCCTATGCTTACTGCCTCACTTAGGCGATAGGTTAGGCGCCGCCTATGTTACATAGGCGATGGCTTAGGCTCCACCTATATAAACATAAGCGATAGGTTTGGCGCCGCTTATAACATTGCCTATGCTCACTACCTCACTTAGGCGATAGGTTAGGCTCCGCCTATATCATCATAGGCGATGGCTTAGGCTCCACCTATATCAACATAGGCGATAGGTTAGGCGTCGCTTATACCATTGCCTATGCTCACTGCCTCACTTAGACGATAGGTTAGGCGCTTCCTATGTTACATAAGCAATGGCTTAGGCGCCACCTATATAATCATAAGCGATAGGTTAGGCGCCGCTTATACCATTGCCTATGCTCACTGCCTCACTTAGGAGATAGGTTAGGTGCCGCCTATGTTACATAGGCGATGTCTTAGGCGCCACCTATATAAACATAGGCGATAGGTTTGGCGCCGCTTATACCATTGCCTATGCTCACGGCCTCACTTAGGTGATAGGTTAGGCGTCGCTTATACCATTGCCTATGCTCACGGCCTCACTTAGGCGATAGGTTAGGCGCTGCATATACCATTACCTTTGCTCACTGCCTCACTTAGGTGATAGGTTAGGCGCCACCTATGTCAACAAAGGCGATGGGTCAGGCGCCGCCTATATCAACATAGGCGATAGGTTAGGTGCCGATTATACTAGTTCATATGCTCACTGCCTCACTTAGGGGATAGGTTAGGTGCCACCTTTGTCAACATAGGTGATGGAATAAGCGCCGCCTATATCAACATAGGCGATAGGTTAGGTGCCGCTTATACCATTGCCTCCGCTCACTGCCTCACTTAGCGATAGGTTAGGCGCCGCCTATGTCAACATAGACGATGGATTAGGCGCCGTCTATATCAACATACGCGATAGGTTAGGCGTCGCTTATGCCAATTTCTATGCAGACTGCCTCACTTAGGCGATTGGTTAGGCGCCACCTATGTCAACAAAGGCGATGGGTCAGGCGCCACCTAAATCAACATAGGCGATAGGTTAGGTGCCGATTGTACTATTTCATATGCTCACTGCCTCACTTAAGGGATAGGATAGGCACCGCCTATGTCAACAACGATGATGGCTTAGTCGCTGCCTATATCAACATAGGCGATAGGTTAGGTTCCGCTTATACCATTACCTTTTCTCACTACCTCACTTAGACGATAGGTTAGGCACCACCTATGTCAACAAAGGAGATGGGTCAGGTACCGCCTATATCAACATAGGTGATAGGTTAGGTGCCGATTATACTATTTCATATGCTCACTGCATCACTTAGGCGATAGGTTAGGTGACACCTATGTTAACATTGGCGATGGCTTAGGCACCACCTATATCAACATAAGCGATAGGTTACGAGCCGTTAATACCATTGCCTAAACTCACAGCCTCACTTAGGCGATAGGTTAGGCGTCGCCTATGTCAACATAGGACTTGGCTTAGGCGCCGCCTATATCAACATAGGGTATAGGTTAGGCGCCGCTTATTCCATTCCCTATGCTCACTACCTCACTTAGGCGAAAGGTGAGGCGCCGTCTATGTCAACATAGGCGATGGCTTAGGTGCCGCCTATATCAATATAGGCAGTAGGTTAGGCACCGCTTATACCATTGCCTATGCTCACTGCATCACTTAGGCGATAGGTAAGGCGTCGCTTTTGTCAACATTGGCGATGGGTTAGGCGTCGCCTATATCAACATAGGCGATTGGTTTGGCACCGTTTATACCATAACCTATGCTCGCTGCCTCACTTAGGCGATAGGTTAGGCGCAGCCTATGTCAACATAGGTGATGGCATAAGCACCGCCTATATCAACATAGGCGATAGGTTAGGCTCCGCTTATACCATTGCCACCGCTCACTGCCTCACTTAGGCGATAGGTTAGGCGCCGCCTATGTCAATATAGACGATGTCTTAGGCACCACCTATATCAATATACGCGATAGGTTAGGCTCCGCTTATCCCATTGCCTATGCTGACTGCCTTACTTAGGCGATAGGTTAGGCGCCACCTATGTCAACAAAGGCGATGGGTCAAGCGCTGCCTATATCAACATAGGCGATAGGTTAGCTGCCGATTATACTATTTCATATGCTCACTGGCTCACTTAGGCGATAGGGTAGGAGCCGCCTATGTCAACATAGGTGATGGCTTAAGCGCCGCCTATATCAACATAGGCGATAGTTTAGGCGCCGCTTATACCATTGCCTCCGCTCACTGCCTCACTTAGCGATAGGTTAGGCGCCGCCTATGTTAACATAGACGTTGGCTTAGGCACCGCCTATATCAATATACGCGATAGGTTAGGCGCCGTTTATCCCAATTCCTATGCAGACTGCCTCACTTAGGCAATAGGTTAGGCGACACCTATGTCAACAAAGGCGATGGGTCAGGCGCCGCCTAAATCAACATAGGCGATAGGTTAGGTTCCGATTATACTATTTCATATGCTCAGTGCCTCACTTAGGCGATAGGTTAGGCGCCGCCTATGTCAACAAAGACGATGGCTTAGGCGCCGCCTATATCAACATAGGCGATAGGTTAGGCTCCGCTTATACCATTACCTTTGCTCACTGCCTCACTTAGACGATAGGTTAGGCGCCACCTATGTCAACAAACGAGATGGGTCGTGCACCGCCTATATCCACATAGGCGATAGATAGGTGCCGATTATACTATTTTATATGCACACTGCCTCACTTAGGCGATAGGTTAGGTGACACCTACGTTAACATTGGCGATGGCTTAGGCGCCAACTATATCAACATAAGTGATAGGTTACGAGCCGGTTATACCATTGCCTATGCTCACTTTCTCACTTAGGCCATAGGTTAGGCGTCGCCTATGTCAACATAGGCGATGGCTTAGGCGCCGCCTATATCAACATAGGCGATAGGTTAGGCGCTGCTCATACTATTTCCTATGCTCACTACCTCACTTAGGAGAAAGGTGAGGCGCCGCCTATGTCAACATAGGCGATGGCTTAGGCGCCGCCTATATCAATATAGGCGATAGGTTAGGCACCGCTTATACCATTGCCTATGCTCACTGCATCACTTAGGCGATAGGTAAGGCGCCGCTTGTGTCGACATTAGCGATGGGTTAGGCGTCTCCTATATCAACATAGGCGATAAGTTAGGCGTTGCTCATACTATTTCCTATGCTTACTGCGTCACTTAGGTGATAGGTTAGGCAACCCCTATATCAACATACGCGATGGCTTACGCGTCGCCTATATCAACATAGCCAATTAGTTTGGCGCTGCTTATACCATTACCTATGCTCGCTGGCTCACTTAAGCGATAGGTTAGGCGCCGCCTATGTCAACATAGGTGATGGCATAAGCGCCGCCTATATCAACCTATGCGATAGGTTAGGCTCCGCTTATACCATTGCCACCGCTCACTGCCTCACTTAGGCGATAGGTTAGGCGCCGCCTATGTCAATATAGACAATGTCTTAGGCGACGCCTATATCAACATACGCGATAGGTTAGGCTCCGCTTATCCCATTGCCTATGCTGACTGCCTTACTTAGGCGATAGGTTAGGCGCCACCTATGTGAACAAAGGCGATGGGTCAAGCGCCGCCTATTTCAACATAGGCGATAGGTTAGGTGCTGATTATACTATTTCATATGCTCACTGCCTCACTTAGGCGATAGGTTAGGCGCCGCCTATGACTATAGCAATTCCGCAAGTAGTGTGACAATGCATCAAATTTGAATTGAAGTCGGAAACATGTTAAGATCATCCTAACGTATATGTTCACTCACTTGGTTGTGTATCAACAATTCAAATACATTCACATCTCGAATACTTCTTCAAGATGTAGCAATTCATAATATACATAGTAACGTAGCACATACGAAAAAAAGATGAAGAACAAAAGAGTACTTACGTGATTGAAGCCTTTGGAGATGTTCTTGTGAAGTGGGAGAGCGAAAAGAAAAGTTTTGAGATGATTTGGAGAGTATGTGCAGCACCTAGGTCAAGTTTTCAATGTGTTTGTGTTTCAAGACTAAGTCTCCTTTATATAGGAAAAGAATGGGTCGGATTTTGACCCATTTAAAATCAGTTTTGGACACAAAAAGTGACCATAGGCGCCGCCTTTAGCTTTGCCTATGGTGACCATAGGCGGCGCCTAATGCAAAGCCTATGGTGAGCATAGGCGGCGCCTAGTGCAATGCCTTTAGTGACCATAGGCGGCGCCTTTAGCATGGCATATGAGATTCAGATACCAAATGCTTTAGCATAGGCGGCGCCTATGCTATGGCATACTTGAGCATGGGCGGCGCCTATGCTATAGCACACTAGATTCCGACACCTTGGGCTATAGTATAGGCTTTTCCTTGTTCGTGGCCTAGTTTTACCTAGGCCTAGCCTTGCTCGATGCCTATTTTGTCATCAGCAATGCTCAATCCATAGCCTTATGCATCTTCATGCCTAACTTACCACCTTTACCATGCAATACGTCCAAATCAAAATTTGAAACTGATCTCCTCGTTGAATACCTCTTGCACCTACATTTTCTCAAAACAAATAAAAACGATTAGTACGATGGGTTGCCTCCCACCAAGCGCCTTATTTTTGGTCATGGCACGACTCTTATTTTTGGATTTTTATTTATCAAAAACAAAACACGTATTAGAACGAAAGAAAAAATTAAAAATGATAAACGATAAACGATGGGTTGCCTCCCATATAGTGCCTTATTTATTGTCCTGTCACGACATATTTACCTCGAGTACTTAGACTTCGTCGAGATAAGTGATGGATCATTTTCTGAATGGATTCAGACGATAATGAGGCTTACTTATAGGCATGCAATCTTCTTTGAGATGGCCCTTGTGCATGCCTATCCCAGAAGGGATACCAATTATATCATCAATAGTCCAACCCATAGCTCTCATGTATCTCTTCATAGCAGAGATAAGAGCCTCTACGTGCTGTTTACTTAAATCATCCGCACTCACCGGAAGTATATTTATACTTTCCAAGAACACATACATTAGATAATCGGGGAGCTCTTTCGATTCTAGCATTGGTGGCTCTTCAATAGATGGCTTGGCTTGTGGTGTGGGTGGATTTTTGAGATCGAGGTACAACTTCTTGGGAGTATGGCGATATGTCCCTAATCCTGATAGAGCACAAATAGCTTCTTCGCAATTTTCAGCATCCTTACTCTCTTCATTCATGAGCACAGCCGCCACTGGGTCATCAATAATTTGCTCTTCTTCAAGTAGTTCTTTCTCATCTTCAAAGTAAACATCAGCCACCGAGAATACGTTCAGCTCTTTGGGTTGCTTCATTGATTTGCACACATCAAAGCGAACTACTTCGTCATTTATTCAGAATGAAAGCTCATTAGCTCTCAAATCAATAAGCACGCTTCCTGTGGAAAGGAAAGGGCGCCCCATGATTATGGGAACTTCTTAGTTTGCTTCACAATACAAAATAACAAAGTCTGCCGGAAAGATGAATGAAGAAACCTTTACCAAGACATCACATAGGATACCAACAGGTCGTTTACCAACCTATCCGCCATGACGAGCCTCATATTGGTTGGAGTAGGATCACCCAACCCCAACTTTTTATAGATAGATAATGGCATCAAATTGATGCTAGCTCCTAAATCACCTAATGCTTTGGCAAAATTCAAAGATCCAACGGTGCAAGGAATAGTGAAAGCTCTGGGTCAGCCTTCTTTTGAACTATTGATCGGGTAGCGATTGCGCATTAGTGATTGACATCATATTTCAACTCATAACTTGCTGCCCGCTTCTTTTTCAAAAGATCCTACATAAATTTCGCATACCCAAGCATTTGTTCAAGTGCTTCCACCAATGGAACATTAATGGTCAACTGCTTTAACATAGTCATGAATTTGCTAAACTTCGTATCATCCGCCACCTTCTTCAATCTTTGGGGAAAAGGTGGTGGTGGGTATAGAATTGTTCTCTCCACGCCTTTCTTCTTCTCTTGCTTCCGTTTTTCATCTTTTCCAGGCTGCACGTCGTGAGGAGTAACGTTAAGGAAGTTAGGATCGGCTGATGCGGCATCTTCCCCTTTCGCCTTATCATCAATTTCCGCTTCCTCATCAACCACTTGCTTGCCTTTTTCTGAAGTTTCCAGCACCTCACCACTTCGAGTAGTAATAGCCATGCATGATCCCTCATTCCTTGGATTTTGCACAGTGTCGCTAGGTAAAGTGCCAGCCTTTCTTTTATTGAGTGCTGCTGAAAGTTGGCTCAATTGCTGCTCTATTTGCTTAATTGAAGTGGAATGTGAATCAACTAATTGCTTCATAGAGGACAAATCATTTATTACCTCTGTTACTCCCGCGCTAGTTGCTTCCACTCCTTTCAGTAGTTTAGCCATCATGTCTTCCATACTTCCAGAACTAGATGTGGTGGCGTCACGTCTTCCAGGGGGAACATACAAACCACTCCTGTCATTCTTGTTCTTCCAACTACCTTGGTCCATGTTTCCAGATTTACCATGATAGTTCCGACCTTGGTTTCCTTGGCCATTTCCTCGGAAACCCCGCTGATTGTTCAAGTAGTTGGCTTCTTCTTCCGATCAGATTCGTTTCTTCCTTTTGACGCAACAGCTTTGAATTTTTTTGTCTTTCTTGATAATAGATGCATTTTAAGAAGATCCACTTGTGTTTTCATGTGCGCCATATCTTGATCACGTTCTTCTTCTCGTCTCCTTTGGTCTGCAGTCATGCCAATAGAAAAAGTGGGGCTTGCTACCACAGAATCCCTGGTATGCCAAGCTGTACTTTGCTTCGTCACACGATCTAGAATATTGCTTGCCTGACCAAAGGTGAGATCCATAGAAGATCCTCCGGCCGCATTATCCACCACTGGTTTAGTTATTGAATTCAAGTCTCTATATAGTATCTCCATTAGGTGAACATTAGTCATGTGATGGTTTGGGAACCTCATTAGCTTTGTCTTGAACCTCTCCCATGTTTCATGAAGGGCTTCAGTTGGAAGCTGACGAAAGTTGCTGATTTCATCTCTCAATTGTGCTCTTTTGGATGGCGGAAATAATCTTTCTAGGAAAGCGTCTCTCAATTGCCTCCAATTTGTAATAGAATCAGGAGTCAGCCCATTCAGACATAGAGTTGCCTCCCCAGACAGAGACAATGGAAATAAGCGTAATCGGATTGCATTCTGACCAACACCAGGATTGTCAAACGACTTGCATGTAGAAATAAAGTTGATGAGATGCATATTCAGATCATCGCCTGCTAGTCCACCAAATAATTCCTTGAGTTGCAATAATTGAATCATGGTGCTTGTGATGTTGAACTTGGCTCTGGGTGCCAATGGTGGAGGAATAATGGCTCCGTCTCCATCAAGATCATCATCATCATCGTCGAAAGCTGGCTGCATAGCTTGGCGTCCAGGCCTAAACCTAGCTTGACGATCTCTTCTGTTGGAAGGTGTTGCGATCTCAGCGGCATGCCTAGGGTTTAGTAGCTCGTCATCATCTAGATCTTCATCGTCAGGTTTTGTTGCTCGCCCAGGGTTATCAATATTTTGTTGATGCATTTGAGCGGCGGCTAGCGCAGCTAGTCTCGCCTGTTCCTGTTGAGCAGCCATCCTTTCAATTGCGTGTTGTGCCTCCATTCTGCGAATACGTTGTGGTTCAGGATTGATAGGTAATAACGGTTGACCAGAACTTCGGGTATGGGGCATGCATTGAATAAAAACCTGCAGTAAACAAAAACAAAAACAAAAACTAAAAGTAAAAGTACGAGAATCTTTGTCCAAAGGGTCTAGTAATTATTACAAACTTAATTGACACTTGTATTCCCCGGCATCGGCGCCAATTTTTGATAACGCTCAATCTATAGCTCTCGTAGGAGTGTAAAGCGGTCGTTAGAAAATATAGAACCCAACCTGGGTTGGGTATCGATCCCACAGGGAATAGCTTGGTCAACAAGTAAGCAACGATTACTAGACTTTTAGTGCAAGTCTCGTAAGAAGGGGGGTTTGTAATGTGTAACCAAATTATTAAAGCAAAAACTAAAAATAGCAAAGTAAAAAGAAAGAATGTTTAGTAGGTTGTTAAACAATGAGAATTGAGGAGTTGGGGTTATGTCCACCTTATGAGTTATACGTCTCTATTGACTATAAGTGTGTTGAATTCAAACATGCATGTGCTTATACAGAATTGTATGCAATGGTAAATCCAGGCGTCTTTCGACCTATTAGAGGATTATTTCACTTTAACTCTTTCGAGCTTAAAGCGTGTCTAACGGTACGAATTCTCTAAGAGGTTAATCCAGTTACGACACTAACTTTTTAATAGGGGATGGGACCCTACTACCTTGATATTATCTCTTTTCCAGACAGATAACCTTTCTTTCGAACAAGTTAAATGTTATACTGGCGTATTCTTGTGTTTGCAACCACAATGAATTTAGATTAAGATAAAGAGAATAATTATATAAGCAACATACGTGTCACGAAATCACAAACTCACAGCAATAGATAGTATCTCATTCGGCTTCCATAACCCCAACAGAGAAGTTTAGTTACCCACGACTGCGAAGGAAATCACAATTGACATTGTTGTTACACCACAATAAAGATTTCACGTTTGTAATGGTGTGCTAGGCGTTAGGCGTGAATCCCTTAGCAAAGTAACGTTTCTCTTGTTGTGGAATATAAGAATAGATGAATAGAAGAAGAAAAATAGAATTAATGGAAGAATGATTATTTAGACTAGAATGTCTTAGAAGTAGAATAGAATAGAATGTAAGAAGATCTAAGATCATGTTAGAAGATCTAAGCAGATGTTAGAAGATGTCAAAAAAATCTCTACCAAGATAGGGTATTTATAATACCCATATCCTATTCCTACTAAGCTAATGAAATGCTTAACCAAATCCTACTAAGCTAATGAAATACTTAACCCAATTGTACTAGGTTAATGTATCATTATCCTAATCCTAACAAACTAATGAAATACTTAACCCAATTGTACTAGGTTAATGTATCATTATCCTAATCCTAATAAATTACTGCTAGTCCTCAAAGTCTTCAGAAATGTTGTTTTAGCCTGGGACAAAATTTCCATGTACCATCTTTAGTCCTTGGCATCCAAGATTGGCTTTTCTCTTTTCGTGAAGCTTTCTTTGGCGTCAAGTTATCCATGAAATGTTGAATTCTGCATCATTTATACCTGAAACTTTGCTAATCATGTTCGTTAGATCACTTAAAGGAAAATGGACTAAAAGTGCATGAAATATATAATTTGTTCTCAAAACTAGGCTAAAATATGGGCAAAATATAGTGCTATAGGCGTGTAAATTCGCCTATCATCACTTCGGCGATAGGTTAGGCGCCGCCTATGTCAACATAGGTGATCTTTTAGGCGCCGCATATATAAACATAGGCGATAGGTTAGGAACCGCTTATACCATTTTCTATACTCACTGCCTCCCTTAGGCGATAGGTTAGGCGCCGCCTATGTCAACATACGCGATGGCTTAGGCGCGGCCTATATCAACATAGGTGATAGGTTAGGCGCCGCATATACCATTGCCTATGCTCACTGCCTCACTTAGGCAATAGGTTAGGCGCCTCCTATGTCAACATAGGCGATGGCTTAGGCGCCGCCTATATCAAAAGAGGCGATAGGTTAGGCGCTGCTTATAGCATTGCCTATGCTCCCTACAACACTTAGACGATAGGCTAGGTGCCACCAATGTCAACATAGGCGATAGGTTAGGTGTTGCTTATACAATTACCTATGCTCACTGCCTAACTTAGGCGATACGTTAGGCGCCGCCTATGTCTACATAGGCGATGGTTTAGGAGCCGCCCATATCAACATAGGCGATAGGATAGGCTCCGGTTATACCATTTCCTATCTTCACAGCCTCACTTAGGCGATAGGCTAGGCGCTGCCTATGTCAACATAAATGATGGCTTAGGCGCTGCCTAAATCAACATAGTCGATAGGTTAGGAGCCGCATAATCCATTGCCTATTCTCACTGCTTCACTTTGGCGATAGGTTAGGCGCCGCCTATGTAACCTTAGGCAATGGCTTAGGCGCCGCCTATATTCACATAGGCGATAGGTTAGGTGACGCTTATACCATTGCCTATGCTCACTGCCATACTTAATCAATAGGTTAGGCGCTGCCTATATCAACATAGGCGATGGGTTAGGCATCGCTTATACTCTTTCCTATACTTACTGCTTCACTTAGGCGAGAGGTTAGGCGCCGCCTATATAAACATAGGCGATAGATTAGGCGACATTTATTCTATTGCCTATGCTCACTGGCTTACTTAGGTGATAGGTTAGGCACCGCCTATGTCAACATAGGCAATGGATTAGGCGCTGCCTATATCAACATAGGCGGTAGGTTAGGCGTCGCTTGTACCATTACCTATGCTCACTGCCTCACTTAAGTGAAAGGTTAGGCGCAACCTATGTCAATATAGGCGATAGGTTAAGCACAGCTTATACCATTGCCTATGCTCACTCCTTCACTTAGGCGATAGGTTAGGCGCCGCCTATGTCAACATAGGCGATGGCTTAGGCACCGCCTATATCATAATATGCGATAGGTTAGGCGCCGCTTATATCATTTCCTATACTTACTGCCTCACTTTGGTGATAGGTTAGGCACCGCCTATGTCAACATAGGTGATTATTTAGGCGCCACCTATATCAACATAGGTGATACGTTAGGCGCCGCATATACCATTGCCTATTCTCACTGCCTAACTTAGGAGATAGGTTAGGCGCCGCCTATGTCAACATAGGCGATGGCTTAGGTGCCGCCTATATCAACATAGGCGATAGTTTAGGCGCCGCTTATACCATTGCCTATGCTCACTGCCTCACTTAGGCGATAGGTTAGGCACCTCCTATGTAAACATAGGTAATGGCTTAGGCGCCGCCTATATCAACAGAGGCGATAGGTTAGGCGCCGCTTATATCAATATACGCAATAGGTTAGGCGTTGCTTATACCATTGCCTATGTTCACTGCCTCACTTAGGCAATAGGTTAGGCGCCGCCTATATCAACATAGGTCATAGTTTAGGAACCGCTTATACCGTTGCTTTTGTTCACTTCCTTACTTAGGCGATAGGTTAGGCGACGCCTATATCAACATAGGCGATGGCTTAGGCGCCGCCTATATCAACATAAGCGATAGGTTAGGCGCCTCTTATACCATTGCCTATGCTCATTGCCACACTTAGACGATAGGTTAGGCGCCGCCTATGTCAACATAGGTAATGGATTAGGCACCGCCTATACCAACATAGGCAATAGGTTAGGCGCCGCCTATACCATTGACAATGCTCACTGCCTCACTTAGGCGATAAGTTACGCGCCGCCTATTTCAACATGGGCGATGGCTTATGAGCCACCTAGATCAACATAGGCGATAGGTTAGGCGCCGCTTATACCATTGCCTATGCTCTTTGCCTCACTTAGGCGATAGGTTAAGCGCCGCCTATGTCAACATAGGCGATGGCTTAGGCGCCGCCTATATCAACATAGACGATAGGATAGACGCCTCTTATACCATTGCCTATGCTCACTGACACACTTAGACAATAGGTTACGCACCGCCTATTTCAACATAGGAGATCTCTTGGGCGTCGCCTATATCATCATAGGCGATAGGTTAGGTTTCACTTATACCATTGCCTACTCTCACTGCCTCACTTACGCAATAGGTTAGGCGCCGCCTCTATCAATACAGGCGATAGGTTTGGCACCGCTTCTGCCAGTACCTGTACTCATTGCCTCACTTAGGCGATACGTTAGGCGCCGCCTTTGACAGCATAGGCGATGGATTGGGCGCCACCTATATCAATATAAACGATAGGTTAGGTGTCTCTTATACCATTGCCAATGCTCACTGCCTTACTTAGGCGATAGGTTAGGCACCGCCTATGTCAACATAGGCGATGGCTTCGGTACCGCCTATATCAACATAGGCGATAGGTTAGGGGCCGCATATACCATTGCCTAGGCTCACTTCCTTACTTAGGCGATAGGTTAGGCGCCGCCTATGTCAACATAGTCGATGACTTAGGCGCCGCCTATATCAATATAGATGATAGGTTAGGCGCCGCTTATCCCATTGCCTATTCTTACTGCCTCACTTAGGCGATAGGTTAGGTGCCGCCTATGATAACATAGGGAATGGCTTAGGCGCCGCCTAAATCAACATAGGCGATAGGTTAGGTGCTGCTTATACCATTGCCTATGCTCACTACCTCACTTTGGCGATAGGTTAGGCGCCCCCTATGTCAATGTAGGCGATGGCATAGGCGCCGCCTATATCATCATAGGCAATAGCGTAGGTGCCGCTTATACTATTTCTGGTGCTCACTTCCTCACTTAGGCGATAGGTTAGGCGCCCGCTATGTCAACATAGGCGGTGGCTTAGGGGCCGCCTATATCAACATAGGTGATAGTTTAGGCGCCGCTCATACCATTGCCTAAGCTTACTGCCTCACTCAGGAGATAGGTTAGGCACCGCCAATATCAACATAGGCGATGTCTTAGGCGCCGCCTATATCAACATAGGTGATAGGTAAGGCGCCGCTTATATCATTGCCTATACTTACGGCCTCACTTTGGTGATAGGTTAGGCCCCACCTATGTCAGCATAGGTGATCGTTTAGGCGCCGCCTATATTAACATAGGCGATAGGTTAGGCACCGCTTATACCAATTCCTATGCTCCCTGCCTCACTTAGGCGATAGGTTAGGCGCCGCCTATGATAACATACTAGATAGGTTAGGTGCCGCCTATAACAACATAGGTCATAGGTTAGGCGCCGCATATACCATTGCCTATGCTCACTGACTAACTTTGGAGATAGGTTAGGCGTCGCTTATACTATTGCCTATTCTCACTGCCTCACTTAGGAGATAGGTTAGGCACCTCCTATGTCAACATAGGTAAGGCCTTAGGTGACGCCTATATCAACAGAGGCGATAGGTTAGGCGCCGCTTATAGCATTGTCTATGCTCACTGCCTCACTTGGGCGATAAGTTAGGCGCCGCCTGTGTCAACATAGGCGATGGCTTAGGCTCCTCCTAAATCAAAATAGGCGATAGGTTAGATGCCACTTATACCATTGCATATGATCACTACCTCACTTTGGCGATAGGTTAGGCGCCACCTATGTCAACAAAGGCGATGGCCTAGGCGCCGCCTATATCAACATAGGCGATAGGTTAGGCGCCGCTTATACTATTTACTATGCTCCCTGCGTCACTTAGGCGATAGGTTAGGCGCCGCTGATGTCAACATAGGCGATGGCTTAGGCGCCGCCTATATCAACATAGGCGATAGGTTAGGCTCTGATTATACTATTGCCAATGCTTACTGCCTAACTTAGGAGATAGGTTAGGCGCCGCCTATGTCAACATAAGCGATGGATTAGGTGCCGCCTATATCAATATAGGCGATAGTTTAGGCACCGCTTATACCATTGCATATGCTCACTGCCATACTTAGGCGATAGGTTAGGCGTCTCCTGTGTCAACATAGGCAATGGCTTAGGCGCCGCCTATATCAACAGAGGCGATAGGTTAGGCGTCGCTTATATCAATATATGCGATAGGTTAGGCGCCGCTTATACCATTGCCTATTCTCACTGCCTCACTTAGGCGATAGGTTAGGCGCCTCCTATATCAACATTGGCGATAGGTTAGGAACCGCTTATACCATTGCTTTTGCTCACTGACTTACTTAGGCGATATTTTAGGCGCCGTCTATATCAACATAGGCGATGGCTTAGTCACCGCCTATATCAACAAAGGCGATAGTTTAGGCGCCGCTTATCCCATTGCCTATGCTCACTGCCTCACTTCGGCGATATGTTAGGCGCCGCCTATATCAGCATAGGCGATGGCTTAGGCGCCGCCTATATCAACATAGGCGATAGTTTAGGCGCCGCTTATACCATTGCCTATGCTCACTTCCTTACTTAGGCAATAGGTTAGGCGCCCCCTATGTTAACATAGGCGATGGCTTAGGCACCGCCTATATCATCATAGGCAATAGCGTAGGTGACCCTTATACCATTGCCTATGCTCACTTCCTCACTTAGGCGATAGGTTAGGCGCCCCCTATGTCAACATAGGCGATGGCTTAAAGGCTGCCTATATCAACATAGGCGATAGGTTAGGCGCCGCTTATACCATTGCCTATGCTTACAGCCTTACTCAGGAGATAGGTTAGGCACCACCAATATCAACATAGGCGATGGCTTAGGCGCCGCCTATATCAACATAGGCGATAGGATAGGCACCGCTTATATCATTGCCTAACTGCCTCAGTTCGATGATAGGTTAGGCCCGCCTATGTCAATATAGGTGATCGTTTAGGCGCCGCCTATATCAACATAGGCGATAGTTTAGGCGCCGCTTATACCATTGCCTATGCTCACTGCCTCACTTAGGCGATAGGTTAGGCACCTCCTATGTAAACATAGGTAATGGCTTAGGCGCCGCCTATATCAACAGAGGCGATAGGTTAGGCGCCGCTTATATCAATATACGCAATAGGTTAGGCGCTGCTTATACCATTACCTATGCTCACTGTCTCACTTAGGTAATAGGTTGGGCGCCGCCTATATCAACATAGGTGATAGTTTAGGAACCGCTTATACCAATGCTTTTGTTCACTTCCTTACTTAGGCGATAGGTTAGGCGACGCCTATATCAACATAGGCGATGGCTTAGGCGCCGCCTATATCAACATAAGCGATAGGTTAGGCGCCTCTTATACCATTGCCTATGCTCATTGCCACACTTAGACGATAGGTTAGGCGCCGCCTATGTCAACATAGGTAATGGATTAGTCACCGCCTATACCAACATAGGCGATAGGTTAGGCGCCGCCTATACCATTGACAATGCTCACTGCCTCACTTAGGCGATAAGTTACGCGCCGCCTATTTCAACATGGGCGATGGCTTATGAGCCACCAAGATCAACATAGGCGATAGGTTAGGCGCCGCTTATACCATTGCCTATGCTCTTTGCCTCACTTAGGCGATAGGTTAAGCGCCGCCTATGTCAACATAAGCGATGGCTTAGGCGCCGCCTATATCAACATAGACGATAGGATAGGCGCCTCTTATACCATTGCCTATGCTCACTGACTCACTTAGGCGATAGGTTACGCACTGCCTATTTCAACATAGGAGATCTCTTGGGCGTCGCCTATATCATCATAGGCGATAGGTTAGGTTTCACTTATACCATTGCCTACTCTCACTGCCTCACTTACGCGATAGGTTAGGCGTCGCCTCTATCAATATAGGCGATAGGTTTGGCACCGCTTCTGCCATTACCTGTACTCATTGCCTCACTTAGGCGATAGGTTAGGCGCCGCCTTTGACAGCATAGGCGATGGATTAGGCGCCACCTATATCAATATAAACGATAGGTTAGGTGTCTCTTATACCATTGCCAATGCTCACTGCCTTACTTAGGCGATAGGTTAGGCACCGCCTATGTCAACATAGGCGATGGCTTCGGTACCGCCTATATCAACATAGGCGATAGGTTAGGGGCCGCATATACCATTGCCTAGGCTCACTTCCTTACTTAGGCGATAGGTTAGGCGCCGCCTATGTCAACATAGTCGATGACTTAGGCGCCGCCTTTATCAATATAGATGATAGGTTAGGCGCTGCTTATCCCATTTCCTATTCTTACAACCTCACTTAGGCGATAGGTTAGGCGCCGCCTATGATAACATAGGGAATGGCTTAGGCGCCGCCTAAATCAACATAGGCGATAGGTTAGGCGCTGCTTATACCATTGCCTATGCTCACTACCTCACTTTGGCGGTAGGTTAGGCGCCCCCTATGTCAACGTAGGCGATGGCATAGGCGCCGCCTATATCATCATAGGCAATAGCGTAGGTGCCGCTTATACTATTTCTGGTGCTCACTTCCTCACTTAGGCGATAGGTTAGGCGCCCGCTATGTCAACATAGGCGATGGCTTAGGGGCCGCCTATATCAACATAGGTGATAGTTTAGGCGCCGCTCATACCATTGCCTATGCTTACTGCCTCACTCAGGAGATAGGTTAGGCACCGCCAATATCAACATAGGCGATGTCTTAGGCGCCGCCTATATCAACATAGGTGATAGGTTAGGCGCCACTTATATCATTGCCTATACTTACGGCCTCACTTCGGTGATAGGTTAGGCCCCGCTTATGTCAGCATAGGTGATCGTTTAGGCGCCGCCTATATTAACATAGGCGATAGGTTAGGCACCGCTTATACCAATACCTATGCTAACTGCCTCACTTAGGCGATAGGTTAGGCGCCGCCTATGATAACATACTAGATAGGTTAGGTGCCGCCTATAACAACATTGGTCATAGGTTAGGCGCCGCATATACCATTGCCTATGCTCACTGACTAACTTTGGAGATAGGTTAGGTGTCGCTTATACTATTGCCTATTCTCACTGCCTCACTTAGGAGATAGGTTAGGCACCTCCTATGTCAACATAGGTAAGGCCTTAGGTGACGCCTATATCAACAGAGGCGATAGGTTAGGCGCCGCTTATAGCATTGTCTATGCTCACTGCCTCACTTGGGCGATAAGTTAGGCGCCGCCTGTGTCAACATAGGCGATGGCTTAGGCTCCTCCTAAATCAAAATAGGCGATAGGTTAGGTGCCACTTATACCATTGCCTATGATCACTACCTCACTTTGGCGATAGGTTAGGCGCCACCTATGTCAACAAAGGCGATGGCCTAGGCGCCGCCTATATCAACATAGGCGATAGGATAGGCGCCGCTTATACTATTTACTATGCTCCCTGCGTCACTTAGGCGATAGGTTAGGCGCCGCTGATGTCAACATAGGCGATGGCTTA
This sequence comes from Capsicum pubescens, assembly GCA_030864215.1. NCBI lineage: Eukaryota > Viridiplantae > Streptophyta > Magnoliopsida > Solanales > Solanaceae > Capsicum > Capsicum pubescens. Next base: position 51,669,141 of record CM061544.1, read on the forward strand.
GGCGCCGTCTATATCAACATAGGCGATAGGTTAGGCTCTGATTATACTATTGCCAATGCTCACTGCCTAACTTAGGAGATAGGTTAGGCGCCGCCTACGTCAACATAAGCGATGGATTAGGTGCCGCTTATATCAATATAGGCGATAGTTTAGGCACCGCTTATACCATTGCATATGCTCACTGCCTTACTTAGGCGATAGGTTAGGCGTCTCCTGTGTTAACATAGGCAATGGCTTAGGCGCCGCCTATATCAACAGAGGCGATAGGTTAGGCGTCGCTTATGTCAATATATGCGATAGGTTAGGCGCCGCTTATACCATTGCCTATTCTCACTGCCTCACTTAGGCGATAGGTTAGGCGCCGCCTATATCAACATAGGCGATAGGTTAGGAACCGCTTATACCATTGCTTTTGCTCACTGACTTACTTAGGCGATATTTTAGGCGCCGTCTATATCAACATAGGCGATGGCTTAGGCACCGCCTATATCAACAAAGGCGATAGTTTAGGGGCCGCTTATCCCATTGCCTATGCTCACTGCCTCACTTCGGCGATATGTTAGGCGCCGCCTATATCAACATAGGCGATGGCTTAGGCGCCGCCTATATCAACATAGGCGATAGTTTAGGCGCCGCTTATACCATTGCCTATGCTCACTGCCTCACTTAGGCAATAGGTTAGGCGCCCCCTATGTTAACATAGGCGATGGCTTAGGCACCGCCTATATCATCATAGGCAATAGCGTAGGTGACGCTTATACCATTGCCTATGCTCACTTCCTCACTTAGGCGATAGGTTAGGTGCCCCCTATGTCAACATAGGCGATGGCTTAAGGGCCGCCTATATCAACATAGGCGATAGGTTAGGCGTCGCTTATACCATTGCCTATGCTTACTGCCTTACTCAGGAAATAGGTTAGGCACCACCAATATCAACATAGGCGATGGCTTAGGCGCCGCCTATATCAACATAGGCGATAGGATAGGCACCGCTTATATCATTGCCTAACTGCCTCAGTTCGATGATAGGTTAGGCCCCGCCTATGTCAATATAGGTGATCGTTTAGGCGCCGCCTATATCAACATAGGCGATAGGTTAGGCACCGCTTATACCATTTCCTATGCTCACTTCCTCACTTAGGCAATAGGTTAGGCGCCGCCTATGTAAACATACTCGATAGGTTAGGCGCCGCCTATATCAACATAGGTGATAGGTTAGGCGCTGCATATACCATTGCCTATGCTCACTGACTAACTTAAGAGATAGGTTAGGCACCGCCTATATCAACATAGGCGATGGCGTAGGTGCCGCCTATATCAACATTGGCGATAGTTTAGGCGCCACTTATACCATGTTCTATGCTCACTGCCTCACTTAGGAGATAGGTTAGGCACCTCCTATGTAAACATAGGCAAGGGCTTAGGCGCCGCCTATATCAACAGAGGCGATAGGTTAGCCTCCACTTTTAGCATTGCCTATGCTCACTCCCTCACTTGGGCGATAAGCTAGGCGCCGCTTGTGTCAACATAGGCGATGGCTTAGGCTCCTCCTAAATCAACATAGGCGATAAGTTAGGTGCCTCTTATACCATTGCCTTTTCTCACTGCCTCACTTTGGCGATATGTTAGGCGCCGCCTATGGCAACATAGGCGATGGCTTAGGCGCCGCCTATATAAACATAGGCTATAGGTTAGGCGCCGCTTATACTATCTACTATGCTCCCTGCCTCACTTAGGCGATAGGTAAGGCGCCGCTGATGTCAGCATAGGCGATGGCTTAGGCGCCGCCTATATCAATATAGGAGATAGGAAAAGCGCTGATTATACTATGGCCAATGCTCACTGCCTAACTTAGGAGAAAGGTTAGGCGCCGCCTATGTCAACATAGGTGATGACTTAAGTTCCGCCTATATCAACATAGGCGATAGTTTAGGCACCGCTTATACCATTGCATATGCTTACTGCCTTACTTAGGCGATAGGTTAGGCGACTCCTATGTCAACATAGGCGATGGCTTAGGCGCCGCCAATACCAACAGAGGCGATAGGTTAGGCGCCGCTTATATCCATATATGCGATAGGTTAGGCGCCGCTTATACCATTGCCTATGCTCACTGCCTCACTTAGGCGATAGGTTAGGCGCCGCCTATATCAACATAGGCGATAGGTTAGGAACCACTTATACCATTATGTGTGCTCACTTCCTCACTTAGGAGATAGGTTAGGTGCCCCCTATGTCAACATAGGCGATGGCTTAGGGGCCGCGTATATCAACATAGGCGATAGGTTAGGCGTCGCTTATACCATTGCCTATGCTTACTTCCTTACTCAGGAGATAGGTTAGGCACCGCCAATATCAACATAGGCGATGGCTTAGGCGCCGCCTATATCAACATAGGCGATAGGTTAGGCGCCGCTTATATTATTGCCTATACTTACTGCCTCACTTCGGTGATAGGTTAGGCCCCGCCTATGTCAACATAGGTGATCGTTTAGGCACCGCCTATATCAACATAGGCGATAGGTTAGGCACCGCTTATACCATTTTCTATGCTCACTGCCTCACTTAGGCGATAGGTTAGGCTCCGCCTATGCCAACATACTTGATAGGTTAGGCGCCGCCTATATCAACATAGGTGATAGGTTAGGCACCGCATATACCATTGCCTATGCTCACTGACTAACTTAGGAGATAGGTTAGGCACCGCCTATGTCAACATAGGCGATGGCGTTGGTGCTGCCTATATCAACATTGGCGATAGTTTAAGCGCCGCTTATACCATTGCCTATGCTCACTGCCTTACTTAGGAGATAGGTTAGGCACCTCCTATGTCAATATAGGCAAGGGCTTAGGCGCCGCCTATATCAACAGAGGCGATAGGTTAGGCTCCGCTTATAGCATTGCCTATGCTCACTGCCTCACTTGGGCGATAAGTTAGGCGACGCCTGTGTCAACATAGGCGATGGCTTAGGATCCGACTAAATCAACATAGGCGATAGGTTAGGTGCCGCTTATACCATTGCCTATGCTCACTGCCTCACTTTGGCGATAGGTTAGGCGCCGCCTATGTCAACATAGGCGATGTCTTAGGCGCCGCCTATATCAACATAGGCGATAGGTTAGGCGCAGCTTATACTAATTACTATGCTCACTACCTCACTTAGACGATAGGTTAGGCGCCGCCGATGTCAACATAGGCGATGGCTTAGGCGCCGCCTATATCAACATAGGCGATAGGTTAGGCGCTGATTATACTATTGCCTATGCTCACTGCCTAACTTAGGAGATAGGTTAGGCGCCGCCTATGTCAATATAGGTGATGGCTAAGGTACCGCCTATATAAATATAGGTGATAGATTAGGCACCGCTTATACCATTGCCTATGCTCACTCCCTTACATAGGCAATAGGTTATGCGCCTCCTAGGTCAACATAGGCGATGGCTTAGGGGCCGCCTATATAAACAGAGACGATAGGTTAGGCACCGCTTATATCAATATATGCGATAGGTTAGGCGCCGCTTATACCATTGCCTATGCTCACTGCCTCACTTAGGCGATAGGTTTGGCGCCGTGTATATCAACTTAGGCGATAGGTTAGGAATTGCTTATACCATTGCTTTTGCTCACTTCCTTACTTAGGTAATATGTTAGGCGCCGCCTATATCAACATAGGCGATGGCTTAGGCACCGCCTATATCAACATAGGCGATAGGTTAGGCGCCGCTTATACCATTGCCTATGGTCACTGCCTCACTTAGGCGATACGTTAGGTGTCGCCTATGTCAACATAGGCAATGGACTAGGCACCGCCTATACCAACATAGGCGATAGGTTGGCGCTTCTTATACCATTGCCAATGCTCACTGCCTCACTTAGGCGCCGCCTGTTTCAACATGGGCGATGGATTATGAGCCACCTAGATCAACATCGGTGATCGTTTAGGCGCCGCCTATATCAACATAGGTGATAGGTTAGGCGTTGCATATACCATTGCCTATGCTCACTGACTATCTTAAGAGATAGGTTAGGCACCGCCTATATCAACATAGGCGATGGCGTAGGTGCCGCCTATATCAACATTGGCGATAGTTTAGGCGCTGCTTATACCATTGCCTATGCTCACTGCCTCACTTAGGCAATAGGTTAGGCGCCCCCTATGTTAACATAGGCGATGGCTTAGGCACCGCCTATATCATCATAGGCAATAGCGTAGGTGACGCTTATACCGTTGCCTATGCTCACTTCCTCACTTAGGCGATAGGTTAGGCGCCCCCTATGTCAACATAGGCGATGGCTTAAGGGCCGCCTATATCAACATAGGCGATAGGTTAGGCGCCGCTTATACCATTGCCTATGCTTACTGCCTTACTCAGGAGATAGGTTAGGCACCACCAATATCAACATAGGCGATGGCTTAGGCGCCGCCTATATCATCATAGGCTCTAGGATAGGCACCGCTTATATCATTGCCTAACTGCCTCAGTTCGATGATAGGTTAGGCCCCGCCTATGTCAATATATGTGATCGTTTAGGCGCCGCCTATATCAACATAGGCGATAGGTTAGGCACCGCTTATACCATTTCCTATGCTCACTGCCTCACTTAGGCAATAGGTTAGGCGCCGCCTATGTCAACATACTCGATAGGTTAGGCGCCACCTATATCAACATAGGTGATAGGTTAGGCGCTGCATATACCATTGCCTATGCTCACTGACTAACTTAAGAGATAGGTTAGGCACCGCCTATATCAACATAGGCGATGGCGTAGGTGCCGCCTATATCAACATTGGCGATAGTTTAGGCACCACTTATACCATGTTTTATGCTCACTGCCTCACTTAGGAGATAGGTTAGGCACCTCCTATGTAAACATTGGCAAGGGCTTAGGCGCCGCCTATATCAACAGAGGCGATAGGTTAGGCTCCACTTTTAGCATTGCCTATGCTCACTCCCTCACTTGGGCGATAAGCTAGGCGCCGCTTGTGTCAACATAGGCGATGGCATAGGCTCCTCCTAAATCAACATAGGCGATAAGTTAGGTGCCTCTTATACCATTGCCTTTGCTCACTGCCTCACTTTGGCGATATGTTAGGCGCCGCCTATGGCAACATAGGCGATGGCTTAGGCGCCACCTATATAAACATAGGCGATAGGTTAGGCGCCGCTTATACTATCTACTATGCTCCCTGCCTCACTTAGGCGATAGGTAAGGCGCCGCTGATGTCAGCATAGGCGATGGCTTAGGCGCCGCCTATATCAATATAGGAGATAGGTAAAGCGCTGATTATACTATGGCCAATGCTCACTGCCTAACTTAGGAGAAAGGTTAGGCGCCGCCTATGTCAACATAGCTGATGGCTTAGGTTCCGCCTATATCAACATAGGCGATAGTTTAGGCACCGCTTATACCATTGCATATGCTTACTGCCTTACTTAGGCGATAGGTTAGGCGACTCCTATGTCAACATAGGCGATGGCTTAGGCGCCGCCAATACCAACAGAGGCGATAGGTTAGGCGCCGCTTATATCAATATATGCGATAGGTTAGGCGCCGCTTATACCATTGCCTATGCTCACTGCCTCACTTAGGCGATAGGTTAGGCGCCGCCTATATCAACATAGGCGATAGGTTAGGAACCCCTTATACCATTATGTGTGCTCACTTCCTCACTTAGGAGATAGGTTAGGTGCCCCCAATGTCAACATAGGCGATGGCTTAGGGGCCGCGTATATCAACATTGGCGATAGGTTAGGCGTCGCTTATACCATTGCCTATGCGTACTGCCTTACTCAGGAGATAGGTTAGGCACCGCCAATATCAACATAGGCGATGGCTTAGGCGCCGCCTATATCAACATAGGCGATAGGTTAGGCGCCGCTTATATTATTGCCTATACTTACTGCCTCACTTCGGTGATAGGTTAGGCCCCGCCTATGTCAACATAGGTGATCGTTTAGGCACCGCCTATATCAACATAGGCGATAGGTTAGGCACCGCTTATACCATTTCCTATGCTCACTGCCTCACTTAGGCGATAGGTTAGGCTCCGCCTATGTCAACATACTTGATAGGTTAGGCGCCGCCTATATCAACATAGATGATAGGTTAGGCACCGCATATACCATTGCCTATGCTCACTGACTATCTTAGGAGATAGGTTAGGCACCGCCTATGTCAACATAGGCGATGGCGTTGGTGCTGCCTATATCAACATTGGCGATAGTTTAGGCGCCGCTTATACCATTGCCTATGCTCACTGCCTTACTTAGGAGATAGGTTAGGCACCTCCTATGTCAATAAAGGCAAGGGCTTAGGCGCCGCCTATATCAACAGAGGCGATAGGTTAGGCTCCGCTTATAGCATTACCTATGCTCACTGCCTCACTTGGGCGATAAGTTAGGCGACGCCTGTGTCAACATAGGCGATGGCTTAGGATCCGACTAAATCAACATAGGCGATAGATTAGGTGCCGCTTATACCATTGCCTATGCTCACTGCCTCACTTTGGCGATAGGTTAGGCGCCGCCTATGTCAACATAGGCGATGTCTTAGGCGCCGCATATATCAACATAGGCGATAGTTTAGGCGCCGCTTATACTATGTCCTATGCTCACTGCCTCACTTAGGAGATAGGTTAGGCACCTCCTATGTAAACATAGGCAAGGGCTTAGGTGCCGCCTATATCAACATAGGCGATAGGTTAGGCGCTGATTATACTATTGCCTATGCTCACTGCCTAACTTAGGAGATAGGTTAGGCGCCGCCTATGTCAATATAGGTGATGGCTAAGGTACCGCCTATATAAATATAGGTGATAGATTAGGCACCGTTTATACCATTGCCTATGCTCACTCCCTTACTTAGGCAATAGGTTATGCGCCTCCTAGGTCAACATAGGCGATGGCTTAGGGGCCGCCTATATAAACAGAGACGATAGGTTAGGCGCCGCTTATATCAATATATGCGATAGGTTAGGCGCCGCTTATACCATTGCCTATGCTCACTGCCTCACTTAGGCGATAGGTTAGGCGCCGCCTATATCAACTTAGGCGATAGGTTAGGAATTGCTTATACCATTGCTTTTGCTCACTTCCTTACTTAGGCGATATGTTAGGCGCCGCCTATATCAACATAGGCGATGGCTTAGGCACCGCCTATATCAACATAGGCGATAGGTTAGGCGCCGCTTATACCATTGCCTATGGTCACTGCCTCACTTAGGCGATACGTTAGGTGTCGCCTATGTCAACATAGGCAATGGACTAGGCACCGCCTATACCAACATTGGCGATAGGTTGGCGCTTCTTATACCATTGCCAATGCTCACTGCCTCACTTAGGCGCCGCCTATTTCAACATGGGCGATGGATTGTGAGCCACCTAGATCAACATAGGTGATCGTTTAGGCGCCGCCTATATCAACATAGGTGATAGGTTAGGCATTGCATATACCATTGCCTATGCTCACTGACTATCTTAAGAGATAGGTTAGGCACCGCCTATATCAACATAGGCGATGGCGTAGGTGCCGCCTATATCAACATAGGCGATAGTTTAGGCGCCGCTTATACTATGTCCTATGCTCACTGCCTCACTTAGGAGATAGGTTAGGCACCTCCTATGTAAACATAGGCGATGGCTTAGGTGCCGCCTATATCAACATAGGCGATAGGTTAGGCGCTGATTATACTATTGCCTATGCTCACTGCCTAACTTAGGAGATAGGTTAGGCGCCGCCTATGTCAATATAGGTGATGGCTAAGGTACCACCTATATAAATATAGGTGATAGATTAGGCACCGTTTATACCATTGCCTATGCTCACTCCCTTACTTAGGCAATAGGTTATGCGCCTCCCAGGTCAACATAGGCGATGGCTTAGGGGCCGCCTATATAAACAGAGACGATAGGTTAGGCGCCGCTTATATCAATATATGCGATAGGTTAGGCGCCGCTTATACCATTGCCTATGCTCACTGCCTCACTTAGGCGATAGGTTAGGCGCCGCCTATATCAACTTAGGCGATAGGTTAGGAATTGCTTATACCATTGCTTTTGCTCACTTCCTTACTTAGGCGATATGTTAGGCGCCGCCTATATCAACATAGGCGATGGCTTAGGCACCGCCTATATCAACATAGGCGATAGGTTAGGCGCCGCTTATACCATTGCCTATGGTCACTGCCTCACTTAGGCGATACGTTAGGTGTCGCCTATGTCAACATAGGCAATGGACTAGGCACCGCCTATACCAACATAGGCGATAGGTTGGCGCTTCTTATACCATTGCCAATGCTCACTGCCTCACTTAGGCGCCGCCTATTTCAACATGGGCGATGGATTTTGAGCCACCTAGATCAACATAGGTGATCGTTTAGGCGCCGCCTATATCAACATAGGTGATAGGTTAGGCATTGCATATACCATTGCCTATGCTCACTGACTATCTTAAGAGATAGGTTAGGCACCGCCTATATCAACATAGGCGATGGCGTAGGTGCCGCCTATATCAACATAGGCGATAGTTTAGGCGCCGCTTATACTATGTCCTATGCTCACTGCCTCACTTAGGATATAGGTTAGGCACCTCCTATGTAAACATAGGCAAGGGCTTAGGCGCCGCCTATTCAACAGAGGCGATAGGTTAGGCTCCACTTTTAGCATTGCCTATGCTCACTCCCTCACTTGGGCGATAAGCTAGGCGCCGCTTGTGTCAACATAGGCGATGGCATAGGCTCCTCCTAAATCAACATAGGCGATAAGTTAGGTGCCTCTTATACTATTGCCTTTGCTCACTGCCTCACTTTGGCGATATGTTAGGCGCCGCCTATGGCAACATAGGCGATGGCTTAAGCGCCGCCTATATAAACATAGGCGATAGGTTAGGCGCCGCTTATACTATCTACTATGCTCCCTGCCTCACTTAGGCGATAGGTAAGGCGCCGCTGATGTCAGCATAGGCGATGGCTTAGGCGCCGCCTATATCAATATAGGAGATAGGTAAAGCGCTGATTATACTATTGCCAATGCTCACTGCCTAACTTAGGAGAATGGTTAGGCGCCGCCTATGTCAACATAGGTGATGGCTTAGGTTCCGCCTATATCAACATAGGCGATAGTTTAGGCACCGCTTATACCATTGCATATGCTCACTGCCTTACTTAGGCGATAGGTTAGGCGACTCCTATGTCAACAAAGGCGATGGCTTAGGCGCCGCCAATACCAACAGAGGCATTAGGTTAGGCGACGCTTATATCAATATATGCGATAGGTTAGGCGCCGCTTATACCTTTGCCTATGCTCACTCCCTCACTTAGGCGATAGGTTAGGAGCCGCCTATATCATCATAGGCGATAGGTTAGGAACCACTTATACCATTATGTTTGCTCACTTCCTCACTTAGGAGATAGGTTAGGTGCCCCCTATGTCAACATAGGCAATGGCTTAGGGACTACGTATATCAATATAGGCGATAGGTTAGGCGCCGCTTATACCATTGGCTATGCTTACTGCCTTACTCAGGAGATAGGTTAGGCACCGCCAATATCAACATAGGCGATGGCTTAGGCGCCGCCTATATCATCATAGGCGATAGGTTAGGCACCGCTTATATTATAGCCTATACTTACTGCCTCACTTCGGTGATAGGTTAGGCCCCTCCTATGTCAACATAAGTGATCGTTTAGGCGCCGCCTATATCAACATAGGCGATAGGTTAGGCACCGCTTATACCATTTCCTATGCTCACTGCCTCACTTAGGCGGTAGGTTAGGCTCCGCCTATGTCAACATACTCGATAGGTTAGGCGCCGCCTATATCAACATAGGTGATAGGTTAGGCGCCGCATATACCACTGCCTATGCTCACTGACTAACTTAGGAGATAGGTTAGGCACCGCCTATGTCAACATAGGCGATGGCGTAGGTGCCGCCTATATCAACATTGGCGATAGTTTAGGCGCCGCTTATACCATTGCCTATGCTCACTGCCTTACTTAGGAGATAGGTTAGGCGCCTCCTATGTCAATATAGGCAAGGGCTTAGGCGCCGCCTATATCAACAGAGGCGATAGGCTAGGCTCCGCTTATAGCATTGCCTATGCTCACTGCCTCACTTGGGCGATAAGTTAGGCAACGCCTGTGTCAACATAGGCGATGGCTTAGGATCCGACTAAATCAACATAGGCGATAGGTTAGGTGCCGCTTATACCATTGCTTATGCTCACTGCCTCACTTTGGCGATAGGTTAGGCGCCGCCTATGTCAACATAGGCGATGTCTTAGGCGCCGCCTATATCAACATAGGCGATAGGTTAGGCGCAGCTTATACTGTTTACTATGCTCACTACCTCACTTAGACGATAGGTTTGGCGCCGCCGATGTCAACATAGGCGATGGCTTAGGCGCCGCCTATATGAACATAGGCGATAGGTTAGGCGCTGATTATACTATTGCCTATGCTCACTGCCTAACTTAGGAGATAGGTTAGGCGCCGCCTATGTCAACATAGGCGATGGCTAAGGTACCGCCTATATAAATATAGGTGATAGATTAGGCACCGCTTATACCATTGCCTATGCTCACTCCCTTACTTAGGCAATAGGTTATGCGCCTCCTAGGTCAACATAGGCGATGGCTTAGGGGCCGCCTATATCAACAGAGATGATAGGTTAGGCGCCGCTTATATCAATATATGCGATAGGTTAGGCGCCGCTTATACCATTGCCTATGCTCACTGCCTCACTTAGGCGATAGGTTAGGCGCCGCCTATATCAACATAGGCGATAGGTTAGGCGCCGCCTATTTCAACATGGGCGATGGATTATGAGCCACCTAGATCAACATAGGTGATCATTTAGGCGCCGCCTATATCAACATAGGTGATAGGTTAGGCGCCGCATATTCCATTGCCTATGCTCACTACCTAATTTAGGAGATAGGTTAGGCGTCGCCTATGTCAACATAGGCGATGGCTTTGGTGCCACCTATATCAATATAGGCGATAGGTTAGGCGCTGTTTATACCATTGCCAATGCTCACTGCCTCACTTAGGCGATAGGTTAGTCTCCACCTATATCAACATAGGTGATAGGTTAGGAACCACTTATACCATTGCTTTTGCTCACTGCCTTACTTAGGCGATAGGTTAGGCGACACCTATAACAATATAGGCGATGGCTTAGGCGCCGCTTATACCATTGCCTAATTTTACTGCCTCACTTAGGCGATAAGTTAGCCGTCGCCTATGTCAACATAAGCAATGGATTAGGAACCGCCTATACCAACATAGGCGATAGGTTAGGCGCCGATTATACCATTGCCAATGCTCACTGCCTCACTTAGGCGATAAGTTAGGCGCCGCCTATTTCAACATGGGCGATGGATTATGAGCCATCTAGATCAACATAGGCAATAGGTTAGGCGCCCTTATACCATTTCCTATGCTTCTTGCCTCACTTAGGCGATACGTTAGGCTCCGCCTATTTCAACATAGGCGATGGCTTAGGCGCCACCTATATCATCATAGGCGATAGGTTAGGCTTCGCTTGTACCATTTCCTATTCTCACTGCCTCACTTAGGCGATGGGTTTGGCGCCGCCTATATCAACATAGGCGATAGGTTAGGCACCGCTTCTACCATTACCAGTACTCATTGCATCACTTAGGCGATAGGTTAGGCGCCTCCTATGTCAGCATAGGTGATGGATTAGGCGCCACCTATATCAATATAAACGATAGGTTAGGTGCCGCTTATACCATTGCCTATGCTCACTGCCTCACATAGGCGATAGGTTAGGCACCGCCTATGTCAACATAGGCGATGGCTTAGGTACCTCCTATATCAACATAGGCGATAGGTTAGGCGCCGCTTATAACATTACCTTTACTATCTGCCTTACCTAGGCGATAGGTTAGGCGCCGCCTATGACAACATAGGCGATGGATTAGGCGCCGCCTATATCAACATAGGCGATAGGTTAGGTGCTGCATATACCATTGCCTATGCTCACTGCCTTACTTAGGCGATAGGTTAGGCGCCACCTATATAAACATAGGCGATAGGTTTTGCGCCGCTTATACCATTGGCTATGCTGACGGCCTTACTTAGTCTATATGTTTGGCATTGCTTATACCATTGCCTATGCTCACTGCCTTACTTAGGCGATGGCTTAGGTTCCGCCTATAACAACATAGGCGATAGGGTAGGCGCCGCTTATACCATTGTCTATGCTCACTGCCACACTTAGGTGATAGGTTAAGCGCCGCATATGTCAACATAGGCGATCGCTTAGGCGCCGCCTATATCAACATAGGCAATAGGTTAGGCGCTGCTTATACCATTGCTTATGCTCACTTCCTTACTTAGGAGATGGCTTAGGTGCAGCCTATATCAACATAGGAGATAGGTTAGGCGCCGCTTATACCATTGCCTAAGCTTACTGCCTCACTTAGGCAATGGCTTAGGTGTCGCCTATATCAACGTAGGCGATATGTTCGGCGCCGCTTATACCATTGCCTATGCTCACTGCCTCACTTAGGCGATAGGTTAGGCGCCGCCTATGTTACATAGGCGATGGCTTAGGTGCCACCTATATAAATATATGTGATAGGTTTGGCGTCGCTTATACCATTGGCTATGCTCACTGCCTCACTTAGGAGATAGATTAGGTGCGGCCTATGTCAACATGGACGATGGCTTAGGCCCACCCTATATCAACATAGGCGGTAGGTTAGGCGCTGCTTATACCATTGCCTATGCTCACTGCCTCACTTAGGCGATTGGTTAGGCGCCGCCTATGTTACTTTGGCGATGGCTTATGCGCCTCCTAGATCAACATAGGCGATAGGTTAGGCACCGCTTACACCATTGCCTATGCTTACTGCCTCACTTACATGATAGGTTAGGCGCCGCCTATGTCAACATATTCTATGGATCAGGCGCCGCCTATAACAACATAGGCGATAGGCTAGGCACCTTTTATACAATTGCCTATGCTCACTGCCTCATTTAGGCTATAGATTAGGTGCCACCAATGTCAACATAGGCGATGGCTTAGACCCCAACTCTATCAACATAGGCGATAGGTTTGCCGCTCCTTATTGCATTTCCTATACTGACTGCCTCACTTAGGTGATAGGTTAGGCACCGCCTATGTCAACATAGGCGATGGCTTAGGCGCCGTCTTTATCAACATAGGCGATAGGCTAGGCGCCGCTTATACCGTTGCCTATGCTCACTCCCTCACTTAGGCGATAGGTTAGGCACCGCCTATGTCAATATAGGCGATGTCTTTGGCAATGCCTATATCTACATAGTCAATAAGATAGGCGCCACATATAACATTGCCTATGCTTACTGCCTTACTTAGGCGATAGGTTAGGTGTCGCCTATGTCAACATAGGTGATGTCTTAGGTGCCGCCTTTATCAACATAGGCGATAGGTTAGGTGCCACTTATACCATTGCCTATGCTCACTGCCTCACTTAGGCGATAGGTTAGGCGCCGCCTATGTCAATATAGGCTATGGGTTAGGAGCCGCCTATATCAACATAGGCGATAGGTTAGGCGCCGATTATACCATTGCCTATGCTCGCTGACTCACTTAGGCGATAGGTTAGTCGTCACCTATGTCAACATAGGCGATAGGTTAAGCGCCGCTTATACCATTCCCTATGCTCATTACCTCACTTAAGCGATGGCTTAGGCGCCGCCTATATCAACATAGGCGATAGGTTAGGTACCGCTTATACCATTCCCTATACTCACTACCTCACTTAGGCGATAGGTTAGGCGCCGCCTATGTAAAAATTAGGCTCCGCCAATATCAACATAGGTGATAGGTTAAGCGCCGCTTATACCATTGCCTATGCTCATTGCCTGACTTAGGCGATAGGTTAGGCGCCGCCTATGTTACATAGGCGATGGCTTAAGCGCCACCTATATAAACATAGGCGATAGGTTTGGCGCCGCTTATACCATTGCCTATCCTCACGGCCTCACTTAGGCGATAGGTTAGGCGTCGCTTATACCATTGCCTATGCTCACTGCCTTACTTAGGCGATGGCTTAGGTGCCGCCAATAACAACATAGGCGATAGGTTAGGCACCGCTTATAACATTGTCTATGTTCACTTCCTCACTTAGATGATTGGTTAAGCGCCGCATATGTCGACATAGGCGATCGCTTAGGAGCCGCCTATACCAACATTGGCGATAGGTTAGGCTCCGATTATACCATTTCCTATGCTCACTGCCTCACTTAGGCGATGGCTTAGGTGCCGCCTATATCATCATAGGCGATATGTCAGGCGCCGCTTATACCATTTCCTATGCTCACTGCCTCACTTAGGCGATATGTTAGGCACCGCCGATGTTACATAGGCGATGGCTTAGGCGTCACCTATATCAAGAGAGGCGATAGGTTAGGTGCTGCTTATACCATTGCCTATGCTCACTGCCTCGCTTAGGCGATTAGTTAGGCGCCGCCTATGTTACATAGGCGATGGCTTATGCGCCGCCTAGATCAACATAGGCAATAGGTTAGGAACCGCTTATACCATTGCCTATGCTCACTGCCTCACTTACATGATAGGTTAGGCGCCGCCTATTTCAACATATTCTATGGCTTAGGCGCAGCCTATATCAATATAGGCGATAGGTTAGGCGCCTTTTATACAATTACCTATGCTCACTGCCTCATTTGGGCGATAGATTAGGTGCCGCCTATGTCAACATAGGCGATGGCTTAGGACCCACCTATATCAACATAGGCGATAGGTTTGGCGCAGCTTATAGCATTTCCTATAATCACTGCCTTACTTAGGTAATAGGTTAGGCGCCGCCTATGTCAACATAGGCGATGGATTAGGTGCCGCCTTTATCAACATAGGCGATAGTCTAGGTGCCCCTTATACCGTTGCCTAGGCTCAGTCCCTCACTTAGGCGATAGGTTAGGCACCACCTATGTCAATATAGGCGATGGCTTTGGCGCCGTCTATATCTACATAGGAAATAAGATAGGTGCCGATTATAACATTGCCTATGCTCACTGCCTTACTTAGGCGATAGGTTAGGTGCCGCCTATGTCAACATAGGCGATGTCTTAGATGCCGCCTTTATAAACATAGGCGATAGGTTAGGCGCCACTTATACCATTGCCTATGCTCACTGCCTCACTTAGGCGATAGGTTAGGCGCCGCCTATGTCAATATAGGCGATGGGTCAGGAGCCGCCTATATCAACATAGGCGATAGGTTAGGCGCCGATTATACCATAGCCTATGCTCGCTGACTCAGTTAGGCGATAGGTTAGGCGTCGCCTATGTCAACATAGGCTATAGGTTAGGCGCCGCTTATACCGTTCCCTATGCTCATTACCTTACTTAGGGGATGGCTTAGGCTCCACCTATATCAACATAGGAGATAGGTTAGGCACCGCTTATACCATTCCCTAAACTCACTACCTCACTTAGGCGATAAGTTAGGCGCCGCCTATGTAAACATTAGGCGCCGCTTATATCAACATAGGTGATAGGTTAGGCGCCGCTTATACCATTGCCTATGCTCACTGCCTCACTTAGGCGATAGGTTAGGCGCCGCCTATGTTACATTGGCACCGCATATGTTACTTAGGCGATGGCTTAGGCGCCACCTATATAAACATTGGCTATAGGTTTGGCGCCACCTATACCATTGCCTATGCTAATTGCCTCACTTAGGCGATAGGTTAGGCGCCCACTATGTCAACATAGGCGATGGCTTAGGTTCCACCTATATCAACATGTGCGATAGGTTAGGCGTCGCTTATACCATTACCTTGTCTCACTGCCTCAGTTAGGCGATAGGTTAGGTGCCACCTATGTCAACAAAGGCGATTGGTCAGGCCCAGCCTATATAAACATACGCGATAGGTTAGGCGCCGATTATACTTGTTCATATGCTCACTGCCTCACTTAGGCGATAGGTTAGGTGACATCAATGTCAACATAGACGATGGCTTAGGTGCAACCTATATCAACATAAGCGATAGGTTAGGAGCCTCTTATACCATTACCTATGATCACTGCCTCACTAAGGTGATAGGTTAGACGTCGCCTATGTCAATATAGGCGATGGCTTAGGCGCCTCCTATATCAACATAGGCGATAGGTTAGGCGTCGCTTATACCATTCCCTATGCTCACTAACTTACTTAGGCGATAGGTTAGGCGCCGTTTATATACACATAGGCGATAGCTTAGGCACCGCCTATATCAACATAGGCGATAGGTTAGGCGCCGCTTATACAATTGCCTATGCTCACGGCCTCACTTAGGCGATAGGTTAGGCGCCGCCTATGTTACATAGTCAATGCCGTAGGCACCACCTATATAAACATAGGCGATAGGTTTGGCACCGCTTATACCATTGCCTAAGCTCACGGCCTCATTTAGGCGATAGGTTCGGCGTCTCCTATGTCGCTTAGGCGCCGATTATTTCAACATAGGCGATAGGTTAGGCGCCGCTTATACCATTGCCTATGCTCACTGCCTTACTTAGACGATAGCTTAGGTGCCGCCTATATCTACTTAGGCGATAGGTTAGGCGCCGGTTATACCATTTCCTATGCTTACTGCCTCACTTAGACGATAGGTTAGGCGCCGCCTATGATACATAGTCGATGGCTTAGGCTCCACCTATATAAACATGAGCGATTAGTTTGGCACCGCTCATACCATTGCCTAAGCTCACGGCCTCATTTTGGCGATAGGTTAGGCGTCGCCTATGTTGCTTAGGCGCCGCCTATATCAACATAGGCGATAGGTTAGGCGCCGCTTATACCATTGCCTATGCTCACTGCCTCATTTAGACGATGGCTTAGGTATCGCCTATATCTACTTAGGCGATAGGTTAGGCGCCGCTTATACCATTGCCTATGCTTACTGCCTCACTTAGGTGATAGGTTAGGCGCCACCTATGTTACATAGGCGATGGCATAGGCTCCACCTATATAAACATAAGCGATAGGTTTGGCGCCACTTATAACATTGCCTATGCTCACTACCTCACTTAGGCGATAGGTTAGGCGCCGCCTATATCATCATAGGCGATGTCTTAGGCGCCACCTATATAAACATAAGCGATAGGTTAGGCGCCGCTTATACCATTGCCTATGCACACTGCCTCACTTAGGCTATAGGTTAGGTGCCGCCTATGTTACATAGGCGATGGCTTAGGCGCCACCTATATAAATATATGTGATAGGTTTAGCGCCGCATATACCATTGGCTATACTCACTGCCTCACTTAGGAGATAGGTTAGGTGCGGCCTATGTCAACATAGGCGATGACTTAGGCCCAACCAATATCAACTTAGGTGGTAGGTTAGGTGCCGCTTATACCATTGCCTATGCTCACTGCCTCACTTAGGCGATTGGTTAGGCTCCGCCTATGATACTTTGGCGATGGCTTATGCGCCTCCTAGATCAACATAGGCCATAGGTTAGGCACCGCTTATACCATTGCGTATGCTCACTGCGTCACTTACATGATAGGTTAGGCCCCGCCTATGTCAACATATTCTATGGATCAGGCGCCGCCTATATCAACATAGGCGATAGGTTAGGCGCCTTTTATACAATTGCCTATGCTCACTGCCTCATTTAGGCGATAGATTAGGTGCCACCTATGTCAACATAGGCGATAGGTTTGCCTCTCCTTATAGCATTGCCTGTACTCACTGCATCACTTAGGTAATAGGTTAGGCGCCGCCTATGTCAACATAGGCGATGGCTTAGGCGCTGCCTTTATCAACATAGGCGATAGGATAGGCGCCGCTTATACCGTTGCCTATGCTCACTCCCTCACTTAGGAGATAGGTTAGGCACCGCCTATGTCAATATAGGTGATGTCTTTGGCAACGCCTATATCTACATAGGCAATAAGATAGGCGCCGCTTATAACATTGCCTATGCTTAATGCCTTACTTAGGCGATAGGTGAGGTGCCGCCTATGTCAATATAGGAAATGTCTTAGGTGCTGCCTTTATCAACATAGGCGATAGGTTAGTCGCCACTTATATCATTGCCAATGCTCACTGCCTCACTTAGGAGATAGGTTAGGCACCGCCTATGTTACATAGGCGATGGCTTAGGCGCCACCTATATAAACATAGGAGATAGGTTTGGCACCGCTTATACCATTGCCAATGCTCACTGCCTCACTTAGGCGATAAGTTAGGCGCCGCCTATTTCTACATGGGCGTTGGCTTATGAGCAACCTAGATCAACATTGGCGATAGGTTAGGCGCCGCTTATACCATTGCCTATGCTCCATGCATCACTTAGGCGATAGGTTAGGCGCCGCATATGTCAACATAGGCTATCACTTAGGCGCCACCTATATCAACATAGGCGATAGGTTAGGCGTCGCTTATACCATTGTCCATGCTCACTTACTCACTTAGGTTATAGGTTAGGCACCGCCTATGTCAACATAGGCAATCGCTTAGGCGCCGCCTATATCATCATAGGAAATAGGTTTGGATTTGCTTGTACAATTGCCTATTCTCACTGCCTTACTTAGGCGATAGGTTATGCGCCGCCTATATCAATATAGGCGCTAGGTTAGGTACCGCTTCTACCATTGCTTGTACTCACTGCCTCACTTCGGCGATAGGTTAGGCGCCGCTTATGTCAGCATAGGCGATAAATTAGGTTCCACCTATATCAACATAAACGATAGGTTAGGCGCCGCTTATACCATTGCCTATGCTCACTGCCTCACTTAGGCGATACGTTAGGCACCGCCTATGTCAACATAGGCGATGGCTTAGGCGCCGCCAATATCAACATAGGCGTTTGGTTAGGCGCCGCTTATACTATTGCCTATGCTCACTGCCTCCCTTAGGCGATAGGTTAGGCGCCGCTTATACCATTGTCTATGCTTGTTGCCTCACTTAGGTGATAGGTTAAGCGCCGCATATGTCAACATAGGCGATCGCTTAGGCACCGCCTATATCAACATAGGCAATAGGTTAGGCCCCGATATACCATTGCCGTTACTCACTTCCTCACTTAGGTGATGACTTAGGTGCCGCCTATATCAACATAGGGGAAAGGTTAGGCGCCGCTTATAACATTGCCTAGGATCACTACCTTACCTAGGCGATTGGTTAGGCACTGCTTATGTCAACATAGGCGATGGCTTAGGCGCCGCCAATATCAACATAGGCGATAGGTTAGGCGCCGCTTATACTATTGCCTATGCTCACTGCCTCCCTTAGGCGATAGGTTAGGCGCCGCTTATACCATTGTCTATGCTCACTGCCTCACTTAGGTGATAGGTTAAGCGCCACATATGTCAACATAGGGGATCGCTTAGGCGCCGCCTATATCAACTAAGGCAATAGGTTAGGCGCCGATATACAATTGCCTATGCTCACTGCCTCACTTAGGGGATGGCTTAGGCGCCGCCTATATCAACATAGGAGATAGGTTAGGCGCCTCTTATACCATTGCCTATGCTCACTACCTCACTTAGGCGATAGGTTAGGCGCCGCCTATGTCAACATAGTCGATAGCTTAGGCGCCGCCTATATCAACATAGGCGATAGGTTAGGCGCCGCTTATACCATTGCCTATGCTCACTGCCTCACTTAGGTGATAGGTTAAGCACCGCATATGTCAACATAGGCGATTGCTTAGGCACCTCCTATATCAACATAGGCAAAAGGATAGGCACCGATATACCATTGCCTATGCTCACTGTCTCACTTAGGTGCCGCCTATATCAACATTGGCGATAGGTTAGGCGCCGCTTATACCATTGCCTATACTCACTGCATCACTTAGGCGATAGGTTAGGCGCCGTCTATGATACAAAGGCGATGGCTTAGGCGCCACCTATATAAACATAGGCGATAGGTTTTGCGCAGCTTATACCATTGCCTATGCTCACTGCCTCACTTAGGCGATAGGTTAGGCGCGGCCTATGTCAAAATAGGCGATGGTTTAGGCACCACCTATATCAACATAGGAGATAGGTTAGGCGCCTCTTATACCATGGCCTATGCTCACTACCTCACTTAGGCGATAGGTTAGGCGCCGCCTATGTCAACATAGTCTATGGCTTAGGCGCCGCATATATCAACATATGTGATAGGTTAGGCGCCGCCTATACCATTGCCTATGCTCACTGCCTCACTTAGCCGATAGGTTAGGCACCGCCTATGTTACATAGGCAATGGCTTAGGCGCCACCTATATAAACATAGGAGATAGGTTTGGCGCCGCTTATACCATTGCCAATGCTCACTGCGTCACTTAGGCGATAGGTAAGGCGCCGCCTATGTCAACATAGGCGATGGCTTAAGTGCTACCTATATCAACATAGGCGATAGGTTAGGCGCCGCTTATAACATTACCTTTACTAACTGCCTTACTTAGGCGATAGGTTAGGCGCCGCCTATGACAACATAGGCGATGGATTAGGCGCCGCCTATATCAACATAGGCGATAGGTTAGGCGCTGCATATACCATTGCCTATGCTCACTGCCTTACTTAGGCAATAGGTTAGGCGCCACCTATATAAACATAGGCGATAGGTTTTGCGCCGCTTATACCATTGGCTATGCTGACGGC
Organism: Capsicum pubescens; assembly: GCA_030864215.1. NCBI lineage: Eukaryota > Viridiplantae > Streptophyta > Magnoliopsida > Solanales > Solanaceae > Capsicum > Capsicum pubescens. The sequence continues at coordinate 51,689,760 of CM061544.1, forward strand.
CTTACTTAGACTATATGTTTGGCATTGCTTATACCATTGCCTATGCTCACTGCCTTACTTAGGCGATGGCTTAGGTTTCGCCTATAACAACATAGGCGATAGGGTAGGAACCGCTTATACCATTGTCTATGCTCACTGCCACACTTAGGTGATAGGTTAAGCGCCACATATGTCAACATAGGCGATCGCTTAGGCGCCGCCTATATCAATATAGGCAATAGGTTAGGCGCTGCTTATACCATTGCTTATGCTCACTTCCTAACTTAGGAGATGGCTTAGGTGCAGCCTATATCAACATAGGAGATAGGTTAGGCGCCGCTTATACCATTGCCTAAGCTTACTGCCTCACTTAGGCGATGGCTTAGGTGCCGCCTATATCAACGTAGGCGATATGTTCGGCGCCGCTTATACCATTGCCTATGCTCACTGCCTCACTTAGGCGATAGGTTAGGCACCGCCTATGTTACATAGGCGATGACTTAGGCGCCACCTATATAAATATATGTGATAGGTTTGGCGCCGCTTATACCATTGGCTATGCTCACTGCCTCACTTAGGAGATAGGTTAGGTGCGGCCTATGTCAACATAGACGATGGATTAGGCCCAACCTATATCAACAAAGGCGGTAGGTTAGGCGCTGCTTATACCATTGCCTATGCTCACTGCCTCACTTAGGCGATTGGTTAGGCGCTGCCTATGTTACTTTGGCGATGGCTTATGCGCCTCCTAGATCAACATAGGCGATAGGTTAGGCACCGCATATACCATTGCCTATGCTCACTGCCTCACTTACATGATAGGTTAGGCGCCGCCTATGTCAACATATTCTATGGATCAGGCGCCGCCTATAACAACATAGGCGATAGGCTAGGCACCTTTTATACAATTGCCTATGCTCACTGCCTCATTTAGGCGATAGATTGGGTGCCACCTATGTCAACATAGGCGATGGCTTAGACCCCAGCTCTATCAACATAGGCGATAGGTTTGCCGGTCCTTATAGCATTGCCTATACTCACTGCCTCACTTAGGTGATAGGTTAGGCACCGCCTATGTCAACATAGGCGATGGCTTAGGCGCCGCCTTTATCAACATAGGCGATAGGCTAGGCGCCGCTTATACCGTTGCCTATGCTCACTCCCTCACTTAGGCGATAGGTTAGGCACCGCCTATGTCAATATAGGCGATGTCTTTGGCAACGCCTATATCTACAGAGGCAATAAGATAGGCGCCGCATATAACATTGCCTATGCTTACTGCCTTACTTAGGCGATAGGTTATGTGTCGCCTATGTCAACATAGGTGATGTCTTAGGTGCCGCCTTTATCAACATAGGCGATAGGTTAGGTGCCACTTATACCATTGCCTATGCTCACTGCCTCACTTAGGCGATAGGTTAGGCGCCGCCTATGTCATTATAGGCGATGGGTTAGGAGCCGCCTATATCAACATAGGCGATAGGTTAGGCACCGATTATGCCATTGCCTATGCTCGCTGACTCACTTAGGCGATAGGTTAGTCGTCACCTATGTCAACATAGGCGATAGGTTAAGCGCCGCTTATACCATTCCCTATGCTCATTACCTCACTTAAGCGATGGTTTAGGCGCCGCCTATATCAACATAGGCGATAGGTTAGGTACCGCTTATACCATTCCCTATACTCACTACCTCACATAGGCGATAGGTTAGGCGCCGCCTATGTAAACATTAGGCTCTGCCTATATCAACATAGGTGTTAGGTTAAGCGCCGCTTATACCATTGCCTATGATCACTGCCTGACTTAGGCGATAGGTTAGGCGCCGCCTATGTTACATAGGCGATGGCTTAGGCGCCACCTATATAAACATAGGAGATAGGTTTGGCGTCGCTTATACCATTGCCTATGCTCACTGCCTTACTTAGGCGATGGCTTAGGTGCCGCCAATAACAACATAGGCGATAGGTTAGGCACCGCTTATAACATTGTCTATGTTCACTTCCTCACTTAGATGATTGGTTAAGCGCCGCATATGTCGACATAGGCGATCGCTTAGGCGCCGCCTATATCAACATTGGCATAGGTTAGGCTCCGATTATACCATTTCCTATGCTCACTGCCTCACTTAGGCGATGGCTTAGGTGCCGCCTATATCAACATAGGTGATATGTCAGGCGCCGCTTATACCATTTCCTATGCTCACTGCCTCACTTATGCGATAGGTTAGGCACCGCCGATGTTACATAGGCGATGGCTTAGGCACCACCTATATAAACATATGTAATAGGTTTGGCGCCGCTTATACCATTGGCTATGCTTACGTCCTCACTTAGGATATAGGTTAGGTGCGGCCTATGTCAACATAGGCAATGGCTTAGGCGCCACCTATATCAAGATAGGCGATAGGTTAGGTGCCGCTTATACCATTGCCTATGCTCACTGCCTCACTTAGGCGATTAGTTAGGCGCCGCCTATGTTACATAGGCGATGGCTTATGCGCCGCCTAGATCAACATAGGCGATAGGTTAGGAACCGCTTATACCATTGCCTATGCTCACTGCCTCACTTACATGATAGGTTAGGCGCCGCCTATTTCAACATATTCTATGGCTCAGGCGCAACCTATATCAACATAGGCGATAGGTTAGGCGCCTTTTATACAATTGCCTATGCTCACTGCCTCATTTAGGCGATAGATTAGGTGCCGCCTATGTCAACATAGGCGATGGCTTAGGACCCATCTATATCAACATAGGCGATAGGTTTGGCGCAGCTTATAGCATTTCCTATAATCACTGCCTTACTTAGGTAATAGGTTAGGCGCCGCCTATTTCAACATAGGAGATGGCTTAGGTGCCGCCTTTATCAACATAGGCGATAGTCTAGGCGCCCCTTATACCGTTGCCTACGCTCAGTCCCTCACTTAGGCGATAGGTTAGGCACCGCCTACGTCAATATAGGCGATGGCTTTGGCGCCGCCTATATCTACATAGGAAATAAGATAGGCGCCGATTATAACATTGCCTATGCTCACTGCCTTACTTAGGCGATAGGTTAGGTGCCGCCTATGTCAACATAGGCGATGTCTTAGATGCCGCCTTTATAAACATAGGCGATAGGTTAGGCGCCACTTATACCATTGCCTATGCTCACTGCCTCACATAGGCGATAGGTTAGGCGCCGCCTATGTCAATATAGGCGATGGGTCAGGATCCGCCTATATCAACATAGGCGATAGGTTAGGCGCCGATTATACCATAGCCTATGCTCGCTGACTCAGTTAGGCGATAGGTTACGCATCGCCTATGTCAACATAGGCTATAGGTTATGCGCCATTTATACCGTTCCCTATGCTCATTACCTCACTTAGGGGATAGCTTAGGCTCCGCCTATATCAACATAGGCGATAGGTTAGGCACCGCTTATACCATTCCCTATACTCACTACCTCACTTAGGCGATAGGTTAGGCGCCGCTTATACCATTGCCTATGCTCACTGCCTCACTTAGGAGATAGGTTAGGCGCCGCCTATGTTACATTGGCACCGCATATGTTACTTAGGCGATGGCTTAGGAGCCACCTATATAAACATTGGCGATAGGTTTGGCGCCACCTATACCATTGCCTATGCTAATTGCCTCACTTAGGCAATAGGTTAGGCGCCAACTATGTCAACATAGGCGATGGCTTAGGTTCCACCTATATCAACATGTGCGATAGGTTAGGCGCCGCTTATACCATTACCTTGTCTCACTGCCTCAGTTAGGCGATAGGTTAGGTGCCACCTATGTCAACAAAGGCGATGGGTCAGGCCCAGCCTATATAATCATAGGCGATAGATTAGGCGCCGATTATACTATTTCATATGCTCACTACCTCACTTAGGCGATGGGTTAGGTGACATCTATATCAACATAGACGATGGCTTAGGTGCCACCTATATCAACATAAGAGATAGGTTAGGAGCCTCTTATACCATTACCTATGCTCACTGCCTCACTAAGGTGATAGGTTAGACATCGCCTATGTCAATATAGGCGATGGCTTAGGCGCCTCCTATATCAACATAGGCGATAGGTTAGGCGTCGCTTATACCATTCCCTATGCTCACTACCTTACTTAGGCGATAGGTTAGGCGCCGTTTATATACACATAGGCGATGGGTTAGGCGCCGCCTATATCAACATAGGCGATAGGTTAGGCACCGCCTATATCAACATAGGCGATAGGTTAGGCGCCGCTTATACAATTGCCTATGCTCACGGCCTCACTTAGGCGATAGGTTAGGAGCCGCCTATGTTACATAGGCAATGGCTTAGGCACCACCTATATAAACATAGGCGATAGGTTTGGCGCCGCTTATACCATTGCCTAAGCTCACGGCCTCATTTAGGCGATAGGTTCGGCGTCTCCTATGTCGCTTAGGCGCCGATTATATCAACATAGGCGATAGGTTAGGCGCCTCTTATACCATTGCCTATGCTCACTGCCTTACTTAGACGATAGCTTAGGTGCCGCCTATATCTACTTAGGCGATAGGTTAGGCGCCGCTTATACCATTGCCTATGCTTACTATCTCACTTAGGCGATAGGTTAGGCACCGCCTATGTTACATAGTCGATGGCTTAGGCTCCACCTATATAAACATAAGCGATTGGTTTGGCACCGCTTATACAATTGCCTAAGCTAACGGCCTCATTTCGGCGATAGGTTAGGCGTCGCCTATGTCGCTTAGGCGCCGCCTATATCAACATAGGCGATAGGTTAGGCGCCGCTTATACCATTGCCTATGCTCACTGACTCACTTAGACGATGGCTTAGGTGTCGCCTATATCTACTTAGGCGATAGGTTAGGCGCCGCTTATACCATTGCCTATGCTTACTGCCTCACTTAGGTGATAGGTTAGGCGCCGCCTATGTTACATAGGCGATGGCATAGGCTCCACCTATATAAACATAAGCGATAGGTTTGGCGCCGCTTATAACATTGCCTATGCTCACTACCTCACTTAGGCGATAGGTTAGGCGCCGCCTATATCATCATAGGCGATGTCTTAGGCGCCACCTATATAAACATAAGCGATAGGTTAGGCGCCGCTTATACCATTGCCTATGCACACTGCCTCACTTAGGCGATAGGTTAGGTGCCGCCTATGTTACATAGGCGATGGCTTAGGCGCCACCTATATAAATATATGTGATAGGTTTGGCGCCGCATATACCATTGGCTATGCTCACTGCCTCACTTAGGAGATAGGTTAGGTGCGGCCTATGTCAACATAGGCGATGACTTAGGCCCAACCAATATCAACATAGGCGGTAGGTTAGGTGCCGCTTATACCATTGCCTATGCTCACTGCCTCACTTAGGCGATTGGTTAGGCGCCGCCTATGATACTTTGGCGATGGCTTATGCGCCTCCTAGATCAACATAGGCCATATGTTAGGCACCGCTTATACCATTGCCTATGCTCACTGCGTCACTTACATGATAGGTTAGGCCCCGCCTATGTCAACATATTCTATGGATCAGGCGCCGCCTATATCAACATAGGCGATAGGTTAGGCGCCTTTTATACAATCGCCTATGTTCAATGCCTCATTTAGGCGATAGATTAGGTGCCACCTATGTCAACATAGGCGATAGGTTTGCCTCTCCTTATAGCATTGCCTATACTAACTACCTCACTTAGGTGATAGGTTAGGCGCCGCCTATGTCAACATAGGCGATGGCTTAGGCGCTGCCTTTATCAACATAGGCGATAGGATAGGCGCCGCTTATACCATTGCCTATGCTCACTCCCTCACTTAGGAGATAGGTTAGGCACCGCCTATGTCAATATAGGCGATGTCTTTGGCAACGCCTATATCTATATAGGCAATAAGATAGGCGCCGCTTATAACATTGCCTATGCTTACTGCCTTACTTAGGCGATAGCTTAGGTGCCGCCTATGTCAATATAGGCGATGTCTTAGGTGCCGCCTTTATCAACATAGGCGATAGGTTAGGCGCCACTTATATCATTGCCTATGATCTCTGCCTCACTTAGGCGATAGGTTAGGCGCCGCCTATGTCAATATAGACGATGGGTTAGGAGCCTCCTATATCAACATAGGCGATAGGTTAGGCGCCGATTATACCATTTCCTATGCTCGCTGACACACTTAGGCGATAGGTTAGGCGCCGCTTATACCATTCCCTATGCTTATTACCTCACTTAAGCGATGGCTTAGGCGCCGCCTATATCAACATAGGCGATAGGTTAGGTACCACTTATACCATTCCCTATAATCACTACCTCACTTAGGCGATAGGTTAGGCGCCGCCTATGTAAACATTAGGCGCCGCCTATATCAACATACGTGATAGTTTAGGCGCCGCTTATACCATTGCCTATGCTCACTGCCTCACTTAGGCGATAGGTTAGGCGCCGCCTATGTTACATAGGGGATGGCTTAGGCGCCACCTATATAAACATAGGTGATAGGTTTGGCGCCGCTTATACCATTGCCTATGCTCACGGCGGCCTCACTTAGGCGATAGGTTAGGCGTCGCTTATACCATTGCCTTTGCTCACTGCCTTACTTAGGTGATGGCTTAAGGGCCGCCAATAACAACTTAGGCGATAGGTTAGGCACCGCTTATAACATTGTCCATGCTCACTGCCTCACTTAGATGATAGGTTAAGGGCCGCATATGTCGACATAGGCGATCGCTTAGGCGCCCCCTATATCAACATTGGCGATAGGTTAGGCACCGATTATACCATTTCCTATGCTCACTGCCACACTTAGGCGATGGCTTAGGTGCCGCCTATATCAACATAGGAGATATGTCAGGCGCCGCTTATACCATTTCCTATGCTCACTGCCTCACTTAGGATATAGGTTAGGTGCCGCCTATGTCAACATAGGCGATTGGTTAGGCGCCTTTTATACTATTGCCTATGCTCACTGCCTTATTTAGGCGATAGATTAGGTGCCGCCTATGTCAACATGGGCGATGGCTTATGCCCCACCTATATCAACATAGGCGATAGGTTTGGCGCAGCTTTTAGCATTGCCTATAATAACTGCCTCACTTACGTGATAGGTTAGGCGCCGCCTATGTCAACATAGGCGATGGCTTAGGTTCCGCCTTTATCAACATAGGCGATAGGCTAGGCGCCGCTTATACCGTTGCCTATGCTTACTCCATCACTTAGGCGATAGGTTAGGAACCGCCTATGTCAATATAGGCGATGGCTTTGGCGCCGCCTTTATCTACATAGGAAATAAGATAGGCACCGATTATAACATTGCCTATGCTCACTGCCTTACTTAGGCGATAGGTTAGGTGCCGCCTATTTCAACATAGGCGATGTCTTAGGTGCCGCCTTTATCAACATAAGCGATAGGTTAGGCGCCACTTATACCATTGCCTATGCTCACAGCCTCACTTAGGCGATAGGTTAGGCGCCGCCTATGTAAATATAGGCGATGGGTCAGGAGCCGCCTATATCAATATAGACGATAGGTTAGGCGCCGATTATACCATAGCCTATGCTCACTGACTCAGTTAGGCGATAGGTTAGGCGCCGCTTATACCATTCCCTATGCTCATTACCTCACTTAGGGGATGACTTAGGCGCCGCCTATATCAACATAGGCGATAGGTTAGGCACCGCTTATACCATTCCCTATACTCACTACCTCACTTAGGCGATAGGTTGGGCACCGCTTATACCATTGACTATGCTCACTGCCTCGCTTAGGAGATAGGTTAGGTGCGACCTATGTCAACATAGGCGATGACTTAGGCCCAACCAATATCAACATAGGCGGTAGGTTAGGTGCCGCTTATACCATTGCCTATGCTCACTGCCTCACTTAGGCGATTGGTTAGGCGCCGCCTATGATACTTTGGCGATGGCTTATGCGCCTCCTAGATCAACATAGGCCATAGGTTAGGCACCGCTTATACCATTGCCTATGCTCACTGCGTCACTTACATGATAGGTTAGGCCCCGCCTATGTCAACATATTCTATGGATCAGGAGCCGCCTATATCAACATAGGCGATAGGTTAGGCGCCTTTTATACAATTGCCTATGCTCACTGCCTCATTTAGGCTATAGATTAGTTGCCACCTATGTCAACATAGGCGATAGGTTTGACTCTCCTTATAGCATTGCCTATACTAACTACCTCACTTAGGTGATAGGTTAGGCGCCGCCTATGCCAACATAGGCGATGGCTTAGGCGCTGCCTTTATCAACATAGGCGATAGGATAGGCGCCGCTTATACCATTGCCTATGCTCACTCCCTCACTTAGGAGATAGGTTAGGCACCGCCTATGTCAATATAGGCGATGTCTTTGGCAACGCCTATATCTACATAGGCAATAAGATAGGCGCCGCTTATAACATTGCCTATGCTTACTGCCTTACTTAGGCGATAGCTTAGGTGCCGCCTATGTCAATATAGGCGATGTCTTAGGTGCCGCCTTTATCAACATAGGCGATAGGTTAGGCGCCACTTATATCATTGCCTATGCTCACTGCCTCACTTAGGCGATAGGTTAGGCGCCGCCTATGTCAATATAGACGATGGGTTAGGAGCCGCCTATATCAACATAGGCGATAGGTTAGGCGCCGATTATACCATTGCCTATGCTCGCTGACTCACTTAGGCGATAGGTTAGGCGCCGCTTATACCATTCCCTATGCTTATTACCTCACTTAAGCGATGGCTTAGGCGCCGCCTATATCAACATAGGCGATAGGTTAGGTACCGCTTATACCATTCCCTATACTCACTACCTCACTTAGGCGATAGGTTAGGCGCCGCCTATGTAAACATTAGGCGCCGCCTATGTAAATATTAGGCGCCGCCTATATCAACATAGGTGATAGGTTAGGCGCCGCTTATACCATTGCCTATGCTCACTGCCTCACTTAGGCGATAGTTTAGGCGCCACCTATGTTACATAGGGGATGGCTTAGGCACCACCTATATAAACATAGGTGATAGGTTTGGCGCCGCTTATACCATTTCCTATGCTCACGGCGGCCTTACTTAAGCGATAGGTTAGGCGTCGCTTATACCATTTCCTATGCTCACTGCCTTACTTAGGCGATGGCTTAAGGGCCGCCAATAACAACTTAGGCGATAGGTTAGGCACCGTTTATAACATTGTCCATGCTCACTGCCTCACTTAGATGATAGGTTAAGGGCCGCATATGTCGACATAGGCGATCGCTTAGGCGCCCCCTATATCAACATTGGCGATAGGTTAGGCACCGATTATACCATTTCCTATGCTCACTGCCACACTTAGGCGATGGCTTAGGTGCCGCCTATATCAACATAGGCGATATGTCAGGCGCCTCTTATACCATTTCCTATGCTCACTGCCTCACTTAGGATATAGGTTAGGTGCCGCCTATGTCAACATAGGCGATTGGTTAGGCGCCTTTTATACTATTGCCTATGCTCACTGCCTTATTTAGGCGATAGATTAGGTGCCGCCTATGTCAACATAGGCGATGGCTTATGCCCCACCTATATCAACATAGGCGATAGGTTTGGCGCAGCTTTTAGCATTGCCTATAATAACTGCCTCACTTAGGTGATAGGTTAGGCGCCGCCTATGTCAACATAGGCGATGGCTTAGGTGCCGCCTTTATCAACATAGGCGATAGGCTAGGCGCCGCTTATACCGTTGCCTATGCTTACTCCCTCACTTAGGCGATAGGTTAGGCACCGCCTATGTCAATATAGGCGATGGCTTTGGCGCCGCCTTTATCTACATAGGAAATAAGATAGGCGCCGATTATAACATTGCCTATGCTCACTGCCTTACTTAGGCGATAGGTTAGGTGCCGCCTATTTCAACATAGGCGTTGTCTTAGGTGCCGCCTTTATCAACATAAGCGATAGGTTAGGCGCCACTTATACCATTGCCTATGCTCACAGCCTCACTTAGGCGATAGGTTAGGCGCCGCCTATGTAAATATAGGCGATGTGTCAAGAGCCGCCTATATCAATATAGACGATAGGTTAGGCGCCAATATACCATAGCCTATGCTCGCTGACTCAGTTAGGCGATAGGTTAGGCGTCGCCTATGTCAACATAGGCTATAGGTTAGGCGCCGCTTATACCATTCCCTATGCTCATTACCTCACTTAGGGGATGACTTAGGGCCGCCTATATCAACATAGGCGATAGGTTAGGCACCGCTTATACCATTCCCTATACTCACTACCTCACCTAGGCGATAGGTTGGGCACCGCTTATACCATTGCCTATGCTCACTACGTCACTTACATGATAGGTTGGGCCCCGCCTATGTCAACATATTCTATGGATTAGGCGCCGCCTATATCAACATAGGCGATAGGTTAGGCGCCTTTTATACAATTGCCTATGCTCACTGCCTCATTTAGGCGATAGATTAGGTGCCACCTATGTCAACATAGGCGATAGGTTTGCCTCTCCTTATAGCATTGCCTATACTCACTGCCTCACTTAGGTGATAGGTTAGGCGCCGCCTATGTCAATATAGGTGATGGCTTAGGCGCTGCCTTTATCAACATAGGCGATAGGATAGGCGCCGCTTATACCGTTGCCTATGCTCACTCCCTCACTTAGGAGATAGGTTAGGCACCGCCTATGTCAATATAGGCGATGTCTTTGGCAACGCCTATATCTACATAGGCAATAAGATAGGCGCCGCTTATAACATTGCCTATGCTTACTGCCTTACTTAGGCGATAGGTTAGGTGCCGCCTATGTCAATATAGGCGATGTCTTTGGTGCCGCCTTTATCAACATAGGCGATAGGTTAGGCGCCACTTATATCATTGCCTATGCTCACTTCCTCACATAGGCGATAGGTTAGGCGCCGCCTATGTCAATATAGGCGATGGGTTAGGAGCCGCCTATATCAACATAGGCGATAGGTTAGGCGCCGATTATTCCATTGCCTATGGTCGCTGACTCACTTAGGCGATAGGTTAGGCGCCGCTTATACCATTCCCTATACTTATTACCTCACTTAAGCGATGGCTTAGGCGCCGCCTATATCAACATAGGCGATAGGTTAGGTACCGCTTATACCATTCCCTATACTCACTACCTCACTTAGGCGATAGGTTAGGCGCCGCCTATGTAAACATTAGGCGCCGCCTATATCAACATAGGTGATAGGTTAGGCGGCGCTTATACCAATGCCTATGCTCACTGCCTCACTTAGGCGATAGGTTAGGCGCCGCCTATGTTACATAGGGGATGGCTTAGGCACCACCTATATAAACATAGGTGATAGGTTTGGCGCCGCTTATACCATTGCCTATGCTCACGGCGGCCTCACTTAGGTGATAGGTTAGGCGTCGCTTATACCATTGCCTATGCTCACTGCCTTACTTAGGCGATGGCTTAGGTGCCGTCAATAACAACATAGGCGACAGGTTAGGCACCGCATATAACATTGTCCATGCTCACTGCCTCACATAGATGATAGGTTAAGGGCCGCATATGTCGACATAGGCGATCGCTTAGGCGCCCCCTATATCAACATTGGCGATAGGTTAGGCACCGATTATACCATTTCCTATTCTCACTGCCACACTTAGGCGATGGCTTAGGTGCCGCCTATATCAACATAGGCGATTTGTCAGGCGCAACTTATACCATTTCTTATGCTCACTGCCTCACTTAGGCGATAGGTTAGGCACCGCCGATGTTACATAGGCGATGGCTTAGGCATCACCTATATAAACATATGTGATAGGTTTGGCGCCGCTTATACCATTGGCTATGCTTACTGCCTCACTTAGGATATAGGTTAGGTGCGGCCTATGTTAACATAGGAAATGTCTTAGGCGCCACCTATATCATGATAGGCGATAGGTTAGGTGCCGCTTATACCATTGCCTATGCTCACTGCCTCACTTAGGGGATTAGTTAGGCGCCGCCTATGTTACATAGGCGATGGCTTATGCGCCGCCTAGATCAACATAGGCGATAGGTTAGGAACCGCTTATACCATTTCCTATGCTCACTGCCTCACTTACATGATAGGTTAGGCGCCGTCTATTTCAACATATTCTATGGCTCAGGCGCAGCCTATATCAACATAGGCGATAGGTTAGGTGCCTTTTATACAATTGCATATGCTCACTGCCTCATTTAGGCGATAGATTAGGTGCCGCCTATGTCAACATAGGCGATGGCTTAGGACCCACCTATATCAACATAGGCGATAGGTTTGGCGCAACTTATAGCATTTCCTATAAACACTGACTTACTTAGGTAATAGGTTAGGCGCCGCCTATGTCAACATAGGCGATGGCTTAGGTGCCGCCTTTATCAACATAGGCGATAGTCTAGGCGCCCCTTATACCGTTGCCTATGCTCAGTCCCTCACTTAGGCGATAGGTTAGGCACCGCCTATGTCAATATAGGCGATGGCTTTGGCGCCGCCTATATCTACATAGGAAATAAGATAGGCGCCGATTATAACATTGCCTATGCTCACTGCCTTACTTAGGCGATAGGTTAGGTGCCGCCTATGTCAACATAGGCGATGTCTTAGATGCCGCCTTTATAAACATAGGCGATAGGTTAGGCGCCACTTATACCATTGCCTATGCTCACTGCCTCACTTAGGCGATAGGTTAGGTGCTGCCTATGTCAATATAGGCGATGGGTCAGGAGCCGCCTATATCAACATAGGCGATAGGTTCGGCGCCGATTATACCATAGCCTATGCTCGCTGACTCAGTTAGGCGATAGGTTAGGCGTCGCCTATGTCAACATAGGCTATAGGTTAGGCGCCGCTTATACCGTTCCCTATGCTCATTACCTCACTTAGGGGATGGCTTAGGCTCCGCCTATATCAACATAGGCGATAGGTTAGGCACCGCTTATACCATTCCCTATACTCACTACCGCACTTAGGAGATAGGTTAGGCGCCGCCTATGTAAACATTAGGCGCCGCTTATATCAACATAGGTGATAGGTTAGGCACCGATTATACCATTTCCTATTCTCACTGCGACACTTAGGCGATGGCTTAGGTGCCGCCTATATCAACATAGGCGATTTGTCAGGCGCAACTTATACCATTTCTTATGCTCACTGCCTCACTTAGGCGATAGGTTAGGCACCGCCGATGTTACATAGGCGATGGCTTCGGCATCACCTATATAAACATATGTGATAGGTTTGGCGCCGCTTATACCATTGGCTATGCTTACTGCCTCACTTAGGATATAGGTTAGGTGCGGCCTATGTTAACATAGGAAATGTCTTAGGCGCCACCTATATCATGATAGGCGATAGGTTAGGTGCCGCTTATACCATTGCCTATGCTCACTGCCTCACTTAGGGGATTAGTTAGGCGCCGCCTATGTTACATAGGCGATGGCTTATGCGCCGCCTAGATCAACATAGGCGATAGGTTAGGAACCGCTTATACCATTTCCTATGCTCACTGCCTCACTTACATGATAGGTTAGGCGCCGTCTATTTCAACATATTCTATGGCTCAGGCGCAGCCTATATCAACATAGGCGATAGGTTAGGTGCCTTTTATACAATTGCATATGCTCACTGCCTCATTTAGGCGATAGATTAGGTGCCGCCTATGTCAACATAGGCGATGGCTTAGGACCCACCTATATCAACATAGGCGATAGGTTTGGCGCAGCTTATAGCATTTCCTATAAACACTGACTTACTTAGGTAATAGGTTAGGCGCCGCCTATGTCAACATAGGCGATGGCTTAGGTGCTGCCTTTATCAACATAGGCGATAGTCTAGGCGCCCCTTATACCGTTGCCTATGCTCAGTCCCTCACTTAGGCGATAGGTTAGGCACCGCCTATGTCAATATAGGCGATGGCTTTGGCGCCGCCTATATCTACATAGGAAATAAGATAGGCGCCGATTATAACATTGCCTATGCTCACTGCCTTACTTAGGCGATAGGTTAGGTGCCGCCTATGTCAACATAGGCGATGTCTTAGATGCCGCCTTTATAAACATAGGCGATAGGTTAGGCGCCACTTATACCATTGCCTATGCTCACTGCCTCACTTAGGCGATAGGTTAGGTGCTGCCTATGTCAATATAGGCGATGGGTCAGGAGCCGCCTATATCAACATAGGCGATAGGTTCGGCGCCGATTATACCATAGCCTATGCTCGCTGATTCAGTTAGGCGATAGGTTAGGCGTCGCCTATGTCAACATAGGCTATAGGTTAGGCGCCGCTTATACCGTTCCCTATGCTCATTACCTCACTTAGGGGATGGCTTAGGCTCCGCCTATATCAACATAGGCGATAGGTTAGGCACCGCTTATACCATTCCCTATACTCACTACCGCACTTAGGAGATAGGTTAGGCGCCGCCTATGTAAACATTAGGCGCCGCTTATATCAACATAGGTAATAGGTTAGGCGCCGCTTATACCATTGCCTATGCTCACTGCCTCACTTAGTCGATAGGTTAGGCGCCGCCTATGTTACATTGGGACCGCATATGTTACTTAGGCGATGGCTTAGGCGCCACCTATATAAACATTGGCGATAGGTTTGGCGCCACCTATACCATTGCCTATGCTAATTGCCTCACATAGGAGATAGGTTAGGCGCCGACTATGTCAACATAGGCGATGGCTTAGGTTCCACCTATATCAACATGTGCGATAGGTTAGGCGCCGCTTATACCATTACCTTGTCTCACTGCCTCAGTTAGGCGATAGGTTAGGTGCCACCTATGTCAACAAAGGCGATGGGTCAGGCCCAACCTATATAAACATAGGCGATAGGATAGGCGCCGATTATACTATTTCATATGCTCACTGCCTCACTTAGGCGATAGGTTAGGTGACATCTATGTCAACATAGACGATGGCTTAGGTGCCACCTATATCAACATAAGCGATAGGTTAGGAGCCTCTTATACCATTACCTATGCTCACTGCCTCTCTAAGGTGATAGGTTAGACGTCGCCTATGTTAATATAGGCGATGGCTTAGGCGCCTCCTATATCAACATAGGCGATAGGTTAGGCGCCGCTTATACAATTGCCTATGCTCACGGCCTCACTTAGGCGATAGGTTAGGCGCCGCCTATGTTACATAGGCAATGGCTTAGGCACCACCTATATAAACATAGGCGATAGGTTTGGCGCCGCTTATACCATTGCCTAAGCTCACGGCCTCATTTAGGCAATAGGTTCGGTGTCTCCTATGTCTCTTAGGCGCCGATTATATCAACATAGGTGATAGGTTAGGCGCCGCTTATACCATTGCCTATGCTCACTGCCTTACTTAGACGATAGCTTAGGTGCCGCCTATATCTACTTAGGCGATAGGTTAGGCGCCGCTTATACCATTGCCTATGCTTACTACCTCACTTAGGCGATAGGTTAGGCGCCGCCTATGTTACATAGTCGATGGCTTAGGCTCCACCTATATAAACATAAGCGATTGGTTTGGCACCGCTTATACCATTGCCTAAGCTCACGGCCTCATTTCGGCGATAGGTTAGGCGTTGCCTATGTCGCTTAGGCGCCGCCTATATCAACATAGGCGATAGGTTAGGCTCCGCTTATACCATTGCCTATGCTCACTGCCTCACTTAGACGATGGCTTAGGTGTCGCCTATAACTACTTAGGCGATAGGTTAGGCGCCACTTATACCATTGCCTATGCTTACTGCCTCACTTAGGTGATAGGTTAGGCGCCGCCTATGTTACATAGGCGATGGCATACGCTCCACCTATATAAATATAAGCGATAGGTTTGGCGCCGCTTATAACATTGCCTATGCTCACTACCTCACTTAGGCGATAGGTTAGGCGCCGCCTATATCATCATAGGCGATGTCTTAGGCGCCACCTATATAAACATAAGCGATAGGTTAGGCGCCGCTTATACCATTGCCTATGCACACTGCCTCACTTAGGCGATAGGTTAGGTGCCGCCTATGTTACATAGGCGATGGCATAGGCGCCACCTATATAAATATATGTGATAGGTTTGGCACCGCATATACCATTGGCTATGCTCACTGCCTCACTTAGGAGATAGGTTAGGTGCGGCCTATGTCAACATAGGCGATGAATTAGGCCCAACCAATATCAACATAGGCGGTAGGTTAGGTGCCGCTTATACCATTGCCTATGCTCACTGCCTCACTTAGGCGATTGGTTAGGCGCCGCCTATGATACTCTGGCGATGGCTTATGCGCCTCCTAGATCAACATAGGCCATAGGTTAGGCACCGCTTATACCATTGCCTATGCTCACTGCGTCACTTACATGATAGGTTAGGCCCCGCCTATGTCAACATATTCTATGGATCAGGCGCCGCCTATATCAACATAGGCGATAGGTTAGGCGCCTTTTATACAATTGCCTATGCTCACTGCCTCATTTAGGTGATAGATTAGGTGCCATCTATGCAAAACATAGGCGATAGGTTTGCCTCTCCTTATAGCATTGCCTATACTCACTGCCTCACTTAGGTGATAGGTTAGGCGCCGCCTATGTCAACATAGGCGATGGCTTAGGCGGTGCCTTTATCAACATAGGCAATAGGATAGGCGCCGCTTATACCGTTGCCTATGCTCACTCCCTCACTTAGGAGATAGGTTAGGCACCGCCTATGTCAATATAGGCGATGTCTTTGGCAACGCCTATATCTACATAGGCAATAAGATAGGCGCCGCTTATAACATTGCCTATGCTTACTGCCTTACTTAGGCGATAGGTTAGGTGCCGCCTATGTCAATATAGGCGATGTCTTAGGTGCCGCCTTTATCAACATAGGCGATAGGTTAGGCACCACTTATATCATTGCCTATGCTCACTGCCTCACTTAGGCGATAGGTTAGGCGCCGCCTATGTCAATATAGGCGATGGGTTAGGAGCCGCCTATATCAACATAGGAGATAGGTTAGGCGCCAATTATACCATTGCCTATGCTCGCTGACTCACTTAGGCGATAGGTTAGGCGCCGCTTATACCATTCTCTATGCTTATTACCTCACTTAAGCGATGGCTTAGGCGCCGCCTATATCAACATAGGCGATAGGTTAGGTACCGCTTATACCATTCCCTATACTCACTACCTCACATAGGCGATAGGTTAGGCGCCGCCTATGTAAATATTAGGCGCCGCCTATATCAACATAGGTGATAGGTTAGGCGCCGCCTATACCATTGCCTATGCTCACTGCCTCACTTAGGCGATAGGTTAGGCGCCGCCTATGATACATAGGGGATGGCTTAGGCGCCACCTATATAAACATAGGTGATAGGTTTGGCGCCGATTATACCATTGCCTATGCTCACAGCGGCCTCACTTAGGCAATAGGTTAGGCGTCGCTTATACCATTGCCTATGCTCACTGCCTTACTTAGGCGATGGCTTAAGGGCCGCCAATAACAACTTAGGCGATAGTTTAGGCACCGCTTATAACATTGTCCATGCTCACTGCCTCACTTAGATGATAGGTTAAGGGCCGCATATGTCGACATAGGCGATCGCTTAGGCGCCCCCTATATCAACATTGGCAATAGGTTAGGCACCGATTATACCATTTCCTATGCTCACTGCCTCACTTAGGCGATGGCTTAGGTGCCGCCTATATCAACATAGGCGATATGTCAGGCGCCGCTTATACCATTTCCTATGCTCACTGCCTCACTTAGGATATAGGTTAGGTGCCGCCTATGTCAACATAGGCGATAGGTTAGGCGCCTTTTATACTATTGCCTATGCTCACTGCCTTATTTAGGCGATAGATTAGGTGCCGCCTATGTCAACATAGGCGATGGCTTAGGCCCCACCTATATCAACATAGGCGATAGGTTTGGCGCAGCTTTTAGCATTGCCTATAATAACTGCCTCACTTAGGTGATAGGTTAGGCGTCGCCTATGTCAACATAGGCGGTGGCTTAGGTGCCGCCTTTATCAATATAGGCGATAGGCTAGGCGCCGCTTATACCGTTGCCTATGCTTACTCCCTCACTTAGGCGATAGGTTAGGCACCGCCTATGTCAATATAGGCGATGGCTTTGGCGCCGCCTTTATCTACATAGGAAATAAGATAGGCGCCGATTATAACATTGCCTATGCTCACTGCCTTACTTAGGAGATAGGTTAGGTGCCGCCTATTTCAACATAGGCGATGTCTTAGGTGCCGCCTTTATCAACATAAGCGATAGGTTAGGCGCCACTTATACCATTGCCTATGCTCACAGCCTCACTTAGGCGATAGGTTAGGCGCCGCCTATATCAATATAGGCGATGGGTCAGGAGCCGCCTATATCAATATAGACGATAGGTTAGGCGCCGATTATACCATAGCCTATGCTTGCTGACTCATTTAGGCGATAGGTTAGGCGTCGCCTATGTCAACATAGTCTATAGGTTAGGCGCCGCTTATACCATTCCCTATGCTCATTACCTCACTTAGGGGATGGCTTAGGTGCCGCCTATATCAACATAGGCGATAGGTTAGGCACCGCTTATACCATTCCCTATACTCACTACCTCACTTAGGCAATAGGTTAGGCACCGCTTATACCACTGCCTATGCTCACTGCGTCACTTACATGATAGGTTAGGCCCCGCCTATGTCAACATATTCTATGGATCAGGCGCCGCCTATATCAACATAGGCGATAGGTTAGGCGCCTTTTATACAATTGCCTATGCTCACTGCCTCATTTAGGCGATAGATTAGGTGCCACCTATGTCAACATAGGCGATAGGTTTGCCTCTCCTTATAGCATTGCCTATACTCACTGCCTCACTTAGGTGATAGGTTAGGCACCGCCTATGTCAACATAGGCGATGGCTTAGGCGCTGCCTTTATCAACATAGGCGATAGGATAGGCGCCGCTTATACCGTTGCCTATGCTCACTCCCTCACTTAGGAGATAGGTTAGGCACCGCCTATGTGAATATAGGCGATGTCTTTGGCAACGCCTATATCTACATAGGCAATAAGGTAGGCGCCGCTTATAACATTGCCTATGCTTACTGCCTTACTTAGGCGATAGGTTAGGTGCCGCCTATGTCAATATAGGCGATGTCTTAGGTGCCGCCTTTATCAACATAGGCGATAGGTTAGGCGCCACTTATATCATTGCCTATGCTCACTGCCTCACTTAGGCGATAGTTTAGGCGCCGCCTATGTCAATATAGGTGATGGGTTAGGAGCCGCCTATATCAACATAGGCGATAGGTTAGGCGCCGATTATACCATTGCCTATGGTCGCTGACTCACTTAGGCGATAGGTTAGGCGCCGCTTATACCATTCCCTATGCTTATTACCTCACTTAAGCGATGGCTTAGGCGCCGCCTATATCAACATAGGCGATAGGTTAGGTACCGCTTATACCATTCCCTATACTCACTACCTCACTTAGGCGATAGGTTAGGCGCCGCCTATGTAAACATTAGGCGCCGCCTATATCAACATAGGTGATAGGTTAGGCGCCGCTTATACAATTGCCTATGCTCACTGCCTCACTTAGGCGATAGGTTAGGCGCCGCCTATGATACATAGGAGATGGCTTAGGCACCACCTATATAAATATTGGTGATAGGTTTGGTGCCGCTTATACCATTGCCTATGCTCACGGCGGCCTTACTTAGGCGATAAGGTTAGGCGTCGCTTATACCATTGCCTATGCTCACTGCCTTACTTAGGCGATGGCTTAGGTGCCATCAATAACAACATAGGCGATAGGTTAGGCACCGCTTATAACATTGTCCATGCTCACTGCCTCTTTTAGATGATAGGTTAAGGGCCGCATATGTCGACATAGGCGATCGCTTAGGCGCCCCCTATATCAACATTGGCGATAGGTTAGGCACCGATTATACCATTTCCTATGCTCACTGCCACACTTAGGCGATGGCTTAGGTGCCGCCTATATCAACATAGGCGATATGTCAGGCGCCGCTTATACCATTTCCTATGCTCACTGCCTCACTTAGGATATAGGTTTGGTGCCGCCTATGTCAACATAGGCGATAGGTTAGGCGCCTTTTATACAATTGCCTATGCTCACTGCCTTATTTAGGCGATAGATTAGGTGCCGCTTATGTAAACATAGGCGATGGCTTAGGCCCTACCTATATCAACATAGGCGATAGGTTTGGCGCAGCTTATTGCATTTCCTATAATAACTGCCTCACTTAGGTTATAGGTTAGGCGCCGCCTATGTCAACATAGGCGATGGCTTAGGTGCCGCCTTTATCAACATAGGCGATAGGCTAGGCACCACTTATACCGTTGCCTATGCTTACTCCCTCACTTAGGCGATAGGTTAGGCACGGCCTATGTCAATATAGGCGATGGCTTTGGCGCCGCCTTTATCTACATAGGAAATAAGATAGGCGCCGATTATAACATTGCCTATGCTCACTGCCATACATAGGCGATAGGTTAGGTGCCGCCAATGTCAACATAGGAGATGTCTTATGTGCCGCCTTTATCAACATAAGCGATAGGTTAGGCGCCACTTATACCATTGCCTATGCTCACAACCTCACTTAGGCGATAGGTTAGGCGCCGCCTATGTCAATATAGGCGATGGGTCAGGAGCCGCCTATATCACTATAGACGATAGGTTAGGCGCCGATTATACCATAACCTATGCTCGCTGACTCAGTTAGGCGATAGGTTAGGCATCGCCTATGTCAACATAGGCTATAGGTTAGGCGCCGCTTATACCATTCCCTATTCTCATTACCTCACTTAGGGGATGGCTTAGGCATCGCCTATATCAACATAGGCGATAGGTTAGGCACCGCTTATACCATTCCCTATACTCACTACCTCACTTAGGCGATAGGTTAGGCGCCGCCTATGTAAACATTCGGCGCTGCTTATATCAACATAGGTGATAGGTTAGGCGTTGCTTATACCATTGCCTATGCTCGCTGCCTCACTTAGGCGATAGGTTAGGCGTCGCCTATGTTACATAGGCGCCGCATATGTAACATAGGCGATGGCTTAGGCGCCACCTATATAAACATAGGCGATAGGTTTGGCGCCGCTTATACCATTGCCTATGTTAATTGCCTCACTTAGGCGATAGGTTAGGCGCCGACTATGTCAACATAGGCAATGGCTTAGGTGCCACCTATATCAACATGTGCGATAGGTTAGGCGCCGCTTATACCATTACCTTGTCTCTCTGCCTCAGTTAGGCGATAGGTTAGGTGCCACCTATGTCAACACAGGTGATGGGTCAGGCCCAGCCTATATAAACATAGGCGATAGGATAGGCGCCGATTATACTATTTCATATGCTCACTGCCTCACTTAGGCGATAGGTTAGGTGACATCTATATCCACATAGACGATGGCTTAGGTTCCACCTATATCAACATAAGTGATAGGTTAGGAGCCTCTTATACCATTGCCTATGCTCACTGCCTCACTTAGGTGATAGGTTAGACGTCGCCTATGTCAACATAGGCGATCGCTGAGGCGCCTCCTATATCAACATAGGCGATAGGTTAGGCGTCGCTTATACCATTCCCTATGCTCACTACCTTACTTAGGCGATAGGTTAGACGTCGTTTATATACACATATGCGATGGCTTAGGCGCCGCCTATATCAACATAGGTGATAGGTTAGGCGTTGCTTATACCATTGCCTATGCTCACTGCCTCACTTAGGCGATAGGTTAGGCGCCGCCTATGTTACATAGGCAATGGCTTAGGCACCACCTATATAAACATAGGCGATAGGTTTAGCGCCGCTTATACCATTGCCTAAGCTCACGGCCTCATTTAGGCGATAGCTTCGGCGTCGCCTATGTCGCTTAGGCGCCGCTTATATCAACATAGGCGATAGGTTAGGCGCCGCTTATACCATTGCCTATGCTCACTGCCTTACTTAGACGATAGCTTAGGTGCCGCCTATATCTGCTTAGGAGATAGGTTAGGCGCCACTTATACCATTGCCTATGCTTACTGCCTCACTTAGGCGATAGGTTTGGCGCCGCCTATGTTACATAGTCGATGGCTTAGGCTCCATCTATATAAACATAAGCGATTGGTTTTGCACCGCTTATACCATTGCCTAAGCTCACAGCCTCATTTAGGCGAAATGTTAGGCGTCGCCTATGTCGCTTAGGCGCCACCTATATAAACATAGGCGATAGGTTAGGCGCCGCTTATACCATTGCCTATGCTCACTGCCTCACTTAGACGATGGCTTAGGTGCCGCCTATATCTACTTAGGCGATATGTTAGGCGCCGCTTATACCATTGCCTATGCTTACTGCCTCACTTAGGCGATAGGTTAGGCGCCGGCTATGTTACATAAGCGATAGGTTTGGCGCCGCTTATAACATTGCATGTGCCCGCTACCTCACTTAGGCGATAGGTTAGGCGCTGCCTATATCATCATAGGCGATGGCTTAGGCGCCACCTATATCAACATAGGAGATAGGTTAATCATCGCTTATACCATTGCCTATGCTCACTGCCTCACTTAGACGATAGGTTAGGCGCTTCCTATGTTACATAAGCAATGGCTTAGCCGCCACCTGTATAAACATAAGCGATAGGTTAGGCGCCGCTTATTCCATTGACTATGCTCACTGCCACACTTAGGCGATAGGTTAGGTGCCGCCTACGTTACATAGGCGATGTCTTAGGCGCCACCTATATAAACATAGGCGATAGGTTTGGCGGTGCTTATACCATTTCCTATGCTCACGGCCTCACTTAGGCGGTAGGTTAGGCGTCGCTTATACCATTGCCTATGCTCACTGCCTTACTTAGGCGATGGCTTAGGTGCCGCCAATATCAACATAGGCGATAGGTTAGCCACCGCTTATAACATTGTCCATGCTCACTGCCTCACTTAGATGATACGTTAAGCGCCGCATATGTCGACATAGGCGATCGCTTAGGCGCCGCCTATATCAACATTGGTGATAGGTTAGGCTCCGATTATACCATTTCCTATGCTCACTGCCTCACTTAGGCGATGGCGTAGGTGCCGCCTATATCAACATAGGCGATATGTCAGGCGCCGCTTATACCATTTCCTATGCTCACTGCCTCGCTTAGGCGATAGGTTAGGCACCGCCTATAATACATTGGCGATGGCTTAGGCGCCACCTATATAAACATATGTGATAGGTTTGGCGTTGCTTATACCATTGGCTATGCTTACTGCCTCACTTAGGATATAGGTTAGGTGCGGCCTATGTCAACATAGGCGATGGCTTAGGCGCCACCTATATCAACATAGGCGATAGGTTAGGTGCCGCATATACCATTGCCTGTGCTCACTGCCTCACTTAGGCAATTGGTTAGGCGCCGCGTATGTTACATAAGCGATGGCTTATGCGCGCCTAGATCAACATAGGCGATAGGTTAGGCACCGCTTATACCATTTCCTATGCTCACTGCCTCACTTACATGATAGGTTAGGCGCCGCCTATTTCAACATAATCTATGGCTCAGGCGCCGCCTATATCAACATAGGCGATAGGTTAGGCACCTTTTATACAATTGCCTATGCTCACTGCCTCATTTAGGCGATAGATTAGGTGCCGCCTATGTAAACATAGGCGATGGCTTAGGCCCAACCTATATCAACATAGGCGATAGGTTTGGCGCAGCTTATAGCATTGCCTATAATCACTGCTTCACTTAGGTGATAGGTTAGGCGCCGCCTATGTCAACATAGGCGATGGCTTAGGTGTTGCCTTTATCAACATAGGCGATAGGCTAGGCGCCGCTTATACCGTTGCCTATGCTCACTCCCTCACTTAGGCGATAGGTTAGGCACCGCCTATGTCAATATAGGCGATGGCTTTGGCGCCGCCTATATCTACATAGGAAATAAGATAGGCGCTGATTATAACATTGCCTATGCTCACTGCCTTACTTAGGCGATAGGTTAGGTGCCGCCTATGTCAACATAGGCGATATCTTAGGTGCCGCCTTTATCAACATAGGCGATAGGTTAGGCGCCACTTATACCATTGCCTATGCTCACTGCCTCACTTAGGCGATAGGTTAGACGCCGCCTATGTCAATATAGGCGATGGGTCAGTAGCCGCCTATATAAACATAGGCGATAGGTTAGGCGTCGATTATACCATAGCCTATGCTCGCTGACTCAGTTAGGCGATAGGTTAGGCGTCGCCTATGTCAACATAGGCTATAGGTTAGGCGTCGCTTATACCATTCCCTATGCTCATTACCTCACTTAGGGGATGGCTTAGGCGCCGACTATATCAACATAGGCGATAGGTTAGGCACCGCATATACCATTCCCTATACTCACTACCTCACTTAGGCGAAAGGTTAGGCGCCGCCTATATAAATATTAGGCACCGCTTACATCAACATAGGTGATAGGTTAGGCGCCGCTTATACCATTGCCTATGATCACTGCCTCACTTAGGCGATAGGGTAGGCGCCGCATATGTTATATAGGCGATGGTTTAGGCACCACCTATATAAACATAGGCGATAGGTTTGGCGCCGCTTATACCATTGCCTATGCTAATTGCCTCACTTAGGCGATAGGTTAGGCGCCGACAATGTCAACATAGGCGATGGCTTAGGTGCCACCTAAATCAACATGTGCGATAGGTTAGGCGCCTCTTATACCACTACCTTGTCACACTGCCTCAGTTAGGCGATAGGTTAGGTGCCACCTATGTCAACAAAGGCGATGGGTCAGGCCCAGCCTATATAACCATAGGAGATAGGTTAGGCGCCGATTATACTATTTCATATGCTCACTGCCTCACTTAGGCGATAGGTTAGGTGACATCTATGTCAACATAGACGATGGCTTAGGTTCCACCTATATCAACATAAGCGATAGGTTAGGAGCCTCTTATACCATTGCCTATGCTCAATGCCACACTTAGGTGATAGGTTAGACGTCGCCTATGTCAACATAGGCGATGGCTTAGGCGCCTCCTATATAAACATAGGCGATAGGTTAGGCGTCGCTTATACCATTTCCTATGTATAATACCTTACATTGGCGATAGGTTAGGCGCCATTTATATACACATAGGCGATGGCTTAGGCGCCGCCTATATCAACATAGGCGATAGGTTAGGCGCCGCATATACCATTGCCTATGCTCACTGCCTCACTTAGGCGATAGGTTAGGCGCCGCCTATGTTACATAGGCAATGTCTTAGGCAACACCTATATAAACATAGGCGATAGGTTTGGCGCCGCTTATACCATTGCCTATGCTCACGGCCACATTTAGGCAATAGGTTCGGCGTCGCCTATGTCGCTTAGGCGCTGCTTATATCCACATAGGCGATAGGTTAGGCGCCGCTTATTCCATTGCCTATGCTCACTGCCTCACTTAGGCGATAGGTTAGGTGACATCTATGTCAACATAGATGATGGCTTAGGTTCCACCTATATCAACATAAGCGATAGGTTAGGAGCCTCTTATACCATTGCCTATGCTGAATGCCTCACTTAGGTGATTGGTTTGACGTCGCCTATGTCAACATAGGCGATGGCTTAGGCGCCTCCTATATAAACATAGGCGATAGGTTAGGCTTCGCTTATACCATTCCCTATGTACAATACCTTACTTTGGCGATAGGTTAGGCGCCATTTATATACACATAGGCGATGGCTTAGGCGCCGCCTATATCAACATAGGCGATAGGTTAGGCGCCGTATATACCATTGCCTATGCTCACTGCCTCACTTAGGCGATAGGTTAGGCGCCGCCTATGTTACATAGGCAATGTCTTAGGCACCACCTATATAAACATAGGCGATAGGTTTGGAGCCGCTTATACCATTGCCTATGCTCACGGCCTTATTTAGGCGATAGGTTCGGCGTCGCCTATGTCGCTTAGGCGCTGCTTATATCAACATAGGCGATAGGTTAGGCGCCGCTTATACCATTGCCTATGCTTACTGCCATACTTAGACGATAGCTTAGGTGCCGCCTATATCTACTTAGGCGATAGGTTAGGCGCCGCTTATACCATTGCCTATGCTTACTGCCTCACTTAGGAGATAGGTTAGACGCCGCCTATGTTACATAATCGATGGCTTAGGCTCCACCTATATAAACATAAGCGATTGGTTTGGCACCGCTTATACCATTGCCTAAGCTCACGGCCTCATTTAGGCGATAGGTTAGGCGTCGCCTATGTCGCTTAGGCGCCGCCTATATAAACATAGGCGATAGGTTAGGCGCTACTTATACCATTGCCTATGCTCACAGCCTCAATTAGACGATGGCTTAGGTGCCGCCTATATCTACTTAGGCGATAGGTTAGGCGCCGCTTATACCATTGCCTATGCTTACTGCCTCACTTAGGCGATAGGTTAGGCGCCGCCTATGTTACATAGGCGATTGCTTAAGATCCTCCTATGTAAACATAAGAGATAGGTTTGGCGCCGCTTATAACATTGCCTATGCTCTGTACCTCACTTAGGCGATAGGGTAGGCGCCGCCTGTATCATCATAGGCGATGGCTTAGGCGCCACCTATATAACCATAGGCGATAGGTTAGGCGTCGCTTAGACCATTGCCTATGCTCACTGCCTCACTTGGACGATAGGTTAGGCGCCGCCTATGTTACATAGGCAATGGCTTATGCACCACCTATATAAACATAGGTGATAGGTTTGGCGCCGCTTATACCATTGCCTAAGCTCACGGCCTCATTTAGGAGATAGGTTCGGCTTCGCCTATGTCGCATAGGCGCCGCTTAAATCAACATAGGCGATAGGTTAGGCGCCGCTTATACCATTGCCTATGCTCACTGCCATACTTAGACGATAGCTTAGGTGACGCCTATATCTACTTAGGCGATAGGTTAGGCGCCGCTTATACCATTGCCTATGCTTACTGCCTCACTTAGGCGATAGGTTAGGCGCCGCCTATGTTACATAGTCGATGGCTTAGGCTCCACCTATATAAACATAAGCGATTGGTTTGGCACCGCTTATACCATTGCCTAAGCTCACAGCCTCATTTAGGCGATAGGTTAGGCGTCACCTATGTCTCTTAGGCGCCGCCTATAAAAACATAGGCGATAGGTTAGGCGCTACTTATACCATTGCCTATGCTCACTGCCTCACATAGACGATGGCTTAGGTGCCGCCTTTATCTACTTAGGCGATAGGTTAGGCGCCGCTTATACCATTGCCTATGCTTACTGCCTCACTTAGGCGATAGGTTAGGCGTCGCCTATGTTACATAGGCGATTGCTTAAGCTCCACCTATATAAACATAAGCGATAAGTTTGGTGCCGCTTATACCATTGCCTATGCTCACTGCCTCACTTAGGCGATAGGTTAGGTGCCGCCTATATTACATAGGCGATGTTTTAGGCGCCACCTATATAAACATAGGCGATAGGTTTGGCGCCGCTTATACCATTGCCTATGATAATGGCCTCACTTGGGCGATAGGTTAGGCGTCACTTATACCATTGCCTATGCTCACTGCCTTACTTAGGCGATGGCTTAGGTGCCGCCAATAACAACATAGGCGATAGGTTAGGCACCGCCTATGTTACATAGGAGATGTCTTAGGCGCCACCTATATAACCATATGTGATAGGTTTGGCGCCGCTTATACCATTGGCTATGCTTACTGCCTTACTTAGGATATAGGTTAGGTGCGGACTATGTCAACATAGGCGATGGCTTAGGCGCCACCTATATCAACATAGGATATTGGTTAGGTGCCGCTTATACCATTGCCTATGATCACTGCCTCATTTAGGCGATTGGTTAGGCGCCGCCTATGATACATAGGCGATGGCTTATGTGCCGCCTAGATCAACATAGGCGATAGGTTAGGCACCGCTTATACCATTGCCTATGCTCACTGCCTTACTTACATGATAGGTTAGGCGCCGCCTATTTCAACATATTCATTGGCTAAGGCGCCGCCTATATCATCATAGGCGATAGGTTAGGTGCCTTTTATTCAATTGCCTATGCTCACTGCCTCATTTTGGCGATAGATAAGGTGCCGCCTATGTCAGCATAGGCGATGGCTTTGTCCCCACCTATATCAACATAGGCGATAGGTTTGGTGCAGCTTATAGCATTGCCTATAATCACTGCCTCACTTAGGTGATAGGTTAGGCGCCGCCTATGTCAACATAGGCGATGGCTTAGGTGCCGCTGATACCGTTGCCTATGCTCACTCCCTCACTTAGGCGATAGGTTAGGCCCCGCCTATGTCAATATAGGCGATGGCTTTGGCGCCGCCTATATCTACATAGGAAATAAGATAGGCGCCGATTATAACATTGCCTATGCTCACTGCCTTACTTACGCGATAGGTTAGGTGCCGCCTATGTCGACATAGGCGAGGTCTTAGGTGCCGCCTTTATCAACATAGGTGATAGGTTAGGCGCCACTTTTACCATTGCCTATGCTCACTGCCTCACTTAGGCGATAGGTTAGGCGCCGCCTATGTCAATATAGGCGATGGGTCAGGAGCCGCCTATATCAACATAGTAGATAGGTTAGGCGCCGATTATACCATAGCCTATGCTCGCTGACTCAGTTAGGTGATAGGTTTGGCGTCGCCTATGTCAACATAGTCTATAGGTTAGGCGCCGCTTATAACATTCCCTATGCGCATTACCTCACTTAGGGGATGTCTTAGGCGCCGCCTATATTAACATAGGCAATAGGTTAGGCACCGTTTATACCATTCCCTATACTCACTACCTCACTTAGGCGACAGGTTAGGCGCCGCCAATGTAAACATTAGGCTCCGTTTATATCAACATAGGTGATAGGTTAGGCTCCACTTATACCATTGCCTATGCTCACTGCCTCGCTTAGGCGATAGGTTAGGTGCCGCCTATGTTACATAGGCGCCGCATATGTTACATAGGCGATGGCTTAGACGCCACCTATATAAACATAGGCGACTGGTTTGGCGCCGCTTATACCATTGCCTATGCTAATTGCCTCACTTAGGAGATAGGTTAGGCGCCGACTATGTAAACATAGGCGATAGCTTAGGTTCCACCTATATCAACATGTACGATAGGTTAGGCGCCGCTTATACCATTACCTTGTCTCACTGCCTCAGTTAGAAGATAGGTTAGGTTCCACCTATGTCAATAAAGGCGATGGGTCAGGCCCAGCCTATATAAACATAGGCGATAGGTTAGGTGCCGATTATACTATTTCATTTGCTCACTGCCTCACTTAGGCGATAGGTTAGGTGACATCTATGTCAACATAGACTATGGCTTAGGTGCCACCTATATCAACATAAGCGATAGGTTAGGAGCCTCTTATACCATTGCCTATGCTCACTGCCTCACTTAGGTGATAGGTTAGACGTCGCCAATGTCAACATAGGCGATGGCTTAGGTGCCTCCTATATCAACATATGCGATAGGTTAGGCATCGCTTATATCATTCCCAATGCTCACTACCTCACTTAGGCGATAGGTTAGGCGCCGTTTATATACACATAGGCGATGGCTTAGGCGCCGCCTATATCAACATAGGCGATAGGTTAGGCGCCGCTTATACCATTGCCTATGCTCACTGCCTCACTTAGGCGATAGGTTAGGCACCGCCTATGTTACATAGGAAATTGCTTTGGTACCACCTATATAAACATAGGCGATAGGTTTGGCGCCGCTTATACCATTGCCTAAGATCACTGCCTCATTTTGGCTATAGGTTCGGCGTCGCCTATGTCGCTTAGGTGCCGCTTATATCAACAAAGGCGATAGGTTAGGCGCCGCTTATACCATTGCCTATGCTTACTGCCTCACTTAGGCGATAGGTTAGGCGCCGCCTATGTTACATAGGCGATGGCTTAGGCTCCACCTATATAAACATAAGCAATAGGTTTGGAGCCGCTTATAACATTGCCTATGCTCACTACCTCACTTAGGCGATTGGTTAGGCGCCGCCTATATCATCATAGGCGATGGCATAGGCACCACCTATATCAACATAGGCGATAGGTTAGGCATCGCTTATACCATTGCCTATGCTCACTGCCTCACTTAGGCGATAGGTTAGGCGCTACCTATGTTAAATAGGCAATGGCTTAGGCGCCACCTATATAAACATAAGCAATAGGTTTGGCGCCGCTTATACCATTGCCTATGCTCACTGCCTCACATAGATGATAGGTTAGGAGCCGCCAATGTCAACATAGCCTATGGCTCAGGCGCCGCCTATATCAACATAAGCTATAGGTTAGGCGCCACTTACACCATTGCCTATGCGCACTGCCTCACTTAGGCGATAGGTTAGGCGCCGCCTATGTTACATAGGAAATTTCTTAGGCACCACCTATATAAACATAGGCGATAGGTTTGGCACCACTTATACCATTGCCTAAGCTCACGGCCTCATTTAGGCTATAGGTTCGGCGTCGCCTATGTCGCTTAGGCGCCCCTTATATCAACATAGGCGATAGGTTAGGCACCGCTTATACCATTGCCTTAGCTCACTGCCTCATTTAGACGATAGCTTAGGTGCCGCCTATATCTACTTAGGCGATGGGTTAGGCGCCGCTTATACCATTGCCTATGCTTACTGCCTCACTTACGCGATAGGATAGGCGCCGCCTATGTTACATAGTCGATGGCTTAGGCTCCACCTATATAAACATAAGCGATTGGTTTGGCATCGCTTATACCATTTCCTAAACTCACGGCCTCATTTAGGCGATAGGATAGGCGTCGCCTATGTCGCTTAGGCGCCGCCTATATCAACATAGGCGATAGGTTAGGCGCCGATTATACCATTGCCTATGCTCACTGCCTCACTTAGACGATGGCTTAGGTGCCGCCTATATCAATTTAGGAGATAGGTTAGGCGCCGCTTATACCATTGCCTATGCTTACTGCCTCACTTAGGCGATAGGTTAGGCGCCGCCTATGTTACATAGGCGATGGCTTAGGCACCACCTATATAAACATAAGCGATAGGTTTGGCGCCGCTTATAACATTGCCTATGCTCACTACCTCTCTTAGGTGATAGGTTAGGTGCCGCCTATATCATCATAGGCGATGGCTTAGGCACCACCTATATCAACATAGGGGATAGGTTAGGCGTCGTTTATACCATTGCCTATGCTCACTGCCTTACTTAGGCGATAGGTTAGGCGCTGCCTATGTTACATAGGCAATGGCTTAGGCGCCACCTATATAAACATAAGAGATAGGTTTGGCGCCGCTTATACCATTGCCTATACTCACTGCCTCACATAGATGATAGGTTAGGAGCCGCCAATGTCAACATAGGCTATGGCTCAGGCGCCGCCTATATCAACATAGGCTATAGGTTAGGCGCCACTAACACCATTGCCTATGCTCAATGCCTCACTTAGGCGATAGGTTACGCGCCGCCTATGTTACATAGGAAATTTCTTAGGCACCACCTATATAAACATAGGCGATAGGTTTGGCGCCGCTTATACCATTGCCTAAGCTCACGGCCTCATTTAGGCGATAGGTTCGGCGTCGCCTATGTCGCTTAGGCGTCGCTTATATCAACATAGGCAATAGGTTAGGTGCCGCTTATACCATTGCCTATGCTAACTGCCTCACTTAGGCGATAGGATAGGCGCCGCCTATGTTACATAGTCGATGGCTTAGGCTCCACCTATATAAATATAAGCGATTGGTTTGGCATCGCTTATACCATTTCCTAAGCTCACGGCCTCATTTAGGCGATAGGTTAGGCGTCGCCTATGTCGCTTAGGCGCCGCCTATATCAACATAGGCGATAGGTTAGGCGCCGATTATACCATTACCTATGCTCACTGCCTCACTTAGACGATGGCTTAGGTGCCGCCTATATCAACATAGGCGATAGGTTAGGCGCCGCTTATACCATTGCCTATGCTTACTTCCTCACTTAGGCGATAGGTTAGGCGCCGCCTATGTTACATAGGCGATGGCTTAGGCTCCACCTATATTAACATAAGCGATAGGTTTTGCGCCGCTTATAACATTGCCTATGCTCACTACCTCACTTAGGTGATAGGTTAGGCGCCGCCTATATCATCATAGGTGATGGCTTAGGCGCCACCTATATCAACATAGGCGATAGGTTAGGCGTCGCTTATACCATTGCCTATGCTCACTGCCTCACTTAGCCGATAGGTTAGGCGCCGCCCATGTGAACATAGGCGATGGCTTAGGCGCCGCCTATATCAACATAGGCGATAGGTTAGGCACCGCCTATGTCAATAAAGCCAATGGCTTAGGCGCCGCCTATATCAATATAGGCAATGTGTTAGGCACCGCCTATGTCAATAAAGCCAATGGCTTAGGCGCCGCCTATATCAATATAGGCAATGTGTTAGGCGCCGCTTATACCATTGCCTATGCTCACTGTGTCACTTAGGCGATAGGTTAGGCGCCGCCTATGTCAACATAGGCGATGCCTTAGGAGACGCCTATATCAACATAGGTGATAGCGTAGGCGAACCTTTTACCATTGCCTGTGTTGTCTGCCTCACTTAGGCGATAGGTTAGGTGCCGCCTATGTCAACATAGGCGATGGATTAGGCTCCACCTATATCAACATAGACGATAGGTTAGGCGCCGCTTATACCATTGCCTATGTTTACTGCCTCACTTAGGCGATAGGTTAGGCGCCGATTATTCCGTTGCCTCTGCTCACTGCCTCACTTAGGCGATAGGTTAGGCACCGCCTATGTTAACATAGACGATGGCTTAGGCACCGCCTATATCAACATACGCGATAGGTTAGGCTCCGCTTATCCCATTGCCTATGCTGACTGCCTCACTTAGGCGATAGGTTAGGCGCCACCTATGTCAACAAAGGCGATGGTTCAGGCACCGCCTATGTCAACATAGGCGATAGGTTAGGTACCGATTATACTATTTCATTTGCCTACTGCCTCACTTAGGCGATAGGTTAGGCGCCGCCTATGTCAACATAGGTGATGGCATAAGCGCCGCCTATATAAACATAGGCGATAGGTTAGGCAACGTTTATACCATTGCCTCCGCTCTCTGCCTCACTTCGCGATAGGTTAGGCATCGCATATGTCAACATAGACGATGTCTTAAGCGCCGCCTATATCAAGATACGCGATAGGTTAGCCGCCGCTTATCCCATTGCATATGCAGACTGCCTCACTTAGGCGATAGGTTAGGCGCCACCTATGTCAACAAAGGAGATGGGTCAGGCACCGCCTATATCAACATAGGCGATAGGTTAGGTGCCGATTATTCTGTTTCATAAGCTCACTGCCCTACTTAGGCGATAGGTTAGGCGCCGCCTATGTCAACATAGATGATGGATTAGGAGCCGCCTATATCAACATAGGCTATAGGTTAGGCGCAGCATATACCATTTCCTTTGCTCACTGCCTCACTTAGGAGATGGCTTAGGCGCCGCCTATATAAACATAGGCGATAGGTTAGGCACCGCTTATACCATTGCCTATGCTCACTGCATCACTTAGGCGATAGGTAACGCGCCGCTTGTGTCAACATTGGCGATGGGTTAGGCGTCGCCTATATCAACATAGGCGATAAGTTAGGCGTCGCCTATATCAACATACATGATGGCTTACGCGCCGCCTATATCAACATAGGCGATTGGTCAGGCGCAACTTATACCTTTACCTATGCTCACTGCCTCACTTAGGCGATAGGTTAGGCGTCGCCTATTTAAACATAGGTGATGGCATAAGCGCCGCCTATATCAACATAGGCGAAAGTTTAGGCGCCGCTTATACCATTGCATCCGCTCACTGCCTCACTTAGCAATAGGTTAGGCGCCGCCTATGTCAACATAGACGATGGCTTAGGTGCTCCCTATGTCAACATATGCGATAGGTTAGGCGCCGCTTATCCCATTGCCTATGCAGACTTCCTCACTTAGGCGATAGGTTAGGCGCCACCTATGTCAACAAAGGCGATGGGTCTGGCGCCGCCTATATAAACATAGGCGATAGGTTAGGTCCCGATTATACTATTTCATATGCTCACTGCCTCACTTAGGCGATAGGTTAGGCACCGCCTATGTTAACATAGACGATGGCTTAGGTGCCGCCTATATCAACATAGGCGATAGGTTAGGCGCCGCATATACCATTACCTTTGCTCACTGCCTCACTTAGGCGATAGGTTAGGCGCCACCTATGTCAATAAAGGCGATGGGTCAGGCACCGTCTATATCAACATAGGCGATAGGTTAGGTGCCGATTATACTATTTCATATGCTCACTGCCTCACTTAGGCGATAGGTTAGGTGACACCTATGTTAACATTGGCGATGGCTTAGGCGCCACCTATATCAACATAAGCGATAGGTTAGGAGCCTCTTATACCATTGAGTATGCTCACTGCATCACTTAGGCGATAGGTTAGGCGTCGCCTATGTCAACATAGGCAATGGCTTAGGCGCCGCCTATATCAACATAGGCAATAGGTTAGGCACCGTTTATACCATTCCCTATACTCACTACCTCACTTAGGCGACAGGTTAGGCGCCGCCAATGTAAACATTAGGCTCCGTTTATATCAACATAGGTGATAGGTTAGGCTCCACTTATACCATTGCCTATGCTCACTGCCTCGCTTAGGCGATAGGTTAGGTGCCGCCTATGTTACATAGGCGCCGCATATGTTACATAGGCGATGGCTTAGACGCCACCTATATAAACATAGGCGACTGGTTTGGCGCCGCTTATACCATTGCCTATGCTAATTGCCTCACTTAGGAGATAGGTTAGGCGCCGACTATGTAAACATAGGCGATAGCTTAGGTTCCACCTATATCAACATGTACGATAGGTTAGGCGCCGCTTATACCATTACCTTGTCTCACTGCCTCAGTTAGAAGATAGGTTAGGTTCCACCTATGTCAATAAAGGCGATGGGTCAGGCCCAGCCTATATAAACATAGGCGATAGGTTAGGTGCCGATTATACTATTTCATTTGCTCACTGCCTCACTTAGGCGATAGGTTAGGTGACATCTATGTCAACATAGACTATGGCTTAGGTGCCACCTATATCAACATAAGCGATAGGTTAGGAGCCTCTTATACCATTGCCTATGCTCACTGCCTCACTTAGGTGATAGGTTAGACGTCGCCAATGTCAACATAGGCGATGGCTTAGGTGCCTCCTATATCAACATAGGCGATAGGTTTGGCACCGCTAATACAATTGCCTATGCTCACTGCATAACTTAGGCAATAGGTAAGGCGCCGCTTGTGTCAACATTGACGATGGGTTAGGCATCGCCTATATCATCATAGGCGATAAGTTAGGCGTTGCTTATACTATTGCCTATGCTAACTCCATCACTTAGGTGATAGGTTAGGCACCCCCTATATCAACATACGCGATGGCTTACGCGCAACCTATATCAACATAGGCGATTGGTTAGGCGCCGCATATACCATTACCTATGCTCGCTTCCTCACTTAGGCGATAGGTTAGGTGCCGCTTATATAAACATAGGTGATGGCATAAGCGCCGCCTATATCAACATATGCGGTAGGTTAGGCGCCGCTTATACCATTGCCTCCGCTCACTGCCTCACTTAGGCGATAGGTTAAGCGCCACCTATGTCATCATAGATGATGGCTTAGGAGCCGCCTATATCAACATACGCGATAGGTTAGTCTCCGCTTATCCCATTGCCTAGGCTGACTGCCTTACTTAGGCGATAGGTTAGGCGCCACCTATGTCAACAAAGGCGATGGTTCAAGCACCGCCTATATCAACATAGGCGATAGGTTAGGTGTCGATTATACTATTTCATATGCTCACTGCCTCACTTAGGCGATAGGTTAGGCGCCGCCTATGTTAACATAGGTGATGGCATAAGCGCCGGCTATATCAACATAGGCGATAGGTTAGGCGCCGCTTATACCATTGCCTCCGCTCACTTCCTCACTTAGCGATAGGTTAGGCGCCACCTATGTCAACAGAGATGATGGCTTAGGAGCCGCCTATATCAACATACAAGATAGGTTAGGAGCCGCTTATCCTAATTCCTACGCAGACTGCCTCACATAGGCGATAGGTTAGGTGCCACCTATGTCAACAAAGGTGATGGGTCAGGCACCGCCTATATCAACAAAGGCGATAGGTTACGTGCCGATTATACTAATTCATATGCTCACTGCCTCACTTAGGCGATAGGTTAGGCGCCGCCTATGTTAACATAGGTGATGGCATAAGCGCCGGCTATATCAACATAGGCGATAGGTTAGGCGCCGCTTATACCATTGCCTCCGCTCACTTCCTCACTTAGCGATAGGTTAGGCGCCACCTATGTCAACAGAGATGATGGCTTAGGAGCCGCCTATATCAACATACAAGATAGGTTAGGAGCCGCTTATCCTAATTCCTACGCAGACTGCCTCACATAGGCGATAGGTTAGGCGCCGCCTATGTCAACAAAGAAGATGGCTTAGGCGCCGCATATATCAACATAGGCGATAGGTTAGGCGCCGCTTATACCATTACCTTTGCTCACTGCCTATCTTAGGCGATAGGTTAGGCGCCACCTATGTCAACAAAGGAGATGGGTCAGGCACCGCCTATATCAACATAGACAATAGGTTAGGTGCCGATTATACTATATCATATGCTCACTGCCACACTTAGGGGATAGGTTATGTGACACATATGTTAACATTGGCGATGGATTAGGCTCCACCTATATCAACATAAGCGATAGGTTTGGAGCCGCTTATACCATTGCCTATGCTCACTACCTCACTTAGGCGATAGGTTAGGCGTCGCCTATGTCAACATAGGCGATGGCTTAGGCGCCGCCTATATCAACATAGGCGATAGGTTAGGCGCCGCTTATACCATTCCCTATGGTCACTGCCTCACTTAGGCGAAAGGTGAGGCACCGCCTATGTCAACATAGGCAATGGCTTAGGCGTGGCCTATATAAACATAGGCGATAGGTTCGGCACCGCTTATACAATTGCCTATGCTCTGTGCATCACTTAGGAGATAGGTAAGGCGCCGGTTGTGTCAACATTGGCGATGGGTTAGGCATCGCCTATAGCAACATAGGTGATAGGTAAGGCGTTGCTTATAAAATTGCCTATGCTTACTTCCTCACTTAGGTGATAGGTTAGGCACCCCTTATATCAACATACGCGATGGCTTATGCACCGCCTATATCAACATAGGCGATTGGTTAGGCGCCGCTTATACTATTACCTATGCTCTCTACCTCACTTTAGAGATAGGTTTGGCCCCGCCTCTGTAAACATAGGTGATGGCATAAGCGCCGCCTATATCCACATAGGCGATAGGTTAGGCGCCGCTTATACCATTGCCTCCGCTAACTGCCTCACTTAGGCGATAGGTTAGGCGCCGCCTATGTCAACATAGACGATGGCTTAGGCGCCTCCTATATCAACATACGCGATAGGTTAGGCACCGCTTATCCCATTGCCTATGCTGACTGCCTAACATAGGAGATAGGTTAGGCGCCACTTATGTTAGCAAATGAGATGGGTCAGGCGCCGCCTATATCAACATAGGCGATAGGTTAGGTGCCGATTATACTATTTCATATGCTCACTGCCTCACATAGGCGATAGGTTAGGTGATACCTATGTTAACATTGGCGATGGCTTAGGAGCCACCTATATCAACATAAGCGATAGGTTAGGAGCCGCTTATACCGTTGCCTATGCTCACTGCCTCACTTAAGTGATAGGTTAGGCGTCGCCTATGTCAACATAGGCAATGGCATAGGCGCCGCCTATATCAACATAGGTGATAGGTTAGGCGCCTCTTATACCATTCCCTATGCTCACTACCTCACTGAGGCGAAAGGTGAGGCGCCACGTATTTAAACATAGGTGATGGCTTAGGCGCCGCCTATATCAACATAGGCGATAGGTTTGGCACCGCTAATACCATTGCCTATGCTCACTGCATAACTTAGGCAATAGGTAAGGCGCCGCTTGTGTCAACATTGACGATGGGTTAGGCATCGCCTATATCAACATAGGCGATAAGTTAGGCGTTGCTTATACTATTGCCTATGCTTTCTCCCTCACTTAGGTGATAGGTTAGGCACCCCCTATATCAACATACGCGATGGCTTATGCGCCGCCTATATCAAAATAGGCGATTGGTTTGGCGCCGCTTATACCATTACCTATGCTCGCTTCCTCACTTAGGCGATAGGTTAGGTGCCGCTTATATCAACATAGGTGATGGCATAAGCGCCGCCTATATCATCATACGCGATAGGTTAGGCACCGCTTATACCATTGCCTCCGCTCACTGCCTCACTTAGGCGATTGGTTAGGCGCCGCCTATGTCAACATAGACGATGGCTTTGGAGCCGCATATATCAACATACGCGATAGGTTAGTATCCGCTTATCCCATTGCCTATGCTGATTGCCTTACTTAGGCGATAGGTTAGGCGCCACCTATGTTAACATAAGTGATGGAATAAGCGCCGCCTATATCAACATAGGCGATAGGTTAGGCGCCGCTTATACCATTGCCTCCGCTCACTTCCTCACTTAGCGATAGGTTAGGCGCCGCCTATGACAACATAGACGATGGCTTAGGCGCCGCCTATATCAACATACGAGATAGGTTAGGCACCGCTTATCCCAATTCCTATGCAGACTGCCTCACATAGGCGATATGTTAGGCACCACCTATGTCAACAAAGGCGATGGTTCAGGCGCCGCCTATAACAACAAAGGCGATAGGTTAGGCGCCGCCTA
The DNA here is from genome assembly GCA_030864215.1 of Capsicum pubescens. Taxonomy (NCBI): domain Eukaryota; kingdom Viridiplantae; phylum Streptophyta; class Magnoliopsida; order Solanales; family Solanaceae; genus Capsicum; species Capsicum pubescens. The sequence goes on from CM061544.1 coordinate 51,728,514, forward strand.
TGTCAACAAAGGCGATTGCTTAGGCGCCGCCTTTATCAACATAGGCGATAGGTTAGGCGCCGCTTATACCATTACCTTTTCTCACTGCCTCACTTAGGCGATAGGTTAGGCGCCATCTATGTCAACAATGGAGATGGATCAGGCACCGCCTATATCAACATAGGCGATAGGTTAGGTGCCGATTATACAATTTCATATGCTCACTGCCTCACTTAGGCGATAGGATAGGTGACACATAAGTTAACATTGGCGATGGCTTAGGCGCCACCTATATTAACATAAGCGATAGTTTAGGAGCCGCTTATACAATTGCCTATGCTCACTACCTCACTTAGGTGATAGGTTAGGCGTCGCCTATGTCAACATAGGCGATGGCTTAGGCGCCGCCCATATCAACATAGGCGATAGGTTAGGCGCCGCTTATACCATTCCCTATGCTCACTACCTCACTTAGGCGAAAGGTGAGGCCCCGCCTATGTCAACATAGGCAATGGCTTAGGCGCCGCCTATATAAACATAGGCGATAGGTTAGGCACCGCTTATACAATTGCCTATGCTCAGTGCATCACTTAGGAGATAGGTAAGGCGCCGTTTGTGTCAACATTGGCGATGGGTTAGGCGTCGCCTATATCAACATAGGTGATAGGTTAGGCGTTGCTTATACAATTGCCTATGCTTACTTCCTCACTTAGGTGATAGGTTAGGCACCCCCTATATCAACATACGCGATGGCTTACGCACCGCCTATATCAACATAGGCGATTGGTTAGGCGCGGCTAATACCATTACCTATGCTTGCTGCCTCACTTAGGCGATAGGTTAAGCGCCGCCTATGTCAACATAGGTGATGGCATAAGCGCCGCCTATATCAACATAGGCGATATGTTAGGCGCTGCTTATACCATTGCCTCCGCTAACTGCCTCACTTAGGCGATAGGTTAGGCGCCGCCTATGTCAACATAATCTATGGCTTAGGCGCTGCCTATATCAACATATGCGATAGGTTAGGCGCCGCATATCCCATTGCCTATTATGACTGCCTAACTTAGGCGATAGGTTAGGCGCCACCTATGTCAACAAAGGAGATGGGTCAGGCGCCGCCTATATGAACATAAGCGATAGTTTAGGTGTTGATTATACTATTTCATATGCTCACTGCCTCACTTAGGCGAGAGGTTAGGCGCCACCTATGTCAACATAGACGATGGCTTAGGCGTCGCCTATATCAACATAGGAGATAGGTTAGGCGCCGCTTATACCATTACCTTTGCTCGCTACCTCACTTAGGCGATAGGTTAGGCGCCACCTATGTCAACAAAGGAGATGGGTCAGGCACCGCCTATATAAACATAGGCAATAGGTTAGGTCCTGATTATGCTATTTCATATGCTCACTGCCTCACTTAGGCGATAGGTTAAGTGACACCGATGTTAACATTGGCGATGGCTTAGGCGCCACCTATATCAACATAAGCGATAGGTTAGGAGCCGCTTATACCATTGCCTATGCTCACTGCCTCACTTAGGCGATAGGTTAGGCGCCGCCTATATCAACATAGGCGATAGGTTAGGCGCCGCTTATACCATTCCCTATGCTCATTACCTTACTTAGGCGAAAAGTGAGGCGCCGCTTATGTCAACATAGGAGATGGCTTAGGCGCCACCTATATCAACATAGGAGATTTGTTAGGCACTGCTTATACAATTTCCTATGCTTACTGCATCACATTAGCGATAGGTTAGGCACCACCTATGTCAACATAGACGGTGTCTTAGGCGCCGCCTATATCAACATAGGCGATAGGTTAAGCGCCGCTTATACCATTCCCTATGCTCATTACCTTACTTAGTCTAAAAGTGAGGCGCCGCCTATGTCAACAAAGGCGATGGCTTAGGCGCCACCTATATCAACATAGGCGATTTGTTAGGCACTGCTTATACCATTGCCTATGCTCACTGCGTCACTTAGGCAATAGGTCAGGCGCTGCCTATGTCAACATAGACGATGGCTTAGGCGCTGCCTATATCAACATAGGCGATAGGTTAGGCGCTGGATATACCATTACCTTTGCTCACTGCCTCACTTAGGTGATAGGTTAGGCACCACCTATGTCAACAAAGGCGATGGGTCAGGCGCTGCCTATATCAACATAGGCGATAGGTTAGGTGCTGATTATACTATTTCATATGCTCACTGCCTCACTTAGGTGATAGGTTAGGTAACACCTATGTTAACATTGGAGATGGCTTAGGCCGCACCTATATCAACATAAGCGATAGGTTAGGAGCCGCTTATACCATTGCCTATTCTCACTGCCTCACTTAGGCGATAGGTTAGGCATCGCCTATGTCAACATAGGCGATGGCTTAGGCGCCGCCTATATCAACATAGGCGATAGGTTATGCGCCGCTTATACTATTCCCTATGCTCACTACCTCACTTAGGCTAAAGGTGAGGCGCCGCCTATGTCAACATAGGCGATAGGTTAGGCACCTCTTATACCATTGTCTATACTCACTACATCACTTAGACGATAGGTATGGCGCCGCTTGTGTCAACATTGGTGATGGGTTAGGAGTCGCCTATATCAACATAGGCGATAAGTAAGGTGTTGCTTATACCATTGCCTATGTTTACTGCCTCACTTAGGTTATAGGATAGGCACCCCCTATATTAACATACGCGATGGCTTACGCGCCGCCAATATCAACATAGGAGATTGGTTAGGCGCCGCTAATATCATTTCCTATGCTCGCTGCCTCACTTAGGCGATAGGTTAGGAGCCGCCAATGTCAACATAGGTGATGGAATAAGCGCCGCCTATGTCAACATAGGCGATAGGTTAGGCGCCGCTTATACTATTGCCTCCGCTCACTGCCTCACTTAGGCGATAGGTTAGGCGCCGCCTATGTCAACATAGACAATGGCTTAGGCGCCGCCTATATCAACATACGCCATTGGTTAGGCTCCGCTTATCCCATTGCCTATGCTGACTGTCTTACTTAGGCGATAGGTTAGGCGCCACCTATGTCAACAAAGGAGATGGGTCAGGCCCCGCCTATATCAACATAGGCGATAGGTTAGGCTCCGATTATACGATTTCATATGCTCACTGCCTTACTTAGGCGAAAGGTTAGGCGGCGCCTATGTCAACATAGCTGATGGCATATGTGCCACCTATATCAACATAGGCGATAGGTTAGGCGCCGCTTATACCATTGCCTCAGCTCACTGCCTCACTTAGCGATAGGTTAGGCGCCACCTATGTCAACATAGACGATGGCTTAGGCGCTTCCTATATCAACATACGCGATAGGTTAGGCGCCGCTTATCCCAATTACTATGCAGTTTGCCTCACTTAGGCGATTGGTTAGGCGCCACCTATGTCATCAAAGGTGATGGGTCAAGAGCCACCTAAATCAACATAGGCGATAGGTTAGGTGCCGAATATACTATTTCATATGCTCACTGCCTCACTTACGCAATAGGTTAGGTTACACCTATGTTAACATTGGTGATGGCTTAGGCGCCACCTATATCATAATAAGAGATAGGTTAGGAGCCGCTTATACCATTGCCTATGCTTACTGCCTCACTTAGGCGATAGGTTAGGCGTCGCCTATGTCAACATAGGAGATGGCTTAGGTGCCGCCTATATCAATATTGGCGATAGGTTAGGCGCTGCTTATACCATTGCCTATGCTTACTACCTCACTTAGGAGAAAGGTGAGGCACCGCCTATATCAATATAGTCGATACGTTAGGTACCGCTTATACCATTGCCTATGCTCACTATATCACTTAGGCGATTGGTATGGTCCGCTTGTGTCAACATTGGAGATGGGTTAGGCGTCGCCTATATCAACATAGGCGATAAGTTAGGCGTTGTTTATACTATTGCCTATGCTTACTGCCTCACTTAGGTTATAGGTTAGGCACCCCCTATATCAACATACGCGATGGCTTACGCGTCGCCTATATCAACATAGGCGATTGGTTAAGCGCCGCTTATACCATTACCTATGCTCGCTGCCTCACTTAGGCGACATCTTAGACGCCGCCTATGTCAACATAGGTGATGGCATAATCGCCTCCTATATCAACATAGGAGATAGGTTAGGCTCCGCTTAAACCATTGCCTCCGCTCACTGCCTCACTTAGGCGATAGGTTAGGCGCCGCCAATGTCAACATAGACGATGTCGTAGGCGCCGCCTATATCAACATACGCGATAGGTTAGGCGCCACCTATGTCAACAAAGGCGATGGGTCAAGTGCCGCCTATATCAACATAGGCGATAGGTTAGGTGCCGATTATACTATTTCATATGCTCACTGCCTCATTTAGGTGATAGGTTAGGCGCCGCCTATGTCAACATAGGTGATGGCATAAGCGCCGCCTATATCAACATAGGCGATAGTTTAGGCGCCGCTTATACCATTGCCTCCGCTCACTGCCTCACGTAGCAATAGGTTAGGCACAACCTATGTTAACATAGACGATGGCTTAGGCGCTTCCTATATCAACATATGCGATAGGTTAGGCGCCGCTTATCCCAATTCCTATGCAGACTGCCTCACTTAGGCGATAGGTTAGGCACCACCAATGTCAACAAAGGCGATGGGTCAGGCGCTGCCTATATCAACATAGGCGATAGGTTAGGTGCTGATTATACTATTTCATATGCTCACTGCCTCACTTAGGTGATAGGTTAGGTAACACCTATGTTATCATTGGCGATAGCTTAGGCCACACCTATATCAATATAAGCGATAGGTTAGGAGTTGCTTATACCATTGCCTATTCTCACTGCCTCACATAGGCGATAGGTTAAGCGTCGCCTATGTCAACATAGGCAATGGCTTAGGCGCCGCCTATATCAACATAGGCGATAGGTTATGCGCCGCTTATACCATTCACTATGCTCACTACCTCACTTAGGCAAAAGGTGAGGCGCCGCCTATGTCAAAATAGGCGATGGCTTAAGCGCCGCCTATTTCAACATAGGCAATAGGTTAGGCACCTCTTATACCATTGCCAATACTCACTGCATCACTTAGGCGATAGGTAAGCTGCCGCATGTGTCAACATTGGTGAGTGGTTAGGCGTCGCCTATATCAACATAGGTGATTAGTTAGGCGTTTCTTATACCATTGCCTATGCTTACTGCCTTACTTAGGTGATAGGTTGGGCACCCCCTATATTAACATACACGATGGCTTACGCGCCGCCTATATCAACATAGGCGATTGGTTAGGCGCTGCTTATATCATTTCCTATACTCGCTGCCTCACTTAGGCGATAGGTTAGGCACCGCCTATGTCAACATAGGTGATGGCATAAGCGCCGCCTATGTCAACATAGGCGATAGGTTAGGCACCGCTTATACTATTGCCTCCGCTCACTGCCTCACTTAGGAGATAGGTTAGGCGCCGCCTATGTCAACATAGACGATGGCTTAGGCGCCGCCTATATCAACATACGCGATAGGTTAGGCTCCGATTATACTATTTCATATGCTCACTGCTTTATTTAGGCGATAGGTTAGGCGGCGCCTATGTCAACATAGCTGTGGCATATGTGCCGCCTATATCAACATAGGCGATAGGTTAGGCGCCTCTTATACCATTGCCTCCGCTTACTGCCTCACTTAGCGATAGGTTAGGCGCCGCCTATGTCAACATAGACGATGTCTTAGGCGCTGCCTATATCAACATACGCGATAGGTTAGGCGCCACTTATCCCAATTCCTATGCAGACTGCCTCACTTAGGCGATTGGTTAGGCGCCACCTATGTCAACAAAGGTGATGGGTCAAGCGCCACCTAAATCAACATAGGCGATAGGTTAGGTGCCGATTATACTATTTCATATGCTCACTGCCTCACATAGGCGATAGGTTAGGTGACACCTATGTTAACATTGGCGATGGCTTAGGAGCCACCTATATCAACATAAGAGATAGGTTAGGAGCCGCTTATACCATTGCCTATGCTCACTGCCTCACTTAGGCGATAGGTTAGGCGTCGCCTATGTCAACATAGGTGATGGCTTAGGCGCCGCCTAAATCAATATTGGCGATAGGTTAGGCGCCGCTTATACCATTGCATATGCTTACTACCTCACTTAGGAGAAAGGTGAGGCGCCGCCTATGTCAACATAGGCGATGGCTTAGGCGCCGCCTATATCAATATAGTCGACAGGTTAGGGACCGCTTATACCATTGCCTATGCTCACTGCATCACTTAGGCGATTGGTAAGGTGTCGCTTGTGTCAACATTGGCGATGGGTTAGGCGTCGCCTATATCAACATAGGCAATAAGTTAGGCGTTGTTTATACTATTACCTATGCTTACTGCCTCACTTAGGTGATAGGTTAGGCACCCCCTATATCAACATACGCGATGGCTTACGCGTCGCCTATATCAACATAGGCGATTGGTTAGGCGCGGCTTATACCATTACCTATGCTCGCTGCCTCACTTAGGCGATAGCTTAGACGCCGCCTATGTCAACATAGGTGATGGCATAAGCGCCGCCTATATCAACATAGGCGATAGGTTAGGCTCCGCTTAAACCATTGCCTCCGCTCACTGCCTCACTTAGGCGATAGGTTAGGCGCCGCCAATGTCAACATAGACGATGTCGTAGGCGCCGCCTATATCAACATACGCGATAGGTTAGGCTCCGCTTATCCCATTGCCTATGCTGACTGCCTTACTTAGGCAATAGGTTAGGCGCCACCTATGTCAATAAAGGCGATGGGTCAAGTGCCACCTATATAGACATAGGCGATAGGTTAGGTGCCGATTATACTATTTCATATGCTCACTACCTCACTTAGGTGATAGGTTAGGCACCGCCTATGTCAACATAGGTGATGGCATAAGCGCCGCCTATATCAACATAGGTGATAGTTTAGGCGCCGCTTATACCATTGCCTCCGCTCACTGCCTCACGTAGCAATAGGTTAGGCACAACCTATGTTAACATAGACGATGGCTTAGGCGCTTCCTATATCAACATATGCGATAGGTTAGGCGCCGCTTATCCCAATTCCTATGCAGACTGCCTCACTTAGGCGATAGGTTAGGCACCACCTATGTCAACAAAGGCGATGGGTCAGGCGCTGCCTATATCAACATAGGCGATAGGTTAGGTGTTGATTATACTATTTCATATGCTCACTGCCTCACTTAGGTGATAGGTTAGGTAAAACATATGTTATCATTGGCGATAGCTTAGGCCGACCTATATCAATATAAGCGATAGGTTAGGAGCCGCTTATACCATTGCCTATTCTCACTGCCTCACATAGGCGATAGGTTAGGCGTCGCCTATGTCAACATAGGCAATGGCTTAGGCGCCGCCTATATCAACATAGGCGATAGGTTATGCGCCGCTTATACCAATCACTATGCTCACTACCTCACTTAGGCAAAAGGTGAGGCGCCGCCTATGTCAACATAGGCGATGGCTTAAGCGCCGCCTATTTCAACATAGGCGATAGGTTAGGCACCTCTTATACCATTCCCTATACTCACTGCATCACTTAGGCGATAGGTAAGGTGCCGCATGTGTCAACATTGGTGAGTTGTTAGGCGTTGCCTATATCAAAATAGGCGATAAGTTAGGCGTTTCTTATACCATTGCCTATGCTTACTGCCTTACTTAGGTGATAGGTTGGTCACCCCCTATATTAACATACACGATGGCTTACGCGCCGCCTATATCAACATAGGCGATTTGTTAGGCGCCGTTTATATCATTTCCTATGCTCGCTGCCTCACTTAGGCGATAGGTTAGGCACCGCCTATGTCAACATAGGTGATGGCATAAGCGCCGCCTATGTCAACGTAGGCGATAGGTTAGGCACCGCTTATACCAATGCCTCCGCTCACTGCCTCACTTAGCGATAGATTAGGCGCCGCCTATGTCAACATAGACGATAGCTTAGGCGCTGCCTATATCAACATACGCGATAGGTTAGGCGCCGCTTATCCCAATTCCTATGTAGACTGCCTCACTTTGGCGATAGGTTAGGCGCCACCTATGTAAACAAAGGTGATGGGTCAGGCGCCGCCTAAATCAACATAGGCGATATGTTAGGCGTTGCTTTTACCATTGCCTATGTTTACTGCCTCACTTAGGTGATAGGTTAGGCACCCCCTATATTAACATACGCGATGGCTTACGCGCCGCCTATATCAACATAGGCGATTGGTTAGGCACCGCTAATATCATTTCCTATGCTCGCTGCCTCACTTAGGCGATAGGTTAGGAGCCACCAACGTCAACATAGGTGATGGCATAAGCGCCGCCTATATCAACATAGGCGATAGGTTAGGCGCCGCTTATACTATTGCCTCCGCTCACTGCCTCACTTAGGCGATAGGTTAGGCGCCGCCTATGTCAACATAGACGATGGCTTAGGCGCCACCTATATCTACATACGCCATAGGTTAGGCTCCGATTATCCCATTGCCTATGCTGACTGCCTTACTTAGGCGATAGGTTAGGCGCCACCTATGTCAACAAAGGAGATGGCTCAGGCGCCGCCTATATCAGCATAGGCGATAGGTTAGGTGCCGCCTATGTCAATATTGGTGATGGCATATGTGCCGCCTATATCAACATAGGCGATAGGTTAGGAGCCTCTTATACCATTGCCTCCACTCACTGCCTCACTTAGCGATAGGTTAGGCGCCGCCTATGTCAACATAGACGATGGATTAGGCGCTGCCTATATCAACATACGCGATAGGTTAGGCGCCGCTTATCCCAATTCCTATGCAGACTGCCTCACTTAGGCGATTGGTTAGGGGCCACCTATATCAACAAAGGTGATGGGTCAGGCGCCGCCTAAATCAACATAGGCGATTGTTTAGGTGCCGATTTTACTATTTCATATGCTCACTGCCTACCTTAGGAGAAAGGTTAGGTGACACCTATGTTAACATTGGCGATGGCTTAGGCGCCACCTATATCAACATAAGAGATAGGTTAGGAGCTGCTTATACCATTGCCTATGCTCACTGCCTCACTTAGGAGATAGGTTAGGCGTCGCCTATGTCAACATAGGCGATGGCTTAGGCGCCGCCTATATCAATATTGGCGATAGGTTAGGCGCCGCTTATACCATTGCCTATGCTTACTACCTCACTTAGGAGAAAGGTGAGGCGCCGCCTATGTCAACATAGGCGATGGCTTAGGCGCCGCCTATATCAATATAGTCGATAGGTTAGGCACCGCTTATACCATTGCCTATGCTCACTGCATCAATTAGGCGATTGGAAAGGCGCCGCTTGTGTCAACTTTGGCGATGGGTTAGGCGTCGCCTATATCAACATAGGCGATAAGTTAGGCGTTGCTTATACTATTTCCTATGCTTACTGCCTCACTTAGGTGATAGGTTAGTCACCACCTATATCAACATACGCGATGGCTTATGCGTCGCCTATATCAACATAGGCGATTGGTTAGGCGCGGCTTATACCATTACCTATGCTCGCTGCCTCACTTAGGCGATAGGTTAGACTCCGCCTATGTTAACACAGGCGATGGCATAAGCGTCGCCTATATCAACATAGGCGATAGGTTAGGCTCCGCTTAAACCATTGCCTCCGCTCACTGCCTCACTTAGGCGATAGGTTAGGCGCCGCCAATGTCAACATAGACGATGTCTTAGGCGCCGCCTATATCAACATACGCGATAGGTTAGGATCCACTTATCCCATTGCCTATGCTGACTGCCTTACTTAGGCGATAGGTTAGGCGCCACCTATGTCAACAAAGGCGATGGGTCAAGCGCCGCCTATATCAACATAGGCGATAGGTTAGGTGCCGATTATACTATTTCATATGGTCACTGGCTCACTTAGGCGATAGGTTAGGCGCCGCCTATGTCAACATAGGTGATGGCATAAGCACCGCCTATATCAACATAGGCGATAGGTTAGGTGCCGCTTATACCATTGCCTCCGCTCACCGCCTCACGTAGCGATAGGTTAGGCACAACCTATGTTAACATAGACAATGGCTTAGGCGCCGCCTATATCAACATACGCGATAGGTTAGGCACCACTTATCCTAATTCCTATGCAGACTGCCTCACTTAGGCGCCACCTATGTCAACAAAGGCGATGGGTCAGGCGCCGCCTAAATCAACATAGGCGATAGGTTAGGTGCTGATTATACTATTTCATATTCGCACTGCCTCACTTAGGCAATAGGTTAGGCGCCGCCTATGTCAACAAATACGATAGCATAGGCGCCGCCTATATCAACATAGGCGATAGGTTAGGCTCCGCTTATACCATTACCTTTGCTCACTGCCTCACTTAGACGATAGGTTAGGCGCCACCTATGTCAGCAAAGGAGATGGGTCAGGCACCACCTATATCAACATAGGCGATAGGTTAGGTGCCGATTATACTTTTTCATATGCTCACTGCCTCACATAGGCGATAATTTAGGTGACACCTATGTTAACATTGCCGATGGCTTAGGCGCCGCCTATATCAACATAGGCGATAGGTTAGGCGCCGCTTATACCATTCCCTATGCTTACTAACTCACCTAGGCAAAAGGTGAGGCGCCACCTATGTCAACATAGGAAATGGCCTAGGCGCCGCGTATATCAACATAGGCGATAGGTTAGGCACCGCTTATACAATTGCCTATGCTCATTGTATGACTTAGGCGATAGGTAAGGCGCGCTTTTGTCAACATTGGCGATGGGTTAGACGTCGCCTATATAAACATAGGCGATAGGATAGGTGTTGCTTATACCATTGCCTATGCTGACTGCCTTACTTAGGCCATAAGTTAGGCGCCACCTATGTCAACAAAGATGATGGGTCAGGCGCCGCCTATATCAACATAGGCGATAGGTTAGGTTCGATTATACTATTTCATATGCTCACTGCCTCACTTAGGCAATAGGTTAGGCACCGCCTATGTCAACAAATATGATAGCATAGGCGCCGCCTATATCAACATAGGCGATAGGTTAGGCTCCGCTTATACCATTACCTTTGCTCACTGCCTCACTTAGACGATAGGTTAGGCGCCACCTATGTCAGCAAAGGAGATGGCTCAGGCACCACCTATATAACCATAGGCGATAGGTTAGGTGCCGATTATACTTTTTCATTTGCTCACTGCATCACTTAGGCGATAGGTTAGGTGACACCTATGTTAACATTGGCGATGGCTTAGGCGCCGAGGCGCCGCCTATATCAACATAGGCGATAGGTTAGGCGCCGCTTATACCATTCCCTATGCTTACTAACTCACCTAGGCAAAAGGTGAGGCGCCACCTATGTCAACATAGGAAATGGCCTAGGCGCCGCGTATATCAACATACGCGATAGGTTAGGCACCGCTTATACAATTGCCTATGCTCATTGTATGACTTAGGCGATAGGTAAGGCGCGTTTTTTTCAACATTGGCGATGGGTTAGGCGTCGCCTATATCAACATAGGCGATAGGATAGGTGTTGTTTATACCATTGCCTATGCTGACTGCCTTACTTAGGCCATAGGTTAGGCGCCACCTATGTCAACAAAGAAAATGGGTCAGGCGCCGCCTATATCAACATAGGCGATAGGTTAGGTTCCGATTATACTATTTCATATGCTCACTGCCTCACTTAGGCTATAGGTTAGGCGCCACCTATGTCAACATAGGTGATGGCATAAGTGCCGCCAATATCAACATAGGCGATAGGTTAGGCGCCGCTTATACCATTGCCTCCGCTCACTGCCTCACTTAGCGATAGGTTAGGCGCCGCCTATGTCAACATAGACGATGGCTTAGGCGCTGCCTATATCAACATACGTGATAGGTTAGGCGCCGCTTATCCCAATTCCTATGAAGATTGCCTCACTTAGGCAATAGGTTAGGCGTCACCTATGTCAACAACGGCGATGAGGTGGGGCCGCCTAAATCAACATAGGCGATAGGTTAGGTGCCGATTATACTATTTCATATGCTCACTGCCTCACTTAGGCGATAGGTTAGGCGCCGACTATATCAACATAGGCGATAGGTTAGGCTCCGCTTATACCATTACCTTTGCTCACTGCCTCACTTCGACAATAGGTTAGGCTCCACCTATGTCAACAAAAGAGATGGGTCAGGCACCTCCTATATCAACATAGGCGATAGGTTAGGTGCCGATTATACTATTTCATATGCTCACTGCCTCACTTAGGCAATAGGTTAGGTAACACCTATGTTAACATTGGCGATGGCTTAGGCGCCACCTATATCAACATAAGAGATAGGTTAGGAGACGCTTATACCATTGGTTATGCTCACTGCCTCACTTAGACGATACGTTAGGCGTCGCCTATGTCAACATAGGCGATGGCTTAGGCGCCGCCTATATCAACATAGGCGATAGGTTAGGCGCCGCTTATACCATTGCCTATGCTTACTGCCTCACTCAGGAGATAGGTTAGGCACCGCCAATATCAACATAGGCGATGGCTTAGGCGCCTCCTATATCAACATAGGTGATAGGATAGGCACCGCTTATATCATTGCCTAACTGCCTCACTTCGATGCTAGGTTAGGCCCCGCCTATGTCAATATAGGTAATCGTTTAGGCGCCGCCTATATCAACATAGGCGATAGGTTAGGCACCGCTTATACCATTTCCTATGCTCACTGCCTCACTTAGGCGATAGGTTAGGCGCCGCCTATGTCAACATACTCGATAGGTTAGGCGCCGCCTATATCAACATAGGTGATAGGTTAGGCACTGCATATACCATTGCCTATGCTCACTGACTAACTTAAGAGATAGGTATGGCACCGCCTATATCAACATAGGCGATGGCGTAGGTGCCGCCTATATCAACATTGGCGATAGTTTAGGCGCCGCTTATACCATTGCCTATGCTCACTACCTCACTTAGGAGATAGGTTAGGCACCTCCTATGTAAACATAGGCAAGGGCATAGGCGCCGCTTATATCAACAGAGGCGATAGGTTAGGCTGCACTTTTAGCATTGCCTAAGCTCACTGCCTCAGTTTGGCGATAAGCTAGGCGCCGCTTCTGTCAACATAGGCGATGGCTTAGGCTCCTCCTAAATCCACATAGGCGATAGGTTAGGTGCCTCTTATACCATTGCCTTTGCTCACTGCCTCACTTTGGCGATAGGTTAGGCGCCGCCTATGGCAACATAGGCGATGGCTTAGGCGCCGCCTATATAATCATAGGCGATAGGTTAGGCGCCGCCTATATAAACATAGGCGATAGGTTAGGCGCCGCTTATACTATTTACTATGCTCCCTGCCTCACTTAGGCGATAGGTTAGGCCCCGCTGATGTCAGCATAGGCCATGGCTTAGGCGCCGCCTATATCAATATAGGAGATAGGTAAGGCGCTGATTATACTATTGCCAATACTCACTGCCTAACTTAGGAGAAAGGTTAGGCGCCACCTATGTCAACATAGGTGATGGCTTAGGTGTCGCCTATATCAACATAGGCGATAGTTTAGGCACCGCTTATACCATTGCATATGCTCACTTCCTTACTTAGGCGATAGGTTAGGCGTCTCCTATGTCAACATAGGCGATGGCTTAGGCGCCGCCAATACCAACAGAGGCGATAGGTTAGGCGCCGCTTATATCAATATATGCGATAGGTTAGGCGCCGCTTATACCATTGCCTATGCTCACTGCCTCACTTAGGCAATATGTTAGGCGCCGCCTATATCAACATAGGCGATAGGTTAGGAAACACTTATACCATTGTGTGTGCTCACTTCCTCACTTAGGAGATAGGTTAGGTGCCCCCTATGTAAACATAGACGATGGCTTAGGGGCCTCGTATATCAACATAGGCGATAGGTTAGGCGCCGTTTATACCATTGCCTATGCTTACTGCCTCACTCAGGAGATAGGTTAGGCACCGCCAATATCATCATAGGCGATGGCTTAGCCGCCGCCTATATCAACATAGGCGATAGACTAGGCTCCGCTTATATCATTTCCTATACTTATTGCCTCACTTCGGTGATAGGTTAGGCCCCGCCTATGTCAACATAGGTGATCGTTTAGGCGCCGCCTATATCAACATAGGCGATAGGTTAGGCACTGCTTATACCATTTCCTATGCTCACTGCATCACTTAGGCGATAGGTTAGGCTCCGCCTATGTCAACATAATCGATAGGTTAGGCGCCGTCTATATCAACATAGGTGATAGGTTAGGCACCGCATATACCATTGCCTATGCTCACTGACTAACTTAGGAGATAGGTTAGGCACCGCCTATGTCAACATAGGCGATGGCGTAGGTGCTGCCTATATCAACATTGGCGATAGTTTAGGCGCCTCTTATACCAATGCCTATGCTCACTACCTTACTTAGGAGATAGGTTAGACGCCTCCTATGTCAATATAGGCAAGGGCTTAGGCGCCGCCTATATGGACAGAGGCGATAGGTTAGGTGCCGCTTATAGCATTGCCTATGCTCACTGCCTCACTTGGGCGATAAGTTAGGCAACGCCTGTGTCAACATAGGCGATGGCTTAGGATCCTTCTTAAACAACATAGGCGATAGGTTAGGTGCCGCTTATACCATTGACTATGCTCACTGCCTCACTTTGGCGATAGGTTAGGCGCCGCCTATGTTAACATAGGCGATGTCTTAGGCGCCGCCTATATCAACATAGACGATAGGTTAGGCGCAGCTTATACTGTTTACTATGATCACTGCCTCACTTAGACGATAGGTTAGGCGGCGCCGATGTCAACATAGGCGATGGCTTAGGCGCCGCTTATATCAACATAGGCGATAGGGTAGGCGCTGATTATACTATTGCCTATGCTCACTACCTAACTTAGGAGATAGGTTAGGCGCCGCCTATGTCAACATAGGCGATGGCTAAGGTACCGCCTATATGAATATAGGTGATAGATTAGGCACCGCTTATACCATTGCCTATGCTCACTCCCTTACTTAGGCAATAGATTATGCGCCTCTTAGGTCAACATAGGCGATAGCTTAGGAGCCGCCTTTATCAACAGAGACAATAGGTTAGGCGCCGCTTATATCAATATATGCGATAGGTTAGGCGCCACTTATACCATTGCCTATGCTCACTGCCTCACTTAGGCGATAGGTTGGGTACCGCCTATATCAACTTAGGCGATAGGTTAGGAATTACTTATACCATTGCTTTTGCTCACTTCCTTACTTAGGCGATATGTTAGGCGCCGTCTATATCAACATAGGCGATGGCTTAGGCGCCGCCTATATCAACATAGGCGATAGGTTAGGCGCCACTTATACCATTGCCTATGGTCACTGCCTCACTTAGGCGATACGTTAGGTGTCACCTATGTCAACATAGGCAATGGATTAGGCACTGCCTATACCAACATAGGCGATAGGTTGGCGCTTCTTATACCATTGCCAATGCTCACTGCCTCACTTAGGCGCCGCCAATTTCAACATGGGCGATGGCTTATGAGCTACCTAGATAAACATAGGTGATCGTTTAGGCGCCGCCTATATCAACATAGGTGATAGGTTAGGCGCCGCATATTCCGTTGCCTATGCTCACTACCTAACTTAGGAGATAGGTTAGGCGCCGCCTTTGTCAACATAGGCGATGGCTTCGGTGCCACCTATATCAATATAGGCGATAGGTTAGGCGCTGATAATACCATTTCCTATGCTCACTGCCTCAGTTAGGCGATAGGTTAGGCGCTACCTATATCAACATAGGTGATAGGTTAGGAACCACTTATACCATTGCTTTTGCTCACTGCCTTACTTAGGCGATAGGTTAGGCGACGCCTATAACAATATAGGCGATGGCTTAGGCGCCGCCTATATTAGCATAAGCGATAGGTTGGGCGCCG
Organism: Capsicum pubescens; assembly: GCA_030864215.1. Classification (NCBI taxonomy): domain Eukaryota; kingdom Viridiplantae; phylum Streptophyta; class Magnoliopsida; order Solanales; family Solanaceae; genus Capsicum; species Capsicum pubescens. Next base: position 51,744,399 of record CM061544.1, read on the forward strand.
CTTATACCATTGCCTATGCTCACTGCCTCACTTAGGCGATAGGTTAGGCGCCGCCTATGTCATTGTAAGCAATGGATTAGGGACCGCCTATACCAACATAGGCGATAGGTTAGGCCCCGCTTATATTATTGCGAATGCTCACTGCCTCACTTAGGCGATAAGTTAGGTGCCGCCTATTTCAACATGGGCGATGGCTTATGAGCCACCTAGATCATCATAGGCAATAGGTTAGGCGCCGCTTATACCATTGCCTATGCTTCTTGCCTCACTTAGGCGATACGTTAGCCGCCGCCTATGTCAACATAGGCGATGGCTTAGGCGCCGCCTATATCATCATAGGCGATAGGTTAGGCTTCGCTTGTACCATTGCCTATTCTCACTGCCTCACTTAGGCGATAGGTTTGGCGCCGCCTATATCAACATAGGCGATAGGTTAGGCACCGCTTCTACCATTACCTGTACTCATTGAATTACTTAGGCGATAGGTTAAGCGCCTCCTATGTCAGCAAAGGTGATGGATTAGGGGCCACCTATATCAATATAAACGATAGGTTAGGTGCTGCTTATACCAGTGCCTATGCTCACTGCCTCACTTAGGCGATAGGTTAGGCACCGCCTATGTCAACATAGGCGATGGCTTAGGTACCTCCAATATCAACATAGGTGATAGGTTAGGCGTCGCTTATCCCATATCCTATGCTTACTTCCTCACTTAGGCGATAGGTTAGGTGCCACCTATGTTAACATAGGGAATGGCTTAGGCTCCGCCTATATCAACATAGGCGATAGGTTAGGCGCCGCTTATACCATTGCCTATGCTCACTGCCTCACTTAGGCGATAGGTTAGGAGCCACCTATGTCAACATAGGCGATGGCTTAGGCGCTGCCTATATCAACATAGGCAATAGCGTAGGTACCGCTTATACCATTGCCTGTGCTCACTTCCTCACTTAGAAGATAGGTTAGGTGCCCCCTATTTCAACATAGGCGATGGCTTTGGGGCCGCCTATATCAACATAGGCTATAGGTTAGGCGCCTCTTGTACAATTGCCTATGCTTACTGCCTCAATCAGGCGATAGGTTAGGCACCGCCAATATCAGCATAGGCGATGGATTAGGAGCTGCCAATATCAACATAGGCAATAGGTTAGGCGCCGCTTATAACATTGCCTATACATACTACCTCACTTCGGTGATAGGTTAGGCCCCTCCTATGTCGACATAGGTGATCGTTTAGGCGCCGCCTATGTCAACATACTCGATGGCTTAGGTGCCGCCTATATCATCATAGGTGATAGGTTAGGTGCCGCATATTCCATTGCCTATGCTCAGAAACTAACTTAGGAGATAGATTGGGCGCCGCCTATGTCAACATAGGCGATGGCGTTGTTGCCGCCTATATCAACATTGGCGATAGTTTAGGCGCCACATATAACATTTCCTATGCTCACTGCCTCACTTAGGAGATAGGTTAGGCACCTCCTATGTCAACATATGCGATGTCTTAGGCGCCTCCTATATCAACAGAGGGGATAGATTAGGCGCCGCTTATAGCATTGCCTATGCTCACTGCCTCACTTAGGCGATAAGTTAGGCGCCGCCTGTGTCATCATAGGCGATGTCTTAGGCTCCTCCTAAATAAACATAGGCGATAGGTTAGGTGCCGCTTATACCATTGCCTGTGCTCACTACTTTACTTTGGTGATAGGTTAGGCGCCGCCGATGTCAACATAGGCGATGGCTAAGGCGCCGCCTATATCAACATAGGCGATAGGTTAGGCGCTGATTATACTATTGCTTATGCTCACTGCCTAACTTAGGAGATATGTTAGGCGCCGCCTATGACAACATAGGCGATGGATTAGGTGCTGCCTATATCATCATAGGCGATAGTTTAGGCACCGCATATACCATTGCCTATGCTCACTGCCTTACTTAGGCGATAGGTTAGGCGCCTCCTATGTCAACATAGGCGATGGCTTAGGCGCCTCCTATATCAAAAGAGGCGATCGGTTAGGCGCGTCTTATATCAATATTTGCGATAGGTTAGGCACCGCTTATACCATTGCCTATTCTCACTGCCTCACTTAGGCGATAGGTTAGGCGCCGCCTATATCAACATAGGCAATAGTTTAGGAACCGCTTATACCATTGCTTTTACTCACTGCCTTACTTAGGCGATATGTTAGGCACCGCCTATATCAACATAGGCGATGGCTTAGGTGCCGCCTATATCAACATAGGCGATAGGTTAGGCGCCGCTTATACCATTGCCTATGCTTACTGCCTCACTTAGGCGATAGGTTAGGGGCCGCCTATGTCAACATAGGCAATGGATTAGGCACCGCCTATACCATCATAGGCGATAGGTTAGGTGTTGCTTATACCATTGCCAATGCTCACTGCCTCACTTCGGCGATAAGTTAGGCGCCGCCTATTTCAACATGGGCGATGTCTTATGAGCCACCTAGATCAACATAGGCGATAGGTTAGGCGCCGCTTATACCATTGCCTATGCTCCTTGCCTCACTTAGGGGATAGGCTTAGGCGCCGCCTATATAAACATAGGCGATAGGTTAGGCACCGCTTATACCATTTCCTATGGTCACTGACTCACTTAGGCGATAGGTTAGGCACAGCCTATTTCAACATAGGATATCGCTTAGGCACCACCTATATCCTCATAGGTGATAGGTTAGGTTTCGCTTATACCATTGCCTATTCCACTGCCTCACTAACGCGATACGTTAGGCGCCACCTATATCAACATAGGCGATAGGTTATGCACCACTTCTACCATTACCTGTAATTATTGCCTCACTTAGGTGATAGGTTAGGCGCCACCTATGTCAGCATAGGCGATGGATTAGGCGCCACCTATATCAATATAAACGATAGGTTAGGTTAGGCATAGGCGACTCCTATATCAACATAGGCGATAGCATAGGCGCAGCTTATACCATTGCCTGTGTTAACTGCGTCACTTAGGCGATAGGTTAGGCGTCGTCTATGTCAACATAGGCGATGACTTACGCTCCACCTATATCAACATAGGCGATAGGTTAGGTGCCGCTTATACCATTGTCTATTCGTACTGCCTCACTTACGCGATAGGTTAGGTGCCGCCTATATCAACATAGACGATGGCTTAGGCGCCGCCTATATCAACATAGGCGATAGGTTACGCGCCGCTTATACAATTGTCTATGCTCATTGCCTCACATAGGCGATATGTTAGGCGCCGCCTATGTCAACATAGGCGATGTCTTACGCACCGCCTATACCAACATAGGCGATAATTTAGGCGCCGCTTATACCATTGCCAATGCTCACTGCCTCACTTAGGCGATAAGTTAGGCGCCGCCTATTTCTACATGTGCGTTGGCTTATGAGCCACCTAGATCAACATAGGCGATAGGTTAGGCGCCGCTTATACCATTCCCTATGCTCCATGCATCACTTAGGTGATAGGTTAGGCGCCGCATATGTCAACATAGGCTATCTCTTAGGCGCCACCTATGTCACCATAGGCGATAGGTTAGGCGTCGCTTATACCATTGTCTATGCTCACTTACTCACTTAGGTAATATGTTAGGCACCGCCTATGTCAACATAGGAAATCGCTTAGGCGCCACCTATATCATAATAGGAAATTGGTTAGGCTTTGCTTGTACCATTGGATATTCTCACTGCCTTACTTAGGCGATAGGTTATGCGCCGCCTATATCAACATAGGCGCTAGGTTAGGCACCGCTTCTACCATTGCCTATGCTCAATGCCTCACTTAGGCGATAGGTTAGGCACTGCCTATGTCAACATAGGCGATGGCTTAGGCGCTGCCAATATCAACATAGGCGTTTGGTTAGGCGCCGCTTATACTATTGCCTATGCTCACTGCCTCCCTTAGGCGATAGGTTAGGCGCCGCTTATACCATTGTCTATGCTCGCTGCCTTACATAGGTGATAGGTTAAGCGCCGCATATGTCAACATAGGCGATCGCTTAGGCACCTCCTATATCAACATAGGAAATAGGTTAGGCGTTGATATACCATTTCCTATGCTCACTTCCTCACTTAGGTGATGGCATAGGTGCCGCCTATATCAACATAGGGGATAGGTTAGGCGCCGCTTATAACATTGCCTAGGATCACTGCCTTACTTAGGAGATTGGTTAGGCACTGCTTATGTCAACATAGGCAATGGCTTAGGCGCCGCCAATACCAACATAGGCGATAGGTTAGGCGCCGCTTATACTATTGCCTATGCTCACTGCCTCCCTTAGGCGATAGGTTAGGCGCCGCTTATACCATTGTCTATTCTCACTGCCTCACTTAGTTGATAGGTTAAGAACCACATATGTCAACATAGGGGATCGCTTAGGCGCCGCCTATATCAACTGAGGCAATAGGTTAGGCGCCGATATACCATTGCCTATGCTCACTGCCTCACTTAGGCGATGGCTTAGGCGCCGCCTATATCAACATAGGTGATTGGTTAGGCGCCGCTTATACCATTCCCTATGCTCACTACCTCACTTAGGCGATATGTTAGGCGCCGCCTATGTCAACATAGGCGATGGCTTAGGCGCCGCCTAAATCAACATAGGCGATAGGTTAGGCGCCGCTTATACTATTGCCTATGCTTACTGCCTCACTTAGGTGATAGGTTAAGCGCCGCATATGTCAACATAGGTGATTGGGTAGGTGCCACCAATATCAACATAGGCAAAAGTTTAGGCACCGATATACCATTGCCTATGCTCACTGCCTCACTTAGGCGATGGCTTAGGTGTCGCCTATATCAACATAGGCGATAGGTTAGGCGCCGCTTATACCATTGCCTATGCTCACTGTATCACTTAGGCGATAGGTTAGGCGCCGCCCATGTTACAAAGGAGATGGCTTAGGCGCCACCTATATAAACATAAGCGATAGGTTTTGCGCCGCTTATACCATTGCCTATGCTCACTGCCTTACTTAGGCGATAGATTAGGCGCGGTCTATGTCAAAATAGGCGATGGCTTAGGCGTCACCTATATAAACATAGGAGATAGGTTAGGCGCCTCTTATACCATTTCCTATGCTCACTACCTCAGTTAGGCGATAGGTTAGGCGCCGCCTATGTCAACATAGTCGATGGCTTAGGCGCCGCCAATATCAACATAGGCGATAGGTTAGGCGCCGCTTATACCATTGCCTATGCTCACTGCCTCACTTTGGAGATAGTTTAGGCACCGCGTATGTTACATAGGAGATGGCTTAGGCGCCACCTATATAAACATAGGAGATAGGTTTGGCACCGCTTATACCATTGCTCACTGCCTCACTTAGGCGATAGGTAAGGCGCCGCCTATGTCAACATAGGCGATGGCTTAGGTGCTACCTATATCAACATAGGCGATAGGTTAGGTGCCGCTTATAACATTACCTTTACTCTCTGCATTACTTAGGCGATAGGTTAGGCGCCACCTATGTCAACAAAGGCGATGGGTCAGGCGCCGCCTATATCAACATAGGCGATAGGTTAGACGCCGATTATGCTATTTAATATGGTCACTGCCTCACTTAGGCGTTAGGTTAGGTGACACCTATGTCAACATAGGTGATGTCTTAGGCGCCTCTTATGTCAACATAAGCGATAGGTTAGTAGCCTCTTATACCATTGCCAATGCTCACTGCCTCAATTTGGCAATAGGTTAGGCGCCACCTATATAAACATAGGCGATAGGTTTTGCGCCGCTTATACCATTGGATATATTGACGGCCTTACTTAGTCATTATGATTGGCATTGCTTATACCATTGCCGATGCTCACTGCCTTACTTAGGCGATGGCTTAGGTTCCGCCTATAACAACATAGGCGATAGGGTAGGCGCCGTTTATATCATTGTCTATGCTCATTGCCTCACATAGGTGATAGGTTAAGCGCCGCATATGTCAACATAGGCGATCGCTTAGGCGCCGCCTATATCAACATAGGGAATAGGTTAGGCACCGCTTATACCATTGCCTATGCTCACTTCCTAACTTAGGCGATGGCTTAGGTGCCGGCTATATCAACATAGGAGATAGGTTAGGCTGCCGCTTATACCATTGCCTATGCTCACTGTCTCACTTTGGCGATAGGTTAGCCGCCGCCTATATTACATAGGCGATGACTTAGGCGCCACCTCTATAAACATAGGCGATAGGTTTGGCGCCGCTTATACCATTTCCTATACTCACTGCCTCACTTAGGCGATAGGTTAGACGCGGCCTATGTCAAAATAGGCGATGGCTTAGGAGCCACCTATATCAACATAGGAGATAGGTTAGGCACCGCTTATACCATTCCCTATGCTAACTACCTCACTTAGGTGATAGGTTAGGCGTCGCCTATGTCAACATAGGCGATAGCTTAGGTGCCGCCTATATAATCATAGCCGATAAGTTAGGCGCCGCATTTACCATTGCTAATGCTCATTACCTCACATAGGTGATAGGTTAGGCGTCGCCTATGTTACATAGGCGATAGATTAAGCTCCACCTATATAAACATAGGCGATAGGTTTGACGCCGCTTACACCATTGCCTATCCTCGCTGCCTCACTTTTGTAATAGGTTAGGCGCCACCTATGACAACATAGGCGATGGCTTAGGTGCTACCTATATCAACATAGGCGATTGGTTAGGCGCCGCTTATAACATTACCTTTGCTCACTGCCTCACTTAGGCGATAGGATAGGCGCCACCTATGTCAACAAAGGCGATGGGTCAGGCGCCGCCTATATCAACTTAGGCGATAGGTTGGGCGCCTATTATAGTATTTTGATATGATCACTGCCTCACTTAGGCGATAGGTTAGGTGACACCTATGTCAACATAGGCGATGGCTTAGGCGCCACCTATATCAACATAAGCGATAGGTTAGGAGTCTCATATACCATTGCCTATGCTCACTGCCTTACTTAGGCGATAGGTTAGGCGTCGCCTATGTAAACATAGGCTATGGATTAGGCGCCGCCTATATCAACATTGAATATAGGTTAGGCGCCGATAATATCATTCCCTATGCTCACTACCTCACTTAGGCGATAGGTTAGGCGATAGGTTAGGCGATTTCTTAGGCGCCACCTATATCAACATAGGCGATAGGTTAGGCGCCGCTAATACTGTTGCCTATGCTCACTGCCTCACTTAGGTGATAGGTTAAGCGCCGCATATGTCAACATAGGCGATTGCTTAGGCGCCGCCTATATCAACATAGGCAAAAGGTTAGGCACCGATATACCATTGCCTATGCTCACTGCCTCACTTAGGCGATGGCTTAGGTGCCGCCTATATCAACATAGGCGATAGGTTAGGCGCCGCTTATACCATTGCCTATGCTCACTGCATCACTTAGGCGATAGGTTAGGCGCCGCCTATGTTACAAAGTAGATGGCTTAGGCGCCACCTATATAAACATAGGCGATAGGTTTTGCGCCGCTTATACCATTGCCTATGCTCACTGCCTCACTTAGGCGATAGGTTAGGCGCGGCCTATGTCAAAATAGGCGATGGCTTAGGCGCCACCTATATCAACATAGGAGATAGGTTAGGCACCACTTATACCATTGCCTATGCTCACTACCTCACTTAGGTGATAGGTTAGGCGCCGCCTATGTTAACATAGTCGATGGCTTAGGCGCCGCCTATATAAACATAGGCGATAGGTTAGGCGCTGCTTATACCATTGCCTATGCTCACTGCCTCACTTAGGTGATAGGTTAAGCGCCGCATATGTCAACATAGGCGGTTTCTTAGGTGCCGCCTTTATCAACATAGGCAAAAGGTTAGGCACCTATTTACCATTGTCTATGCTCACTGTCACACTTAGGCGATGTCTTAGATTCCGCCTATATCAACATAGGCGATAAGTTAGGTGCCGCTTATACCATTGCCTATGCTCACTGCATCACTTAGGCGATAGGTTAGGCGCCGCCTATGTTACAAAGGCGATGGCTTAGGCGCCACCTATATAAACATAGGCGATAGGTTTTGCGCCGCTTATACCATTGCCTATGCTCACTGCCTCACTTAGGCGATAGGTTAGGCGCGGCCTATGTCAAAATAGGCGATGGCTTAGGCACCCCCTATATCAACATAGGATATAGGTTAGGCGCCTCCTATACCATTGCCTATGCTCACTACCTCACTTAGGCGATAGGTTAGGCGCCGCCTATGTCAACATAGTCGATGGCTTAGGCGCCGCCTATATCAACATAGGCGATAGGTTAGGCGCCGCTTATACCATTGCCTATGCTCACTGCCTCACATAGGTGATAAGTTAGGCGCCGCCTATTTCTACATGGGCGTTGGCTTATGAGCCACCTAGATCAACATAGGCGATAGGTTAGGCGCCGCTTGTACCATTGCCTATGCTCCATGCATCACTTAGGTGATAGGTTAGGCGCCGCATATGTCAACATAGGCTATTGCTTAGGCGCCACTTATATCAACATAGGGGATAGGTTAGGCGTCGCTTATACCATTGTCTATGCTCACTTACTCACTTAGGTTATAGGTTAGGCACCGACTATGTCAACATAGGCAATCGCTTAGGCGCCACCTATATCATCATAGGAAATAGGTTAGGCTTTGCTTGTACCATTGCCTATTCTCACTGCCTTACTTAGGCGATAGGTTATGCGCCGCCTATATCAACATAGGCGCTAGGTTTGGCACCGCTTCTACCATTGCTTGTACTCACTGCCTCACTTCGGCGATAGGTTAGGCGCCGCCTATGTCAGCATAGGCGCCGCCTATGTCAGCATAGGCGATGGATTAGGTTCCACCTATATCGACATAAACGATAGGTTAGGCGCCGCTTATACCATTGCCTATGCTCACTGCCTCACTTAGGCGATAGGTTAGGAACTGCCTATGTTAACATAGGCGATGGCTTAGGCGCCGCCAATATCAACATAGGCATTTGGTTAGGCGCTGCTTATACTATTGCCTATGCTCACTGCCTCCCTTAGGTGATAGGTTAGGCGCCGCTTATACCATTGTCTATGCTTGCTGCCTCACTTAGGTGATAGGTTAAGCGCCGCATATGTAAACATAGGCGATCTCTTAGGCACCGCCTATATCAACATAGGCAATAGGTTAGACGCCGATATACCATTGCCTATGCTCACTTCCTCACTTAGGTGATGGCATAGGTGCCGCCGATATCAACATAGGGGATAGGTTAGGCGCCGCTTATAACATTGCCTAGGATCTCTGCCTTACTTAGGCGATTGTTTAGGCACTGCTTATGTCAACATAGGCGATGGATTAGGTGCCGCCAATATCAACATAGGCGATAGGTTAGGCGCCGCTTATACTATTGCCTATGCTCACTGCCTCCCTTAGGCGATAGGTTAGGCGCCGCATATACCATTGTCTATGCTCACTGCCTCACATAGGTGATAGGTTAAGCGCCGCATATGTCAACATAGGGGATCGCTTAGGCTCCGCCTATATCAACTGAGGCAATAGGTTAGGCGCCGATATACCATTGCCTATAATTACTGTCTCACTTAGGCGATGGCTTAGGCGCCGCCTATATAAACATAGGTGATTGGTTAGGCGCCTCTTATACCATTCCCTATGTTCACTACCTCACTTAGGCGATAGGATAGGTGCCACCAATGTCAACAAAGGCGATGGGTCAGGCGCCGCCTATATCAACATAGGCGATAGGTTAGGCGCCTATTATAGTATTTCATATGATCACTGCCTCACTTAGGCGATAGGTTAGGTGACACCTATGTCAACATAGGCGATGGCTTAGGCGCCACCTATATCAACATAAGCGATAGGTTAGGAGCCTCATATACCATTGCCTATGCTCACTGCCTTACTTAGGCGATAGGTTAGGCGTCGCCTATGTAAACATAGGCGATGGATTAGGCGCCGCCTATATCAACATAGAATATAGGTTAGGCGCCGATTATATCATTCCCTATGCTCGCTACCTCACTTAGGCGATAGGTTAGGCGATAGGTTAGGCGATTTCTTAGGCGCCACCTATATCAACATAGGCGATAGGTTAGGCACCGCTTATACTAATGCCTATGCTCACTGCATCACTTAGGTGATAGGTTAAGCGCTGCATATGTCAACATAGGCGATTGCTAAGGCGCCGCCTATATCAACATAGGCAAAAGGTTAGGCACCGATATACCATTGCCTATGCTCACTGCCTCACTTAGGCGATGGCTTAGGTGTCGCCTATATCAACATAGGCGATAGGTTAGGCGCCGCTTATACCATTGCCTATGCTCACTGCATCACATAGGCGATAGGTTAGGCGCCGCCTATGTTACAAAGGAGATGGCTTAGGCGCCACCTATATAAACATAGGCGATAGGTTTTGCGCCGCTTATACCATTGCCTATGCTCACTCCCTCACTTAGGCGAAAGGTTAGGCGCGGCCTATATCAAAATAGGCGATGGCTTATGCGCCACCTATATCAACATAGGAGATAGGTTAGGCGCCACTTATACCATTGCCTATGCTCACTACCTCACTTAGGTGATAGGTTAGGCGCCGCCTATCTCAACATAGTCGATGGCTTAGGCACCGCCTATATAAACATAGGCGATAGGTTAGGCGCTGCTTATACCATTGCCTATGCTCACTGCCTCACTTAGGTGATAGGTTAAGCGCCGCATATGTCAACATAGGCGGTTACTTAGGCGCCGCCTATTCAACATAGCCAAAAGGTTAGGCACCGATTTACCATTGCCTATGCTCACTGTCTCACTTAGGCGATGGCTTAGATTCCGCCTATATCAACATAGGCGATAGGTTAGGCCCCGCTTATACCATTGCCTATGCTCACTGCATCACTTAGGCGATAGGTTAGGCGCCGCCTATGTTACAAAGGCGATGGCTTAGGCGCCACCTATATAAACATAGGCGATAGGTTTTGCGCCGCATATACCATTGCCTATGCTCACTGCCTCACTTAGGCGATAGGTTAGGCGCGGCCTATGTCAAAATAGGCGATGGCTTAGGCACCCCGTATATCAATATAGGAGATAGGTTAGGCGCCTCTTATACCATTGCCTATGCTCACTACCTCACTTAGGCGATAGGTTAGGCGCCGCCTATGTCAACATAGTCGATGGCTTAGGCGCCGCCTATATCAACATAGGCGATAGGTTAGGCGCCGCTTATACCATTGCCTATGCTAACTGCCTCACATAGGTGATAAGTTAGGCGGCGCCTATTTCTACATGGGCGTTGGCTTATGAGCCACCTAGATCAACATGGGCGATAGGTTAGGCGCCGCTTATACCATTGCCTATGTTCCATGCATCACTTAGGCGATAGGTTAGGCGCCGCATATGTCAACATAGGCTATCGCTTAGGCGACACCTATATCAACATAGGGGATAGGTTAGGCGTCGCTTATACCATTGTCTATGCTCACTTACTCACTTAGGTTATAGGTTAGGCACCGCCTATGTCAACATAGGCAATCGCTTAGGCGCCACCTATATCATCATAGGAAATAGGTTAGGCTTTGCTTGTACCATTGCCTATTCTCACTGTCTTACTTAGGCGATAGGTTATGCGCCGCCTATATCAACATAGGCGCTAGGCTAGGCACCGCTTCTACCATTGCTTGTACTCACTGCCTCACTTCGGCGATAGGTTAGGCGCCGCCTATGTCAGCATAGGCGATGGATTAGGTTCCACCTATATCGACATAAACGATAGGTTAGGCGCCGCTTATACCATTGCCTATGCTCACTGCCTCACTTAGGCGATAGGTTAGGCACTGCCTATGTTAACATAGGCGATGGCTTAGGCGCCGCCAATATCAACATAGGCATTTGGTTAAGCGCCGCTTATACTATTGCCTATGCTCACTGCCTCCCTTAGGCGATAGGTTAGGCGCCGCTTATACCATTGTCTATGCTTACTGCCTTACTTAGGTGATAGGTTAAGCGCCGCATATGTCAACATAGGCGATCGCTTAGGCACCGCCTATATCAACATAGGAAATAGGTTAGACGCCGATATACCATTGCCTATGCTCACTTCCTCACTTAGGTGATGGCATAGGTGCCGCCTATATCAACATAGGGGATAGGTTAGGCGCCGCTTATAACATTGCCTAGGATCTCTGCCTTACTTAGGCGATTGTTTAGTCACTGCTTATGTCAACATAGGCGATGGCTTAGGTGCCGCCAATATCAACATAGGCGATAGGTTAGGCGCCGCTTATACTATTGCCTATGCTTACTGCCTCCCTTAGGCGATAGGTTAGGCGCCGCTTATACCATTGTCTATGCTCACTGCCTCACATAGGTGATTGGTTAAGCGCCGCATATGTCAACATAGGGGATCGCTTAGGCTCCGCCTATATCAACTGAGGCAATAGGTTAGGCGCCGATATACCATTGCCTATAATTACTGCCTCACTTAGGCGATGGCTTAGGCGCCGCCTATATCAACATAGGTGATTGGTTAGGCGCCTCTTATACCATTCCATATGTTCACTACCTCACTTAGGCGATAGGATAGGCGCCACCTATGTCAACAAAGGCGATGGGTCAGGCGCCGCCTATATCAACATAGGCGATAGGTTAGGCGCCTATTATAGTATTTCATATGATCACTGCCTCACTTAGGCGATAGGTTAGGTGACACCTATGTCAACATAGGCGATGGCTTAGGCGCCACCTATATCAACATAAGCGATAGGTTAGGAGCCTCATATACCATTGCCTATGCTCACTACCTTACTTAGGCGATAGGTTAGGCGTCGCCTATGTAAACATAGGCGATGGATTAGGCGTCGCCTATATCAACATAGAATATAGTTTAGGCCCCGATTATATCATTCCCTATGCTCACTAACTCACTTAGGCGATAGGTTAGGCGATAGGTTAGGCGATTTCTTAGGCGCCGCCAATGTCAACATAGGCGATAGGTTAGGCGCCGCTTATACTGTTGCCTATGCTCACTGCCTCACTTAGGTGATAGGTTAAGTGCCGCATATGTCAACATAGGCGATTGCTTAGGCGCCTCCTATTTCAACATACGCAAAAGGTTAGGCACCGATATACCATTGCCTATGCTCACTGCATCACTTCGGCGATGGCTTAGGTGCCGCCTATATCAACATAGGCGATAGGTTAGGCGCCCCTTATACCATTGCCTATGCTCACTGCATCACATAGGCGATAGGTTAGGCGCCACCTATGTTACAAAGGAGATGGCTTAGGCGCCACCTATATAAATATAGGCGATAGGTTTTGCGCCGCTTATACCATTGCCTATGCTCACTGCCTCACTTAGGCGATAGGTTAGGCGCGGCCTATGTCAAAATAGGCGATGGCTTAGGCGCCACCTATATCAACATAGGAGATAGGTTAGGTGCCACTTATACCATTGCCTATGCTTACTACCTCACTTAGGTGATAGGTTAGGCGCCGCCTATGTCAACATAGGCGATGTCTTAGATGCCGCCTATATAAACATAGGCGATAGGTTAGGCGCTGCTTATACCATTGCCTATGCTCACTGCCTCACTTAGGCGATAGGTTAGGTGCTGCCTATGTCAATATAGGCGATGGGTCAGGAGCCGCCTATATCAACATAGGCGATAGGTTCGGCGCCGATTATACCATAGCCTATGCTCGCTGACTCAGTTAGGCGATAGGTTAGGCGTCGCCTATGTCAACATAGGCTATAGGTTAGGCGCCGCTTATACCGTTCCCTATGCTCATTACCTCACTTAGGGGATGGCTTAGGCTCCGCCTATATCAACATAGGCGATAGGTTAGGCACCGCTTATACCATTCCCTATACTCACTACCGCACTTAGGAGATAGGTTAGGCGCCGCCTATGTAAACATTAGGCGCCGCTTATATCAACATAGGTGATAGGTTAGGCGCCGCTTATACCATTGCCTATGCTCACTGCCTCACTTAGTCGATAGGTTAGGCGCCGCCTATGTTACATTGGGACCACATATGTTACTTAGCCGATGGCTTAGGCGCCACCTATATAAACATTGGCGATAGGTTTGGCGCCACCTATACCATTGCCTATGCTAATTGCCTCACATAGGAGATAGGTTAGGCGCCGACTATGTCAACATAGGCGATGGCTTAGGTTCCACCTATATCAACATGTGCGATAGGTTAGGCGCCGCTTATACCATTACCTTGTCTCACTGCCTCAGTTAGGCGATAGGTTAGGTGCCACCTATGTCAACAAAGGCGATGGGTCAGGCCCAGCCTATATAAACATAGGCGATAGGATAGGCGCCGATTATACTATTTCATATGCTCACTGCCTCACTTAGGCGATAGGTTAGGTGACATCTATGTCAACATAGACGATGGCTTAGGTGCCACCTATATCAACATAAGCGATAGGTTAGGAGCCTCTTATACCATTACCTATGCTCACTGCCTCTCTAAGGTGATAGGTTAGACGTCGCCTATGTTAATATAGGCGATGGCTTAGGCGCCTCCTATATCAACATAGGCGATAGGTTAGGCACCGCTTATACAATTGCCTATGCTCACGGCCTCACTTAGGCGATAGGTTAGGCGCCGCCTATGTTACATAGGCAATGGCTTAGGCACCACCTATATAAACATAGGCGATAGGTTTGGCGCCGCTTATACCATTGCCTAAGCTCACGGCCTCATTTAGGCGATAGGTTCGGCGTCTCCTATGTCTCTTAGGCGCAGATTATATCAACATAGGTGATAGGTTAGGCGCCGCGTATACCATTGCCTATGCTCACTGCCTTACTTAGACGATAGCTTAGGTGCCGCCTATATCTACTTAGGCGATAGGTTAGGCGCCGCTTATACCATTGCCTATGCTTACTACCTCACTTAGGCGATAGGTTAGGCGCCGCCTATGTTACATAGTCGATGGCTTAGGCTCCACCTATATAAACATAAGCGATTGGTTTGGCACCGCTTATACCATTGCCTAAGCTCACGGCCTCATTTCGGCGATAGGTTAGGCGTTGCCTATGTCGCTTAGGCGCCGCCTAAATCAACATAGGCGATAGGTTAGGCGCCGCTTATACCATTGCCTATGCTCACTGCCTCACTTAGACGATGGCTTAGGTGTCGCCTATATCTACTTAGGCGATAGGTTAGGCGCCACTTATACCATTGCCTATGCTTACTACCTCACTTAGGTGATAGGTTAGGCGCCGCCTATGTTACATAGGCGATGGCATAGGCTCCACCTATATAAATATAAGCGATAGGTTTGGCGCCGCTTATAACATTGCCTATGCTCACTACCTCACTTAGGCGATAGGTTAGGCGCCGCCTATATCATCATAGGCGATGTCTTAGGCGCCACCTATATAAACATAAGCGATAGGTTAGGCGCCGCTTATACCATTGCCTATGCACACTGCCTCACTTAGGCGATAGGTTAGGTGCCGCCTATGTTACATAGGCGATGGCATAGGCGCCACCTATATAAATATATGTGATAGGTTTGGCACCGCATATACCATTGGCTATGCTCACTGCCTCACTTAGGAGATAGGTTAGGTGCGGCCTATGTCAACATAGGCGATGACTTAGGCCCAACCAATATCAACATAGGCGGTAGGTTAGGTGCCGCTTATACCATTGCCTATGCTCACTGCCTCACTTAGGCGATTGGTTGGGCGCCGCCTATGATACTCTGGCGATGGCTTATGCGCCTCCTAGATCAACATAGGCCATAGGTTAGGCACCGCTTATACCATTGCCTATGCTCACTGCGTCACTTACATGATAGGTTAGGCCCCGCCTATGTCAACATATTCTATGGATCAGGCGCCGCCTATATCAACATAGGCGATAGGTTAGGCGCCTTTTATACAATTGCCTATGCTCACTGCCTCATTTAGGCGATAGATTAGGTGCCATCTATGCAAAACATAGGCGATAGGTTTGCCTCTCCTTATAGCATTGCCTATACTCACTGCCTCACTTAGGTGATAGGTTAGGCGCCGCCTATGTCAACATAGGCGATGGCTTAGGCGGTGCCTTTATCAACATAGGCAATAGGATAGGCGCCGCTTATACCGTTGCCTATGCTCACTCCCTCACTTAGGAGATAGGTTAGGCACCGCCTATGTCAATATAGGCGATGTCTTTGGCAACGCCTATATCTACATAGGCAATAAGATAGGCGCCGCTTATAACATTGCCTATGCTTACTGCCTTACTTAGGCGATAGGTTAGGTGCCGCCTATGTCAATATAGGCGATGTCTTAGGTGCCGCCTTTATCAACATAGGCGATAGGTTAGGCACCACTTATATCATTGCCTATGCTCACTGCCTCACTTAGGCGATAGGTTAGGCGCCGCCTATGTCAATATAGGCGATGGGTTAGGAGCCGCCTATATCAACATAGGAGATAGGTTAGGCGCCAATTATACCATTGCCTATGCTCGCTGACTCACTTAGGCGATAGGTTAGGCGCCGCTTATACCATTACCTATGCTTATTACCTCACTTAAGCGATGGCTTAGGCGCCGCCTATATCAACATAGGCGATAGGTTAGGTACCGCTTATACCATTCCCTATACTCACTACCTCACATAGGCGATAGGTTAGGCGCCGCCTATGTAAATATTAGGCGCCGCCTATATCAACATAGGTGATAGGTTAGGCGCCGCCTATACCATTGCCTATGCTCACTGCCTCACTTAGGCGATAGGTTAGGCGCCGCCTATGATACATAGGGGATGGCTTAGGCGCCACCTATATAAACATAGGTGATAGGTTTGGCACCGATTATACCATTGCCTATGCTCACAGCGGCCTCACTTAGGCAATAGGTTAGGCGTCGCTTATACCATTGCCTATGCTCACTGCCTTACTTAGGCGATGGCTTAAGGGCCGCCAATAACAACTTAGGCGATAGTTTAGGCACCGCTTATAACATTGTCCATGCTCACTGCCTCACTTAGATGATAGGTTAAGGGCCGCATATGTCGACATAGGCGATCGCTTAGGCGCCCCCTATATCAACATTGGCAATAGGTTAGGCACCGATTATACCATTTCCTATGCTCACTGCCTCACTTAGGCGATGGCTTAGGTGCCGCCTATATCAACATAGGCGATATGTCAGGCGCCGCTTATACCATTTCCTATGCTCACTGCCTCACTTAGGATATAGGTTAGGTGCCGCCTATGTCAACATAGGCGATAGGTTAGGCGCCTTTTATACTATTGCCTATGCTCACTGCCTTATTTAGGCGATAGATTAGGTGCCGCCTATGTCAACATAGGCGATGGCTTAGGCCCCACCTATATCAACATAGGCGATAGGTTTGGCGCAGCTTTTAGCATTGCCTATAATAACTGCCTCACTTAGGTGATAGGTTAGGCGTAGCCTATGTCAACATAGGCGGTGGCTTAGGTGCCGCCTTTATCAACATAGGCGATAGGCTAGGCGCCGCTTATACCGTTGCCTATGCTTACTCCCTCACTTAGGCGATAGGTTAGGCACCGCCTATGTCAATATAGGCGATGGCTTTGGCGCCGCCTTTATCTACATAGGAAATAAGATAGGCGCCGATTATAACATTGCCTATGCTCACTGCCTTACTTAGGAGATAGGTTAGGTGCCGCCTATTTCAACATAGGCGATGTCTTAGGTGCCGCCTTTATCAACATAAGCGATAGGTTAGGCGCCACTTATACCATTGCCTATGCTCACAGCCTCACTTAGGCGATAGGTTAGGCGCCGCCTATATCAATATAGGCGATGGGTCAGGAGCCGCCTATATCAATATAGACGATAGGTTAGGCGCCGATTATACCATAGCCTATGCTTGCTGACTCATTTACGCGATAGGTTAGGCGTCGCCTATGTCAACATAGTCTATAGGTTAGGCGCCGCTTATACCATTCCCTATGCTCATTACCTCACTTAGGGGATGGCTTAGGTGCCGCCTATATCAACATAGGCGATAGGTTAGGCACCGCTTATACCATTCCCTATACTCACTACCTCACTTAGGCAATAGGTTAGGCACCGCTTATACCACTGCCTATGCTCACTGCGTCACTTACATGATAGGTTAGGCCCCGCCTATGTCAACATATTCTATGGATCAGGCGCTGCCTATATCAACATAGGCGATAGGTTAGGCGCCTTTTATACAATTGCCTATGCTCACTGCCTCATTTAGGCGATAGATTAGGTGCCACCTATGTCAACATAGGCGATAGGTTTGCCTCTCCTTATAGCATTGACTATACTCACTGCCTCACTTAGGTGATAGGTTAGGCACCGCCTATGTCAACATAGGCGATGGCTTAGGCGCTGCCTTTATCAACATAGGCGATAGGATAGGCGCCGCTTATACCGTTGCCTATGCTCACTCCCTCACTTAGGAGATAGGTTAGGCACCGCCTATGTCAATATAGGCGATGTCTTTGGCAACGCCTATATCTACATAGGCAATAAGGTAGGCGCCGCTTATAACATTGCCTATGCTTACTGCCTTACTTAGGCGATAGGTTAGGTGCCGCCTATGTCAATATAGGCGATGTCTTAGGTGCCGCCTTTATCAACATAGGCGATAGGTTAGGCGCCACTTATATCATTGCCTATGCTCACTGCCTCACTTAGGCGATAGTTTAGGCGCCGCCTATGTCAATATAGGTGATGGGTTAGGAGCCGCCTATATCAACATAGGCGATAGGTTAGGCGCCGATTATACCATTGCCTATGGTCGCTGACTCACTTAGGCGATAGGTTAGGCGCCGCTTATACCATTCCCTATGCTTATTACCTCACTTAAGCGATGGCTTAGGCGCCGCCTATATCAACATAGGCGATAGGTTAGGTACCGCTTATACCATTCCCTATACTCACTACCTCACTTAGGCGATAGGTTAGGCGCCGCCTATGTAAACATTAGGCGCCGCCTATATCAACATAGGTGATAGGTTAGGCGCCGCTTATACCATTGCCTATGCTCACTGCCTCACTTAGGCGATAGGTTAGGTGCCGCCTATGATACATAGGAGATGGCTTAGGCACCACCTATATAAATATTGGTGATAGGTTTGGTGCCGCTTATACCATTGCCTATGCTCACGGCGGCCTTACTTAGGCGATAAGGTTAGGCGTCGCTTATACCATTGCCTATGCTCACTGCCTTACTTAGGCGATGGCTTAGGTGCCATCAATAACAACATAGGCGATAGGTTAGGCACCGCTTATAACATTGTCCATGCTCACTGCCTCTTTTAGATGATAGGTTAAGGGCCGCATATGTCGACATAGGCGATCGCTTAGGCGCCCCCTATATCAACATTGGCGATAGGTTAGGCACCGATTATACCATTTCCTATGCTCACTGCCACACTTAGGCGATGGCTTAGGTGCCGCCTATATCAACATAGGCGATATGTCAGGCGCCGCTTATACCATTTCCAATGCTCACTGCCTCACTTAGGATATAGGTTAGGTGCCGCCTATGTCAACATAGGCGATAGGTTAGGCGCCTTTTATACAATTGCCTATGCTCACTGCCTTATTTAGGCGATAGATTAGGTGCCGCTTATGTCAACATAGGCGATGGCTTAGGCCTTACCTATATCAACATAGGCGATAGGTTTGGCGCAGCTTATAGCATTTCCTATAATAACTGCCTCACTTAGGTGATAGGTTAGGCGCCGCCTATGTCAACATAGGCGATGGCTTAGGTGCCGCCTTTATCAACATAGGCGATAGGCTAGGCACCACTTATACCGTTGCCTATGCTTACTCCCTCACTTAGGCGATAGGTTAGGCACCGCCTATGTCAATATAGGCGATGGCTTTGGCGCCGCCTTTATCTACATAGGAAATAAGATAGGCGCCGATTATAACATTGCCTATGCTCACTGCCATACATAGGCGATAGGTTAGGTGCCGCCAATGTCAACATAGGAGATGTCTTAGGTGCCGCCTTTATCAACATAAGCGATAGGTTAGGCGCCACTTATACCATTGCCTATGCTCACAGCCTCACTTAGGCGATAGGTTAGGCGCCGCCTATGTCAATATAGGCGATGGGTCAGGAGCCGCCTATATCACTATAGACGATAGGTTAGGCGCCGATTATACCATAACCTATGCTCGCTGACTCAGTTAGGCGATAGGTTAGGAATCGCCTATGTCAACATAGGCTATAGGTTAGGCGCCGCTTATACCATTCCCTATGCTCATTACCTCACTTAGGGGATGGCTTAGGCATCGCCTATATCAACATAGGCGATAGGTTAGGCACCGCTTATACCATTCCCTATACTCACTACCTCACTTAGGCGATAGGTTAGGCGCCGCCTATGTAAACATTCGGCGCTGCTTATATCAACATAGGTGATAGGTTAGGCGTTGCTTATACCATTGCCTATGCTCGCTGCCTCACTTAGGCGATAGGTTAGGCGTCGCCTATGTTACATAGGCGCCGCATATGTAACATAGGCGATGGCTTAGGCGCCACCTATATAAACATAGGCGATAGGTTTGGCGCCGCTTATACCATTGCCTATGTTAATTGCCTCACTTAGGCGATAGGTTAGGCGCCGACTATGTCAACATAGCCAATGGCTTAGGTGCCACCTATATCAACATGTGCGATAGGTTAGGCGCCGCTTATACAATTACCTTGTCTCTCTGCCTCAGTTAGGCGATAGGTTAGGTGCCACCTATGTCAACACAGGTGATGGGTCAGGCCCAGCCTATATAAACATAGGCGATAGGATAGGCGCCGATTATACTATTTCATATGCTCACTGCCTCACTTAGGCGATAGGTTAAGTGACATCTATATCCACATAGACGATGGCTTAGGTTCCACCTATATCAACATAAGTGATAGGTTAGGAGCCTCTTATACCATTGCCTATGCTCACTGCCTCACTTAGGTGATAGGTTAGACGTCGCCTATGTCAACATAGGCGATCGCTGAGGCGCCTCCTATATCAACATAGGCGATAGGTTAGGCGTCGCTTATACCATTCCCTATGCTCACTACCTTACTAAGGCGATAGGTTAGACGTCGTTTATATACACATATGCGATGGCTTAGGCGCCGCCTATATCAACATAGGTGATAGGTTAGGCGTTGCTTATACCATTGCCTATGCTCACTGCCTCACTTAGGCGATAGGTTAGGCGCCGCCTATGTTACATAGGCAATGGCTTAGGCACCACCTATATAAACATAGGCGATAGGTTTAGCGCCGCTTATACCATTGCCTAAGCTCACGGCCTCATTTAGGCGATAGCTTCGGCGTCGCCTATGTCGCTTAGGCGCCGCTTATATCAACATAGGCGATAGGTTAGGCGCCGCTTATACCATTGCCTATGCTCACTGCCTTACTTAGACGATAGCTTAGGTGCCGCCTATATCTGCTTAGGAGATAGGTTAGGCGCCACTTATACCATTGCCTATGCTTACTGCCTCACTTAGGCGATAGGTTAGGCGCCGCCTATGTTACATAGTCGATGGCTTAGGCTCCATCTATATAAACATAAGCGATTGGTTTTGCACCGCTTATACCATTGCCTAAGCTCACAGCCTCATTTAGGCGAAATGTTAGGCGTCGCCTATGTCGCTTAGGCGCCACCTATATAAACATAGGCGATAGGTTAGGCGCCGCTTATACCATTGCCTCTGCTCACTGCCTCACTTAGACGATGGCTTAGGTGCCGCCTATATCTACTTAGGCGATATGTTAGGCGCCGCTTATACCATTGCCTATGCTTACTGCGTCACTTAGGCGATAGGTTAGGCGCCGGCTATGTTACATAAGCGATAGGTTTGGCGCCGCTTATAACATTGCATGTGCCCGCTACCTCACTTAGGCGATAGGTTAGGCGCTGCCTATATCATCATAGGCGATGGCTTAGGCGCCACCTATATCAACATAGGAGATAGGTTAATCATCGCTTATACCATTGCCTATGCTCACTGCCTCACTTAGACGATAGGTTAGGCGCTTCCTATGTTACATAAGCAATGTCTTAGCCGCCACCTATATAAACATAAGCGATAGGTTAGGCGCCGCTTATTCCATTGCCTATGCTCACTGCCACACTTAGGCGATAGGTTAGGTGCCGCCTACGTTACATAGGCGATGTCTTAGGCGCCACCTATATAAACATAGGCGATAGGTTTGGCGGTGCTTATACCATTTCCTATGCTCACGGCCTCACTTAGGCGGTAGGTTAGGCGTCGCTTATACCATTGCCCATGCTTACTGCCTTACTTAGGCGATGGCTTAGGTGCCGCAAATATCAACATAGGCGATAGGTTAGCCACCGCTTATAACATTGTCCATGCTCACTGCCTCACTTAGATGATACGTTAAGCGCCGCATATGTCGACATAGGCGATCGCTTAGGCGCCGCCTATATCAACATTGGTGATAGGTTAGGCTCCGATTATACCATTTCCTATGCTCACTGCCTCACTTAGGCGATGGCGTAGGTGCCGCCTATATCAACATAGGCGATATGTCAGGCGCCGCTTATACCATTTCCTATGCTCACTGCCTCACTTAGGCGATAGGTTAGGCACCGCCTATATTACATTGGCGATGGCATAGGCGCCACCTATATAAACATATGTGATAGGTTTGGCGTTGCTTATACCATTGGCTATGCTTACTGCCTCACTTAGGATATAGGTTAGGTGCGACCTATGTCAACATAGGCGATGGCTTAGGCGCCACCTATATCAACATAGGCGATAGGTTAGGTGCCGCATATACCATTGCCTGTGCTCACTGCCTCACTTAGGCGATTGGTTAGGCGCCGCGTATGTTACATAGGCGATGGCTTATGCGCGCCTAGATCAACATAGGCGATAGGTTAGGCACCTCTTATACCATTTCCTATGCTCACTGCCTCACTTACATGATAGGTTAGGCGCCGCCTATTTCAACATAATCTATGGCTCAGGCGCCGCCTATATCAACATAGGCGATAGGTTAGGCACCTTTTATACAATTGCCTATGCTCACTGCCTCATTTAGGCGATAGATTAGGTGCCGCCTATGTAAACATAGGCGATGGCTTAGGCCCAACCTATATAAACATAGGCGATAGGTTTGGCGCAGCTTATAGCATTGCCTATAATCACTGCTTCACTTAGGTGATAGGTTAGGCGCCGCCTATGTCAACATAGGCGATGGCTTAGGTGTTGCCTTTATCAACATAGGCGATAGGCTAGGCGCCGCTTATACCGTTGCCTATGCTCACTCCCTCACTTAGCCGATAGGTTAGGCACCGCCTATGTCAGTATAGGCGATGGCTTTGGCGCCGCCTATATCTACATAGGAAATAAGATAGGCGCTGATTATAACATTGCCTATGCTCACTGCCTTACTTAGGCGATAGGTTAGGTGCCGCCTATGTCAACATAGGCGATATCTTAGGTGCCGCCTTTATCAACATAGGCGATAGGTTAGGCGCCACTTATACCATTGCCTATGCTCACTACCTCACTTAGGCAATAGGTTAGACGCCGCCTATGTCAATATAGGCGATGGGTCAGTAGCCGCCTATATAAACATAGGCGATAGGTTAGGCGCCGATTATACCATAGCCTATGCTCGCTGACTCAGTTAGGCGATAGGTTAGGCGTCGCCTATGTCAACATAGGTTATAGGTTAGGCGTCGCTTATACCATTCCCTATGCTCATTACCTCACTTAGGGGATGGCTTAGGCGCCGACTATATCAACATAGGCGATAGGTTAGGCACCGCATATACCATTCCCTATACTCACTACCTCACTTAGGCGAAAGGTTAGGCGCCGCCTATATAAATATTAGGCACCGCTTACATCAACATAGGTGATAGGTTAGGCGCCGCTTATACCATTGCCTATGATCACTGCCTCACTTAGGCGATAGGGTAGGCGCCGCATATGTTATATAGGCGATGGTTGAGGCACCACCTATATAAACATAGGCGATAGGTTTGGCGCCGCTTATACCATTGCCTATGCTAATTGCCTCACTTAGGCGATAGGTTAGGCGCCGACAATGTCAACATAGGCGATGGCTTAGGTGCCACCTAAATCAACATGTGCGATAGGTTAGGCGCCTCTTATACCACTACCTTGTCACACTGCCTCAGTTAGGCGATAGGTTAGGTGCCACCTATGTCAACAAAGGCGATGGGTCAGGCCCAGCCTATATAACCATAGGAGATAGGTTAGGCGCCGATTATACTATTTCATATGCTCACTGCCTCACTTAGGCGATAGGGTAGGTGACATCTATGTCAACATAGACGATGGCTTAGGTTCCACCTATATCAACATAAGCGATAGGTTAGGAGCCTCTTATACCATTGCCTATGCTCAATGCCACACTTAGGTGATAGGTTAGACGTCGCCTATGTCAACATAGGCGATGGCTTAGGCGCCTCCTATATAAACATAGGCGATAGGTTAGGCGTCGCTTATACCATTTCCTATGTATAATACCTTACATTGGCGATAGGTTAGGCGCCATTTATATACACATAGGCGATGGCTTAGGCGCCGCCTATATCAACATAGGCGATAGGTTAGGCGCCGCATATACCATTGCCTATGCTCACTGCCTCACTTAGGCGATAGGTTAGGCGCCGCCTATGTTACATAGGCAATGTCTTAGGCAACACCTATATAAACATAGGCGATAGGTTTGGCGCCGCTTATACCATTGCCTATGCTCACGGCCTCATTTAGGCAATAGGTTCGGCGTCGCCTATGTCGCTTAGGCGCTGCTTATATCAACATAGGCGATAGGTTAGGCGCCGCTTATTCCATTGCCTATGCTCACTGCCTCACTTAGGCGATAGGTTAGGTGACATCTATGTCAACATAGACGATGGCTTAGGTTCCACCTATATCAACATAAGCGATAGGTTAGGAGCCTCTTATACCATTGCCTATGCTCAATGCCTCACTTAGGTGATAGGTTAGACGTCGCCTATGTCAACATAGGCGATGGCTTAGGCGCCTCCTATATAAACATAGGCGATAGGTTAGGCTTCGCTTATACCATTCCCTATGTACAATACCTTACTTTGGCGATAGGTTAGGCGCCATTTATATACACATAGGCAATGGCTTAGGCGCCGCCTATATCAACATAGGCGATAGGTTAGGCGCCGTATATACCATTGCCTATGCTCACTGCCTCACTTAGGCGATAGGTTAGGCGCCGCCTATGTTACATAGGCAATGTCTTAGGCACCACCTATATAAACATAGGCGATAGGTTTGGAGCCGCTTATACCATTGCCTATGCTCACGGCCTTATTTAGGCGATAGGTTCGGCGTCGCCTATGTCGCTTAGGCGCTGCTTATATCAACATAGGCGATAGGTTAGGCGCCGCTTATACCATTGCCTATGCTTACTGCCATACTTAGACGATAGCTTAGGTGCCGCCTATATCTACTTAGGCGATAGGTTAGGCGCCGCTTATACCATTGCCTATGCTTACTGCCTCACTTAGGAGATAGGTTAGACGCCGCCTATGTTACATAATCGATGGCTTAGGCTCCACCTATATAAACATAAGCGATTGGTTTGGCACCGCTTATACCATTGCCTAAGCTCACGGCCTCATTTAGGCGATAGGTTAGGCGTCGCCTATGTCGCTTAGGCGCCGCCTATATAAACATAGGCGATAGGTTAGGCGCTACTTATACCATTGCCTATGCTCACAGCCTCAATTAGACGATGGCTTAGGTGCCGCCTATATCTACTTAGGCGATAGGTTAGGCGCCGCTTATACCATTGCCTATGCTTACTGCCTCACTTAGGCGATAGGTTAGGCGCCGCCTATGTTACATAGGCGATTGCTTAAGATCCTCCTATGTAAACATAAGAGATAGGTTTGGCGCCGCTTATAACATTGCCTATGCTCTGTACCTCACTTAGGCGATAGGGTAGGCGCCGCCTGTATCATCATAGGCGATGGCTTAGGCGCCACCTATATAACCATAGGCGATAGGTTAGGCGTCGCTTAGACCATTGCCTATGCTCACTGCCTCACTTGGACGATAGGTTAGGCGCCGCCTATGTTACATAGGCAATGGCTTATGCACCACCTAGATAAACATAGGTGATAGGTTTGGCGCCGCTTATACCATTGCCTAAGCTCACGGCCTTATTTAGGAGATAGGTTCGGCTTCGCCTATGTCGCATAGGCAAAGCTTAAATCAACATAGGCGATAGGTTAGGCGCCGCTTATACCATTGCCTATGCTCACTGCCATACTTAGACGATAGCTTAGGTGACGCCTATATCTACTTAGGCGATAGGTTAGGCGCCGCTTATACCATTGCCTATGCTTACTGCCTCACTTAGGCGATAGGTTAGGCTCCGCCTATGTTACATAGTCGATGGCTTAGGCTCCACCTATATAAACATAAGCGATTGGTTTGGCACCGCTTATACCATTGCCTAAGCTCACAGCCTCATTTAGGCGATAGGTTAGGCGTCACCTATGTCTCTTAGGCGCCGCCTATAAAAACATAGGCGATAGGTTAGGCGCTACTTATACCATTGCCTATGCTCACTGCCTCACATAGACGATGGCTTAGGTGCCGCCTTTATCTACTTAGGCGATAGGTTAGGCGCCGCTTATACCATTGCCTATGCTTACTGCCTCACTTAGGCGATAGGTTAGGCGTCGCCTATGTTACATAGGCGATTGCTTAAGCTCCACCTATATAAACATAAGCGATAAGTTTGGTGCCGCTTATACCATTGCCTATGCTCACTGCCTCACTTAGGCGATAGGCTAGGTGCCGCCTATATTACATAGGCGATGTTTTAGGCGCCACCTATATAAACATAGGCGATAGGTTTGGCGCCGCTTATACCATTGCCTATGATAATGGCCTCACTTGGGCGATAGGTTAGGCGTCACTTATACCATTGCCTATGCTCACTGCCTTACTTAGGCGATGGCTTAGGTGCCGCCAATAACAACATAGGCGATAGGTTAGGCACCGCCTATGTTACATAGGCGATGTCTTAGGCGCCACCTATATAACCATATGTGATAGGTTTGGCGCCGCTTATACCATTGGCTATGCTTACTGCCTTACTTAGGATATAGGTTAGGTGCGGACTATGTCAACATAGGCGATGGCTTAGGCGCCACCTATATCAACATAGGATATTGGTTAGGTGCCGCTTATACCATTGCCTATGATCACTGCCTCATTTAGGCGATTGGTTAGGCGCCGCCTATGTTACATAGGCGATGGCTTATGTGCCGCCTAGATCAACATAGGCGATAGGTTAGGCACCGCTTATACCATTGCCTATGCTCACTGCCTTACTTACATGATAGGTTAGGCGCCGCCTATTTCAACATATTCATTGGCTAAGGCGCCGCCTATATCATCATAGGCGATAGGTTAGGTGCCTTTTATTCAATTGCCTATGCTCACTGCCTCATTTTGGCGATAGATAAGGTGCCGCCTATGTCAGCATAGGCGATGGCTTTGTCCCCACCTATATCAACATAGGCGATAGGTTTGGTGCAGCTTATAGCATTGCCTATAATCACTGCCTCACTTAGGTGATAGGTTAGGCGCCGCCTATGTCAACATAGGCGATGGTTTAGGTGCCGCCTTTATCAACATAGGCGATAGGCTAGGCGCCGCTGATACCGTTGCCTATGCTCACTCCCTCACTTAGGCGATAGGTTAGGCACCGCCTATGTCAATATAGGCGATGGCTTTGGCGCCGCCTATATCTACATAGGAAATAAGATAGGCGCCGATTATAACATTGCCTATGCTCACTGCCTTACTTACGCGATAGGTTAGGTGCCGCCTATGTCGACATAGGCGAGGTCTTAGGTGCCGCCTTTATCAACATAGGTGATAGGTTAGGCGCCACTTTTACCATTGCCTATGCTCACTGCCTCACTTAGGCGATAGGTTAGGCGCCGCCTATGTCAATATAGGCGATGGGTCAGGAGCCGCCTATATCAACATAGTAGATAGGTTAGGCGCCGATTATACCATAGCCTATGCTCGCTGACTCAGTTAGGTGATAGGTTTGGCGTCGCCTATGTCAACATAGTCTATAGGTTAGGCGCCGCTTATAACATTCCCTATGCGCATTACCTCACTTAGGGGATGGCTTAGGCGCCGCCTATATTAACATAGGCAATAGGTTAGGCACCGTTTATACCATTCCCTATACTCACTACCTCACTTAGGCGACAGGTTAGGCGCCGCCAATGTAAACATTAGGCTCCGTTTATATCAACATAGGTGATAGGTTAGGCTCCACTTATACCATTGCCTATGCTCACTGCCTCGCTTAGGCGATAGGTTAGGTGCCGCCTATGTTACATAGGCGCCGCATATGTTACATAGGCGATGGCTTAGACGCCACCTATATAAACATAGGCGACTGGTTTGGCGCCGCTTATACCATTGCCTATGCTAATTGCCTCACTTAGGAGATAAGTTAGGCGCCGACTATGTAAACATAGGCGATAGCTTAGGTTCCACCTATATCAACATGTACGATAGGTTAGGCGCCGCTTATACCATTACCTTGTCTCACTGCCTCAGTTAGAAGATAGGTTAGGTTCCACCTATGTCAATAAAGGCGATGGGTCAGGCCCAGCCTATATAAACATAGGCGATAGGTTAGGTGCCGATTATACTATTTCATTTGCTCACTGCCTCACTTAGGCGATAGGTTAGGTGACATCTATGTCAACATAGACTATGGCTTAGGTGCCACCTATATCAACATAAGCGATAGGTTAGGAGCCTCTTATACCATTGCCTATGCTCACTGCCTCACTTAGGTGATAGGTTAGACGTCGCCAATGTCAACATAGGCGATGGCTTAGGTGCCTCCTATATCAACATAGGCGATAGGTTAGGCATCGCTTATATCATTCCCAATGCTCACTACCTCACTTAGGCGATAGGTTAGGCGCCGTTTATATACACATAGGCGATGGCTTAGGCGCCGCCTATATCAACATAGGCGATAGGTTAGGCGCCGCTTATACCATTGCCTATGCTCACTGCCTCACTTAGGCGATAGGTTAGGCACCGCCTATGTTACATAGGAAATTGCTTTGGTACCACCTATATAAACATAGGCGATAGGTTTGGCGCCGCTTATACCATTGCCTAAGATCACTGCCTCATTTTGGCTATAGGTTCGGCGTCGCCTATGTCGCTTAGGTGCCGCTTATATCAACAAAGGCGATAGGTTAGGCGCCGCTTATACCATTGCCTATGCTTACTGCCTCACTTAGGCGATAGGTTAGGCGCCGCCTATGTTACATAGGCGATGGCTTAGGCTCCACCTATATAAACATAAGCAATAGGTTTGGAGCCGCTTATAACATTGCCTATGCTCACTACCTCACTTAGGCGATTGGTTAGGCGCCGCCTATATCATCATAGGCGATGGCATAGGCACCACCTATATCAACATAGGCGATAGGTTAGGCATCGCTTATACCATTGCCTATGCTCACTGCCTCACTTAGGCGATAGGTTAGGCGCTACCTATGTTAAATAGGCAATGGCTTAGGCGCCACCTATATAAACATAAGCAATAGGTTTGGCACCGCTTATACCATTGCCTATGCTCACTGCCTCACATAGATGATAGGTTAGGAGCCGCCAATGTCAACATAGCCTATGGCTCAGGCGCCGCCTATATCAACATAAGCTATAGGTTAGGCGCCACTTACACCATTGCCTATGCGCACTGCCTCACTTAGGCGATAGGTTAGGCGCCGCCTATGTTACATAGGAAATTTCTTAGGCACCACCTATATAAACATAGGAGATAGGTTTGGCACCACTTATACCATTGCCTAAGCTCACGGCCTCATTTAGGCTATAGGTTCGGCGTCGCCTATGTCGCTTAGGCGCCCCTTATATCAACATAGGCGATAGGTTAGGCACCGCTTATACCATTGCCTTAGCTCACTGCCTCATTTAGACGATAGCTTAGGTGCCGCCTATATCTACTTAGGCGATGGGTTAGGCGCCGCTTATACCATTGCCTATGCTTACTGCCTCACTTACGCGATAGGATAGGCGCCGCCTATGTTACATAGTCGATGGCTTAGGCTCCACCTATATAAACAT
Organism: Capsicum pubescens; assembly: GCA_030864215.1. Lineage (NCBI taxonomy): Eukaryota > Viridiplantae > Streptophyta > Magnoliopsida > Solanales > Solanaceae > Capsicum > Capsicum pubescens. The sequence goes on from CM061544.1 coordinate 51,774,572, forward strand.
AAGCGATTGGTTTGGCATCGCTTATACCATTTCCTAAACTCACGGCCTCATTTAGGCGATAGGATAGGCGTCGCCTATGTCGCTTAGGCGCCGCCTATATCAACATAGGCGATAGGTTAGGCGCCGATTATACCATTGCCTATGCTCACTGCCTCACTTAGACGATGGCTTAGGTGCCGCCTATATCAACTTAGGAGATAGGTTAGGCGCCGCTTATACCATTGCCTATGCTTACTGCCTCACTTAGGCGATAGGTTAGGCGCCGCCTATGTTACATAGGCGATGGCTTAGGCACCACCTATATAAACATAAGCGATAGGTTTGGCGCCGCTTATAACATTGCCTATGCTCACTACCTCACTTAGGTGATAGGTTAGGTGCCGCCTATATCATCATAGGCGATGGCTTAGGCACCACCTATATCAACATAGGGGATAGGTTAGGCGTCGTTTATACCATTGCCTATGCTCACTGCCTTACTTAGGCGATAGGTTAGGCGCTGCCTATGTTACATAGGCAATGGCTTAGGCGCCACCTATATAAACATAAGCGATAGGTTTGGCGCCGCTTATACCATTGCCTATACTCACTGCCTCACATAGATGATAGGTTAGGAGCCGCCAATGTCAACATAGGCTATGGCTCAGGCGCCGCCTATATCAACATAGGCTATAGGTTAGGCGCCACTAACACCATTGCCTATGCTCAATGCCTCACTTAGGCGATAGGTTACGCGCCGCCTATGTTACATAGGAAATTTCTTAGGCACCACCTATATAAACATAGGCGATAGGTTTGGCGCCGCTTATACCATTGCCTAAGCTCACGGCCTCATTTAGGCGATAGGTTCGGCGTCGCCTATGTCGCTTAGGCGTCGCTTATATCAACATAGGCAATAGGTTAGGCGCCGCTTATACCATTGCCTATGCTTACTGCCTCACTTAGGCGATAGGATAGGCGCCGCCTATGTTACATAGTCGATGGCTTAGGCTCCACCTATATAAATATAAGCGATTGGTTTGGCATCGCTTATACCATTTCCTAAGCTCACGGCCTCATTTAGGCGATAGGTTAGGCGTCGCCTATGTCGCTTAGGCGCCGCCTATATCAACATAGGCGATAGGTTAGGCGCCGATTATACCATTACCTATGCTCACTGCCTCACTTAGACGATGGCTTAGGTGCCGCCTATATCAACATAGGCGATAGGTTAGGCGCCGCTTATACCATTGCCTATGCTTACTGCCTCACTTAGGCGATAGGTTAAGCGCCGCCTATGTTAAATAGGCGATGGCTTAGGCTCCACCTATATTAACATAAGCGATAGGTTTTGCGCCGCTTATAACATTGCCTATGCTCACTACCTCACTTAGGTGATAGGTTAGGCGCCGCCTATATCATCATAGGTGATGGCTTAGGCGCCACCTATATCAACATTGGCGATAGGTTAGGCGTCGCTTATACCATTTCCTATGCTCACTGCCTCACTTAGCCGATAGGTTAGGTGCCGCCCATGTGAACATAGGCGATGGCTTAGGCGCCGCCTATATCAACATAGGCGATAGGTTAGGCACCGCCTATGTCAATAAAGCCAATGGCTTAGGCGCCGCCTATATCAATATAGGCAATGTGTTAGGCACCGCCTATGTCAATAAAGCCAATGGCTTAGGCGCCGCCTATATCAATATAGGCAATGTGTTAGGCGCCGCTTATACCATTGCCTATGCTCACTTTGTCACTTAGGCGATAGGTTAGGCGCCGCCTATGTCAACATAGGCGATGCCTTAGGAGACGCCTATATCAACATAGGTGATAGCGTAGGCGCACCTTTTACCATTGCCTGTGTTGTCTGCCTCACTTAGGCGATAGGTTAGGTGCCGCCTATGTCAACATAGGCGATGGATTAGGCTCCACCTATATCAACATAGACGATAGGTTAGGCGCCGCTTATACTATTGCCTATGTTTACTGCCTCACTTAGGCGATAGGTTAGGCGCCGATTATTCCATTGCCTCTGCTCACTGCCTCACTTAGGCGATAGGTTAGGCACCGCCTATGTTAACATAGACGATGGCTTAGGCACCGCCTATATCAACATACGCGATAGGTTAGGCTCCGCTTATCCCATTGCCTATGCTGACTGCCTCACTTAGGCGATAGGTTAGGCGCCACCTATGTCAACAAAGGCGATGGTTCAGGCACCGCCTATGTCAACATAGGCGATAGGTTAGGTACCGATTATACTATTTCATTTGCCTACTGCCTCACTTAGGCGATAGGTTAGGCGCCGCCTATGTCAACATAGGTGATGGCATAAGCGCCGCCTATATAAACATAGGCGATAGGTTAGGCAACGTTTATACCATTGCCTCCGCTCTCTGCCTCACTTCGCGATAGGTTAGGCATCGCATATGTCAACATAGACGATGTCTTAAGCGCCGCCTATATCAAGATACGCGATAGGTTAGCCGCCGCTTATCCCATTGCATATGCAGACTGCCTCACTTAGGCGATAGGTTAGGCGCCACCTATGTCAACAAAGGAGATGGGTCAGGCACCGCCTATATCAACATAGGCGATAGGTTAGGTGCCGATTATTCTGTTTCATAAGCTCACTGCCCTACTTAGGCGATAGGTTAGGCGCCGCCTATGTCAACATAGATGATGGATTAGGAGCCGCCTATATCAACATAGGCTATAGGTTAGGCGCAGCATATACCATTTCCTTTGCTCACTGCCTCACTTAGGAGATGGCTTAGGCGCCGCCTATATAAACATAGGCGATAGGTTAGGCACCGCTTATACCATTGCCTATGCTCACTGCATCACTTAGGCGATAGGTAACGCGCCGCTTGTGTCAACATTGGCGATGGGTTAGGCGTCGCCTATATCAACATAGGCGATAAGTTAGGCGTCGCCTATATCAACATACATGATGGCTTACGCGCCGCCTATATCAACATAGGCGATTGGTCAGGCGCAACTTATACCATTACCTATGCTCACTGCCTCACTTAGGCGATAGGTTTGGCGTCGCCTATTTAAACATAGGTGATGGCATAAGCGCCGCCTATATCAACATAGGCGAAAGTTTAGGCGCCGCTTATACCATTGCATCCGCTCACTGCCTCACTTTGCAATAGGTTAGGCGCCGCCTATGTCAACATAGACGATGGCTTAGGTGCTCCCTATGTCAACATATGCGATAGGTTAGGCGCCGCTTATCCCATTGCCTATGCAGACTTCCTCACTTAGGCGATAGGTTAGGCGCCACCTATGTCAACAAAGGCGATGGGTCTGGCGCCGCCTATATAAACATAGGCGATAGGTTAGGTCCCGATTATACTATTTCATATGCTCACTGCCTCACTTAGGCGATAGGTTAGGCACCGCCTATGTTAACATAGACGATGGCTTAGGTGCCGCCTATATCAACATAGGCGATAGGTTAGGCGCCGCATATACCATTACCTTTGCTCACTGCCTCACTTAGGCGATAGGTTAGGCGCCACCTATGTCAATAAAGGCGATGGGTCAGGCACCGTCTATATCAACATAGGCGATAGGTTAGGTGCCGATTATACTATTTCATATGCTCACTGCCTCACTTAGGCGATAGGTTAGGTGACACCTATGTTAACATTGGCGATGGCTTAGGCGCCACCTATATCAACATAAGCGATAGGTTAGGAGCCTCTTATACCATTGAGTATGCTCACTGCATCACTTAGGCGATAGGTTAGGCGTCGCCTATGTCAACATAGGCAATGGCTTAGGCGCCGCCTATATCAACATAGGCGATAGGTTAGGCGCCGCTTATACCATTCCCTATGCTCACTACCTCACTGAGGCGAAAGGTGAGGTGCCACCTATTTCAACATAGGTGATGGCTTAGGCGCCGCCTATATCAACATAGGCGATAGGTTTGGCACCGCTAATACCATTGCCTATGCTCACTGCATAACTTAGGCAATAGGTAAGGCGCCGCTTGTGTCAACATTGACGATGGGTTAGGCATCGCCTATATCATCATAGGCGATAAGTTAGGCGTTGCTTATACTATTGCCTATGCTAACTCCATCACTTAGGTGATAGGTTAGGCACCCCCTATATCAACATACGCGATGGCTTACGCGCAACCTATATCAACATAGGCGATTGGTTAGGCGCCGCTTATACCATTACCTATGCTCGCTTCCTCACTTAGGCGATAGGTTAGGTGCCGCTTATATCAACATAGGTGATGGCATAAGCGCCGCCTATATCAACATATGCGATAGGTTAGGCGCCGCTTATACCATTGCCTCCGCTCACTGCCTCACTTAGGCGATAGGTTAGGCGCCACCTATGTCATCATAGATGATGGCTTAGGAGCCGCCAATATCAACATACGCGATAGGTTAGTCTCCGCTTATCCCATTGCCTAGGCTGACTGCCTTACTTAGGCGATAGGTTAGGCGCCACCTATGTCAACAAAGGCGATGGTTCAAGCACCGCCTATATCAACATTGGCGATAGGTTTGGTGTCGATTATACTATTTCATATGCTCACTGCCTCACTTAGGCGATAGGTTAGGCGCCGCCTATGTTAACATAGGTGATGGCATAAGCGCCGGCTATATCAACATAGGCGATAGGTTAGGCGCCGCTTATACCATTGCCTCCGCTCACTTCCTCACTTAGCGATAGGTTAGGCGCCACCTATGTCAACAGAGATGATGGCTTAGGAGCCGCCTATATCAACATACAAGATAGGTTAGGAGCCGCTTATCCTAATTCCTACGCAGACTGCCTCACATAGGCGATAGGTTAGGTCCCGATTATACTATTTCATATGCTCACTGCCTCACTTAGGCGATAGGTTAGGCACCGCCTATGTTAACATAGACGATGGCTTAGGTGCCGCCTATATCAACATAGGCGATAGGTTAGGCGCCGCATATACCATTACCTTTGCTCACTGCCTCACTTAGGCGATAGGTTAGGCGCCACCTATGTCAATAAAGGCGATGGGTCAGGCACCGTCTATATCAACATAGGCGATAGGTTAGGTGCCGATTATACTATTTCATATGCTCACTGCCTCACTTAGGTGATAGGTTAGGTGACACCTATGTTAACATTGGCGATGGCTTAGGCGCCACCTATATCAACATAAGCGATAGGTTAGGAGCCTCTTATACCATTGAGTATGCTCACTGCATCACTTAGGCGATAGGTTAGGCGTCGCCTATGTCAACATAGGCAATGGCTTAGGCGCCGCCTATATCAACATAGGCGATAGGTTAGGCGCCGCTTATACCATTCCCTATGCTCACTACCTCACTGAGGCGAAAGGTGAGGTGCCACCTATTTCAACATAGGTGATGGCTTAGGCGCCGCCTATATCAACATAGGCGATAGGTTTGGCACCGCTAATACCATTGCCTATGCTCACTGCATAACTTAGGCAATAGGTAAGGCGCCGCTTGTGTCAACATTGACGATGGGTTAGGCATCGCCTATATCATCATAGGCGATAAGTTAGGCGTTGCTTATACTATTGCCTATGCTAACTCCATCACTTAGGTGATAGGTTAGGCACCCCCTATATCAACATACGCGATGGCTTACGCGCAACCTATATCAACATAGGCGATTGGTTAGGCGCCGCTTATACCATTACCTATGCTCGCTTCCTCACTTAGGCGATAGGTTAGGTGCCGCTTATATCAACATAGGTGATGGCATAAGCGCCGCCTATATCAACATATGCGATAGGTTAGGCGCCGCTTATACCATTGCCTCCGCTCACTGCCTCACTTAGGCGATAGGTTAGGCGCCACCTATGTCATCATAGATGATGGCTTAGGAGCCGCCTATATCAACATACGCGATAGGTTAGTCTCCGCTTATCCCATTGCCTAGGCTGACTGCCTTACTTAGGCGATAGGTTAGGCGCCACCTATGTCAACAAAGGCGATGGTTCAAGCACCGCCTATATCAACATTGGCGATAGGTTAGGTGTCGATTATACTATTTCATATGCTCACTGCCTCACTTAGGCGATAGGTTAGGCGCCGCCTATGTTAACATAGGTGATGGCATAAGCGCCGGCTATATCAACATAGGCGATAGGTTAGGCGCCGCTTATACCATTGCCTCCGCTCACTTCCTCACTTAGCGATAGGTTAGGCGCCACCTATGTCAACAGAGATGATGGCTTAGGAGCCGCCTATATCAACATACAAGATAGGTTAGGAGCCGCTTATCCTAATTCCTACGCAGACTGCCTCACATAGGCGATAGGTTAGGTGCCACCTATGTCAACAAAGGTGATGGGTCAGGCACCGCCTATATCAACAAAGGCGATAGGTTACGTGCCGATTAAACTATTTCATATGCTCACTGCCTCACATAGGCGATAGGTTAGGCGCCGCCTATGTCAACAAAGAAGATGGCTTAGGCGCCGCATATATCAACATAGGCGATAGGTTAGGCGCCGCTTATACCATTACCTTTGCTCACTGCCTATCTTAGGCGATAGGTTAGGCGCCACCTATGTCAACAAAGGAGATGGGTCAGGCACCGCCTATATCAACATAGACAATAGGTTAGGTGCCGATTATACTATATCATATGCTCACTGCCACACTTAGGCGATAGGTTATGTGACACATATGTTAACATTGGCGATGGATTAGGCTCCACCTATATCAACATAAGCGATAGGTTTGGAGCCGCTTATACCATTGCCTATGCTCACTACCTCACTTAGGCGATAGGTTAGGCGTCGCCTATGTCAACATAGGCGATGGCTTAGGCGCCGCCTATATCAACATAGGCGATAGGTTAGGCGCCGCTTATACCATTCCCTATGCTCACTACCTCACTTAGGCGAAAGGTGAGGCACCGCCTATGTCAACATAGGCAATGGCTTAGGCGTGGCCTATATAAACATAGGCGATAGGTTCGGCACCGCTTATACAATTTCCTATGCTCTGTGCATCACTTAGGAGATAGGTAAGGCGCCGGTTGTGTCAACATTGGCGATGGGTTAGGCATCGCCTATAGCAACATAGGTGATAGGTAAGGCGTTGCTTATAAAATTGCCTATGCTTACTTCCTCACTTAGGTGATAGGTTAGGCACCCCTTATATCAACATACGCGATGGCTTATGCACCGCCTATATCAACATAGGCGATTGGTTAGGCGCCGCTTATACTATTACCTATGCTCTCTACCTCACTTTAGAGATAGGTTTGGCCCCGCCTCTGTAAACATAGGTGATGGCATAAGCGCCGCCTATATCCACATAGGCGATAGGTTAGGCGCCGCTTATACCATTGCCTCCGCTAACTGCCTTACTTAGGCGATAGGTTAGGCGCCGCCTATGTCAACATAGACGATGGCTTAGGCGCCTCCTATATCAACATACGCGATAGGTTAGGCGCCGCTTATCCCATTGCCTATGCTGACTGCCTAACATAGGAGATAGGTTAGGCGCCACTTATGTCAGCAAAGGAGATGGGTCAGGCGCCGCCTATATCAACATAGGCGATAGGTTAGGTGCCGATTATACTATTTCATATGCTCACTACCTCACATAGGCGATAGGTTAGGTGATACCTATGTTAACATTGGCGATGGCTTAGGAGCCACCTATATCAACATAAGCGATAGGTTAGGAGCCGCTTATACCGTTGCCTATGCTCACTGCCTCACTTAAGTGATAGGTTAGGCGTCGCCTATGTCAACATAGGCAATGGCATAGGCGCCGCCTATATCAACATAGGTGATAGGTTAGGCGCCTCTTATACCATTCCCTATGCTCACTACCTCACTGAGGCGAAAGGTGAGGCGCCACGTATTTAAACATAGGTGATGGCTTAGGCGCCGCCTATATCAACATAGGCGATAGGTTTGGCACCGCTAATACCATTGCCTATGCTCACTGCATAACTTAGGCAATAGGTAAGGCGCCGCTTGTGTCAACATTGACGATGGGTTAGGCATCGCCTATATCAACATAGGCGATAAGTTAGGCGTTGCTTATACTATTGCCTATGCTTTCTCCCTCACTTAGGTGATAGGTTAGGCACCCCCTATATCAACATACGCGATGGCTTACGCGCCGCCTATATCAAAATAGGCGATTGGTTTGGCGCCGCTTATACCATTACCTATGCTCGCTTCCTCACTTAGGCGATAGGTTAGGTGCCTCTTATATCAACATAGGTGATGGCATAAGCGCCGCCTATATCATCATACGCGATAGGTTAGGCACCGCTTATACCATTGCCTCCGCTCACTGCCTCACTTAGGCGATTGGTTAGGCGCCGCCTATGTCAACATAGACGATGGCTTTGGAGCCGCATATATCAACATACGCGATAGGTTAGTATCCGCTTATCCCATTGCCTATGCTGATTGCCTTACTTAGGCGATAGGTTAGGCGCCACCTATGTTAACATAAGTGATGGCATAAGCGCCGCCTATATCAACATAGGCGATAGGTTAGGCGCCGCTTATACCATTGCCTCCGCTCACTTCCTCACTTAGCGATAGGTTAGGCGCCGCCTATGACAACATAGACGATGGCTTAGGCGCCGCCTATATCAACATACGAGATAGGTTAGGCACCGCTTATCCCAATTCCTATGCAGACTGCCTCACATAGGCGATATGTTAGGCACCACCTATGTCAACAAAGGCGATGGTTCAGGCGCCGCCTATAACAACAAAGGCGATAGGTTAGGCGCCGCCTATGTCAACAAAGGCGATTGCTTAGGCGCCGCCTTTATCAACATAGGCGATAGGTTAGGCGCCGCTTATACCATTACCTTTTCTCACTGCCTCACTTAGGCGATAGGTTAGGCGCCACCTATGTCAACAATGGAGATGGGTCAGGCACCGCCTATATCAACATAGGCGATAGGTTAGGTGCCGATTATACAATTTCATATGCTCACTGCCTCACTTAGGCGATAGGATAGGTGACACATAAGTTAACATTGGCGATGGCTTAGGCGCCACCTATATTAACATAAGCGATAGGTTAGGAGCCGCTTATACAATTGCCTATGCTCACTACCTCACTTAGGTGATAGGTTAGGCGTCGCCTATGTCAACATAGGCGATGGCTTAGGCGCCGCCCATATCAACATAGGCGATAGGTTAGGCGCCGCTTATTCCATTCCCTATGCTCACTACCTCACTTAGGCGAAAGGTGAGGCCCCGCCTATGTCAACATAGGCAATGGCTTAGGCGCCGCCTATATAAACATAGGCGATAGGTTAGGCACCGCTTATACAATTGCCTATGCTCAGTGCATCACTTAGGAGATAGGTAAGGCGCTGTTTGTGTCAACATTGGCGATGGGTTAGGCGTCGCCTATATCAACATAGGTGATAGGTTAGGCGTTGCTTATACAATTGCCTATGCTTACTTCCTCACTTAGGTGATAGGTTAGGCACCCCCTATATCAACATACGCGATGGCTTACGCACCGCCTATATCAACATAGGCGATTGGTTAGGCGCGGCTAATACCATTACCTATGCTCGCTGCCTCACTTAGGCGATAGGTTAAGCGCCGCCTATGTCAACATAGGTGATGGCATAAGCGCCGCCTATATCAACATAGGCGATATGTTAGGCGCTGCTTATACCATTGCCTCCGCTAACTGCCTCACTTAGGCGATAGGTTAGGCGCCGCCTATGTCAACATAATCTATGGCTTAGGCGCTGCCTATATCAACATATGCGATAGGTTAGGCGCCGCATATCCCATTGCCTATTCTGACTGCCTAACTTAGGCGATAGGTTAGGCGCCACCTATGTCAACAAAGGAGATGGGTCAGGCGCCGCCTATATGAACATAAGCGATAGTTTAGGTGTTGATTATACTATTTCATATGCTCACTGCCTCACTTAGGCGAGAGGTTAGGCGCCACCTATGTCAATATAGACGATGGCTTAGGCGTCGCCTATATCAACATAGGAGATAGGTTAGGCGCCGCTTATACCATTACCTTTGCTCGCTACCTCACTTAGGCGATAGGTTAGGCGCCACCTATGTCAACAAAGGAGATGGGTCAGGCACCGCCTATATAAACATAGGCAATAGGTTAGGTCCTGATTATGCTATTTCATATGCTCACTGCCTCACTTAGGCGATAGGTTAAGTGACACCGATGTTAACATTGGCGATGGCTTAGGCGCCACCTATATCAACATAAGCGATAGGTTAGGAGCCGCTTATACCATTGCCTATGCTCACTGCCTCACTTAGGCGATAGGTTAGGCGCCGCCTATATCAACATAGGCGATAGGTTAGGCGCCGCTTATACCATTCCCTATGCTCATTACCTTACTTAGGCGAAAAGTGAGGCGCCGCTTATGTCAACATAGGAGATGGCTTAGGCGCCACCTATATCAACATAGGAGATTTGTTAGGCACTGCTTATACAATTTCCTATGCTTACTGCATCACATTAGCGATAGGTTAGGCACCACCTATGTCAACATAGACGGTGTCTTAGGCGCCGCCTATATCAACATAGGCGATAGGTTAAGCGCCGCTTATACCATTCCCTATGCTCATTACCTTACTTAGTCTAAAAGTGAGGCGCCGCCTATGTCAACAAAGGCGATGGCTTAGGCGCCACCTATATCAACATAGGCGATTTGTTAGGCACTGCTTATACCATTGCCTATGCTCACTGCGTCACTTAGGCGATAGGTCAGGCGCTGCCTATGTCAACATAGACGATGGCTTAGGCGCTGCCTATATCAACATAGGCGATAGGTTAGGCGCTGGATATACCATTACCTTTGCTCACTGCCTCACTTAGGTGATAGGTTAGGCACCACCTATGTCAACAAAGGCGATGGGTCAGGCGCTGCCTATATCAACATAGGCGATAGGTTAGGTGCTGATTATACTATTTCATATGCTCACTGCCTCACTTAGGTGATAGGTTAGGTAACACCTATGTTAACATTGGAGATGGCTTAGGCCGCACCTATATCAACATAAGCGATAGGTTAGGAGCCGCTTATACCATTGCCTATTCTCACTGCCTCACTTAGGCGATAGGTTAGGCATCGCCTATGTCAACATAGGCGATGGCTTAGGCGCCGCCTATATCAACATAGGCGATAGGTTATGCGCCGCTTATACTATTCCCTATGCTCACTACCTCACTTAGGCTAAAGGTGAGGCGCCGCCTATGTCAACATAGGCGATAGGTTAGGCACCTCTTATACCATTGTCTATACTCACTACATCACTTAGGCGATAGGTATGGCGCCGCTTGTGTCAACATTGGTGATGGGTTAGGAGTCGCCTATATCAACATAGGCGATAAATAAGGCGTTGCTTATACCATTGCCTATGTTTACTGCCTCACTTAGGTTATAGGATAGGCACCCCCTATATTAACATACGCGATGGCTTACGCGCCGCCAATATCAACATAGGAGATTGGTTAGGCGCCGCTAATATCATTTCCTATGATCGCTGCCTCACTTAGGCGATAGGTTAGGAGCCGCCAATGTCAACATAGGTGATGGAATAAGCGCCGCCTATGTCAACATAGGCGATAGGTTAGGCGCCGCTTATACTATTGCCTCCGCTCACTGCCTCACTTAGGCGATAGGTTAGGCGCCGCCTATGTCAACATAGACAATGGCTTAGGCGCCGCCTATATCAACATACGCCATTGGTTAGGCTCCGCTTATCCCATTGCCTATGCTGACTGTCTTACTTAGGCGATAGGTTAGGCGCCACCTATGTCAACAAAGGAGATGGGTCAGGCCCCGCCTATATCAACATAGGCGATAGGTTAGGCTCCGATTATACGATTTCATATGCTCACTGCCTTACTTAGGAGAAAGGTTAGGCGGCGCCTATGTCAACATAGCTGATGGCATATGTGCCACCTATATCAACATAGGCGATAGGTTAGGCGCCGCTTATACCATTGCCTCAGCTCACTGCCTCACTTAGCGATAGGTTAGGCGCCACCTATGTCAACATAGACGATGGCTTAGGCGCTTCCTATATCAACATACGCGATAGGTTAGGCGCCGCTTATCCCAATTCCTATGCAGTTTGCCTCACATAGGCGATTGGTTAGGCGCCACCTATGTCATCAAAGGTGATGGGTCAAGAGCCACCTAAATCAACATAGGCGATAGGTTAGGTGCCGAATATACTATTTCATATGCTCACTGCCTCACTTACGCAATAGGTTAGGTTACACCTATGTTAACATTGGTGATGGCTTAGGCGCCACCTATATCATAATAAGAGATAGGTTAGGAGCCGCTTATACCATTGCCTATGCTTACTGCCTCACTTAGGCGATAGGTTAGGCGTCGCCTATGTCAACATAGGAGATGGCTTAGGTGCCGCCTATATCAATATTGGCGATAGGTTTGGCGCTGCTTATACCATTGCCTATGCTTACTACCTCACTTAGGAGAAAGGTGAGGCACCGCCTATATCAATATAGTCGATACGTTAGGTACCACTTATACCATTGCCTATGCTCACTATATCACTTAGGCGATTGGTATGGTGCCGCTTGTGTCAACATTGGAGATGGGTTAGGCGTCGCCTATATCAACATAGGCGATAAGTTAGGCGTTGTTTATACTATTGCCTATGCTTACTGCCTCACTTAGGTTATAGGTTAGGCACCCCCTATATCAACATACGCGATGGCTTACGCGTCGCCTATATCAACATAGGCGATTGGTTAAGCGCCGCTTATACCATTACCTATGCTCGCTGCCTCACTTAGGCGACACCTTAGACGCCGCCTATGTCAACATAGGTGATGGCATAATCGCCTCCTATATCAACATAGGAGATAGGTTAGGCTCCGCTTAAACCATTGCCTCCGCTCACTGCCTCACTTAGGCGATAGGTTAGGCGCCGCCAATGTCAACATAGACGATGTCGTAGGCGCCGCCTATATCAACATACGCGATAGGTTAGGCGCCACCTATGTCAACAAAGGCGATGGGTCAAGTGCCGCCTATATCAACATAGGCGATAGGTTAGGTGCCGATTATACTATTTCATATGCTCACTGCCTCATTTAGGTGATAGGTTAGGCGCCGCCTATGTCAACATAGGTGATGGCATAAGCGCCGCCTATATCAACATAGGCGATAGTTTAGGCGCCGCTTATACCATTGCCTCCGCTCACTGCCTCACGTAGCAATAGGTTAGGCACAACCTATGTTAACATAGACGATGGCTTAGGCGCTTCCTATATCAACATATGCGATAGGTTAGGCACCGCTTATCCCAATTCCTATGCAGACTGCCTCACTTAGGCGATAGGTTAGGCACCACCAATGTCAACAAAGGCGATGGGTCAGGCGCTGCCTATATCAACATAGGCGATAGGTTAGGTGCTGATTATACTATTTCATATGCTCACTGCCTCACTTAGGTGATAGGTTAGGTAACACCTATGTTATCATTGGTTATAGCTTAGGCCACACCTATATCAATATAAGCGATAGGTTAGGAGTTGCTTATACCATTGCCTATTCTCACTGCCTCACATAGGCGATAGGTTAAGCGTCGCCTATGTCAACATAGGCAATGGCTTAGGCGCCGCCTATATCAACATAGGCGATAGGTTATGCGCCGCTTATACCATTCACTATGCTCACTACCTCACTTAGGCAAAAGGTGAGGCGCCGCCTATGTCAAAATAGGCGATGGCTTAAGCGCCGCCTATTTCAACATAGGCAATAGGTTAGGCACCTCTTATACCATTGCCAATACTCACTGCATCACTTAGGCGATAGGTAAGCTGCCGCATGTGTCAACATTGGTGAGTGGTTAGGCGTCGCCTATATCAACATAGGTGATTAGTTAGGCGTTTCTTATACCATTGCCTATGCTTACTGCCTTACTTAGGTGATAGGTTGGGCACCCCCTATATTAACATACACGATGGCTTACGCGCCGCCTATATCAACATAGGCGATTGGTTAGGCGCTGCTTATATCATTTCCTATACTCGCTGCCTCACTTAGGCGATAGGTTAGGCACCGCCTATGTCAACATAGGTGATGGCATAAGCGCCGCCTATGTCAACATAGGCGATAGGTTAGGCACCGCTTATACTATTGCCTCCGCTCACTGCCTCACTTAGGAGATAGGTTAGGCGCCGCCTATGTCAACATAGACGATGGCTTAGGCGCCGCCTATATCAACATACGCGATAGGTTAGGCTCCGATTATACTATTTCATATACTCACTGCTTTATTTAGGCGATAGGTTAGGCGGCGCCTATGTCAACATAGCTGTGGCATATGTGCCGCCTATATCAACATAGGCGATAGGTTAGGCGCCTCTTATACCATTGCCTCCGCTTACTGCCTCACTTAGCGATAGGTTAGGCGCCGCCTATGTCAACATAGACGATGTCTTAGGCGCTGCCTATATCAACATACGCGATAGGTTAGGCGCCGCTTATCCCAATTCCTATGCAGACTGCCTCACTTAGGCGATTGGTTAGGCGCCACCTATGTCAACAAAGGTGATGGGTCAAGCGCCACCTAAATCAACATAGGCGATAGGTTAGGTGCCGATTATACTATTTCATATGCTCACTGCCTCACATAGGCGATAGGTTAGGTGACACCTATGTTAACATTGGCGATGGCTTAGGAGCCACCTATATCAACATAAGAGATAGGTTAGGAGCCGCTTATACCATTGCCTATGCTCACTGCCTCACTTAGGCGATAGGTTAGGCGTCGCCTATGTCAAAATAGGTGATGGCTTAGGCGCCGCCTAAATCAATATTGGCGATAGGTTAGGCGCCGCTTATACCATTGCCTATGCTTACTACCTCACTTAGGAGAAAGGTGAGGCGCCGCCTATGTCAACATAGGCGATGGCTTAGGCGCCGCCTATATCAATATAGTCGATAGGTTAGGGACCGCTTATACCATTGCCTATGCTCACTGCATCACTTAGGCGATTGGTAAGGTGCCGCTTGTGTCAACATTGGCGATGGGTTAGGCGTCGCCTATATCAACATAGGCAATAAGTTAGGCGTTGTTTATACTATTACCTATGCTTACTGCCTCACTTAGGTGATAGGTTAGGCACCCCCTGTATCAACATACGCGATGGCTTACGCGTCGCCTATATCAACATAGGAGATTGGTTAGGCGCGGCTTATACCATTACCTATGCTCGCTGCCTCACTTAGGCGATAGCTTAGACGCCGCCTATGTCAACATAGGTGATGGCATAAGCGCCGCCTATATCAACATAGGCAATAGGTTAGGCTCCGCTTAAACCATTGCCTCCGCTCACTGCCTCACTTAGGCGATAGGTTAGGCGCCGCCAATGTCAACATAGACGATGTCGTAGGCGCCGCCTATATCAACATACGCGATAGGTTAGGCTCCGCTTATCCCATTGCCTATGCTGACTGCCTTACTTAGGCAATAGGTTAGGCGCCACCTATGTCAATAAAGGCGATGGGTCAAGTGCCACCTATATAGACATAGGCGATAGGTTAGGTGCCGATTATACTATTTCATATGCTCACTACCTCACTTAGGTGATAGGTTAGGCACCGCCTATGTCAACATAGGTGATGGCATAAGCGCCGCCTATATCAACATAGGTGATAGTTTAGGCGCCGCTTATACCATTGCCTCCGCTCACTGCCTCACGTAGCAATAGGTTAGGCACAACCTATGTTAACATAGACGATGGCTTAGGCGCTTCCTATATCAACATATGCGATAGGTTAGGCGCCGCTTATCCCAATTCCTATGCAGACTGCCTCACTTAGGCGATAGGTTAGGCACCACCTATGTCAACAAAGGCGATGGGTCAGGCGCTGCCTATATCAACATAGGCGATAGGTTAGGTGTTGATTATACTATTTCATATGCTCACTGCCTCACTTAGGTGATAGGTTAGGTAAAACATATGTTATCATTGGCGATAGCTTAGGCCGACCTATATCAATATAAGCGATAGGTTAGGAGCCGCTTATACCATTGCCTATTCTCACTGCCTCACATAGGCGATAGGTTAGGCGTCGCCTATGTCAACATAGGCAATGGCTTAGGCGCCGCCTATATCAACATAGGCGATAGGTTATGCGCCGCTTATACCATTCACTATGCTCACTACGTCACTTAGGCAAAAGGTGAGGCGCCGCCTATGTCAACATAGGCGATGGCTTAAGCGCCGCCTATTTCAACATAGGCGATAGGTTAGGCACCTCTTATACCATTGCCTATACTCACTGCATCACTTAGGCGATAGGTAAGGTGCCGCATGTGTCAACATTGGTGAGTTGTTAGGCGTTGCCTATATCAAAATAGGCGATAAGTTAGGCGTTTCTTATACCATTGCCTATGCTTACTGCCTTACTTAGGTGATAGGTTGGTCACCCCCTATATTAACATACACGATGGCTTACGCGCCGCCTATATCAACATAGGCGATTTGTTAGGCGCCGTTTATATCATTTCCTATGCTCGCTGCCTCACTTAGGCGATAGGTTAGGCACCGCCTATGTCAACATAGGTGATGGCATAAGCGCCGCCTATGTCAACGTAGGCGATAGGTTAGGCACCGCTTATACCAATGCCTCCGCTCACTGCCTCACTTAGCGATAGGTTAGGCGCCGCCTATGTCAACATAGACGATAGCTTAGGCGCTGCCTATATCAACATACGCGATAGGTTAGGCGCCGCTTATCCCAATTCCTATGTAGACTGCCTCACTTTGGCGATAGGTTAGGCGCCACCTATGTAAACAAAGGTGATGGGTCAGGCGCCGCCTAAATCAACATAGGCGATATGTTAGGCGTTGCTTTTACCATTGCCTATGTTTACTGCCTCACTTAGGTGATAGGTTAGGCACCCCCTATATTAACATACGCGATGGCTTACGCGCCGCCTATATCAACATAGGCGATTGGTTAGGCACCGCTAATATCATTTCCTATGCTCGCTGCCTCACTTAGGCGATAGGTTAGGAGCCACCAACGTCAACATAGGTGATGGCATAAGCGCCGCCTATATCAACATAGGCGATAGGTTAGGCGCCGCTTATACTATTGCCTCCGCTCACTGCCTCACTTAGGCGATAGGTTAGGCGCCGCCTATGTCAACATAGACGATGGCTTAGGCGCCACCTATATCTACATACGCCATAGGTTAGGCTCCGATTATCCCATTGCCTATGCTGACTGCCTTACTTAGGCGATAGGTTAGGCGCCACCTATGTCAACAAAGGAGATGGGTCAGGCGCCGCCTATATCAGCATAGGCGATAGGTTAGGTGCCGCCTATGTCAATATTGCTGATGGCATATGTGCCGCCTATATCAACATAGGCGATAGGTTAGGAGCCTCATATACCATTGCCTCCACTCACTGCCTCACTTAGCGATAGGTTAGGCGCCGCCTATGTCAACATAGACGATGGATTAGGCGCTGCCTATATCAACATACGCGATAGGTTAGGCGCCGCTTATCCCAATTCCTATGCAGACTGCCTCACTTAGGCGATTGGTTAGGGGCCACCTATATCAACAAAGGTGATGGGTCAGGCGCCGCCTAAATCAACATAGGCGATTGTTTAGGTGCCGATTTTACTATTTCATATGCTCACTGCCTACCTTAGGAGAAAGGTTAGGTGACACCTATGTTAACATTGGCGATGGCTTAGGCGCCACCTATATCAACATAAGAGATAGGTTAGGAGCTGCTTATACCATTGCCTATGCTCACTGCCTCACTTAGGAGATAGGTTAGGCGTCGCCTATGTCAACATAGGCGATGGCTTAGGCGCCGCCTATATCAATATTGGCGATAGGTTAGGCGCCGCTTATACCATTGCCTATGCTTACTACCTCACTTAGGAGAAAGGTGAGGCGCCGCCTATGTCAACATAGGCGATGGCTTAGGCGCCGCCTATATCAATATAGTCGATAGGTTAGGCACCGCTTATACCATTGCCTATGCTCACTGCATCAATTAGGCGATTGGAAAGGCGCCGCTTGTGTCAACTTTGGCGATGGGTTAGGCGTCGCCTCTATCAACATAGGCGATAAGTTAGGCGTTGCTTATACTATTTCCTATGCTTACTGCCTCACTTAGGTGATAGGTTAGTCACCACCTATATCAACATACGCGATGGCTTATGCGTCGCCTATATCAACATAGGCGATTGGTTAGGCGCGGCTTATACCATTACCTATGCTCGCTGCCTCACTTAGGCGATAGGTTAGACTCCGCCTATGTTAACACAGGCGATGGCATAAGCGTCGCCTATATCAACATAGGCGATAGGTTAGGCTCCGCTTAAACCATTGCCTCCGCTCACTGCCTCACTTAGGCGATAGGTTAGGCGCCGCCAATGTCAACATAGACGATGTCTTAGGCGCCGCCTATATCAACATACGCGATAGGTTAGGATCCACTTATCCCATTGCCTATGCTGACTGCCTTACTTAGGCGATAGGTTAGGCGCCACCTATGTCAACAAAGGCGATGGGTCAAGCGCCGCCTATATCAACATAGGCGATAGGTTAGGTGCCGATTATACTATTTCATATGGTCACTGGCTCACTTAGGCGATAGGTTAGGCGCCGCCTATGTCAACATAGGTGATGGCATAAGCACCGCCTATATCAACATAGGCGATAGGTTAGGTGCCGCTTATACCATTGCCTCCGCTCACCGCCTCACGTAGCGATAGGTTAGGCACAACCTATGTTAACATAGACAATGGCTTAGGCGCCGCCTATATCAACATACGCGATACGTTAGGCACCACTTATCCTAATTCCTATGCAGACTGCCTCACTTAGGCGCCACCTATGTCAACAAAGGCGATGGGTCAGGCGCCGCCTAAATCAACATAGGCGATAGGTTAGGTGCTGATTATACTATTTCATATTCGCACTGCCTCACTTAGGCAATAGGTTAGGCGCCGCCTATGTCAACATAGACGATAGCTTAGGCGCTGCCTATATCAACATACGCGATAGGTTAGGCGCCGCTTATCCCAATTCCTATGTAGACTGCCTCACTTTGGCGATAGGTTAGGCGCCACCTATGTAAACAAAGGTGATGGGTCAGGCGCCGCCTAAATCAACATAGGCGATATGTTAGGCGTTGCTTTTACCATTGCCTATGTTTACTGCCTCACTTAGGTGATAGGTTAGGCACCCCCTATATTAACATACGCGATGGCTTACGCGCCGCCTATATCAACATAGGCGATTGGTTAGGCACCGCTAATATCATTTCCTATGCTCGCTGCCTCACTTAGGCGATAGGTTAGGAGCCACCAACGTCAACATAGGTGATGGCATAAGCGCCGCCTATATCAACATAGGCGATAGGTTAGGCGCCGCTTATACTATTGCCTCCGCTCACTGCCTCACTTAGGCGATAGGTTAGGCGCCGCCTATGTCAACATAGACGATGGCTTAGGCGCCACCTATATCTACATACGCCATAGGTTAGGCTCCGATTATCCCATTGCCTATGCTGACTGCCTTACTTAGGCGATAGGTTAGGCGCCACCTATGTCAACAAAGGAGATGGGTCAGGCGCCGCCTATATCAGCATAGGCGATAGGTTAGGTGCCGCCTATGTCAATATTGCTGATGGCATATGTGCCGCCTATATCAACATTGGCGATAGGTTAGGATCCTCTTATACCATTGCCTCCACTCACTGCCTCACTTAGCGATAGGTTAGGCGCCGCCTATGTCAACATAGACGATGGATTAGGCGCTGCCTATATCAACATACGCGATAGGTTAGGCGCCGCTTATCCCAATTCCTATGCAGACTGCCTCACTTAGGCGATTGGTTAGGGGCCACCTATATCAACAAAGGTGATGGGTCAGGCGCCGCCTAAATCAACATAGGCGATTGTTTAGGTGCCGATTTTACTATTTCATATGCTCACTGCCTACCTTAGGAGAAAGGTTAGGTGACACCTATGTTAACATTGGCGATGGCTTAGGCGCCACCTATATCAACATAAGAGATAGGTTAGGAGCTGCTTATACCATTGCCTATGCTCACTGCCTCACTTAGGAGATAGGTTAGGCGTCGCCTATGTCAACATAGGCGATGGCTTAGGCGCCGCCTATATCAATATTGGCGATAGGTTAGGCGCCGCTTATACCATTGCCTATGCTTACTACCTCACTTAGGAGAAAGGTGAGGCGCCGCCTATGTCAACATAGGCGATGGCTTAGGCGCCGCCTATATCAATATAGTCGATAGGTTAGGCACCGCTTATACCATTGCCTATGCTCACTGCATCAATTAGGCGATTGGAAAGGCGCCGCTTGTGTCAACTTTGGCGATGGGTTAGGCGTCGCCTATATCAACATAGGCGATAAGTTAGGCGTTGCTTATACTATTTCCTATGCTTACTGCCTCACTTAGGTGATAGGTTAGTCACCACCTATATGAACATACGCGATGGCTTATGCGTCGCCTATATCAACATAGGCGATTGGTTAGGCGCGGCTTATACCATTACCTATGCTCGCTACCTCACTTAGGCGATAGGTTAGACTCCGCCTATGTTAACACAGGCGATGGCATAAGCGTCGCCTATATCAACATAGGCGATAGGTTAGGCTCCGCTTAAACCATTGCCTCCGCTCACTGCCTCACTTAGGCGATAGGTTAGGCGCCGCCAATGTCAACATAGACGATGTCTTAGGCGCCGCCTATATCAACATACGCGATAGGTTAGGATCCACTTATCCCATTGCCTATGCTGACTGCCTTACTTAGGCGATAGGTTAGGCGCCACCTATGTCAACAAAGGCAATGGGTCAAGCGCCGCCTATATCAACATAGGCGATAGGTTAGGTGCCGATTATACTATTTCATATGGTCACTGGCTCACTTAGGCGATAGGTTAGGCGCCGCCTATGTCAACATAGGTGATGGCATAAGCACCGCCTATATCAACATAGGCGATAGGTTAGGTGCCGCTTATACCATTGCCTCCGCTCACCGCCTCACGTAGCGATAGGTTAGGCACAACCTATGTTAACATAGACAATGGCTTAGGCGCCGCCTATATCAACATACGCGATAGGTTAGGCACCACTTATCCTAATTCCTATGCAGACTGCCTCACTTAGGCGCCACCTATGTCAACAAAGGCGATGGGTCAGGCGCCGCCTAAATCAACATAGGCGATAGGTTAGGTGCTGATTATACTATTTCATATTCGCACTGCCTCACTTAGGCAATAGGTTAGGCGCCGCCTATGTCAACAAATACGATAGCATAGGCGCCGCCTATATCAACATAGGCGATAGGTTAGGCTCCGCTTATACCATTACCTTTGCTCACTGCCTCACTTAGACGATAGGTTAGGCGCCACCTATGTCAGCAAAGGAGATGGGTCAGGCACCACCTATATCAACATAGGCGATAGGTTAGGTGCCGATTATACTTTTTCATATGCTCACTGCCTCACATAGGCGATAATTTAGGTGACACCTATGTTAACATTGCCGATGGCTTAGGCGCCGCCTATATCAACATAGGCGATAGGTTAGGCGCCGCTTATACCATTCCCTATGCTTACTAACTCACCTAGGCAAAAGGTGAGGCGCCACCTATGTCAACATAGTAAATGGCCTAGGCGCCGCGTATATCAACATAGGCGATAGGTTAGGCACCGCTTATACAATTGCCTATGCTCATTGTATGACTTAGGCGATAGGTAAGGCGCGCTTTTGTCAACATTGGCGATGGGTTAGACGTCGCCTATATAAACATAGGCGATAGGATAGGTGTTGCTTATACCATTGCCTATGCTGACTGCCTTACTTAGGCCATAGGTTAGGCGCCACCTATGTCAACAAAGATGATGGGTCAGGCGCCGCCTATATCAACATAGGCGATAGGTTAGGTTCGATTATACTATTTCATATGCTCACTGCCTCACTTAGGCAATAGGTTAGGCACCGCCTATGTCAACAAATATGATAGCATAGGCGCCGCCTATATCAACATAGGCGATAGGTTAGGCTCCGCTTATACCATTACCTTTGCTCACTGCCTCACTTAGACGATAGGTTAGGCGCCACCTATGTCAGCAAAGGAGATGGCTCAGGCACCACCTATATCAACATAGGCGATAGGTTAGGTGCCGATTATACTTTTTCATTTGCTCACTGCATCACTTAGGCGATAGGTTAGGTGACACCTATGTTAACATTGGCGATGGCTTAGGCGCCGAGGCGCCGCCTATATCAACATAGGCGATAGGTTAGGCGCCGCTTATACCATTCCCTATGCTTACTAACTCACCTAGGCAAAAGGTGAGGCGCCACCTATGTCAACATAGGAAATGGCCTAGGCGCCGCGTATATCAACATACGCGATAGGTTAGGCACCGCTTATACAATTGCCTATGCTCATTGTATGACTTAGGCGATAGGTAAGGCGCGTTTTTTTCAACATTGGCGATGGGTTAGGCGTCGCCTATATCAACATAGGCGATAGGATAGGTGTTGTTTATACCATTGCCTATGCTGACTGCCTTACTTAGGCCATAGGTTAGGCGCCACCTATGTCAACAAAGAAAATGGGTCAGGCGCCGCCTATATCAACATAGGCGATAGGTTAGGTTCCGATTATACTATTTCATATGCTCACTGCCTCACTTAGGCTATAGGTTAGGCGCCACCTATGTCAACATAGGTGATGGCATAAGTGCCGCCAATATCAACATAGGCGATAGGTTAGGCGCCGCTTATACCATTGCCTCCGCTCACTGCCTCACTTAGCGATAGGTTAGGCGCCGCCTATGTCAACATAGACGATGGCTTAGGCGCTGCCTATATCAACATACGTGATAGGTTAGGCGCCGCTTATCCCAATTCCTATGCAGATTGCCTCACTTAGGCAATAGGTTAGGCGTCACCTATGTCAACATTGGCGATGGCTTAGGCGCCACCTATATCAACATAAGCGATAGGTTAGGCGCCGCTTATACCATTCCCTATGCTCACTACCTCACTGAGGCGAAAGGTGAGGTGCCACCTATTTCAACATAGGTGATGGCTTAGGCGCCGCCTATATCAACATAGGCGATAGGTTTGGCACCGCTAATACCATTGCCTATGCTCACTGCATAACTTAGGCAATAGGTAAGGCGCCGCTTGTGTCAACATTGACGATGGGTTAGGCATCGCCTATATCATCATAGGCGATAAGTTAGGCGTTGCTTATACTATTGCCTATGCTAACTCCATCACTTAGGTGATAGGTTAGGCACCCCCTATATCAACATACGCGATGGCTTACGCGCAACCTATATCAACATAGGCGATTGGTTAGGCGCCGCTTATACCATTACCTATGCTCGCTTCCTCACTTAGGCGATAGGTTAGGTGCCGCTTATATCAACATAGGTGATGGCATAAGCGCCGCCTATATCAACATATGCGATAGGTTAGGCGCCGCTTATACCATTGCCTCCGCTCACTGCCTCACTTAGGCGATAGGTTAGGCGCCACCTATGTCATCATAGATGATGGCTTAGGAGCCGCCTATATCAACATACGCGATAGGTTAGTCTCCGCTTATCCCATTGCCTAGGCTGACTGCCTTACTTAGGCGATAGGTTAGGCGCCACCTATGTCAACAAAGGCGATGGTTCAAGCACCGCCTATATCAACATTGGCGATAGGTTAGGTGTCGATTATACTATTTCATATGCTCACTGCCTCACTTAGGCGATAGGTTAGGCGCCGCCTATGTTAACATAGGTGATGGCATAAGCGCCGGCTATATCAACATAGGCGATAGGTTAGGCGCCGCTTATACCATTGCCTCCGCTCACTTCCTCACTTAGCGATAGGTTAGGCGCCACCTATGTCAACAGAGATGATGGCTTAGGAGCCGCCTATATCAACATACAAGATAGGTTAGGAGCCGCTTATCCTAATTCCTACGCAGACTGCCTCACATAGGCGATAGGTTAGGTGCCACCTATGTCAACAAAGGTGATGGGTCAGGCACCGCCTATATCAACAAAGGCGATAGGTTACGTGCCGATTAAACTATTTCATATGCTCACTGCCTCACATAGGCGATAGGTTAGGCGCCGCCTATGTCAACAAAGAAGATGGCTTAGGCGCCGCATATATCAACATAGGCGATAGGTTAGGCGCCGCTTATACCATTACCTTTGCTCACTGCCTATCTTAGGCGATAGGTTAGGCGCCACCTATGTCAACAAAGGAGATGGGTCAGGCACCGCCTATATCAACATAGACAATAGGTTAGGTGCCGATTATACTATATCATATGCTCACTGCCACACTTAGGCGATAGGTTATGTGACACATATGTTAACATTGGCGATGGATTAGGCTCCACCTATATCAACATAAGCGATAGGTTTGGAGCCGCTTATACCATTGCCTATGCTCACTACCTCACTTAGGCGATAGGTTAGGCGTCGCCTATGTCAACATAGGCGATGGCTTAGGCGCCGCCTATATCAACATAGGCGATAGGTTAGGCGCCGCTTATACCATTCCCTATGCTCACTACCTCACTTAGGCGAAAGGTGAGGCACCGCCTATGTCAACATAGGCAATGGCTTAGGCGTGGCCTATATAAACATAGGCGATAGGTTCGGCACCGCTTATACAATTTCCTATGCTCTGTGCATCACTTAGGAGATAGGTAAGGCGCCGGTTGTGTCAACATTGGCGATGGGTTAGGCATCGCCTATAGCAACATAGGTGATAGGTAAGGCGTTGCTTATAAAATTGCCTATGCTTACTTCCTCACTTAGGTGATAGGTTAGGCACCCCTTATATCAACATACGCGATGGCTTATGCACCGCCTATATCAACATAGGCGATTGGTTAGGCGCCGCTTATACTATTACCTATGCTCTCTACCTCACTTTAGAGATAGGTTTGGCCCCGCCTCTGTAAACATAGGTGATGGCATAAGCGCCGCCTATATCCACATAGGCGATAGGTTAGGCGCCGCTTATACCATTGCCTCCGCTAACTGCCTTACTTAGGCGATAGGTTAGGCGCCGCCTATGTCAACATAGACGATGGCTTAGGCGCCTCCTATATCAACATACGCGATAGGTTAGGCGCCGCTTATCCCATTGCCTATGCTGACTGCCTAACATAGGAGATAGGTTAGGCGCCACTTATGTCAGCAAAGGAGATGGGTCAGGCGCCGCCTATATCAACATAGGCGATAGGTTAGGTGCCGATTATACTATTTCATATGCTCACTACCTCACATAGGCGATAGGTTAGGTGATACCTATGTTAACATTGGCGATGGCTTAGGAGCCACCTATATCAACATAAGCGATAGGTTAGGAGCCGCTTATACCGTTGCCTATGCTCACTGCCTCACTTAAGTGATAGGTTAGGCGTCGCCTATGTCAACATAGGCAATGGCATAGGCGCCGCCTATATCAACATAGGTGATAGGTTAGGCGCCTCTTATACCATTCCCTATGCTCACTACCTCACTGAGGCGAAAGGTGAGGCGCCACGTATTTAAACATAGGTGATGGCTTAGGCGCCGCCTATATCAACATAGGCGATAGGTTTGGCACCGCTAATACCATTGCCTATGCTCACTGCATAACTTAGGCAATAGGTAAGGCGCCGCTTGTGTCAACATTGACGATGGGTTAGGCATCGCCTATATCAACATAGGCGATAAGTTAGGCGTTGCTTATACTATTGCCTATGCTTTCTCCCTCACTTAGGTGATAGGTTAGGCACCCCCTATATCAACATACGCGATGGCTTACGCGCCGCCTATATCAAAATAGGCGATTGGTTTGGCGCCGCTTATACCATTACCTATGCTCGCTTCCTCACTTAGGCGATAGGTTAGGTGCCTCTTATATCAACATAGGTGATGGCATAAGCGCCGCCTATATCATCATACGCGATAGGTTAGGCACCGCTTATACCATTGCCTCCGCTCACTGCCTCACTTAGGCGATTGGTTAGGCGCCGCCTATGTCAACATAGACGATGGCTTTGGAGCCGCATATATCAACATACGCGATAGGTTAGTATCCGCTTATCCCATTGCCTATGCTGATTGCCTTACTTAGGCGATAGGTTAGGCGCCACCTATGTTAACATAAGTGATGGCATAAGCGCCGCCTATATCAACATAGGCGATAGGTTAGGCGCCGCTTATACCATTGCCTCCGCTCACTTCCTCACTTAGCGATAGGTTAGGCGCCGCCTATGACAACATAGACGATGGCTTAGGCGCCGCCTATATCAACATACGAGATAGGTTAGGCACCGCTTATCCCAATTCCTATGCAGACTGCCTCACATAGGCGATATGTTAGGCACCACCTATGTCAACAAAGGCGATGGTTCAGGCGCCGCCTATAACAACAAAGGCGATAGGTTAGGCGCCGCCTATGTCAACAAAGGCGATTGCTTAGGCGCCGCCTTTATCAACATAGGCGATAGGTTAGGCGCCGCTTATACCATTACCTTTTCTCACTGCCTCACTTAGGCGATAGGTTAGGCGCCACCTATGTCAACAATGGAGATGGGTCAGGCACCGCCTATATCAACATAGGCGATAGGTTAGGTGCCGATTATACAATTTCATATGCTCACTGCCTCACTTAGGCGATAGGATAGGTGACACATAAGTTAACATTGGCGATGGCTTAGGCGCCACCTATATTAACATAAGCGATAGGTTAGGAGCCGCTTATACAATTGCCTATGCTCACTACCTCACTTAGGTGATAGGTTAGGCGTCGCCTATGTCAACATAGGCGATGGCTTAGGCGCCGCCCATATCAACATAGGCGATAGGTTAGGCGCCGCTTATTCCATTCCCTATGCTCACTACCTCACTTAGGCGAAAGGTGAGGCCCCGCCTATGTCAACATAGGCAATGGCTTAGGCGCCGCCTATATAAACATAGGCGATAGGTTAGGCACCGCTTATACAATTGCCTATGCTCAGTGCATCACTTAGGAGATAGGTAAGGCGCTGTTTGTGTCAACATTGGCGATGGGTTAGGCGTCGCCTATATCAACATAGGTGATAGGTTAGGCGTTGCTTATACAATTGCCTATGCTTACTTCCTCACTTAGGTGATAGGTTAGGCACCCCCTATATCAACATACGCGATGGCTTACGCACCGCCTATATCAACATAGGCGATTGGTTAGGCGCGGCTAATACCATTACCTATGCTCGCTGCCTCACTTAGGCGATAGGTTAAGCGCCGCCTATGTCAACATAGGTGATGGCATAAGCGCCGCCTATATCAACATAGGCGATATGTTAGGCGCTGCTTATACCATTGCCTCCGCTAACTGCCTCACTTAGGCGATAGGTTAGGCGCCGCCTATGTCAACATAATCTATGGCTTAGGCGCTGCCTATATCAACATATGCGATAGGTTAGGCGCCGCATATCCCATTGCCTATTCTGACTGCCTAACTTAGGCGATAGGTTAGGCGCCACCTATGTCAACAAAGGAGATGGGTCAGGCGCCGCCTATATGAACATAAGCGATAGTTTAGGTGTTGATTATACTATTTCATATGCTCACTGCCTCACTTAGGCGAGAGGTTAGGCGCCACCTATGTCAATATAGACGATGGCTTAGGCG
Source organism: Capsicum pubescens (assembly GCA_030864215.1). Classification (NCBI taxonomy): domain Eukaryota; kingdom Viridiplantae; phylum Streptophyta; class Magnoliopsida; order Solanales; family Solanaceae; genus Capsicum; species Capsicum pubescens. The sequence goes on from CM061544.1 coordinate 51,802,280, forward strand.
TCGCCTATATCAACATAGGAGATAGGTTAGGCGCCGCTTATACCATTACCTTTGCTCGCTACCTCACTTAGGCGATAGGTTAGGCGCCACCTATGTCAACAAAGGAGATGGGTCAGGCACCGCCTATATAAACATAGGCAATAGGTTAGGTCCTGATTATGCTATTTCATATGCTCACTGCCTCACTTAGGCGATAGGTTAAGTGACACCGATGTTAACATTGGCGATGGCTTAGGCGCCACCTATATCAACATAAGCGATAGGTTAGGAGCCGCTTATACCATTGCCTATGCTCACTGCCTCACTTAGGCGATAGGTTAGGCGCCGCCTATATCAACATAGGCGATAGGTTAGGCGCCGCTTATACCATTCCCTATGCTCATTACCTTACTTAGGCGAAAAGTGAGGCGCCGCTTATGTCAACATAGGAGATGGCTTAGGCGCCACCTATATCAACATAGGAGATTTGTTAGGCACTGCTTATACAATTTCCTATGCTTACTGCATCACATTAGCGATAGGTTAGGCACCACCTATGTCAACATAGACGGTGTCTTAGGCGCCGCCTATATCAACATAGGCGATAGGTTAAGCGCCGCTTATACCATTCCCTATGCTCATTACCTTACTTAGTCTAAAAGTGAGGCGCCGCCTATGTCAACAAAGGCGATGGCTTAGGCGCCACCTATATCAACATAGGCGATTTGTTAGGCACTGCTTATACCATTGCCTATGCTCACTGCGTCACTTAGGCGATAGGTCAGGCGCTGCCTATGTCAACATAGACGATGGCTTAGGCGCTGCCTATATCAACATAGGCGATAGGTTAGGCGCTGGATATACCATTACCTTTGCTCACTGCCTCACTTAGGTGATAGGTTAGGCACCACCTATGTCAACAAAGGCGATGGGTCAGGCGCTGCCTATATCAACATAGGCGATAGGTTAGGTGCTGATTATACTATTTCATATGCTCACTGCCTCACTTAGGTGATAGGTTAGGTAACACCTATGTTAACATTGGAGATGGCTTAGGCCGCACCTATATCAACATAAGCGATAGGTTAGGAGCCGCTTATACCATTGCCTATTCTCACTGCCTCACTTAGGCGATAGGTTAGGCATCGCCTATGTCAACATAGGCGATGGCTTAGGCGCCGCCTATATCAACATAGGCGATAGGTTATGCGCCGCTTATACTATTCCCTATGCTCACTACCTCACTTAGGCTAAAGGTGAGGCGCCGCCTATGTCAACATAGGCGATAGGTTAGGCACCTCTTATACCATTGTCTATACTCACTACATCACTTAGGCGATAGGTATGGCGCCGCTTGTGTCAACATTGGTGATGGGTTAGGAGTCGCCTATATCAACATAGGCGATAAATAAGGCGTTGCTTATACCATTGCCTATGTTTACTGCCTCACTTAGGTTATAGGATAGGCACCCCCTATATTAACATACGCGATGGCTTACGCGCCGCCAATATCAACATAGGAGATTGGTTAGGCGCCGCTAATATCATTTCCTATGATCGCTGCCTCACTTAGGCGATAGGTTAGGAGCCGCCAATGTCAACATAGGTGATGGAATAAGCGCCGCCTATGTCAACATAGGCGATAGGTTAGGCGCCGCTTATACTATTGCCTCCGCTCACTGCCTCACTTAGGCGATAGGTTAGGCGCCGCCTATGTCAACATAGACAATGGCTTAGGCGCCGCCTATATCAACATACGCCATTGGTTAGGCTCCGCTTATCCCATTGCCTATGCTGACTGTCTTACTTAGGCGATAGGTTAGGCGCCACCTATGTCAACAAAGGAGATGGGTCAGGCCCCGCCTATATCAACATAGGCGATAGGTTAGGCTCCGATTATACGATTTCATATGCTCACTGCCTTACTTAGGAGAAAGGTTAGGCGGCGCCTATGTCAACATAGCTGATGGCATATGTGCCACCTATATCAACATAGGCGATAGGTTAGGCGCCGCTTATACCATTGCCTCAGCTCACTGCCTCACTTAGCGATAGGTTAGGCGCCACCTATGTCAACATAGACGATGGCTTAGGCGCTTCCTATATCAACATACGCGATAGGTTAGGCGCCGCTTATCCCAATTCCTATGCAGTTTGCCTCACATAGGCGATTGGTTAGGCGCCACCTATGTCATCAAAGGTGATGGGTCAAGAGCCACCTAAATCAACATAGGCGATAGGTTAGGTGCCGAATATACTATTTCATATGCTCACTGCCTCACTTACGCAATAGGTTAGGTTACACCTATGTTAACATTGGTGATGGCTTAGGCGCCACCTATATCATAATAAGAGATAGGTTAGGAGCCGCTTATACCATTGCCTATGCTTACTGCCTCACTTAGGCGATAGGTTAGGCGTCGCCTATGTCAACATAGGAGATGGCTTAGGTGCCGCCTATATCAATATTGGCGATAGGTTTGGCGCTGCTTATACCATTGCCTATGCTTACTACCTCACTTAGGAGAAAGGTGAGGCACCGCCTATATCAATATAGTCGATACGTTAGGTACCACTTATACCATTGCCTATGCTCACTATATCACTTAGGCGATTGGTATGGTGCCGCTTGTGTCAACATTGGAGATGGGTTAGGCGTCGCCTATATCAACATAGGCGATAAGTTAGGCGTTGTTTATACTATTGCCTATGCTTACTGCCTCACTTAGGTTATAGGTTAGGCACCCCCTATATCAACATACGCGATGGCTTACGCGTCGCCTATATCAACATAGGCGATTGGTTAAGCGCCGCTTATACCATTACCTATGCTCGCTGCCTCACTTAGGCGACACCTTAGACGCCGCCTATGTCAACATAGGTGATGGCATAATCGCCTCCTATATCAACATAGGAGATAGGTTAGGCTCCGCTTAAACCATTGCCTCCGCTCACTGCCTCACTTAGGCGATAGGTTAGGCGCCGCCAATGTCAACATAGACGATGTCGTAGGCGCCGCCTATATCAACATACGCGATAGGTTAGGCGCCACCTATGTCAACAAAGGCGATGGGTCAAGTGCCGCCTATATCAACATAGGCGATAGGTTAGGTGCCGATTATACTATTTCATATGCTCACTGCCTCATTTAGGTGATAGGTTAGGCGCCGCCTATGTCAACATAGGTGATGGCATAAGCGCCGCCTATATCAACATAGGCGATAGTTTAGGCGCCGCTTATACCATTGCCTCCGCTCACTGCCTCACGTAGCAATAGGTTAGGCACAACCTATGTTAACATAGACGATGGCTTAGGCGCTTCCTATATCAACATATGCGATAGGTTAGGCACCGCTTATCCCAATTCCTATGCAGACTGCCTCACTTAGGCGATAGGTTAGGCACCACCAATGTCAACAAAGGCGATGGGTCAGGCGCTGCCTATATCAACATAGGCGATAGGTTAGGTGCTGATTATACTATTTCATATGCTCACTGCCTCACTTAGGTGATAGGTTAGGTAACACCTATGTTATCATTGGTTATAGCTTAGGCCACACCTATATCAATATAAGCGATAGGTTAGGAGTTGCTTATACCATTGCCTATTCTCACTGCCTCACATAGGCGATAGGTTAAGCGTCGCCTATGTCAACATAGGCAATGGCTTAGGCGCCGCCTATATCAACATAGGCGATAGGTTATGCGCCGCTTATACCATTCACTATGCTCACTACCTCACTTAGGCAAAAGGTGAGGCGCCGCCTATGTCAAAATAGGCGATGGCTTAAGCGCCGCCTATTTCAACATAGGCAATAGGTTAGGCACCTCTTATACCATTGCCAATACTCACTGCATCACTTAGGCGATAGGTAAGCTGCCGCATGTGTCAACATTGGTGAGTGGTTAGGCGTCGCCTATATCAACATAGGTGATTAGTTAGGCGTTTCTTATACCATTGCCTATGCTTACTGCCTTACTTAGGTGATAGGTTGGGCACCCCCTATATTAACATACACGATGGCTTACGCGCCGCCTATATCAACATAGGCGATTGGTTAGGCGCTGCTTATATCATTTCCTATACTCGCTGCCTCACTTAGGCGATAGGTTAGGCACCGCCTATGTCAACATAGGTGATGGCATAAGCGCCGCCTATGTCAACATAGGCGATAGGTTAGGCACCGCTTATACTATTGCCTCCGCTCACTGCCTCACTTAGGAGATAGGTTAGGCGCCGCCTATGTCAACATAGACGATGGCTTAGGCGCCGCCTATATCAACATACGCGATAGGTTAGGCTCCGATTATACTATTTCATATACTCACTGCTTTATTTAGGCGATAGGTTAGGCGGCGCCTATGTCAACATAGCTGTGGCATATGTGCCGCCTATATCAACATAGGCGATAGGTTAGGCGCCTCTTATACCATTGCCTCCGCTTACTGCCTCACTTAGCGATAGGTTAGGCGCCGCCTATGTCAACATAGACGATGTCTTAGGCGCTGCCTATATCAACATACGCGATAGGTTAGGCGCCGCTTATCCCAATTCCTATGCAGACTGCCTCACTTAGGCGATTGGTTAGGCGCCACCTATGTCAACAAAGGTGATGGGTCAAGCGCCACCTAAATCAACATAGGCGATAGGTTAGGTGCCGATTATACTATTTCATATGCTCACTGCCTCACATAGGCGATAGGTTAGGTGACACCTATGTTAACATTGGCGATGGCTTAGGAGCCACCTATATCAACATAAGAGATAGGTTAGGAGCCGCTTATACCATTGCCTATGCTCACTGCCTCACTTAGGCGATAGGTTAGGCGTCGCCTATGTCAAAATAGGTGATGGCTTAGGCGCCGCCTAAATCAATATTGGCGATAGGTTAGGCGCCGCTTATACCATTGCCTATGCTTACTACCTCACTTAGGAGAAAGGTGAGGCGCCGCCTATGTCAACATAGGCGATGGCTTAGGCGCCGCCTATATCAATATAGTCGATAGGTTAGGGACCGCTTATACCATTGCCTATGCTCACTGCATCACTTAGGCGATTGGTAAGGTGCCGCTTGTGTCAACATTGGCGATGGGTTAGGCGTCGCCTATATCAACATAGGCAATAAGTTAGGCGTTGTTTATACTATTACCTATGCTTACTGCCTCACTTAGGTGATAGGTTAGGCACCCCCTGTATCAACATACGCGATGGCTTACGCGTCGCCTATATCAACATAGGAGATTGGTTAGGCGCGGCTTATACCATTACCTATGCTCGCTGCCTCACTTAGGCGATAGCTTAGACGCCGCCTATGTCAACATAGGTGATGGCATAAGCGCCGCCTATATCAACATAGGCAATAGGTTAGGCTCCGCTTAAACCATTGCCTCCGCTCACTGCCTCACTTAGGCGATAGGTTAGGCGCCGCCAATGTCAACATAGACGATGTCGTAGGCGCCGCCTATATCAACATACGCGATAGGTTAGGCTCCGCTTATCCCATTGCCTATGCTGACTGCCTTACTTAGGCAATAGGTTAGGCGCCACCTATGTCAATAAAGGCGATGGGTCAAGTGCCACCTATATAGACATAGGCGATAGGTTAGGTGCCGATTATACTATTTCATATGCTCACTACCTCACTTAGGTGATAGGTTAGGCACCGCCTATGTCAACATAGGTGATGGCATAAGCGCCGCCTATATCAACATAGGTGATAGTTTAGGCGCCGCTTATACCATTGCCTCCGCTCACTGCCTCACGTAGCAATAGGTTAGGCACAACCTATGTTAACATAGACGATGGCTTAGGCGCTTCCTATATCAACATATGCGATAGGTTAGGCGCCGCTTATCCCAATTCCTATGCAGACTGCCTCACTTAGGCGATAGGTTAGGCACCACCTATGTCAACAAAGGCGATGGGTCAGGCGCTGCCTATATCAACATAGGCGATAGGTTAGGTGTTGATTATACTATTTCATATGCTCACTGCCTCACTTAGGTGATAGGTTAGGTAAAACATATGTTATCATTGGCGATAGCTTAGGCCGACCTATATCAATATAAGCGATAGGTTAGGAGCCGCTTATACCATTGCCTATTCTCACTGCCTCACATAGGCGATAGGTTAGGCGTCGCCTATGTCAACATAGGCAATGGCTTAGGCGCCGCCTATATCAACATAGGCGATAGGTTATGCGCCGCTTATACCATTCACTATGCTCACTACGTCACTTAGGCAAAAGGTGAGGCGCCGCCTATGTCAACATAGGCGATGGCTTAAGCGCCGCCTATTTCAACATAGGCGATAGGTTAGGCACCTCTTATACCATTGCCTATACTCACTGCATCACTTAGGCGATAGGTAAGGTGCCGCATGTGTCAACATTGGTGAGTTGTTAGGCGTTGCCTATATCAAAATAGGCGATAAGTTAGGCGTTTCTTATACCATTGCCTATGCTTACTGCCTTACTTAGGTGATAGGTTGGTCACCCCCTATATTAACATACACGATGGCTTACGCGCCGCCTATATCAACATAGGCGATTTGTTAGGCGCCGTTTATATCATTTCCTATGCTCGCTGCCTCACTTAGGCGATAGGTTAGGCACCGCCTATGTCAACATAGGTGATGGCATAAGCGCCGCCTATGTCAACGTAGGCGATAGGTTAGGCACCGCTTATACCAATGCCTCCGCTCACTGCCTCACTTAGCGATAGGTTAGGCGCCGCCTATGTCAACATAGACGATAGCTTAGGCGCTGCCTATATCAACATACGCGATAGGTTAGGCGCCGCTTATCCCAATTCCTATGTAGACTGCCTCACTTTGGCGATAGGTTAGGCGCCACCTATGTAAACAAAGGTGATGGGTCAGGCGCCGCCTAAATCAACATAGGCGATATGTTAGGCGTTGCTTTTACCATTGCCTATGTTTACTGCCTCACTTAGGTGATAGGTTAGGCACCCCCTATATTAACATACGCGATGGCTTACGCGCCGCCTATATCAACATAGGCGATTGGTTAGGCACCGCTAATATCATTTCCTATGCTCGCTGCCTCACTTAGGCGATAGGTTAGGAGCCACCAACGTCAACATAGGTGATGGCATAAGCGCCGCCTATATCAACATAGGCGATAGGTTAGGCGCCGCTTATACTATTGCCTCCGCTCACTGCCTCACTTAGGCGATAGGTTAGGCGCCGCCTATGTCAACATAGACGATGGCTTAGGCGCCACCTATATCTACATACGCCATAGGTTAGGCTCCGATTATCCCATTGCCTATGCTGACTGCCTTACTTAGGCGATAGGTTAGGCGCCACCTATGTCAACAAAGGAGATGGGTCAGGCGCCGCCTATATCAGCATAGGCGATAGGTTAGGTGCCGCCTATGTCAATATTGCTGATGGCATATGTGCCGCCTATATCAACATAGGCGATAGGTTAGGAGCCTCATATACCATTGCCTCCACTCACTGCCTCACTTAGCGATAGGTTAGGCGCCGCCTATGTCAACATAGACGATGGATTAGGCGCTGCCTATATCAACATACGCGATAGGTTAGGCGCCGCTTATCCCAATTCCTATGCAGACTGCCTCACTTAGGCGATTGGTTAGGGGCCACCTATATCAACAAAGGTGATGGGTCAGGCGCCGCCTAAATCAACATAGGCGATTGTTTAGGTGCCGATTTTACTATTTCATATGCTCACTGCCTACCTTAGGAGAAAGGTTAGGTGACACCTATGTTAACATTGGCGATGGCTTAGGCGCCACCTATATCAACATAAGAGATAGGTTAGGAGCTGCTTATACCATTGCCTATGCTCACTGCCTCACTTAGGAGATAGGTTAGGCGTCGCCTATGTCAACATAGGCGATGGCTTAGGCGCCGCCTATATCAATATTGGCGATAGGTTAGGCGCCGCTTATACCATTGCCTATGCTTACTACCTCACTTAGGAGAAAGGTGAGGCGCCGCCTATGTCAACATAGGCGATGGCTTAGGCGCCGCCTATATCAATATAGTCGATAGGTTAGGCACCGCTTATACCATTGCCTATGCTCACTGCATCAATTAGGCGATTGGAAAGGCGCCGCTTGTGTCAACTTTGGCGATGGGTTAGGCGTCGCCTCTATCAACATAGGCGATAAGTTAGGCGTTGCTTATACTATTTCCTATGCTTACTGCCTCACTTAGGTGATAGGTTAGTCACCACCTATATCAACATACGCGATGGCTTATGCGTCGCCTATATCAACATAGGCGATTGGTTAGGCGCGGCTTATACCATTACCTATGCTCGCTGCCTCACTTAGGCGATAGGTTAGACTCCGCCTATGTTAACACAGGCGATGGCATAAGCGTCGCCTATATCAACATAGGCGATAGGTTAGGCTCCGCTTAAACCATTGCCTCCGCTCACTGCCTCACTTAGGCGATAGGTTAGGCGCCGCCAATGTCAACATAGACGATGTCTTAGGCGCCGCCTATATCAACATACGCGATAGGTTAGGATCCACTTATCCCATTGCCTATGCTGACTGCCTTACTTAGGCGATAGGTTAGGCGCCACCTATGTCAACAAAGGCGATGGGTCAAGCGCCGCCTATATCAACATAGGCGATAGGTTAGGTGCCGATTATACTATTTCATATGGTCACTGGCTCACTTAGGCGATAGGTTAGGCGCCGCCTATGTCAACATAGGTGATGGCATAAGCACCGCCTATATCAACATAGGCGATAGGTTAGGTGCCGCTTATACCATTGCCTCCGCTCACCGCCTCACGTAGCGATAGGTTAGGCACAACCTATGTTAACATAGACAATGGCTTAGGCGCCGCCTATATCAACATACGCGATACGTTAGGCACCACTTATCCTAATTCCTATGCAGACTGCCTCACTTAGGCGCCACCTATGTCAACAAAGGCGATGGGTCAGGCGCCGCCTAAATCAACATAGGCGATAGGTTAGGTGCTGATTATACTATTTCATATTCGCACTGCCTCACTTAGGCAATAGGTTAGGCGCCGCCTATGTCAACATAGACGATAGCTTAGGCGCTGCCTATATCAACATACGCGATAGGTTAGGCGCCGCTTATCCCAATTCCTATGTAGACTGCCTCACTTTGGCGATAGGTTAGGCGCCACCTATGTAAACAAAGGTGATGGGTCAGGCGCCGCCTAAATCAACATAGGCGATATGTTAGGCGTTGCTTTTACCATTGCCTATGTTTACTGCCTCACTTAGGTGATAGGTTAGGCACCCCCTATATTAACATACGCGATGGCTTACGCGCCGCCTATATCAACATAGGCGATTGGTTAGGCACCGCTAATATCATTTCCTATGCTCGCTGCCTCACTTAGGCGATAGGTTAGGAGCCACCAACGTCAACATAGGTGATGGCATAAGCGCCGCCTATATCAACATAGGCGATAGGTTAGGCGCCGCTTATACTATTGCCTCCGCTCACTGCCTCACTTAGGCGATAGGTTAGGCGCCGCCTATGTCAACATAGACGATGGCTTAGGCGCCACCTATATCTACATACGCCATAGGTTAGGCTCCGATTATCCCATTGCCTATGCTGACTGCCTTACTTAGGCGATAGGTTAGGCGCCACCTATGTCAACAAAGGAGATGGGTCAGGCGCCGCCTATATCAGCATAGGCGATAGGTTAGGTGCCGCCTATGTCAATATTGCTGATGGCATATGTGCCGCCTATATCAACATTGGCGATAGGTTAGGATCCTCTTATACCATTGCCTCCACTCACTGCCTCACTTAGCGATAGGTTAGGCGCCGCCTATGTCAACATAGACGATGGATTAGGCGCTGCCTATATCAACATACGCGATAGGTTAGGCGCCGCTTATCCCAATTCCTATGCAGACTGCCTCACTTAGGCGATTGGTTAGGGGCCACCTATATCAACAAAGGTGATGGGTCAGGCGCCGCCTAAATCAACATAGGCGATTGTTTAGGTGCCGATTTTACTATTTCATATGCTCACTGCCTACCTTAGGAGAAAGGTTAGGTGACACCTATGTTAACATTGGCGATGGCTTAGGCGCCACCTATATCAACATAAGAGATAGGTTAGGAGCTGCTTATACCATTGCCTATGCTCACTGCCTCACTTAGGAGATAGGTTAGGCGTCGCCTATGTCAACATAGGCGATGGCTTAGGCGCCGCCTATATCAATATTGGCGATAGGTTAGGCGCCGCTTATACCATTGCCTATGCTTACTACCTCACTTAGGAGAAAGGTGAGGCGCCGCCTATGTCAACATAGGCGATGGCTTAGGCGCCGCCTATATCAATATAGTCGATAGGTTAGGCACCGCTTATACCATTGCCTATGCTCACTGCATCAATTAGGCGATTGGAAAGGCGCCGCTTGTGTCAACTTTGGCGATGGGTTAGGCGTCGCCTATATCAACATAGGCGATAAGTTAGGCGTTGCTTATACTATTTCCTATGCTTACTGCCTCACTTAGGTGATAGGTTAGTCACCACCTATATGAACATACGCGATGGCTTATGCGTCGCCTATATCAACATAGGCGATTGGTTAGGCGCGGCTTATACCATTACCTATGCTCGCTACCTCACTTAGGCGATAGGTTAGACTCCGCCTATGTTAACACAGGCGATGGCATAAGCGTCGCCTATATCAACATAGGCGATAGGTTAGGCTCCGCTTAAACCATTGCCTCCGCTCACTGCCTCACTTAGGCGATAGGTTAGGCGCCGCCAATGTCAACATAGACGATGTCTTAGGCGCCGCCTATATCAACATACGCGATAGGTTAGGATCCACTTATCCCATTGCCTATGCTGACTGCCTTACTTAGGCGATAGGTTAGGCGCCACCTATGTCAACAAAGGCAATGGGTCAAGCGCCGCCTATATCAACATAGGCGATAGGTTAGGTGCCGATTATACTATTTCATATGGTCACTGGCTCACTTAGGCGATAGGTTAGGCGCCGCCTATGTCAACATAGGTGATGGCATAAGCACCGCCTATATCAACATAGGCGATAGGTTAGGTGCCGCTTATACCATTGCCTCCGCTCACCGCCTCACGTAGCGATAGGTTAGGCACAACCTATGTTAACATAGACAATGGCTTAGGCGCCGCCTATATCAACATACGCGATAGGTTAGGCACCACTTATCCTAATTCCTATGCAGACTGCCTCACTTAGGCGCCACCTATGTCAACAAAGGCGATGGGTCAGGCGCCGCCTAAATCAACATAGGCGATAGGTTAGGTGCTGATTATACTATTTCATATTCGCACTGCCTCACTTAGGCAATAGGTTAGGCGCCGCCTATGTCAACAAATACGATAGCATAGGCGCCGCCTATATCAACATAGGCGATAGGTTAGGCTCCGCTTATACCATTACCTTTGCTCACTGCCTCACTTAGACGATAGGTTAGGCGCCACCTATGTCAGCAAAGGAGATGGGTCAGGCACCACCTATATCAACATAGGCGATAGGTTAGGTGCCGATTATACTTTTTCATATGCTCACTGCCTCACATAGGCGATAATTTAGGTGACACCTATGTTAACATTGCCGATGGCTTAGGCGCCGCCTATATCAACATAGGCGATAGGTTAGGCGCCGCTTATACCATTCCCTATGCTTACTAACTCACCTAGGCAAAAGGTGAGGCGCCACCTATGTCAACATAGTAAATGGCCTAGGCGCCGCGTATATCAACATAGGCGATAGGTTAGGCACCGCTTATACAATTGCCTATGCTCATTGTATGACTTAGGCGATAGGTAAGGCGCGCTTTTGTCAACATTGGCGATGGGTTAGACGTCGCCTATATAAACATAGGCGATAGGATAGGTGTTGCTTATACCATTGCCTATGCTGACTGCCTTACTTAGGCCATAGGTTAGGCGCCACCTATGTCAACAAAGATGATGGGTCAGGCGCCGCCTATATCAACATAGGCGATAGGTTAGGTTCGATTATACTATTTCATATGCTCACTGCCTCACTTAGGCAATAGGTTAGGCACCGCCTATGTCAACAAATATGATAGCATAGGCGCCGCCTATATCAACATAGGCGATAGGTTAGGCTCCGCTTATACCATTACCTTTGCTCACTGCCTCACTTAGACGATAGGTTAGGCGCCACCTATGTCAGCAAAGGAGATGGCTCAGGCACCACCTATATCAACATAGGCGATAGGTTAGGTGCCGATTATACTTTTTCATTTGCTCACTGCATCACTTAGGCGATAGGTTAGGTGACACCTATGTTAACATTGGCGATGGCTTAGGCGCCGAGGCGCCGCCTATATCAACATAGGCGATAGGTTAGGCGCCGCTTATACCATTCCCTATGCTTACTAACTCACCTAGGCAAAAGGTGAGGCGCCACCTATGTCAACATAGGAAATGGCCTAGGCGCCGCGTATATCAACATACGCGATAGGTTAGGCACCGCTTATACAATTGCCTATGCTCATTGTATGACTTAGGCGATAGGTAAGGCGCGTTTTTTTCAACATTGGCGATGGGTTAGGCGTCGCCTATATCAACATAGGCGATAGGATAGGTGTTGTTTATACCATTGCCTATGCTGACTGCCTTACTTAGGCCATAGGTTAGGCGCCACCTATGTCAACAAAGAAAATGGGTCAGGCGCCGCCTATATCAACATAGGCGATAGGTTAGGTTCCGATTATACTATTTCATATGCTCACTGCCTCACTTAGGCTATAGGTTAGGCGCCACCTATGTCAACATAGGTGATGGCATAAGTGCCGCCAATATCAACATAGGCGATAGGTTAGGCGCCGCTTATACCATTGCCTCCGCTCACTGCCTCACTTAGCGATAGGTTAGGCGCCGCCTATGTCAACATAGACGATGGCTTAGGCGCTGCCTATATCAACATACGTGATAGGTTAGGCGCCGCTTATCCCAATTCCTATGCAGATTGCCTCACTTAGGCAATAGGTTAGGCGTCACCTATGTCAACAACGGCGATGAGGTGGGGCCGCCTAAATCAACATAGGCGATAGGTTAGGTGCCGATTATACTATTTCATATGCTCACTGCCTCACTTAGGCGATAGGTTAGGCGCCGACTATATCAACATAGGCGATAGGTTAGGCTCCGCTTATACCATTACCTTTGCTCACTGCCTCACTTCGACAATAGGTTAGGCTCCACCTATGTCAACAAAAGAGATGGGTCAGGCACCTCCTATATCAACATAGGCGATAGGTTAGGTGCCGATTATACTATTTCATATGCTCACTGCCTCACTTAGGCAATAGGTTAGGTAACACCTATGTTAACATTGGCGATGGCTTAGGCGCCACCTATATCAACATAAGAGATAGGTTAGGAGACGCTTATACCATTGGTTATGCTCACTGCCTCACTTAGACGATACGTTAGGCGTCGCCTATGTCAACATAGGCGATGGCTTAGCCGCCGCCTATATCAACATAGGCGATAGGTTAGGCGCCGCTTATACCATTGCCTATGCTTACTGCCTCACTCAGGAGATAGGTTAGGCACCGCCAATATCAACATAGGCGATGGCTTAGGCGCCTCCTATATCAACATAGGTGACAGGATAGGCACCGCTTATATCATTGCCTAACTGCCTCACTTCGATGCTAGGTTAGGCCCCGCCTATGTCAATATAGGTAATCGTTTAGGCGCCGCCTATATCAACATAGGCGATAGGTTAGGCACCGCTTATACCATTTCCTATGCTCACTGCCTCACTTAGGCGATAGGTTAGGCGCCGCCTATGTCAACATACTCGATAGGTTAGGCGCCGCCTATATCAACATAGGTGATAGGTTAGGCACTGCATATACCATTGCCTATGCTCACTGACTAACTTATGAGATAGGTATGGCACCGCCTATATCAACATAGGCGATGGCGTAGGTGCCGCCTATATCAACATTGGCGATAGTTTAGGCACCGCTTATACCATTGCCTATGCTCACTACCTCACTTAGGAGATAGGTTAGGCACCTCCTATGTAAACATAGGCAAGGCCATAGGCGCCGCTTATATCAACCGAGGCGATAGGTTAGGCTGCACTTTTAGCATTGCCTAAGCTCACTGCCTCTGTCAACATAGGCGATGGCTTAGGCTCCTCCTAAATCCACATAGGCGATAGGTTAGGTGCCTCTTATACCATTGCCTTTGCTCACTGCCTCACTTTGGCGATAGGTTAGGCGCCGCCTATGGCAACATAGGCGATGGCTTAGGCGCCGCCTATATAAACATAGGCGATAGGTTAGGCGCCGCCTATATAAACATAGGCGATAGGTTAGGCGCCGCTTATACTATTTACTATGCTCCCTGCCTCACTTAGGCGATAGGTTAGGCCCCGCTGATGTCAGCATAGGCCATGGCTTAGGCGCCGCCTATATCAATATAGGAGATAGGTAAGGCGCTGATTATACTATTGCCAATACTCACTGCCTAACTTAGGAGAAAGGTTAGGCGCCACCTATGTCAACATAGGTGATGGCTTAGGTGTCGCCTATATCAACATAGGCGATAGTTTAGGCACCGCTTATACCATTGCATATGCTCACTTCCTTACTTAGGCGATAGGTTAGGCGTCTCCTATGTCAACATAGGCGATGGCTTAGGCGCCGCCAATACCAACAGAGGGGATAGGTTAGGCGCCGCTTATATCAATATATGCGATAGGTTAGGCGCCGCTTATACCATTGCCTATGCTCACTGCCTCACTTAGGCAATATGTTAGGCGCCGCCTATATCAACATAGGCGATAGGTTAGGAACCACTTATACCATTGTGTGTGCTCACTTCCTCACTTAGGAGATAGGTTAGGTGCCCCCTATGTAAACATAGACGATGGCTTAGGGGCCTCGTATATCAACATAGGCGATAGGTTAGGCGCCGTTTATACCATTGCCTATGCTTACTGCCTCACTCAGGAGATAGGTTAGGCACCGCCAATATCATCATAGGCGATGGCTTAGCCGCCGCCTATATCAACATAGGCGATAGACTAGGCTCCGCTTATATCATTTCCTATACTTATTGCCTCACTTCGGTGATAGGTTAGGCCCCGCCTATGACAACATAGGTGATCGTTTAGGCGCCGCCTATATCAACATAGGCGATAGGTTAGGCACTGCTTATACCATTTCCTATGCTCACTGCATCACTTAGGCGATAGGTTAGGCTCCGCCTATGTCAACATAATCGATAGGTTAGGCGCCGTCTATATCAACATAGGTGATAGGTTAGGCACCGCATATACCATTGCCTATGCTCACTGACTAACTTAGGAGATAGGTTAGGCACCGCCTATGTCAACATAGGCGATGGCGTAGGTGCTGCCTATATCAACATTAGCGATAGTTTAGGCGCCTCTTATACCAATGCCTATGCTCACTACCTTACTTAGGAGATAGGTTAGACGCCTCCTATGTCAATATAGGCAAGGGCTTAGGCGCCGCCTATATCGACAGAGGCAATAGGTTAGGTGCCGCTTATAGCATTGCCTATGCTCACTGCCTCACTTGGGCGATAAGTTAGGCAACGCCTGTGTCAACATAGGCGATGGCTTAGGATCCTTCTTAAACAACATAGGCGATAGGTTAGGTGCCGCTTATACCATTGACTATGCTCACTGCCTCACTTTGGCGATAGGTTAGGCGCCGCCTATGTTAACATAGGCGATGTCTTAGGCGCCGCCTATATCAACATAGGCGATAGGTTAGGCGCAGCTTATACTGTTTACTATGCTCACTGCCTCACTTAGACGATAGGTTAGGCGCCGCCGATGTCAACATAGGCGATGGCTTAGGCGCCGCCTATATCAACATAGGCGATAGGGTAGGCGCTGATTATACTATTGCCTATGCTCACTGCCTAACTTAGGAGATAGGTTAGGCGCCGCCTATGTCAACATAGGCGATGGCTAAGGTACCGCCTATATGAATATAGGTGATAGATTAGGCCCCGCTTATACCATTGCCTATGCTCACTCCCTTACTTAGGCAATAGATTATGCGCCTCTTAGGTCAACATAGGCGATAGCTTAGGAGCCGCCTTTATCAACAGAGACAATAGGTTAGGCGCCGCTTATATCAATATATGCGATAGGTTAGGCGCCACTTATACCATTGCCTATGCTCACTGCCTCACTTAGGCGATAGGTTGGGCACCGCCTATATCAACTTAGGCGATAGGTTAGGAATTACTTATACCATTGCTTTTGCTCACTTCCTTACTTAGGCGATATGTTAGGCGCCGTCTATATCAACATAGGCGATGGCTTAGGCGCCGCCTATATCAACATAGGCGATAGGTTAGGCACCACTTATACCATTGCCTATGGTCACTGCCTCACTTAGGCGATACGTTAGGTGTCGCCTATGTCAACATAGGCAATGGATTAGGCACTGCCTATACAACCATAGGAGATAGGTTGGCGCTTCTTATACCATTGCCAATGCTCACTGCCTCACTTAGGCGTCGCCAATTTCAACATGGGCGATGGCTTATGAGCTACCTAGATAAACATAGGTGATCGTTTAGGCGCCGCCTATATCAACATAGGTGATAGGTTAGGCGCCGCATATTCCGTTGCCTATGCTCACTACCTAACTTAGGAGATAGGTTAGGCGCCGCCTTTGTCAACATAGGCGATGGCTTCGGTGCCACCTATATCAATATAGGCGATAGGTTAGGCGCTGATAATACCATTTCCTATGCTCACTGCCTTAGTTAGGCGATAGGTTAGGCGCTACCTATATCAACATAGGTGATAGGTTAGGAACCACTTATACCATTGCTTTTGCTCACTGCCTTACTTAGGCGATAGGTTAGGCGACGCGTATAACAATATAGGCGATGGCTTAGGCGCCGCCTATATTAGCATAAGCGATAGGTTGGGCGCCGCTTATACCATTGCCTATGCTCACTGCCTCACTTAGGCGATAGGTTAGGCGCCGCCTATGTCATTGTAAGCAATGGATTAGGGACCGCCTATACCAACATAGGCGATAGGTTAGGCCCCACTTATATTATTGCGAATGCTCACTGCCTCACTTAGGCGATAAGTTAGGTGCCGCCTATTTCAACATGGGCGATGGCTTATGAGCCACCTAGATCATCATAGGCAATAGGTTAGGCGCCGCTTATACCATTGCCTATGCTTCTTGCCTCACTTAGGCGATACGTTAGCCGCCGCCTATGTCAACATAGGCGATGGCTTAGGCGCCGCCTATATCATCATAGGCGATAGGTTAGGCTTCGCTTGTACCATTGCCTATTCTCACTGCCTCACTTAGGCGATAGGTTTGGCGCCGCCTATATCAACATAGGCGATAGGTTAGGCACCGCTTCTACCATTACCTGTACTCATTGAATTACTTAGGCGATAGGTTAAGCGCCTCCTATGTCAGCAAAGGTGATGGATTAGGGGCCACCTATATCAATATAAACGATAGGTTAGGTGCTGCTTATACCAGTGCCTATGCTCACTGCCTCACTTAGGCGATAGGTTAGGCACCGCCTATGTCAACATAGGCGATGGCTTAGGTACCTCCTATATCAACATAGGTGATAGGTTAGGCGTCGCTTATCCCATATCCTATGCTTACTTCCTCACTTAGGCGATAGGTTAGGCGCCACCTATGTTAACATAGGGAATGGCTTAGGCTCCGCCTATATCAACATAGGCGATAGGTTAGGCGCCGCTTATACCATTGCCTATGCTCACTGCCTCACTTAGGCGATAGGTTAGGAGCCACCTATGTCAACATAGGCGATGGCTTAGGCGCTGCCTATATCAACATAGGCAATAGCGTAGGTACCGCTTATACCATTGCCTGTGCTCACTTCCTCACTTAGAAGATAGGTTAGGTGCCCCCTATTTCAACATAGGCGATGGCTTTGGGGCCGCCTATATCAACATAGGCTATAGGTTAGGCGCCTCTTGTACAATTGCCTATGCTTACTCCCTCAATCAGGCGATAGGTTAGGCACCGCCAATATCAGCATAGGCGATGGATTAGGAGCTGCCAATATCAACATAGGCAATAGGTTAGGCGCCGCTTATAACATTGCCTATACATACTACCTCACTTCGGTGATAGGTTAGGCCCCTCCTATGTCGACATAGGTGATCGTTTAGGCGCCGCCTATGTCAACATACTCGATGGCTTAGGTGCCGCCTATATCATCATAGGTGATAGGTTAGGTGCCGCATATTCCATTGCCTATGCTCACAAACTAACTTAGGAGATAGATTGGGCGCCGCCTATGTCAACATAGGCGATGGCGTTGTTGACGCCTATATCAACATTGGCGATAGTTTAGGCGCCACATATAACATTTCCTATGCTCACTGCCTCACTTAGGAGATAGGTTAGGCACCTCCTATGTCAACATATGCGATGTCTTAGGCGCCTCCTATATCAACAGAGGGGATAGATTAGGCGCCGCTTATAGCATTGCCTATGCTCACTGCCTCACTTAGGCGATAAGTTAGGCGCCGCCTGTGTCATCATAGGCGATGTCTTAGGCTCCTCCTAAATAAACATAGGCGATAGGTTAGGTGCCGCTTATACCATTGCCTGTGCTCACTACTTTACTTTGGTGATAGGTTAGGCGCCGCCGATGTCAACATAGGCGATGGCTAAGGCGCCGCCTATATCAACATAGGCGATAGGTTAGGCGCTGATTATACTATTGCTTATGCTCACTGCCTAACTTAGGAGATATGTTAGGCGCCGCCTATGACAACATAGGCGATGGATTAGGTGCTGCCTATATCATCATAGGCGATAGTTTAGGCACCGCATATACCATTGCCTATGCTCACTGCCTTACTTAGGCGATAGGTTAGGCGCCTCCTATGTCAACATAGGCGATGGCTTAGGCGCCTCCTATATCAAAAGAGGCGATCGGTTAGGCGCGTCTTATATCAATATTTGCGATAGGTTAGGCACCGCTTATACCATTGCCTATTCTCACTGCCTCACTTAGGCGATAGGTTAGGCGCCGCCTATATCAACATAGGCAATAGTTTAGGAACCGCTTATACCATTGCTTTTACTCACTGCCTTACTTAGGCGATATGTTAGGCACCGCCTATATCAACATAGGCGATGGCTTAGGTGCCGCCTATATCAACATAGGCGATAGGTTAGGCGCCGCTTATACCATTGCCTATGCTTACTGCCTCACTTAGGCGATAGGTTAGGGGCCGCCTATGTCAACATAGGCAATGGATTAGGCACCGCCTATACCATCATAGGCGATAGGTTAGGTGTTGCTTATACCATTGCCAATGCTCACTGCCTCACTTCGGCGATAAGTTAGGCGCCGCCTATTTCAACATGGGCGATGGCTTATGAGCCACCTAGATCAACATAGGCGATAGGTTAGGCACCGCTTATACCATTGCCTATGCTCCTTGCCTCACTTAGGGGATAGGCTTAGGCGCCGCCTATATAAACATAGGCGATAGGTTAGGCACCGCTTATACCATTTCCTATGGTCACTGACTCACTTAGGCGATAGGTTAGGCACAGCCTATTTCAACATAGGATATCGCTTAGGCACCACCTATATCCTCATAGGTGATAGGTTAGGTTTCGCTTATACCATTGCCTATTCCACTGCCTCACTAACGCGATACGTTAGGCGCCACCTATATCAACATAGGCGATAGGTTATGCACCACTTCTACCATTACCTGTAATTATTGCCTCACTTAGGTGATAGGTTAGGCGCCACCTATGTCAGCATAGGCGATGGATTAGGCGCCACCTATATCAATATAAACGATAGGTTAGGTTAGGCATAGGCGACGCCTATATCAACATAGGCGATAGCATAGGCGCAGCTTATACCATTGCCTGTGTTAACTGCGTCACTTAGGCGATAGGTTAGGCGTCGTCTATGTCAACATAGGCGATGACTTACGCTCCACCTATATCAACATAGGCGATAGGTTAGGTGCCGCTTATACCATTGTCTATTCGTACTGCCTCACTTAGGCGATAGGTTAGGTGCCGCCTATATCAACATAGACGATGGCTTAGGCGCCGCCTATATCAACATAGGCGATAGGTTACGCGCCGCTTATACAATTGTCTATGCTCATTGCCTCACATAGGCGATATGTTAGGCGCCGCCTATGTCAACATAGGCGATGTCTTACGCACCGCCTATACCAACATAGGCGATAGTTTAGGCGCCGCTTATACCATTTCCAATGCTCACTGCCTCACTTAGGCGATAAGTTAGGCGCCGCCTATTTCTACATGTGCGTTGGCTTATGAGCCACCTAGATCAACATAGGCGATAGGTTAGGCGCCGCTTATACCATTCCCTATGCTCCATGCATCACTTAGGTGATAGGTTAGGCGCCGCATATGTCAACATAGGCTATCTCTTAGGCGCCACCTATGTCACCATAGGCGATAGGTTAGGCGTCGCTTATACCATTGTCTATGCTCACTTACTCACTTAGGTTATATGTTAGGCACCGCCTATGTCAACATAGGAAATCGCTTAGGCGCCACCTATATCATAATAGGAAATTGGTTCGGCTTTGCTTGTACCATTGGATATTCTCACTGCCTTACTTAGGCGATAGGTTATGCGTCGCCTATATCAACATAGGCGCTAGGTTAGGCACCGCTTCTACCATTGCCTATGCTCAATGCCTCACTTAGGCGATAGGTTAGGCACTTCCTATGTCAACATAGGCGATGGCTTAGGCGCTGCCAATATCAACATAGGCGTTTGGTTAGGCGCCGCTTATACTATTGCCTATGCTCACTGCCTCCCTTAGGCGATAGGTTAGGCGCCGCTTATACCATTGTCTATGCTCGCTGCCTCACATAGGTGATAGGTTAAGCGCCGCATATGTCAACATAGGCGATCGCTTAGGCACCTCCTATATCAACATAGGAAATAGGTTAGGCGTTGATATACCATTTCCTATGCTCACTTCCTCACTTAGGTGATGGCATAGGTGCCGCCTATATCAACATAGGGGATAGGTTAGGCGCCGCTTATAACATTGCCTAGGATCACTGCCTTACTTAGGAGATTGGTTAGGCACTGCTTATGTCAACATAGGCAATGGCTTAGGCGCCGCCAATACCAACATAGGCGATAGGTTAGGCGCCGCTTATACTATTGCCTATGCTCACTGCCTCCCTTAGGCGATAGGTTAGGCGCCGCTTATACCATTGTCTATTCTCACTGCCTCACTTAGTTGATAGGTTAAGAACCACATATGTCAACATAGGGGATCGCTTAGGCGCCGCCTATATCAACTGAGGCAATAGGTTAGGCGCCGATATACCATTGCCTATGCTCACTGCCTCACTTAGGCGATGGCTTAGGCGCCGCCTATATCAACATAGGTGATTGGTTAGGCGCCGCTTATACCATTCCCTATGCTCACTACCTCACTTAGGCGATATGTTAGGCGCCGCCTATGTCAACATAGGCGATGGCTTAGGCGCCGCCTAAATCAACATAGGCGATAGGTTAGGCGCCGCTTATACTATTGCCTATGCTCACTGCCTCACTTAGGTGATAGGTTAAGCGCCGCATATGTCAACATAGGTGATTGGGTAGGTGCCACCAATATCAACATAGGCAAAACTTTAGGCACCGATATACCATTGCCTATGCTCACTGCCTCACTTAGGCGATGGCTTAGGTGTCGCCTATATCAACATAGGCGATAGGTTAGGCGCCGCTTATACCATTGCCTATGCTCACTGTATCACTTAGGCGATAGGTTAGGCGCCGCCCATGTTACAAAGGCGATGGCTTAGGCGCCACCTATATAAACATAGGCGATAGGTTTTGCGCCGCTTATACCATTGCCTATGCTCACTGCCTTACTTAGGCGATAGATTAGGCGCGGTCTATGTCAAAATAGGCGATGGCTTAGGCGTCACCTATATAAACATAGGAGATAGGTTAGGCGCCTCTTATACCATTTCCTATGCTCACTACCTCAGTTAGGCGATAGGTTAGGCGCCGCCTATGTCAACATAGTCGATGGCTTAGGCGCCGCCAATATCAACATAGGCGATAGGTTAGGCGCCGCTTATACCATTGCCTATGCTCACTGCCTCACTTTGGAGATAGTTTAGGCACCGCGTATGTTACATAGGCGATGGCTTAGGCGCCACCTATATAAACATAGGAGATAGGTTTGGCACCGCTTATACCATTGCTCACTGCCTCACTTAGGCGATAGGTAAGGCGCCGCCTATGTCAACATAGGCGATGGCTTAGGTGCTACCTATATCAACATAGGCGATAGGTTAGGTGCCGCTTATAACATTACCTTTACTCTCTGCATTACTTAGGCGATAGGTTAGGCGCCACCTATGTCAACAAAGGCGATGGGTCAGGCGCCGCCTATATCAACATAGGCGATAGGTTAGACGCCGATTATGCTATTTAATATGGTCACTGCCTCACTTAGGCGATAGGTTAGGTGACACCTATGTCAACATAGGTGATGTCTTAGGCGCCTCTTATGTCAACATAAGCGATAGGTTAGTAGCCTCTTATACCATTGCCAATGCTCACTGCCTCAATTTGGCAATAGGTTAGGCGCCACCTATATAAACATAGGCGATAGGTTTTGCGCCGCTTATACCATTGGATATATTGACGGCCTTACTTAGTCATTATGATTGGCATTGCTTATACCATTGCCGATGCTCACTGCCTTACTTAGGCGATGGCTTAGGTTCCGCCTATAACAACATAGGCGATAGGGTAGGCGCCGTTTATATCATTGTCTATGCTCATTGCCTCACATAGGTGATAGGTTAAGCGCCGCATATGTCAACATAGGCGATCGCTTAGGCGCCGCCTATATCAACATAGGGAATAGGTTAGGCACCGCTTATACCATTGCCTATGCTCACTTCCTAACTTAGGCGATGGCTTAGGTGCCGGCTATATCAACATAGGAGATAGGTTAGGCTGCCGCTTATACCATTGCCTATGCTCACTGTCTCACTTAGGCGATAGGTTAGCCGCCGCCTATATTACATAGGCGATGACTTAGGCGCCACCTCTATAAACATAGGCGATAGGTTTGGCGCCGCTTATACCATTTCCTATACTCACTGCCTCACTTAGGCGATAGGTTAGACGCGGCCTATGTCAAAATAGGCGATGGCTTAGGAGCCACCTATATCAACATAGGAGATAGGTTAGGCACCGCTTATACCATTCCCTATGCTAACTACCTCACTTAGGTGATAGGTTAGGCGTCGCTTATGTCTACATAGGCGATAGCTTAGGTGCCGCCTATATAATCATAGCCGATAAGTTAGGCGCCGCATTTACCATTGCTAATGCTCATTACCTCACATAGGTGATAGGTTAGGCGTCGCCTATGTTACATAGGCGATAGATTAAGCTCCACCTATATAAACATAGGCGATAGGTTTGACGCCGCTTACACCATTGCCTATCCTCGCTGCCTCACTTTTGTAATAGGTTAGGCGCCACCTATGACAACATAGGCGATGGCTTAGGTGCTACATATATCAACATAGGCGATTGGTTAGGCGCCGCTTATAACATTACCTTTGCTCACTGCCTCACTTAGGCGATAGGATAGGCGCCACCTATGTCAACAAAGGCGATGGGTCAGGCGCCGCCTATATCAACTTAGGCGATAGGTTGGGCGCCTATTATAGTATTTCATATGATCACTGCCTCACTTAGGCGATAGGTTAGGTGACACCTATGTCAACATAGGCGATGGCTTAGGCGCCACCTATATCAACATAAGCGATAGGTTAGGAGTCTCATATACCATTGCCTATGCTCACTGCCTTACTTAGGCGATAGGTTAGGCGTCGCCTATGTAAACATAGGCGATGGATTAGGCGCCGCCTATATCAACATTGAATATAGGTTAGGCGCCGATAATATCATTCCCTATGCTCACTACCTCACTTAGGCGATAGGTTAGGCGATAGGTTAGGCGATTTCTTAGGCGCCACCTATATCAACATAGGCGATAGGTTAGGCGCCGCTTATACTGTTGCCTATGCTCACTGCCTCACTTAGGTGATAGGTTAAGCGCCGCATATGTCAACATAGGCGATTGCTTAGGCGCCGCCTATATCAACATAGGCAAAAGGTTAGGCACCGATATACCATTGCCTATGCTCACTGCCTCACTTAGGCGATGGCTTAGGTGCCGCCTATATCAACATAGGCGATAGGTTAGGCGCCGCTTATACCATTGCCTATGCTCACTGCATCACTTAGGCGATAGGTTAGGCGCCGCCTATGTTACAAAGTAGATGGCTTAGGCGCCACCTATATAAACATAGGCGATAGGTTTTGCGCCGCTTATACCATTGCCTATGCTCACTGCCTCACTTAGGCGATAGGTTAGGCGCGGCCTATGTCAAAATAGGCGATGGCTTAGGCGCCACCTATATCAACATAGGAGATAGGTTAGGCACCACTTATACCATTGCCTATGCTCACTACCTCACTTAGGTGATAGGTTAGGCGCCGCCTATGTTAACATAGTCGATGGCTTAGGCGCCGCCTATATAAACATAGGCGATAGGTTAGGCGCTGCTTATACCATTGCCTATGCTCACTGCCTCACTTAGGTGATAGGTTAAGCGCCGCATATGTCAACATAGGCGGTTTCTTAGGCGCCGCCTTTATCAACATAGGCAAAAGGTTAGGCACCTATTTACCATTGTCTATGCTCACTGTCACACTTAGGCGATGGCAAAGATTCCGCCTATATCAACATAGGCGATAAGTTAGGTGCCGCTTATACCATTGCCTATGCTCACTGCATCACTTAGGCGATAGGTTAGGCGCCGCCTATGTTACAAAGGCGATGGCTTAGGCGCCACCTATATAAACATAGGCGATAGGTTTTGCGCCGCTTATACCATTGCCTATGCTCACTGCCTCACTTAGGCGATAGGTTAGGCGCGGCCTATGTCAAAATAGGCGATGGCTTAGGCACCCCCTATATCAACATAGGATATAGGTTAGGCGCCTCCTATACCATTGCCTATGCTCACTACCTCACTTAGGCGATAGGTTAGGCGCCGCCTATGTCAACATAGTCGATGGCTTAGGCGCCGCCTATATCAACATAGGCGATAGGTTAGGCGCCGCTTATACCATTGCCTATGCTCACGGCCTCACATAGGTGATAAGTTAGGCGCCGCCTATTTATACATGGGCGTTGGCTTATGAGCCACCTAGATCAACATAGGCGATAGGTTAGGCGCCGCTTGTACCATTGCCTATGCTCCATGCATCACTTAGGTGATAGGTTAGGCGCCGCATATGTCAACATAGGCTATTGCTTAGGCGCCACTTATATCAACATAGGGGATAGGTTAGGCGTCGCTTATACCATTGTCTATGCTCACTTACTCACTTAGGTTATAGGTTAGGCACCGACTATGTCAACATAGGCAATCGCTTAGGCGCCACCTATATCATCATAGGAAATAGGTTAGGCTTTGCTTGTACCATTGCCTATTCTCACTGCCTTACTTAGGCGATAGGTTATGCGCCGCCTATATCAACATAGGCGCTAGGTTTGGCACCGCTTCTACCATTGCTTGTACTCACTGCCTCACTTCGGCGATAGGTTAGGCGCCGCCTATGTCAGCATAGGCGATGGATTAGGTTCCACCTATATCGACATAAACGATAGGTTAGGCGCCGATTATACCATTGCCTATGCTCACTGCCTCACTTAGGCGATAGGTTAGGAACTGCCTATGTTAACATAGGCGATGGCTTAGGCGCCGCCAATATCAACATAGGCATTTGGTTAGGCGCTGCTTATACTATTGCCTATGCTCACTGCCTCCCTTAGGTGATAGGTTAGGCGCCGTCTATACCATTGTCTATGCTTGCTGCCTCACTTAGGTGATAGGTTAAGCGCCGCATATGTAAACATAGGCGATCTCTTAGGCACCGCCTATATCAACATAGGCAATAGGTTAGACGCCGATATACCATTGCCTATGCTCACTTCCTCACTTAGGTGATGGCATAGGTGCCGCCGATATCAACATAGGGGATAGGTTAGGCGCCGCTTATAACATTGCCTAGGATCTCTGCCTTACTTAGGCGATTGTTTAGGCACTGCTTATGTCAACATAGGCGATGGATTAGGTGCCGCCAATATCAACATAGGCAATAGGTTAGGCGCCGCTTATACTATTGCCTATGCTCACTGCCTCCCTTAGGCGATAGGTTAGGCGCCGCATATACCATTGTCTATGCTCACTGCCTCACATAGGTGATAGGTTAAGCGCCGCATATGTCAACATAGGGGATCGCTTAGGATCCGCCTATATCAACTGAGGCAATAGGTTAGGCGCCGATATACCATTGCCTATAATTACTGTCTCACTTAGGCGATGGCTTAGGCGCCGCCTATATAAACATAGGTGATTGGTTAGGCGCCTCTTATACCATTCCCTATGTTCACTACCTCACTTAGGCGATAGGATAGGTGCCACCTATGTCAACAAAGGCGATGGGTCAGGCCCCGCCTATATCAACATAGGCGATAGGTTAGGCGCCTATTATAGTATTTCATATGATCACTGCCTCACTTAGGCGATAGGTTAGGTGACACCTATGTCAACATAGGCGATGGCTTAGGCGCCACCTATATCAACATAAGCGATAGGTTAGGAGCCTCATATACCATTGCCTATGCTCACTGCCTTACTTAGGCGATAGGTTAGGCGTCGCCTATGTAAACATAGGCGATGGATTAGGCGCCGCCTATATCAACATAGAATATAGGTTAGGCGCCGATTATATCATTCCCTATGCTCGCTACCTCACTTAGGCGATAGGTTAGGCGATAGGTTAGGCGATTTCTTAGGCGCCACCTATATCAACATAGGCGATAGGTTAGGCACCGCTTATACTAATGCCTATGCTCACTGCCTCACTTAGGTGATAGGTTAAGCGCTGCATATGTCAACATAGGCGATTGCTAAGGCGCCGCCTATATCAACATAGGCAAAAGGTTAGGCACCGATATACCATTGCCTATGCTCACTGCCTCACTTAGGTGATGGCTTAGGTGTCGCCTATATCAACATAGGCGATAGGTTAGGCGCCGCTTATACCATTGCCTATGCTCACTGCATCACATAGGCGATAGGTTAGGCGCCGCCTATGTTACAAAGGAGATGGCTTAGGCGCCACCTATATAAACATAGGCGATAGGTTTTGCGCCGCTTATACCATTGCCTATGCTCACTCCCTCACTTAGGGGAAAGGTTAGGCGCGGCCTATATTAAAATAGGCGATGGCTTATGCGCCACCTATATCAACATAGGAGATAGGTTAGGCGCCACTTATACCATTGCCTATGCTCACTACCTCACTTAGGTGATAGGTTAGGCGCCGCCTATCTCAACATAGTCGATGGCTTAGACACCGCCTATATAAACATAGGCGATAGGTTAGGCGCTGCTTATACCATTGCCTATGCTCACTGCCTCACTTAGGTGATAGGTTAAGCGCCGCATATGTCAACATAGGCGGTTACTTAGGCGCCGCCTATTCAACATAGCCAAAAGGTTAGGCACCGATTTACCATTGCCTATGCTCACTGTCTCACTTAGGCGATGGCTTAGATTCCGCCTATATCAACATAGGCGATAGGTTAGGCCCCGCTTATACCATTGCCTATGCTCACTGCATCACTTAGGCGATAGGTTAGGCGCCGCCTATGTTACAAAGGCGATGGCTTAGGCGCCACCTATATAAACATAGGCGATAGGTTTTGCGCCGCATATACCATTGCCTATGCTCACTGCCTCACTTAGGCGATAGGTTAGGCGCGGCCTATGTCAAAATAGGCGATGGCTTAGGCACCCCGTATATCAATATAGGAGATAGGTTAGGCGCCTCTTATACCATTGCCTATGCTCACTACCTCACTTAGGCGATAGGTTAGGCGCCGCCTATGTCAACATAGTCGATGGCTTAGGCGCCGCCTATATCAACATAGGCGATAGGTTAGGCGCCGCTTATACCATTGCCTATGCTAATTGCCTCACATAGGTGATAAGTTAGGCGGCGCCTATTTCTACATGGGCGTTGGCTTATGAGCCACCTAGATCAACATGGGCGATAGGTTAGGCGCCGCTTATACCATTGCCTATGTTCCATGCATCACTTAGGCGATAGGTTAGGCGCCGCATATGTCAACATAGGCTATCGCTTAGGCGACACCTATATCAACATAGGGGATAGGTTAGGCGTCGCTTATACCATTGTCTATGCTCACTTACTCACTTAGGTTATAGGTTAGGCACCGCCTATGTCAACATAGGCAATCGCTTAGGCGCCACCTATATCATCATAGGAAATAGGTTAGGCTTTGCTTGTACCATTGCCTATTCTCACTGTCTTACTTAGGCGATAGGTTATGCGCCGCCTATATCAACATAGGCGCTAGGCTAGGCACCGCTTCTACCATTGCTTGTACTCACTGCCTCACTTCGGCGATAGGTTAGGCGCCGCCTATGTCAGCATAGGCGATGGATTAGGTTCCACCTATATCGACATAAACGATAGGTTAGGCGCCGCTTATACCATTGCCTATGCTCACTGCCTCACTTAGGCGATAGGTTAGGCACTACCTATGTTAACATAGGCGATGGCTTAGGCGCCGCCAATATCAACATAGGCATTTGGTTAAGCGCCGCTTATACTATTGCCTATGCTCACTGCCTCCCTTAGGCGATAGGTTAGGCGCCGCTTATACCATTGTCTATGCTTACTGCCTTACTTAGGTGATAGGTTAAGCGCCGCATATGTCAACATAGGCGATCGCTTAGGCACCGCCTATATCAACATAGGAAATAGGTTAGACGCCGATATACCATTGCCTATGCTCACTTCCTCACTTAGGTGATGGCATAGGTGCCGCCTATATCAACATAGGGGATAGGTTAGGCGCCGCTTATAACATTGCCTAGGATCTCTGCCTTACTTAGGCGATTGTTTAGGCACTGCTTATGTCAACATAGGCGATGGCTTAGGCGCCGCCAATATCAACATAGGCGATAGGTTAGGCGCCGCTTATACTATTGCCTATGCTTACTGCCTCCCTTAGGCGATAGGTTAGGCGCCGCTTATACCATTGTCTATGCTCACTGCCTCACATAGGTGATTGGTTAAGCGCCGCATATGTCAACATAGGGGATCGCTTAGGCTCCGCCTATATCAACTGAGGCAATAGGTTAGGCGCCGATATACCATTGCCTATAATTACTGCCTCACTTAGGCGATGGCTTAGGCGCCGCCTATATCAACATAGGTGATTGGTTAGGCGCCTCTTATACCATTCCATATGTTCACTACCTCACTTAGGCGATAGGATAGGCGCCACCTATGTCAACAAAGGCGATGGGTCAGGCGCCGCCTATATGAACATAGGCGATAGGTTAGGCGCCTATTATAGTATTTCATATGATCACTGCCTCACTTAGGCGATAGGTTAGGTGACACCTATGTCAACATAGGCGATGGCTTAGGCGCCACCTATATCAACATAAGCGATAGGTTAGGAGCCTCATATACCATTGCCTATGCTCACTGCCTTACATAGGCGATAGGTTAGGCGTCGCCTATGTAAACATAGGCGATGGATTAGGCGTCGCCTATATCAACATAGAATATAGGTTAGGCCCCGATTATATCATTCCCTATGCTCACTACCTCACTTAGGCGATAGGTTAGGCGATAGGTTAGGCGATTTCTTAGGCGCCGCCAATGTCAACATAGGCGATAGGTTAGGCGCCGCTTATACTGTTGCCTATGCTCACTGCCTCACTTAGGTGATAGGTTAAGTGCCGCATATGTCAACATAGGCGATTGCTTAGGCGCCTCCTATTTCAACATACGCAAAAGGTTAGGCACCGATATACCATTGCCTATGCTCACTGCATCACTTCGGCGATGGCTTAGGTGCCGCCTATATCAACATAGGCGATAGGTTAGGCGCCCCTTATACCATTGCCTATGCTCACTGCATCACATAGGCGATAGGTTAGGCGCCACCTATGTTACAAAGGAGATGGCTTAGGCGCCACCTATATAAATATAGGCGATAGGTTTTGCGCCGCTTATACCATTGCCTATGCTCACTGCCTCACTTAGGCGATAGGTTAGGCGCGGCCTATGTCAAAATAGGCGATGGCTTAGGCGCCACCTATATCAACATAGGAGATAGGTTAGGTGCCACTTATACCATTGCCTATGCTTACTACCTCACTTAGGTGATAGGTTAGGCGCCGCCTATGTCAACATAGTCGATGGCTTAGGCGCCGCCTATATAAACATAGGCGATAGGTTAGGCGCTGCTTATACCATTGCCTATGCTCACTGCCTCACTTTGGTGATAGGTTAAGCACCGCATATGTCAACATAGGCGGTTTCTTAGGCGCCGCCTATATCAACATAGGCAAAAGGTTAGGCACAGATTTACCATTGCCTATGCTCACTGTCTCACTTAGGTGATGGCTTAGATTCCGCCTATATCAACATAGGCGATAGGTTAGGCGCCGCTTATACCATTGCCTATGCTCACTGCATCACTTAGGCGATAGGTTAGGCGCCGCCTATGTTACAAAGGCGATGGCTTAGGTGCCACCTATATAAACATAGGCGATAGGTTTTGCGCCGCTTATACCATTGCCTATGCTCACTGCCCCACTTAGGCGATAGGTTAGGCGCGGACTATGTCAAAATAGGCGATGGCTTAGGCACCCCCTATATCAACATAGGAGATAGGTTAGGCGCCTCTTATACCATTGCCTATGCTTACTACCTCACTTAGGCGATAGGTTAGGCGCCCCCTATATCAACATAGTCGATGGCTTAGGCGCCGCCTATATCAACATAGGTGATTGGTTAGGCGCCGCTTATACCATTCCCTATGCTCACTACCTCACTTAGGCGATATGTTAGGCGCCGCCTATGTCAACATAGGCGATGGCTTAGGCGCCTCCTAAATCAACATAGGCGATAGGTTAGGCGCCGCTTATACTATTTCCTATGCTCACTGCCTCACTTAGGTGATAGGTTAAGCACCGCATATGTCAACATAGGTGATTGCGTAGGTGCCACCAATATCAACATAGGCAAAAGGTTAGGCACTGATATACCATTGCCTATGCTCACTGCCTCACTTAGGCGATGGCTTAGGTGCCGCCTATATCAACATAGGCGATAGGTTAGGCGCCGCTTATACCATTGCCTATGCTCACTGTATCACTTTGGCGATAGGTTAGGCGCCACCTATGTTACAAAGGTGATGGCTTAGGCGCCACCTATATAAACATAGGCGATAGATTTTGCGTCGCTTATACCATTGCCTATGCTCACTGCCTTACTTAGGCGATAGATTAGGCGCGGTCTATGTCAAAATAGGCGATGGCTTAGGCGTCACCTATATAAACATAGGAGATAGGTTAGTCGCCTCTTATACCATTGCCTATGCTCACTACCTCAGTTAGGCGATAGTTTAGGCGCCGCCTATGTCAACATAGTCGATGGCTTAGGCGCCGCCAATATCAACATAGGCGATAGGTTAGGCGCCGCTTATACCATTGCCTATGCTCACTGCCTCACTTTGGAGATAGGTTAGGCACCGCCTATGTTACATAGGCGATGGCTTAGCCGCCACCTATATAAACATAGGAGATAGGTTTGGCACCGCTTATACCATTGCTCACTGCCTCACTTAGGCGATAGGTAAGGCGCCGCCTATGTCAACATAGGCGATGGCTTAGGTGCTACCTATATCAACATAGGCGATAGGTTAGGCGCCGCTTATATCATTACCTTTACTCTCTGCATTACTTAGGCGATAGGTTAGGCGCCACCTATGTCAACAAAGGCGATGGGTCAGGCGCCGCCTATATCAACATTGGCTATAGGTTAGACGCCGATTATGCTATTTAATATGGTCACTGCCTCACTTAGGCGATAGGTTAGGTGACACCTATGTCAACATAGGTGATGTCTTAGGCGCCTCTTATGTCAACATAACTGATAGGTTAGGCGCCGATTATACCATTACCTTATCTCACTGCCTCACTTATGCGATAGGTTAGGCGCCACCTATGTCAACAAAGGCAATGGGTCAGGCGCAGCCTATATCAACATAGGCGATAGGTTAGGCGCCGATTATACTATTTCATATGCTCACTGCTTATACCATTGCCGATGCTCACTACCTTACTTAGGCGATGGCTTAGGTTCCGCCTATAACAACATAAGCGATAGGGTAGGCGCCGTTTATATCATTGTCTATGCTCATTGCCTCACTTAGGTGATAGGTTAAGCGCCGCATATGTCAACATAGGCGATCGCTTAGGCGCCGCCTATATCAACATAGGGAATAGGTTAGGCGCCGCTTATACCATTGCCTATGCTCACTTCCTAACTTAGGCGATGGCTTAGGTGCCGGCTATATCAACATAGGAGATAGGTTAGGCTGCCGCTTATACCATTGCCTATGCTCACTGTCTCACTTAGGCGATAGGTTAGCCGCCGTCTATATTACATAGGCGATGACTTAGGCGCCACCTCTATAAACATAGGCGATAGGTTTGGCGCCGCTTATACCATTTCCTATACTCACTTCCTCACTTAGGCGATAGGTTAGACGCGGCCTATGTCAAAATAGGCGATGGCTTAGGCGCCACCTATATCAACATAGGAGTTAGGTTAGGCACGGCTTATACCATTCCCTATGCTAACTACCTCACTTAGGCGATAGTTTAGGCGTCGCCTATGTCAACATAGGCGATAGCTTAGGTGCCGCCTATATAATCATAGCCGATAAGTTAGGCGCCGCATTTACCATTGCTAATGCTCATTACCTCACATAGGTGATAGGTTAGGCTTCGCCTATGTTACATAGGCGATAGATTAAGCTCAACCTATATAAACATAGGCGATAGGTTTGACGCCAGTTATACCATTGCCTATCCTCGCTGCCTCACTTTTGTAATAGGTTAGGCGCCACCTATGACAACATAGGCGATGGCTTAGGTGCTACCTATATCAACATAGGCGATAGGTTAGGCGCCGCTTATAACATTACCTTTGCTCACTGCCTCACTTAGGCGATAGGATAGGTGCCACCTATGTCAACAAAGGCGATGGGTCAGGCGCCGCCTATATCAACATAGGCGATAGGTTAGGCGCCTATTATAGTATTTCATATGATCACTGCCTCACTTAGGCGATAGGTTAGGTGACACCTATGTCAACATAGGCGATGGCTTAGGCGCCACCTATATCAACATAAGCAATAGGTTAGCAGCCTTATATACCATTGCCTATGCTCACTGCCTTACTTAGGCGATAGGTTAGGCGTCGCCTATGTAAACATAGGCGATGGATTAGGCGCCGCCTATATCAACATAGAATATAGGTTAGGTGCCGATTATATCATTCCCTATGCTCACTACCTCACTTAGGCGATAGGTTAGGCGATAGGTTAGGCGATTTCATAGGCGCCGCCTATATCAACATAGGCGATAGGTTAGGCGCCGCTTATACTGTTGCCTATGCTCACTGCCTCACTTAGGTGATAGGTTAAGCGCCGCATATGTCAACATAGGCGATTGCTTAGGCGCCGCCTATATCAACATAGGCAAAAGGTTAGGCACCGATATACCATTGCCTATGCTCACTGCCTCACTTAGGCCATGGCTTAGGTGCCGCCTATATCAACATAGGCGATAGGTTAGGCGCCGCTTATACCATTGCCTATGCTCACTGCATCACTTTGGCGATAGGTTAGGCGCCGCCTATGTTACAAAGGAGATGTCTTAGGCGCCACCTATATAAACATAGGCGATAGGTTTTGCACCGCTTATACCATTGCCTATGCTCACTGCCTCACTTAGGCGATAGGTTAGGCGCGGCCTATGACAAAATAGGCGATGGCTTAGGCGCCACCTATATCAACATAGGAGATAGGTTAGGCGCCACTTATACCATTGCCTATGCTCACTACCTCACTTAGGTGATAGGTTAGGCGCCGCCTATGTCAACATAGTCGATGGCTTAGGCGCCGCCTATATAAACATAGGCGATAGGTTAGGCGCTGCTTATACCATAGCCTATGTTCACTGCCTCACTTAGGTGATAGGTTAAGCGCCGCATATGTCAACATAGGCGGTTCCTTAGGCGCTGCCTATATCAACATAGGCAAAAGGTTAGGCACCGATTTACCATTGCCTATGCTCACTGTCTCACTTAGGCGATGGCTTAGATTCCGCCTATATCAACATAGGTGATAAGTTAGGCGCCGCTTATACCATTGCCTATGCTCACTGCATCACTTAGGCGATAGGTTAGGCGCCGCCTATGTTACAAAGGCGATGGCTTAGGCGCCACCTATATAAACATAGGCGATAGGTTTTGCGCCGCTTATACCATTGCCTATGCTCACTGCCTCACTTAGGAGATAGGTTAGGCACGGCCTATGTCAAAATAGGCGATGGCTTAGGCACCCCCTATATCAACATAGGAGATAGGTTAGGCGCCTCTTATACCATTGCCTATGCTCACTACCTCACTTAGGCGATAGGTTAGGCGCCGCCTATGTCAACATAGTCGATGGCTTAGGCGGCGCCTATATCAACATAGGCGATAGGTTAGGCGCCGCTTATACCATTGCCTATGCTCACTGCCTCACATAGGTGATAAGTTAGGCGCCGCCTATTTCTACATGGGCGTTGGCTTATGAGCCACCTAGATCAACATAGGCGATAGGTTAGGCGCCGCTTATACCATTGCCTATGCTCCATGCATCACTTAGGCGATAGGTTAGGCGCCGCATATGTCAACATAGGCTATCGCTTAGGCGCCACCTATATCAACATAGGGGATAGGTTAGGCGTCGCTTATACCATTGTCTATGCTCACTTACTCACTTAGGTTATAGGTTAGGCACCGCCAATGTCAACATAGGCAATCGCTTAGGCGCCACCTATATCATCATAGGAAATAGGTTAGGCTTTGCTTGTACCATTGCCTATTCTCACTGCCTTACTTAGGCGATAGGTTATGCACCGCCTATATCAACATAGGCGCTAGGTTAGGCACCGCTTCTACCATTGCTTGTACTCACTGCCTCACTTCGGTGATAGGTTAGGCGCCGCCTATGTCAGCATAGGCGATGGATTAGGTTCCACCTATATCGACATAAACGATAGGTTAGGCGCCGCTTATACCATTGCCTATGCTTACTGCCTCACTTAGGCGATAGGTTAGGCACTGCCTATGTTAACATAGGCGATGGCTTAGGCGCCGCCAATATCAACATAGGCATTTGGTTAGGCGCCGCTTATACTATTGCCTATGCTCACTGCCTCCCTTAGGCGATAGGTTAGGCGCCGTTATACCATTGTCTATGCTTGCTGCCTCACATAGGTGATAGGTTAAGCGCCGCATATGTCAACATAGGCGATCGGTTAGGCACCGCCTATATCAACATAGGCAATAGGTTAGACGCCGATATACCATTGCCTATGCTCACTTCCTCACATTGGTGATGGCATAGGTACCGCCTATATCAACATAGGGGATAGGTTAGGCGCCGCTTATAACATTGCCTAGGATCTCTGCCTTACTTAGGCGATTGTTTAGGCACTGCTTATGTCAACATAGGCGATGGCTTAGGCGCCGCCAATATCAACATAGGCGATAGGTTAGGCGCCGCTTATACTATTGCCTATGCTCACTGCCTCCCTTAGGCGATAGGTTAGGCGCCGCTTATACCATTGTCTATGCTCACTGCCTCACATAGGTAATAGGTTAAGTGCCGCATATGTCAACATAGGGGATCGCTTAGGCTCCGCCTATATCAACTGAGGCAATAGGTTAGGCGCCGATATACCATTGCCTATAATTACTGCCTCACTTAGGCGATGGCTTAGGCGCCTCCTATATCAACATAGGTGATTTGTTAGGCGCCTCTTATACCATTTTCTATGTTCACTACCTCACTTAGGCGATAGGATAGGCGCCACCTATGTCAACAAAGGCGATGGGTCAGGCGCCGCCTATATCAACCTAGGCGATAGGTTAGGCGCCGCTTATATCAACCTAGGCGATAGGTTAGGCGCCGCCTATATCAACCTAGGCGATAGGTTAGGCGCCGCTTATACTGTTGCCTATGCTCACTGCCTCACTTAGGTGAAAGGTTAAGCGCCGCATATGTCAACATAGGCGATTGCTTAGGCTCCGCCTATATCAACATAGGCAAAAGGTTAGGCACCGATATACCATTGCCTATGCTCACTGCATCACTTAGGCGATGGCTTAGGTGCCGCCTATATCAACATAGGCGATAGGTTAGGCGCCGCTTATACCATTGCCTATACTCACTGCATCACATAGGCGATAGGTTAGGTGCCGCCTATGTTACAAATGAGATGGCTTAGGCGCCACCTATATAAACATAGGCGATAGGTTTTGCGCCGCTTATACCATTGCCTATGCTCACTGCCTCACTTAGGCGATAGGTTAGGCGCGGCCTATGTCAAAATAGGCGATGGCTTAGGCGCCACCTATATCAACATAAGCGATAGGTTAGGAGCCTCATATACCATTGCCTATGCTCACTGCCTTACTTAGGCGATAGGTTAGGCGTCGCCTATGTAAACATAGGCGATGGATTAGGCGCCGCCTATATCAACATAGAATATAGGTTAGGCGCCGATTATATCATTCCCTATGCTCACTACCTCACTTAGGCGACAGGTTAGGCGATTTCTTAGGCGCCGCCTATATCAACCTAGGCGATAGGTTAGGCGCCGCTTATACTGTTGCCTATGCTCACTGCCTCACTTAGGTGAAAGGTTAAGCGCCGCATATGTCAACATAGGCGATTGCTTAGGCTCCGCCTATATCAACATAGGCAAAAGGTTAGGCACCGATATACCATTGCCTATGCTCACTGCATCACTTAGGCGATGGCTTAGGTGCCGCCTATATCAACATAGGCGATAGGTTAGGCGCCGCTTATACCATTGCCTATACTCACTGCATCACATAGGCGATAGGTTAGGTGCCGCCTATGTTACAAATGAGATGGCTTAGGCGCCACCTATATAAACATAGGCGATAGGTTTTGTGCCGCTTATACCATTGCCTATGCTCACTGCCTCACTTAGGAGATAGGTTAGGCACGGCCTATGTCAAAATAGGCGATGGCTTAGGCACCCCCTATATCAACATAGGAGATAGGTTAGGCGCCTCTTATACCATTGCCTATGCTCACTACCTCACTTAGGCGATAGGTTAGGCGCCGCCTATGTCAACATAGTCGATGGCTTAGGCGGCGCCTATATCAACATAGGCGATAGGTTAGGCGCCGCTTATACCATTGCCTATGCTCACTGCCTCACATAGGTGATAAGTTAGGCGCCGCCTATTTCTACATGGGCGTTGGCTTATGAGCCACCTAGATCAACATAGGCGATAGGTTAGGCGCCGCTTATACCATTGCCTATGCTCCATGCATCACTTAGGCGATAGGTTAGGCGCCGCATATGTCAACATAGGCTATCGCTTAGGCGCCACCTATATCAACATAGGGGATAGGTTAGGCGTCGCTTATACCATTGTCTATGCTCACTTACTCACTTAGGTTATAGGTTAGGCACCGCCAATGTCAACATAGGCAATCGCTTAGGCGCCACCTATATCATCATAGGAAATAGGTTAGGCTTTGCTTGTACCATTGCCTATTCTCACTGCCTTACTTAGGCGATAGGTTATGCACCGCCTATATCAACATAGGCGCTAGGTTAGGCACCGCTTCTACCATTGCTTGTACTCACTGCCTCACTTCGGTGATAGGTTAGGCGCCGCCTATGTCAGCATAGGCGATGGATTAGGTTCCACCTATATCGACATAAACGATAGGTTAGGCGCCGCTTATACCATTGCCTATGCTTACTGCCTCACTTAGGCGATAGGTTAGGCACTGCCTATGTTAACATAGGCGATGGCTTAGGCGCCGCCAATATCAACATAGGCATTTGGTTAGGCGCCGCTTATACTATTGCCTATGCTCACTGCCTCCCTTAGGCGATAGGTTAGGCGCCGTTATACCATTGTCTATGCTTGCTGCCTCACATAGGTGATAGGTTAAGCGCCGCATATGTCAACATAGGCGATCGGTTAGGCACCGCCTATATCAACATAGGCAATAGGTTAGAC
This sequence comes from Capsicum pubescens, assembly GCA_030864215.1. NCBI lineage: Eukaryota > Viridiplantae > Streptophyta > Magnoliopsida > Solanales > Solanaceae > Capsicum > Capsicum pubescens. The sequence continues at coordinate 51,840,628 of CM061544.1, forward strand.
GCCGATATACCATTGCCTATGCTCACTTCCTCACATTGGTGATGGCATAGGTACCGCCTATATCAACATAGGGGATAGGTTAGGCGCCGCTTATAACATTGCCTAGGATCTCTGCCTTACTTAGGCGATTGTTTAGGCACTGCTTATGTCAACATAGGCGATGGCTTAGGCGCCGCCAATATCAACATAGGCGATAGGTTAGGCGCCGCTTATACTATTGCCTATGCTCACTGCCTCCCTTAGGCGATAGGTTAGGCGCCGCTTATACCATTGTCTATGCTCACTGCCTCACATAGGTAATAGGTTAAGTGCCGCATATGTCAACATAGGGGATCGCTTAGGCTCCGCCTATATCAACTGAGGCAATAGGTTAGGCGCCGATATACCATTGCCTATAATTACTGCCTCACTTAGGCGATGGCTTAGGCGCCTCCTATATCAACATAGGTGATTTGTTAGGCGCCTCTTATACCATTTTCTATGTTCACTACCTCACTTAGGCGATAGGATAGGCGCCACCTATGTCAACAAAGGCGATGGGTCAGGCGCCGCCTATATCAACCTAGGCGATAGGTTAGGCGCCGCTTATATCAACCTAGGCGATAGGTTAGGCGCCGCCTATATCAACCTAGGCGATAGGTTAGGCGCCGCTTATACTGTTGCCTATGCTCACTGCCTCACTTAGGTGAAAGGTTAAGCGCCGCATATGTCAACATAGGCGATTGCTTAGGCTCCGCCTATATCAACATAGGCAAAAGGTTAGGCACCGATATACCATTGCCTATGCTCACTGCATCACTTAGGCGATGGCTTAGGTGCCGCCTATATCAACATAGGCGATAGGTTAGGCGCCGCTTATACCATTGCCTATACTCACTGCATCACATAGGCGATAGGTTAGGTGCCGCCTATGTTACAAATGAGATGGCTTAGGCGCCACCTATATAAACATAGGCGATAGGTTTTGCGCCGCTTATACCATTGCCTATGCTCACTGCCTCACTTAGGCGATAGGTTAGGCGCGGCCTATGTCAAAATAGGCGATGGCTTAGGCGCCACCTATATCAACATAAGCGATAGGTTAGGAGCCTCATATACCATTGCCTATGCTCACTGCCTTACTTAGGCGATAGGTTAGGCGTCGCCTATGTAAACATAGGCGATGGATTAGGCGCCGCCTATATCAACATAGAATATAGGTTAGGCGCCGATTATATCATTCCCTATGCTCACTACCTCACTTAGGCGACAGGTTAGGCGATTTCTTAGGCGCCGCCTATATCAACCTAGGCGATAGGTTAGGCGCCGCTTATACTGTTGCCTATGCTCACTGCCTCACTTAGGTGAAAGGTTAAGCGCCGCATATGTCAACATAGGCGATTGCTTAGGCTCCGCCTATATCAACATAGGCAAAAGGTTAGGCACCGATATACCATTGCCTATGCTCACTGCATCACTTAGGCGATGGCTTAGGTGCCGCCTATATCAACATAGGCGATAGGTTAGGCGCCGCTTATACCATTGCCTATACTCACTGCATCACATAGGCGATAGGTTAGGTGCCGCCTATGTTACAAATGAGATGGCTTAGGCGCCACCTATATAAACATAGGCGATAGGTTTTGTGCCGCTTATACCATTGCCTATGCTCACTGCCTCACTTAGGCGATAGGTTAGGCGCGGCCTATGTCAAAATAGGCGATGGCTTAGGCGCCACCTATATCAACATAGGAGATAGGTTAGGCGCCTGTTATACCGTTGCCTATGCTCACTACCTCACTTAGGCGATAGGTTAGGCGCCGCCTATATCAACATAGTCGATGGCTTAGGTGCCGCCTATATCAACATAGGCGATAGTTAGGTGCCGCTTATACCATTGCCTATGCTCACTGCCTCACATAGCTGATAAGTTAGGCGCCCCCAATTTCTACATGGGCGTTGGCTTATGAGCCACCTAGATCAACATAGGCGATAGGTTAGGCGCCGCTTATACCATTGCCTATGCTCCATGCATCACTTAGGCGAAGGGTTAGGCGCCGCATATGTCAACATAGGCTATCTCTTAGGCGCCACCTATATCAACATAGGCGATAGGTTAGGCATCGCATATACCATTGTCTATGCTCACTTACTCACTTAGGTTATAGGTTAAGCACCGCCTATGTCAACATAGGCAATCGCTTAGGCGCCACCTATATCATCATAGGAAATAGGTTAGGCTTTGCTTGTACCATTGCCTATTCTCACTGCCTTACTTAGGCGATAGGTTATGCGCCGCCTATATCAACATAGGCGCTAGGTTAGGCACCGCTTCTACCATTGCTTGTACTCACTGCCTCACTTCGGCGATAGGTTAGGAGTCGCCTATGTCAGCATAGGCGATGGATTAGGTTCCACCTATATCGACATAAACGATAGGTTAGGCACCGATTTACCATTGTCTATGCTCACTGTCTCACTTAGGCGATGGCTTAGATTCCGCCTATATCAACATAGGCGATAGGTTAGGCGCCGCTTATACCATTTCCTATGCTCACTGCATCACTTAGGCGATAGGTTAGGCGCCGCCTATGTTACAAAGGCGATGGCTTAGGCGCCACCTATATAAACATAGGCGATAGGTTTTGCGCCGCTTATACCGTTGCCTATGCTCACTGCCTCACTTAGGCGATAGGTTAGGCGCGGCCTATGTCAAAATAGGCAATGGCTTAGGCACCCCCTATATCAACATAGGAGATAGGTTAGGCGCCTGTTATACCGTTGCCTATGCTCACTACCTCACTTAGGCGATAGGTTAGGCGCCGCCTATATCAACATAGTCGATGGCTTAGGTGCCGCCTATATCAACATAGGCGATAGTTAGGTGCCGCTTATACCATTGCCTATACTCACTGCCTCACATAGCTGATAAGTTAGGCGCCCCCTATTTCTACATGGGCGTTGGCTTATGAGCCACCTAGATCAACATAGGCGATAGGTTAGGCGCCGCTTATACCATTGCCTATGCTCCATGCATCACTTAGGCGATAGGTTAGGCGCCGCATATGTCAACATAGGCTATCTCTTAGGCGCCACCTATATCAACATAGGCGATAGGTTAGGCATCGCATATACCATTGTCTATGCTCACTTACTCACTTAGGTTATAGGTTACGCACCGCCTATGTCAACATAGGCAATCGCTTAGGCGCCACCTATATCATCATAGGAAATAGGTTAGGCTTTGCTTGTACCATTGCCTATTCTCACTGCCTTACTTAGGCGATAGGTTATGCGCCGCCTATATCAACATAGGCGCTAGGTTAGGCACCGCTTCTACCATTGCTTGTACTCACTGCCTCACTTCGGCGATAGGTTAGGAGTCGCCTATGTCAGCATAGGCGATGGATTAGGTTCCACCTATATCTACATAAACGATAGGTTAGGCGCCGCTTATACCATTGCCTATGCTCACTGCCTCACTTAGGCGATAGGTTAGGCACTGGCTATGTTAACATAGGCGATGGCTTAGGCGCCGCCAATATCAACATAGGCATTTGGTTAGGCGCCGCTTATACTATTGCCTATGCTCACTGCCTCCCTTAGGCGATAGGTTAGGCGCCGCTTATACCATTGTCTATGCTCGCTGCCTCACTTAGGTGATAGGTTAAGCGCCGCCTATGTCAACATAGTCGATGGCTTAGGCACCACCTATATCAACATAGGAGATAGGTTAGGCGCCTCTTATACCATTGCCTATGCTCACTACCTCACTTAGGCGATAGGTTAGGAGCCGCCTATGTCAACATAGTCGATGGCTTAGGCGCTGCCTATATCAACATATGTGATAGGTTAGGCGCCGCTTATACAATTGCCTATGCTCACTGCCTCACTTACGCGATAGGTTAGGCACCGCCTATGTTACATAGGCGATGGCTTAGGCGGCACCTATATAAACATAGGTGATAGGTTTGGCGCCGCTTATACCATTGCCTATGCTCACTGCCTCACTTAGGCGATAGGTAAGGCGCCTCCTATGTCAACATAGGCGATGGCTTAGGTGCTACCTATATCAACATAGACGATAGGTTAGGCACCGCTTATAACATTACCATTACTAACTGCCTTACTTAGGCGATAGGTTAGGCGCCGCCTATGACAACATAGGCGATGGATTAGGCGCCGCCTATATCAACATAGGCGATAGGTTAGGCGCTGCATATACCATTGCCTATGCTCACTGCCTCACTTAGGCGATAGGTTAGGCGCCACCTATATAAACATAGGCGATAGGTTTTGCGCCGCTTATACCATTGGCTATGCTGATGGCCTTACTTAGTCTATATGTTTGGCATTGCTTATACCATTGCCTATGCTCACTGCCTTACTTAGGCGCCGCTTATACCATTGTCTATGCTCACTACCACACTTAGGTGATAGGTTAAGCGCCACATATGTAAACATAGGCGATCGCTTAGGCGCCGCCTATATCAACATAGGCAATAGGTTAGGCGCCGCTTATACCATTGCTTATGCTCACTTCCTAACTTAGGAGATGGCATAGGTGCAGCCTATATAAACATAGGAGATATGTTCGGCGCCGCTTATACCATTGCCTATGCTCACTGCCTCACTTAGGCGATAGGTTAGGCGCCGCCAATGTTACATAGGCGATGGCTTAGGCGCCACCTATATAAATATATGTGATAGGTTTGGTGCCGCTTATACCATTGGCTATGCTCACTGCCTCACTTAGGAGATAGGTTAGGTGCGGCCTATGTCAACATAGGTGATGGCTTAGGCCCAACCTATATCAACATTGGCGGTAGGTTAGCCACCGCTTATACCATTGCCTATGCTCACTGCCTTACTTACATGATAGGTTAGGCGCCGCCTATGTCAACATATTCTATGGATCAGGCGCCGCCTATATCAACATAGGCTATAGGCTAGGCACCTTTTATACAATTTCCTATGCTCACTGCCTCATTTAGGCGATAGATTAGGTGCCACCTATGTCAACATAGGTGATGGCTTAGACCCCACCTATATCAACATAGGCGATAGGTTTGCCGCTCCTTATAGCATTGCCTATACTCACTGCCTCACTTAGGTGATAGGTTAGGCGCCGCCTATGTCAACATAGACGATGGCATAGGCGCCGCCTTTATCAACATAGGTGATAGGCTAGGTGCCGCTTAAACCATTGCCTATGCTCACTCCCTCACATAGGCGATAGGTTAGGCACCACCTATGTCAATATAGGAGATGTCTTTGGCAACGCCTATATCTACATAGGCAATAAGATAGGCGCCGCTTATAACATTGCCTATGCTTACTGCCTTACTTAGGCGATAGGTTAGGTGTCGCCTATGTCAACATAGGCGATGTCTTAGGTGGCGCCTTTGTCAACATAGGCGATAGGTTAGGCGCCACTTATACCATTGCCTATGCTAACTGCCTCACTTAGGCGATAGGTTAGGCGCCGCCAATATCAATATAGGTGATGGGTTAGGAGCCGCCTATATCAACATAGGCGATAGGTTAGGCGCCGATTATACCATTGCCTATGCTCGCTGACTCACTTAGGCGATAGGTTAGTCGTCGCCTATGTCAACATATGCGATAGGTTAAGCGCCACTTATACCATTCCCTATGCTCATTACCGCACTTAAGCGATGGCATAGGCGCCGGCTATGTAAACATTAGGCACCGCATATATCAACATAGGTGATAGGTTAAGCGCCGCTTATACCATTGCCTATGCTCACTGCCTGACTTAGGCGATAGGTTAGGCGCCGCCTATGTTACATAGGCGATGGCGTAGGCGCCACCTATATAGGCGATAGGTTAGGCGCCGATTATACTATTTCATATGCACACTGCCTCACTTAGGAGATAGGTTGGGTGACATCTATGTCAACATAGACGATGGCTTTGGTTCCACCTATATCAACATAAGCGATAGGTTAGGAGCCTCTTATACCATTGCCTATGCTCAATGCCTCACTTAGGTGATAGGTTAGACGTCGCTTATGTCAACATAGGCATGGCTTAGACGCCTCGTATATAAACATAGGCGATAGGTTAGACGTCGCTTATACCATTTCCTATGCTCACTACCTTTCTTAGGCGATAGGTTAGGCGCCGTTTATATACACATAGGCGATGGCTTAGGCGCCGCCTATATCAACATAGGCGATAGGTTAGGCGCCGCTTATACCATTGCCTATGCTCACTGCCTCACTTAGGCGATAGGTTAGGCGCCGCCTATGTTACATAGGCAATGGCTTAGGCACAACCTATATAAACATAAGCGATAGGTTTGGCGCCGCTTATACTATTGCCTAAGCTCACGGCCTCATTTAGGCGATAGGTTCGGTGTCGCCTATGTCGCTTAGGCGCCGCTTATATGAACATAGGCGATAGGTTAGGCGCCGTTTATACCATTGCCTATGCTCACTGCCTTACTTAGACAATAGCTTAGGTGTCGGCTATATCTACTTAGGCGATAGGTTAGGCGCCGCTTATACCATTGCCTATGCTTACTGCCTCACATAGGTGATAGGTTCGGCGCGCTTATGTTACATAGTCGATGGCTTAGGCTCCACCTATATAAACATAAGCGACTGGTTTGCCACCGCTTATACCATTGCCTAAGCACACGGCTTTATTTAGGCGATAGGTTAGGCGTCGCCTATGTCGCTTAGGCGCCGCCTATATAAACATAGGCGATAGGTTAGGCGCTGCTTATACCATTGCCTATGCTCACTGCCTCACTTAGACGATGGCTTAGGTGCCGCCTATATCTACTTAGGCGATAGGTTAGGCGCCGCTTATACCATTTCCTATGCTTACTACCTCACTTAGGAGATAGGTTCGGCGCCGCCTATGTTACATAGTCGATGGCTTATGCTCCACCTATATAAACATAAGCGATTGGTTTGCCACCGCTTATACCATTGCCTAAGCTCACGGCCTCATTTAGGCGATGGGTTAGGCGTCGCCTATGTCGCTTAGGCACCGCCTATATAAACATAGGCGATAGGTTAGGCGCTGCTTATACCATTGCCTATGCTCACTGCCTCACTTAGACGATGGCTTAGGTGCCGCCTATATCTACTTAGGCGATAGGTTAGGTTCCGCTAATACCATTGCCTATGCTTACTGCCTTACTTAGGCGATAGGTTAGGCGCCGCCTATGTTACATAGGCGATGGCTTAAGCTCCACCTATATAAACATAAGCGATAGGTTTGGCGCCGCTTATAAAATTGCCTATGCTCACTACCTCACTTAGGCGATAGGTTAGGCGCCGCCTATATCATCATAGGCGATGGCTTAGGCACCACGTATATCAACATAGGCGATAGGTTAGGCGTCGCTTAGACCATTGCCTATGCTCACTGCCTCACTTAGACGATAGGTTAGGCGCTGCCTATGTTACATAAGCAATGGCTTAGGCGCCACCTATATAAACATAAGCGATAGGTTAGGCGCCGCTTATACCATTGCCTATGCTCACTGCCTCACTTAGGCGATGGCTTAGGTGCCGCCTATATCAACATAGGCGATATGTCAGGCGCCGCTTATACCATTTCCTATGCTCACTGCCTCACTTAGGCGATAGATAGGCACCGCCTATGTTACATAGGCGATGGCTTAGGCGCCACCTATATAAACATACGTGATAGATTTGGCGCTGCTTATACCATTGGCTATGCTTACTGCCTCACTTAGGATATAGGTTAGGTGTGGCCTATATCAACATAGGCGTTGGCTTAGGCGCCACCTATATCAACATAGGCGATAGGTTAGGTGCCACTTATACCATTGCCTATGCTCACTGCCTCACTTAGGCGATTGGTTAGGCGCCGCCTATGTTACATAGGCGATGGCTTATGTGCCGCCTAGATCAACATAGGCGATAGGATAGGCACCGCTTATACCATTGCCTTTGCTCACTGCCTCACTTACATTATAGGTTAGGCGCCGCCTATTTCAACATATTCTATGGCTCAGGCGCCACCTATATCAACATAGGCGATAGGTTAGGCGCCTTTTCTACAATTGCCTATGCTCACTGCCTCATTTAGGCGATAGATTAGGTGTCACCTATGTCAACATAGGCAATGGCTTAGGCCCCACCTATATCAACATAGGCGATAGGTTTGGCGCAGCTTATAGCATTGCCTATAATCACTGCTTCACTTAGTTGATAGGTTAGGCGCCGCCTATGTCAGCATAGGCGATGGCATAGGCGCCGCCTTTATCAACATAGGCGATAGGCTAGGCGTCTCTTATACCGTTGCCTATGCTTACTCCCTCACATAGGCGATAGGTTAGGCACCGCCTATGTCAATATAGGCGATGGCTTTGACGCCGCCTATATCTACATAGGAAATAAGATAGGCGCCGATTATAACATTGCCAATGCTCACTGCCTTACTTAGGCGATAGGTTAGGTGCCGCCTATGTCAACATAGGCGATATCTTAGGTACCGCCTTTATCAACATAGGCGATAGGTTAGGCGCCACTTATACCATTGCCTATGCTCACTGCCTCACTTAGGCGATAGGTTAGGCGCCGCCTATGTCAATATAGGCGATGGGTCAGGAGCCGCCTATATCAACATAGGCGATAGGTTAGGCGCCGATTATACCATAGCCTATACTCGCTGACTCAGTTAGGCGATAGGTTAGGCGTCACCTTAGTCAACATAGGCTATAGGTTAGGTGCCGCTTATACTATTCCCTATGCTCATTACCTCACTTAGGGGATGGCTTAGGCGTCGCGTATATCAACATAGGCGATAGGTTAGGCGCCGCTTATATCAACATAGGCGATAGGTTAGGCGCTGCTTATACCATTGCCTATGCTCACTGCCTCACTTAGGCGATAGGTTAGGCGCCGCATATGTTACATAGGCGCCGCATATGTTACATAGGCAATGGATTAGGCGCCACCTATATAAACATAGGCGATATGTTTGGCACCGCTTATACCATTGCCTATGATAATTGCCTCACTTAGGCGATAGGTTAGGCGCCGACTATGTCAACATAGGCGATGGCTTAGGTGCCACCTATATCAACATGTGCGATAGGTTAGGCGCCGCTTATACCATTACCTTTTCTCACTGCCTCAGTTAGGCGATAGGTTAGGTGCCACCTATGTCAACAAAGGCGATGGGTCAGGCCCAGCCTATATAAACATAGGAGATAGGTTAGGCGCCGATTATACTATTTCATATGCACACTGCCTCACTTAGGCGATAGGTTGGGTGACATCTATGTTAACATAGACGATGGCTTTGGTTCCACCTATATCAACATAAGCGATAGGTTAGGAGCCTCTTATACCATTGCCTATGCTCAATGCCTCACTTAGGTGATAGGTTACACGTCGCTTATGTCAACATAGGCATGGCTTAGACGCCTCGTATATAAACATAGGCGCTAGGTTAGACGTCGCTTATACCATTCCCTATTCTCACTACCTTTCTTAGGCGATAGGTTAGGCGCCGTTTATATACACATAGGCGATGGCTTAGGCGCCGCCTATATCAACATAGGCGATAGGTTAGGCGCCGCTTATACCATTGCCTATGCTCACTGCCTCACTTAGGCGATAGGTTAGGCGTCGCCTATGTTACATAGGCAATGGCTTAGGCACCACCTATATAAACATAAGCGATAGGTTTGGCGCCGCTTATACCATTGTCTAAGCTCACGACCTCATTTAGGCGATAGGTTCGGCGTCGCCTATGTCGCTTAGGCGCCGCTTATATGAACATAGGCGATAGGTTAAGCGCCGCTTATACCATTGCCTATGCTCACTGCCTTACTTAGACAATAGCTTAGGTGTCGGCTATATCTACTTAGGCGATAGGTTAGGCGCCGCTTATACCATTGCCTATGCTTACTACCTCACATAGGTGATAGGTTCGGCGCCGCTTATGTTACATAGTCGATGGCTTAGGCTCCACCTATATAAACATAAGCGATTGGTTTGCCACCGCTTATACCATTGCCTAAGCTCACGACCTTATTTAGGCGATAGGTTAGGCATCGCCTATGTCGCTTAGGCGCCGCCTATATAAACATAGGCGACAGGTTAGGCACTGCTTATACCATTGCCTATGCTCACTGCCTCACATAGACGATGGCTTAGGTGCCGCCTATATCTACTTAGGCGATAGGTTAGGCGCCGCTTATACCATTGCCTATGCTTACTGCCTCACTTAGGCGATAGGTTCGGCGCCGCCTATGTTACATAGTCGATGGCTTATGCTCCACCTATATAAACATAAGCGATTGGTTTGCCACCGATTATACCATTGCCTAAGCTCACGGCCTCATTTAGGCGATAGGTTAGGCATCGCTTAGGTGCCGCCTATATAAACATAGGCGATAGGTTAGGCGCTGCTTATACCATTGCCTATGCTCACTGCCTCACTTAGACGATGGCTTAGGTGCCGCCTATATCTACTTAGATGATAGGTTAGGCGCCGCTTATACCATTGCCTATGCTTACTGCCTCACTTAGGCAATAGGTTAGGCGCCGCCTATGTTACATAGGCGATGGCTTAAGCTCCACCTATATAAACATAAGCGATAGGTTTGGCGCCGCTTATAACATTGCCTATGCTCACTACCTCACTTAGGCGATAGGTTAGGCACCGCCTATATCATCATAGGCGATGGCTTAGGCGCCACGTATATCAACATAGGCAATAGTTTAGGCGTCGCTTAGACCATTGCCTATGCTCACTGCCTCACTTAGACGATAGGTTAGGCGCTGCCTATGTTACATAAGCAATGGCTTAGGCGCCACCTATATAAACATAATCGATAGGTTAGGCGCCGCTTATACCATTGCCTATGCTCACTGCCTCACTTAGGGGATGGCTTAGGTGCCGCCTATATCAACATAGGCAATATGTCAGGCGCTGCTTATACCATTTCCTATGCTCACTGCCTCACTTAGGCGATAGATAGGCACCGCCTATGTTAAATAGGCGATGGCTTAGGTGCCACCTATATAAACATATGTGATTGATTTGGCGCTGCTTATACCATTGGCTATGCTTACTGCCTCACTTAGGATATATGTTAGGTGTGGCCTATGTCAACATAGGCGTTGGCTTAGGCGCCACCTATATCAACATAGGCGATAGGTTAGGTGCCACTTATACCATTGCCTATGCTCACTGCCTCACTTAGGCGATTGGTTAGGCGCCGCCTATGTTACATAGGCGATGGCTTATGCGCCGCCTAGATCATTATAGGTGATAGGATAGGCACCGCTTATACCATTGCCTATGCTCACTGCCTCACTTACATGATAGGTTAGGCGCCGCCTATTTCAACATATTCAATGGCTCAGGCGCCACCTATATCAACATAGGCGATAGGTTAGGCGCCTTTTATACAATTGCCTATGCTCACTGCCTCATTTAGGCGATAGATTAGGTGCCGCCTATATCAACATAGGCGATGGCTTAGGCCCTACCTATATCAACATAGGCGATAGGTTTGGCCCAGCTTATAGCATTGCCTATAATCACTGCTTCACTTAGGTGATAGGTTAGGCGCCCCTTATCAACATAGGCGATAGTCTAGGCACCGCTTATACCGTTGCCTATGCTCACTCCCTCACATAGGCGATAGGTTAGGCACCGCATATGTCAATATAGGCGATGGCTTTGACGCCGCCTATATCAACATAGGAAATAAGATAGGCGCCGATTATAACATTGCCAATGCTCACTGCCTTACTTAGGCGATAGGTTAGGTGCCGCCTATGTCAACATAGGCGATATCTTAGGTGCCGCCTTTATCAACATAGGCGATAGGTTAGGCGCCACTTATACCATTGCCTATGCTCACTGCCTCACTTAGGCGATAGGTTAGGCACCGCCTATGTCAATATAGGCGATGGGTCAGGAGCCGCCTATATCAACATAGGCGATAGGTTAGGCGCCGATTATACCATAGCCTATGCTCGCTGACTCAGTTAGGCGATAGGTTAGGCGTCGCCTTAGTCAACATAGGCTATAGGTTAGGCGCCGCTTATACCATTCCCTATGCTCATTACCTCACTTAGGGGATGGATTAGGCGTCGCGTATATCAACATAGGCGATAGGTTAGGCACCGCTTATACCATTCCTTATACTCACTACCTCACTTAGGTGATAGGTTAGGCGCCGCCTATGTAAACATTAGGCGCCACTTATATCAACATAGGCGATAGGTTAGGCGCTGCTTATACCATTGCCTATGCTCACTGCCTCATTTAGGCGATAGGTTAGGCACCGCATATGTTACATAGGCGCCGCATATGTTACATAGGCGATGGATTAGGCGCCACCTATATAAACATAGGCGATAGGTTTGGCACCGCTTACACCATTGCCTATGCTAATTGCCTCACTTAGGCGATAGGTTAGGCGCCGACTATGTCAACATAGGCGATGGCTTAGGTGCCACCTATATCAACATGTGCGATAGGTTAGGCGCCGCTTATACCATTACCTTTTCTCACTGCCTCAGTTAGGCGATAGGTTAGGTGCCACCTATGTCAACAAAGGCGATGGGTCAGGCCCAGCCTATATAAACATAGGCGATAGGTTAGGCGCCGATTATACTATTTCATATGCTCACTGCCTCACTTAGGCGATAGGTTGGGTGACATCTATGTCAACATAGACGATGGCTTTGGTTCCACCTATATCAACATAAGCGATAGGTTAGGAGCCTCTTATACCATTGCCTATGCTCAATGCCTCACTTAGTTGATAGGTTAGACGTCGCTTATGTCAACATAGGCATGTCTTAGACGCCTCGTATATAAACATAGGCGATAGGTTAGACGTCGCTTATACCATTCCCTATGCTCACTACCTTTCTTAGGAGATAGGTTAGGCGCCGTTTATATACACATAGGCGATGGCTTAGGCGCCGCCTATATCAACATAGGCGATAGGTTAGGCGCCGCTTATACCATTGCCTATGCTCACTGCCTCACTTAGGCGATAGGTTAGGCGCCGCCTATGTTACATAGGCAATGGCTTAGGCACCACCTATATAAACATAAGCGATAGGTTTGGCACCGCTTATACCATTGCCTAAGCTCACGGCCTCATTTAGGCGATAGGTTCTGCGTCGCCTATGTCGCTTAGGCGCCGCTTATATGAACATAGGCGATAGGTTAGGCGCCGCTTATACCATTGCCTATGCTCACTGCCTTACTTAGACGATAGCTTAGGTGTCGGCTATATCTACTTAGGCGATAGGTTAGGTGCCGCTTATACCATTGCCTATGCTTACTGCCTCACATAGGCGATAGGTTCGGCGCCGCCTATGTTACATAGTCGATGGCTTAGGCTCCACCTATATAAACATAACAGATTGGTTTGCCACCGCTTATTCCATTGCCTAAGCTCACGGCCTTATTTAGGCGATAGGTTAGGCGTCGCCTATGTCGCTTAGGCGCCACCTATATAAACATAGGCGACAGGTTAGGCTCTTCTTATACCATTGCCTATGCTCACTGCCTCACTTAGACGATGGCTTAGGTGCCGCCTATATCTACTTAGGCGATAGGTTAGGCGCCGCTTATACCATTGCCTATGCTTACTGCCTCACTTAGGCGATAGGTTCGGCGCCGCCTATGTTACATAGTCGAAGGCTTAGGCTCCACCTATATAAACATAAGCGATTGGTTTGCCACCGCTTATACCATTGCCTAAGCTCACGGCCTCATTTAGGCGATAGGTTAGGCGTCGCCTATGTCTCTTAGGCGCCGCCTATATAAACATAGGCGATAGGATAGGCACTGCTTATACCATTGCCTATGCTCACTGCCTCACTTAGACGATGGCTTAGGTGCCACCTATATCTACTTAGGCGATAGGTTAGGCGCCGCTTATACCATTGCCTATGCTTACTGCCTCACTTAGGCAATAGGTTAGGCGCCGCCTATGTTACATAGGCGATGGCTTAAGCTCCACCTATATAAACATAAGCGATAGGTTTGGCGCCGCTTATAACATTGCCTATGCTCACTACCTCACTTAGGCGATAGGTTACGCGCTGCCTATATCATCATAGGCGATGGCTTAGGCGCCATGTATATCAACATAGGCAATAGTTTAGGCGTTGCTTAGACCATTGCCTATGCTCACTGCCTCACTTAGACGACAGGTTAGGCGCTGCCTATGTTACATAAGCAATGGCTTAGGCGCCACCTATATAAACATAAGCGATAGGTTAGGCGCCGCTTATACCATTGCCTATGCTCACTGCCTCACTTAGGCGATGGCTTAGGTGCCGCCTATATCAACATAGGCAATATGTCAGGCGCCGCTTATACCATTTCCTATGCTCACTGCCTCACTTAGACGATAGATAGGCACCGCCTATGTTACATAGGAGATGGCTTAGGCGCCACCTATATAAACATATGTGATAGATTTGGCGCTGCTTATACCATTGGCTATGCTTACTGCCTCACTTAGGATATAGGTTAGGTGTGGCCTATGTCAACATAGGCGTTGGCTTAGGCGCCACCTATATCAACATAGGCGATAGGTTAGGTGCTACTTATACCATTGCCTATGCTCACTGCCTCACTTAGGCGATTGGTTAGGCGCCGCCTATGTTACATAGGCGATGGCTTATGCGCCGCCTAGATCAACATAGGCGATAGGATAGGCACCGCTTATACCATTGCCTATGCTCACTGCCTCACTTACATGATAGGTAAGGCGCCTCCTATTTCAACATATTCTATGGCTCAGGCGCCACCTATATCAACATAGGCGATAGGTTAGGCGCCTTTTATACAATTGCCTATGCTCACTGCCTCATTTAGGCGATAGATTAGGTGCCGCCTATGTCAACATAGGCGATGGCTTAGGCCCCACCTATATCAACATAGGCGATAGGTTTGGCGCAGCTTATAGCATTGCCTATAATCACTGCTTCACTTAGGTGATAGGTTAGGCGCCGCCTATGTCAACATAGGCGATGGCATAGGCGCCGCCTTTATCAACATAGGCGATAGGCTAGGCGCCGCTTATACCGTTGCCTATGCTCACTCCCTCACATAGGCGATAGGTTAGGCACCGCATATGTCAATATAGGCGATGGCTTTGACGCCGCCTATATCAACATAGGAAGTAAGATAGGCGCCGATTATAACATTGCCAATGCTCACTGCCTTAGTTAGGCGATAGGTTAGGTGCCGCCTATGTCAACATAGGCGATATCTTAGGTGCCGCCTTTATCAACATAGACGATAGGTTAGGCGCCACTTATACCATTGCCTATGCTCACTGCCTCACTTAGGCGATAGGTTAGGCGCCGTCTATGTCAATATAGGCGATGGGTCAGGAGCCGCCTATATCAACATAGGCGATAGGTTAGGCGCCGATTATACCATTACCTATGCTCTCTTCCTCACTTAAGCGATAGGTTAGGTGCCGCTTATATCAACATAGGTGATGGCATAAGCGCCGCCTATATCAACATATGCGATAGGTTAGGCGCCGCTTATACCATTGCCTCCGCTCACTGCCTCACTTAGGCGATAGGTTAGGCGCCACCTATGTCATCATAGATGATGGCTTAGGAGCCTCCTATATAAACATACGCGATAGGTTAGTCTCCGCTTATCCCATTGCCTAGGCTGACTGCCTTACTTAGGCGATAGGTTAGGCGCCACCTATGTCAACAAAGGCGATGGTTCAAGCACCGCCTATATCAACATAGGCGATAGGTTAGGTGCCGATTATACTATTTCATATGCTCACTGCCTCACTTAGGCGATAGGTTAGGCGCCGCCTATGTTAACATAGGTGATGGCATAAGCGCCGGCTATATCAACATAGGCGATAGGTTAGGCGCCGCTTATACCATTGCCTCTGCTCACTTCCTCACTTAGCGATAGGTTAGGCGCCACCTATGTCAACATAGATGATGGCATAGGAGCCGCCTATCTCAGCATACGAGATAGGTTAGGTGCCGCTTATCCTAATTCCTACGCAGACTGCCTCACATAGGTGATAGGTTAGGAGCCACCTATGTCAACAAAGGTGATGGGTCAGGCACCGCCTATATCAACAAAGGCGATAGGTTAGGTGCCGATTATACTATTTCATATGCTCACTGCCTCACTTAGGCGATAGGTTAGGCGCCGCCTATGTCAACAAAGAAGATGGCTTAGGCGCCGCATATATCAACATAGGCGATAGGTTAGGCGCCGCTTATACCATTACCTTTTCTCACTGCCTATCTTAGGCGATAGGTTAGGCGCCACCTATGTCAACAACGGAGATGGGTCAGGCACCGCCTATATCAACATAGGCGATAGGTTAGGTGCCGATTATACTATATCATATGCTCACTGCCACACTTAGGCGATAGGTTAGGTGACACATATGTTAACATTGGCGATGGCTTAGGCGCCACCTATATCAACATAAGCGATAGGTTAGTAGCCGCTTATACCATTGCCTATGCTCACTACCTCACTTAGGCGATAGGTTAGGCGTCGCCTATGTCAACATAGGCGATGGCTTAGGCGCAGCCTATATCAACATAGGCGATAGGTTAGGCGCCGCTTATACCATTCCCTATGCTCACTACCTCACTTAGGCGAAAGGTGAGGCACCGCCTATGTCAACATAGGCAATGGCTTAGGCGTCGCCTATATAAACATAGGCGATAGGTTCGGCACCGCTTATATAATTGCCTATGCTCTGTGCATCACTTAGGAGATAGGTAAGGCGCCGCTTGTGTCAACATTGGCGATGGGTTAGGCATCGCCTATAGCAACATAGGTGATAGGTTAGGCGTTGCTTATACAATTGCCTATGCTTACTTCCTCACTTAGGTGATAGGTTAGGCACCCCCTATATCAACATACGCGATGGCTTACGCACCGCCTATATAAACATAGGCGATTGGTTAGGCGCCGCTTATACTATTACCTATGCTCACTACCTCACTTAGGAGATAGGTTTGGCGCCGCCTCTGTAAACATAGGTGATGGCATAAGCGCCGCCTATATCCACATAGGCGATAGGTTAGGCGCCGCTTATACCATTGCCTACGCTAACTGCCTCACTTAGGCGATAGGTTAGGCGCCGCCTATGTCAACATAGACGATGGCTTAGGCGCCTCCTATATCAACATACGCGATAGGTTAGGCGCCGCTTATCCCATTGCCTTTGCTGACTGCCTAACATAGGAGATAGGTTAGGCGCCACTTATGTCAGCAAAGGAGATGGGTCAGGCGCCGCCTATATCAACATAGGCGATAGGTTAGGTGCCGATTATACTATTTCATATGCTCACTGCCTCACATAGGCGATAGGTTAGGTGACACCTATGTTAACATTGGCGATGCCTTAGGCGCCACCTATATCAACATAAGCGATAGGTTAGGAGCCGCTTATACCGTTGCCTATGCTCACTGCCTCACTTAGGCGATAGGTTAGGCGTCGCCTATGTCAACATAGGTAATGGCATACGCGCCGCCTATATGAACATAGGTGATAGGTTAGGCGCCGCTTATACCATTCCCTATGCTCACTACCTCACTGAGGCGAAAGGTGAGGCGCCACGTATTGAAACATAGGTGATGTCTTAGGCGCCGCCTATATCAACATAGGCGATAGGTTTGGCACCGCTAATACCATTGCCTATGCTCACTGCATCACTTAGGCAATAGGTAAGGCGCCGCTTGTGTCAACATTGACGATGGGTTAGGCATCGCCTATATCAACATAGGCGATAAGTTAGGCGTTGCTTATACTATTGCCTATGCTTTCTCCCTCACTTGGGTGATAGGTTAGGCACCCCCTATATCAACATACGCGATGGCTTACGCGCCGCCTATATCAACATAGGCGATTGGTTAGGCGCCGCTTATACCATTACCTATGCTCGCTTCCTCACTTAGGCGATAGGTTAGGTGCCGCTTATATCAACATAGGTGATGGCATAAGCGCCGCCTATATCATCATACGCGATAGGTTAGGCACCGCTTATACCATTGCCTCCGCTCACTGCCTCACTTAGGTGATTGGTTAGGCGCCGCCTATGTCAACATAGACGATGGCTTTGGAGCCGCCTATATCAACATACGCGATAGGTTAGTATCCGCTTATCCCATTGCCTAAGTTGATTGCCTTACTTAGGCGATAGGTTAGGCGCCACCTATGTCAACATACGTGATGGCATAAGCGCCGCCTATATCAAAATAGGCGATAGGTTAGGCGCCGCTTATACCATTGCCTCCGCTCACTTCCTCACTTAGCAATAGGTTAGGCGCCGCCTATGACAACATAGACGATGGCTTAGGCGCCGCCTATATCAACATACGAGATAGGTTAGGCGCCGCTTATCCCAATTCTTATGCAGACTGCCTCACATAGGCGATAGGTTAGGCACCACCTATGTCAACAAAGGCGATGGGTCAGGCGCCGCCTATAACAACAAAGGCGATGGGTTAGGCGCCGCCTATGTCAACAAAGGCGATTGCTTAGGCGCCGCGTATATCAAGATAGGCGATAGGTTAGGCGCCGCTTATACCATTACCTTTGCTCACTGCCTCACTTAGGCGATAGGTTTGGTGCCACCTATGTCAACAATGGAGATGGGTCAGGCACCGCCTATATCAACATAGGCGATAGGTTAGGTGCCGATTATACAATTTCATATGCTCACTGCCTCACTTAGGCGATAGGTTAGGTGACATATAAGTTAACATTGGCGATGGCTTAGGCGCCCCCTATATCAACATAAGCGATAGGTTAGGAGCCGCTTATACCATTGCCTATGCTCACTACCTCACTTAGGCGATAGGTTAGGCGTCGCCTATGTCAACATAGGCGATGGCTTAGGCACTGCCCATATCAACATAGGCGATAGGTTAGGCGACGCTTATACCATTCCCTATGCACACTACCTCACTTAGGAGAAAGGTGAGGCGCCGCCTATGTCAACATAGGCAATGGCTTAGGCGCCGCCTATATAAACATAGGCGATAGGTTAGGCACCGCTTATACAATTGCCTATGCTCAGTGCATAACTTAGGAGATAGGTAAGGCGCCGTTTGTGTCAACATTGGCGATGGGTTAGGCGTCGCCTATATCAACATAGGTGATAGGTTAGGCATTGCTTATACAATTGCCTATGCTTACTTCCTCACTTAGGTGATAGGTTAGGCACCCCGTATATCAACATACGCGATGGCTTACGCACCGCCTATATCAACATAGGCGATTGGTTAGGCGCGGCTTATACCATTACCTATGCTCGCTGCCTCACTTAGGCGATAGGTTAAGCGCCGCCTATGTCACCATAGGTGATGGCATAAGCGCCGCCTATATCAACATAGGCGATACGTTAGGCGCTGCTTATACCATTGCCTCCGCTAACTGCCTCACTTTGGCGATAGGTTAGGCGCCGCCTATGTCAACATAATCTATGGCTTAGGCGCTGCCTATATCAACATACGCGATAGGTTAGGCGCTGCATATCCCATTGCCTATTCTGACTGCCTAACTTAGGCGATAGGTTAGGCGCCACCTATGTCAACAAAGGAGATGGGTTAGGCGCCGCCTATATGAACATAAGCGATAGTTTAGGTGTTGATTATACTATTTCATATGCTCACTGCCTCACTTAGGCGAGTGGTTAGGCGCCACCTATGTCAACATAGGTAATGGCATAGGCGTCGCCTATATCAACATAGGCGATAGGTTAGGCGCCGCTTATACCATTACCTTTGCTCGCTACCTCACATAGGCGATTGGTTAGGCGCCACCTATGTCAACAAAGGAGATGGGTCAGGCACCGCCTATATAAACATAGGCAATAGGTTAGGTCCTGATTATGCTATTTCATATGCTCACTGCCTCACTTAGGCGATAGGTTAAGTGACACTGATGTTAACATTGGTGATGGCTTAGGCGCCACGTATATCAACATAAGCGATAGGTTAGGAGCCGCTTATACCATTGCCTATGCTCACTGCCTCACTTAGACGATAGGTTAGGCATCGCCTATGTAAACATAGGCGATGGCTTAGACACCGCCTATATCAACATAGGCGATAGGTTAGGCGTCGCTTATACCATTCCCTATGCTCATTACCTTACTTAGGCGAAAAGTGAGGCGCCGCTTATGTCAACATAGGCGATGGCTTAGGCGCCACCTATATCAACATAGGCGATTTGTTAGGCACTGCTTATACAATTTCCTATGCTTACTGCATCACATTAGCGATAGGTTAGGCGCCGCCTATGTCAACATAGACGGTGGCTTAGGCGCCGCCTATATCAACATAGGCGATAGGTTAAGCGCCGCTTATACCATTCCGTATGCTCATTACCTTACTTAGGCGAAAAGTGAGGCGCCGCCTATGTCAACATAGGCGATGGCTTAGGCGCCACCTATATCAACATAGGAGATTTTTAGGCACTGCTTATACCATTGCCTATGCTCACTGCGTCACTTAGGCGATAGGTTAGGCGCTGCCTATGTCAACATAGACGATGGCTTAGGCGCTGCCTATATCAACATTGGCGATAGGTTAGGCGCCGCATATACCATTACCTTTGCTCACTGCCTCACTTAGGCGATAGGTTAGGCACCACCTATGTCAACAAAGGCGATGGGTCAGGCGCTGCGTATATCAACATAGGCGATAGGTTAGGTGCTGATTATACTATTTCATATGGTCACTGCCTCACTTAGGTGATAGGTTAGGTAAAACCTATGTTAACATTGGAGATGGCTTAGGCCGCACCTATATCAACATAAGCGATAGGTTAGGAGCCGTTTATACCATTGCCTATTCTCAATGCCTCACTTAGGCGATAGGTTAGGCGTCGCCTATGTCAACATAGGCGATGGCTTAGGCGCCGCCTATATCAACATAGGCGATAGGTTATGCGCCGCTTATACCATTCCCTATGCTCACTACCTCACTTAGGCGAAAGGTGAGGCGCCGCCTATGTCAACATAGGCGATAGGTTAGGCACCTCTTATACCATTGCCTATACTCACTGCATCACTTAGGCGATAGGTATGGCACCGCTTGTGTCAACATTGGTGATGGGTTAGGCGTCGCCTATATCAACATAGGCTATAAGTTAGGCGTTGCTTATACCATTGCCTATGTTTACTGCCTCACTTAGGTTATAGGTTAGGCACCCCCTATATTAACATACGCGATGGCTTACGCGCCGCCTATATCAACATAGGAGATTGGTTAGGCACCGCTAATATCATTTCCTATGCTCGCTGCCTCACTTAGGCGATAGGTTAGGAGCCGCCAATGTCAACATAGGTCATGGAATAAGCGCCGCCTATGTCAACATAGGCGATAGGTTAGGCGCCGCTTATACTATTGCCTACGCTCACTGCCTCACTTAGGCGATAGGTTAGGCGCCACCTATGTCAACATAGACGATGGCTTAGGCGCCGCCTATATCAACATACGCCATTGGTTAGGCTCCGCTTATCCCATTGCCTATGCTGACTGTCTTACTTAGGCGATAGGTTAGGCGCCACCTATGTCAACAAAGGAGATGGGTCAGGCGCCGCAAATATCAACATAGGCGATAGGTTAGGCTTCGATTATACGATTTCATATGCTCACTGCCTTACTTAGGCGAAAGGTTAGGCGGCGCCTATGTCAACATAGCTGATGGCATATGTGCCGCCTATATCAACATAGGCGATAGGTTAGGCGCCGCTTATACCATTGCCTCAGCTCACTGCCTCACTTAGCGATAGGTTAGGCAACGCCTATGTCAACATAGACGATGGCTTAGGCGCTGCCTATATCAACATACGCGATAGGTTAGGCGCCGCTTATCCCAATTCCTATGCAGACTGCCTCACTTAGGCGATTGGTTAGTCGCCACCTATGTCAACAAAGGTGATGGGTCAAGCGCCACCTAAATCAACATAGGCGATAGGTTAGGTGCAGATTATACTATTTCATATGCTCACTGCCTCACTTAGGCGATAGGTTAGGTGACACCTATGTTAACATTGGCGATGGCTTAGGCGCCACCTATATCAACATAAGAGATAGGTTAGGAGCCGCTTATACCATTGCCTATGCTCACTGCCTCACTTAGGCGATAGGTTAGGGGTCGCCTATGTCAACATAGGCGATGGCTTAGGCGCCGCCTATATCAATATTGGCGATAGGTTAGGCGCCGCTTATACCATTGCCTATGCTTACTACCTCACTTAGGAGAAAGGTGAGGCGCCGCCTATGTCAACATAGGTGATGGCTTAGGCGCCGCCTATATCAATATAGTCGATAGGTTAGGGACCGCTTATACCATTGCCTATGCTCACTACATCACTTAGGTGATTGGTAAGGTGCCGCTTGTGTCAACATTGGCGATGGGTTAGGCGTCGCCTATATCAAAATAGGCGATAAGTTAGGCGTTGTTTATACTATTGCCTATGCTTACTGCTTCACTTAGGTTATAGGTTAGGCACCCCCTATATCAACATATGCGATGGCTTACGCGTCGCCTATATCAACATAGGCGATTGGTTAGGTGCCGCTTATACCATTACCTATGCTCGCTGCCTCACTTAGGCAATAGCTTAGACGCCGCCTATGTCAACATAGGTGATGGCATAATCGCCGCCTATATCAACATAGGCGATAGGTTAGGCTCCGCTTAAACCATTGCCTCCGCTCACTGCCTCACTTAGGTGATAGGTTATGCGCCGCCAATGTCAACATAGACGATGTCGTAGGTGCCGCCTATATCAACATACGCGATAGGTTAGGCTCCGCTTATCCCATTGCCTATGCTGACTGCCTTACTTAGGCAATAGGTTAGGCGCCACCTATGTCAACAAAGGCGATGGGTCAAGTGCCGCCTATATCAACATAGGCGATAGGTTAGGTGCCGATTATACTATTTCATATGCTCACTGCCTCACTTAGGTGATAGGTTAGGCTCCGCCTATGTCAACATAGGTGATGGCATAAGCGCCGCCTATATCAACTTAGGCGATAGTTTAGGCGCCGCTTATACCATTGCCTCCGCTCACTGCCTCACGTAGCAATAGGTTAGGCACAACCTATGTTAACATAGACGATGGCTTAGGCGCATCCTATATCAACATATGCGATAGGTTAGGCGCCGCTTAACCCAATTCCTATGCAGACTGCCTCACTTAGGCGATAGGTTAGGCACCACCTATGTCAATAAAGGCGATGGGTCAGGCGCTGCCTATATCAACATAGGCGATAGGTTAGGTGCTGATTATACTATTTCATATGCTCACTGCCTCACTTAGGTGATAGGTTAGGCAAACACCTATGTTAACATTGGCGATAGCTTAGGCCACACCTATATCAATTTAAGCGATAGGTTAGGAGTCGCTTATACCATTGCCTATTCTCACTGCCTCACATAGGCGATAGGTTAGGCGTCGCCTATGTCAACATAGGCAATGGCTTAGGCGCCGCCTATATCAACATAGGCGATAGGTTATGCGCCGCTTATACAATTCACTATGCTCACTACCTCACTTAGGCAAAAGGTGAGGCGCCGCTTATGTCAACATAGGGGATGGCTTAAGCGCCGCCTATTTCAACATAGGCGATAGGTTAGGCACCTCTTATACCATTGCCAATACTCACTGCATCACTTAGGCGATAGGTAAGGTGCCGCATGTGTCAACATTGGTGAGTGGTTAGGCGTCGCCTATATCAACATAGGCGATAAGTTAGGAGTTTATTATACCATTGCCTATGCTTACTGCCTTACATAGGTGATAGGTTGGGCACCTTCTATATTAACATACACGATGGCTTACGCGCCGCCTATATCAACATAGGCGATTGGTTAGGCGCTGCTTATATCATTTCCTATACTCGCTGCCTCACTTAGGCGATAGGTTAGGCACCGCCTATGTCAACATAGGTGATGGCATAAGCGCCGCCTATGTCAACATAGGCGATAGGTTAGGCACCGCTTATACTATTGCCTCCGCTCACTGCCTCACTTAGGAGATAGGTTAGGCGCCACCTATGTCAACATAGACGATGGCTTAGGCGCCGCCTATATCAACATACGCGATAGGTTAGGCTCCGATTATACCATTGCCTCAGCTCACTGCCTCACTTAGCGATAGGTTAGGCAACGCCTATGTCAACATAGACGATGGCTTAGGCGCTGCCTATATCAACATACGCGATAGGTTAGGCGCCGCTTATCCCAATTCCTATGCAGACTGCCTCACTTAGGCGATTGGTTAGTCGCCACCTATGTCAACAAAGGTGATGGGTCAAGCGCCACCTAAATCAACATAGGCGATAGGTTAGGTGCAGATTATACTATTTCATATGCTCACTGCCTCACTTAGGCGATAGGTTAGGTGACACCTATGTTAACATTGGCGATGGCTTAGGCGCCACCTATATCAACATAAGAGATAGGTTAGGAGCCGCTTATACCATTGCCTATGCTCACTGCCTCACTTAGGCGATAGGTTAGGGGTCGCCTATGTCAACATAGGCGATGGCTTAGGCGCCGCCTATATCAATATTGGCGATAGGTTAGGCGCCGCTTATACCATTGCCTATGCTTACTACCTCACTTAGGAGAAAGGTGAGGCGCCGCCTATGTCAACATAGGTGATGGCTTAGGCGCCGCCTATATCAATATAGTCGATAGGTTAGGGACCGCTTATACCATTGCCTATGCTCACTACATCACTTAGGTGATTGGTAAGGTGCCGCTTGTGTCAACATTGGCGATGGGTTAGGCGTCGCCTATATCAAAATAGGCGATAAGTTAGGCGTTGTTTATACTATTGCCTATGCTTACTGCTTCACTTAGGTTATAGGTTAGGCACCCCCTATATCAACATATGCGATGGCTTACGCGTCGCCTATATCAACATAGGCGATTGGTTAGGTGCCGCTTATACCATTACCTATGCTCGCTGCCTCACTTAGGCAATAGCTTAGACGCCGCCTATGTCAACATAGGTGATGGCATAATCGCCGCCTATATCAACATAGGCGATAGGTTAGGCTCCGCTTAAACCATTGCCTCCGCTCACTGCCTCACTTAGGTGATAGGTTATGCGCCGCCAATGTCAACATAGACGATGTCGTAGGTGCCGCCTATATCAACATACGCGATAGGTTAGGCTCCGCTTATCCCATTGCCTATGCTGACTGCCTTACTTAGGCAATAGGTTAGGCGCCACCTATGTCAACAAAGGCGATGGGTCAAGTGCCGCCTATATCAACATAGGCGATAGGTTAGGTGCCGATTATACTATTTCATATGCTCACTGCCTCACTTAGGTGATAGGTTAGGCTCCGCCTATGTCAACATAGGTGATGGCATAAGCGCCGCCTATATCAACTTAGGCGATAGTTTAGGCGCCGCTTATACCATTGCCTCCGCTCACTGCCTCACGTAGCAATAGGTTAGGCACAACCTATGTTAACATAGACGATGGCTTAGGCGCATCCTATATCAACATATGCGATAGGTTAGGCGCCGCTTAACCCAATTCCTATGCAGACTGCCTCACTTAGGCGATAGGTTAGGCACCACCTATGTCAATAAAGGCGATGGGTCAGGCGCTGCCTATATCAACATAGGCGATAGGTTAGGTGCTGATTATACTATTTCATATGCTCACTGCCTCACTTAGGTGATAGGTTAGGTAACACCTATGTTAACATTGGCGATAGCTTAGGCCACACCTATATCAATTTAAGCGATAGGTTAGGAGTCGCTTATACCATTGCCTATTCTCACTGCCTCACATAGGCGATAGGTTAGGCGTCGCCTATGTCAACATAGGCAATGGCTTAGGCGCCGCCTATATCAACATAGGCGATAGGTTATGCGCCGCTTATACAATTCACTATGCTCACTACCTCACTTAGGCAAAAGGTGAGGCGCCGCTTATGTCAACATAGGGGATGGCTTAAGCGCCGCCTATTTCAACATAGGCGATAGGTTAGGCACCTCTTATACCATTGCCAATACTCACTGCATCACTTAGGCGATAGGTAAGGTGCCGCATGTGTCAACATTGGTGAGTGGTTAGGCGTCGCCTATATCAACATAGGCGATAAGTTAGGAGTTTATTATACCATTGCCTATGCTTACTGCCTTACATAGGTGATAGGTTGGGCACCTTCTATATTAACATACACGATGGCTTACGCGCCGCCTATATCAACATAGGCGATTGGTTAGGCGCTGCTTATATCATTTCCTATACTCGCTGCCTCACTTAGGCGATAGGTTAGGCACCGCCTATGTCAACATAGGTGATGGCATAAGCGCCGCCTATGTCAACATAGGCGATAGGTTAGGCACCGCTTATACTATTGCCTCCGCTCACTGCCTCACTTAGGAGATAGGTTAGGCGCCACCTATGTCAACATAGACGATGGCTTAGGCGCCGCCTATATCAACATACGCGATAGGTTAGGCTCCGATTATACTATTTCAAATGCTCACTGCCTTACTTAGGCGATAGGTTAGGCGGCGCCTATGTCAACATAGCTGATGGCATATGTGCCGCCTATATCAACATAGGCGATAGGTTAGGCGCCGCTTATACCATTGCCTCCGCTCACTGCCTCACTTAGCGATAGGTTAGGTGCCGTCTATTTCAACATAGACGATGGCTTAGGCGCTGCCTATATCAACATACGCGATAGGTTAGGCGCCGCTTATCCCAATTCCTATGCAGACTGCCTCACTTAGGCGATTGGTTAGGCGCCACCAATGTCAACAAAGGTGATGGGTCAAGCGCCACCTAAATCAACATAGGCGATAGGTTAGGTGCCGATTATACTATTTCATATGCTCACTGCCTCACATAGGCGATAGGTTAGGTGACACCTATGTTAACATTGGCGATGGCTTAGGCGCCACCTATATCAACAAAAGAGATAGGTTAGGAGCCTCTTATACCATTGCCTATGCTCACTGCCTCACTTAGGCGATAGGTTAGGCGTCGCCTATGTCAACATAGGTGATGGCTTAGGCGCCGCCTATATCAATATTGGCGATAGGTTAGGCGCCGCTTATACCATTGCCTATGCTTACTACCTCACTTAGGAGAAAGGTGAGGCGCCGCCTATGTCAACATAGGCGATGGCTTAGGCTCCGCCTATATCAATATAGTCGATAGGTTAGGGACCGCTTATACCATTGCCTATGCTCACTACATCACTTAGGCGATTGGTAAGGTGCCGCTTGTGTCAACATTGGCGATGGGTTAGGCGTCGCCTATATCAACATAGGCGATAAGTTAGGCGTTGTTTATACTATTTCCTATGCTTACTGCCTCACTTAGGTGATAGGTTAGGCACCCCCTATATCAACATACGCGATGGCTTACGCGTCGCCTATATCAACATAGGCGATTGGTTAGGCGCCGCTTATACCATTACCTATGCTCGCTGCCTCAATTAGGCGATAGCTTAGACGCCGCCTATGTCAACATAGGTGATGGCATAAGCGCCGCCTATATCAACATAGGCGATAGGTTAGGCTCCGCTTAAACCATTGCCTCCGCTCACTGCCTCACTTATGCGATAGGTTAGGCGTCGCCAATGTCAACATAGTCGATGTCATAGGCGCCGCCTATATCAACGTACGCGATATGTTAGGCTCCGCTTATCCCATTGCCTATGCTGACTGCCTTAGTTAGGCAATAGGTTAGGCGCCACCTATGTCAACAAAGGCGATGGGTGAAGTGCCGCCTATATAGACATAGGCGATAGGTTAGGTGCCGATTATACTATTTCATATGCTCACTACCTCACTTAGGTGATAGGTTAGGCACCGCCTATGTCAACATAGGTGATGGCATAAGCGCCGCCTATATCAACATAGGCGATAGTTTAGGCGCCGCTTATGCCATTGCCACCGCTCACTGCCTCACGTAGCAATAGGTTAGGCACAACCTATGTTAACATAGACGATGGCTTAGGCACTTCCTATATCAACATATGCGATAGGTTAGGCGCCGCTTATCCCAATTCCTATGCAGACTGCCTCACTTAGGTGATAGGTTAGGCACCACCTATGTCAACAAAGGCGATGGGTCAGGCGCTGCCTATATCAACATAGGCGATAGGTTAGGTGTTGATTATACCATTTCATATGCTCACTGCCTCACTTAGGTGATAGGTTTGGTAAAACCTATGTTATCATTGGCGATAGATTAGGCCACACCTATATCAATATAAGCGATAGGTTAGGAGCCGCTTATACCATTGCCTATTCTCACTGCCTCACATAGGCGATAGGTTAGGCGTCGCCTATGTCAACATAGGCAATGGCTTAGGCTCCGCCTATATCAACATAGGCGATAGGTTATGCGCCGCTTATACCATTCACTATGCTCACTACATCACTTAGGCAAAAGGTAAGGCGCCGCCTATGTCAACATAGGCGATGGCTTAAGCGCCGCCTATTTCAACATAGGCGATAGGTTAGGCACCTCTTATACCATTGCCTATACTCACTGCATCACTTAGGCGATAGGTAAGGTGCCGCATGTGTCAACATTGGTGAGTGGTTAGGCGTCGCCTATATCAAAATAGGCGATAAGTTAGGCGTTTCTTATACCATTGCCTATGCTTACTGCCTTACTTAGGTGATAGGTTGGGCACCCCCTATATTAACATACACGATGGCTTACGCGCCGCCAATATCAACATAGGCGATTGGTTAGGCGCCGCTTATATCATTTCCTATGCTCGCTGCCTCACTTAGGCGATAGGTTAGGCACCGCCTATGTCAACATAGGTGATGGCATAAGCGCCGCATTTGTCAACGTAGGCGATAGGTTAGGCACCGCTTATACCAATGCCTCCGCTCACTGCCTCACTTAGCGATAGGTTAGGCGCCGCCTATGTCAACATAGACGATAGCTTAGGCGCTGCCTATATCAACATACGCGATAGGTTAGGCGCCGCTTATCCCAATTCCTATACAGACTGCCTACTTTGGCGATAGGTTAGGCGCCACCTATGTCAACAAAGGTGATGGGTCAGGCGCCGCCTAAATCAACATAGGCGATAAGTTAGGCATTGCTTATACCATTGCCTATGTTTACTACCTCACTTAGGTGATAGGTTAGGCACCCCCTATATTAACATACGCGATGGCTTACGTGCCGCCTATATCAACATAGGCGATTGGTTTGGCACCGCTAATATCATTTCCTATGCTCGCTGCCTCACTTAGGCGATAGGTTAGGAGCCACCAACGTCAACATAGGTGATGGCATAAGCGCCGCCTATGTCAACATAGGCGATAGGTTAGGCG
The DNA here is from genome assembly GCA_030864215.1 of Capsicum pubescens. NCBI lineage: Eukaryota > Viridiplantae > Streptophyta > Magnoliopsida > Solanales > Solanaceae > Capsicum > Capsicum pubescens. Next base: position 51,869,987 of record CM061544.1, read on the forward strand.
CCGCTTATACTATTGCCTCCGCTCACTGCCTCACTTAGGCGATAGGTTAGGCGCCGCCTATGTCAACATAGACGATGGCTTAGGCGCCGCCTATATAAACATACGCCATAGGTTAGGCTCCGCTTATCCCATTGCCTATGCTGACTGCCTTACTTAGGCGATAGGTTAGGCGCCACCTATGTCAACAAAGGAGATGGGCCAGGCGCCGCCTATATCAGCATAGGCGATAGGTTAGGTGCCGATTATACTATTTCATATGCTCACTGCCTTACTTAGGCGATAGGTTAGGCGCCGCCTATGTCAATATAGCTGATGGCATATGTCCCACCTATATCAACATAGGCGATAGGTTAGGCGCCGCTTATACCATTGCCTCCGCTCACTGCCTCACTTAGCGATAGGTTAGGCGCCGCCTATGTCAACATAGACGATGGCTTAGGCGCTGCCTATATCAACATACGCGATAGGTTAGGCGCCGCTTATCCCAATTCCTATGCAGACTGCCTCACTTAGGCGATTGGTTAGACGCCACCTATGTCAACAAAGGTTATTGGTCAGGCGCCGCCTAAATCAACATAGGCAATTGTTTAGGTGCAGATTTTACTATTTCATATGCTCACTGCCTACCTTAGGAGATAGGTTAGGTGACACCTATGTTAACATTGGCGATGGCTTAGGCGCCACCTATATCAACATAAGAGATAGGTTAGGAGCTGCTTATACCATTGCCTATGCTCACTGCCTCACTTAGGAGATAGGTTAGGCGTCGCCTATGTCAACATAGGCGATGGCTTAGGCGCCGCCTATATCAATATTGGCGATAGGTTAGGCGCCGCTTATACCATTGCCTATGCTTACTACCTCACTTAGGAGAAAGGTGAGGCGCCGCCTATGTCAACATAGGCGATGGCTTAGGCGCCGCCTATATCAATATAGTCGATAGGTTAGGCACCGCTTATACCATAGCCTATGCTCACTGCATCAATTAGGCGATTGGAAAGGCGCCGCTTGTGTCAACTTTGGAGATGGGTTAGGCGTCGCCTATATCAACATAGGCGATAAGTTAGGCGTTGCTTATACTATTTCCTATGCTTACTGCCTCACTTAGGTGATAGGTTAGGCACCACCTATATCAACATACGCGATGGCTTATGCGTCGCCTATATCAACATAGGCGATTGGTTAGGCGCGGCTTATACCATTACCTATGCTTGCTGCCTCACTTAGGCGATAGGTTAGACTCCGCCTATGTTAACACAGGCGATGGCATAAGCGCCGCCTATATCAACATAGGCGATAGGTTAGGCTCCGCTTAAACCATTGCCTCCGCTCACTGCCTCACTTAGGCGATAGGTTAGGCGCCGCCAATGTCAACATAGACGATGTCTTAGGCGCCGCCTATATCAACATACGCGATAGGTTAGGATCCTCTTATCCCATTGCCTATGCTGACTACCTTACTTAGGCGATAGGTTAGGCACCACCTATGTCAACAAAGGCGATGGGTCAAGCGCCGCCTATATCGACATAGGCGATAGGTTAGGTGCCGATTATACTATTTCATATGGTCACTGGCTCACTTAGGCGATAGGTTAGGCGCCGCCTATGTCAACATAGGTGATGGCATAAGCACCGCCTATATCAACATAGGCGATAGGTTAGGTGCCGCTTATACCATTGCCTCCGCTCACCGCCTCACGTAGCGATAGGTTAGGCACAACCTATGTTAACATAGACAATGGCTTAGGCGCCGCCTATATCAACATACGCGATAGGTTAGGCACCGCTTATCCTAATTCCTATGCAGACTGCCTCACTTAGGCGCCACCTATGTCAACAACGGCGATGGGTCAGGCGCCGCCTAAATCAACATACGCGATAGGTTATGTGCTGATTATACTATTTCATATTTGCACTGCCTTACTTAGGCAATAAGTTAGGCGCCGCCTATGTAAACAAATACGATAGCATAGGCGCCGCCTATATCAACATAGGCGATAGGTTAGGCTCCGCTTATACCATTACCTTTGCTCACTGCCTCACTTAGACGATAGGTTAGGCGCCACCTATGTCAGCAAAGGAGATGGGTCAGGCACCACCTATATCAACATAGGCGATAGGTTAGGTGCCGATTATACTTTTTCATATGCTCACTGCCTCACATAGGCGATAATTTAGGTGACACCTATGTTAACATTGGCGATGGCTTAGGCGCCGCCTATATCAACATAGGCGATAGGTTAGGCGCCGCTTATACCATTCCCTATGCTTACTAACTCACCTAGTAAAAAGGTGAGGCGCCACCTATGTCAACATCGGAAATGGCCTAGGCGCCGCGTATATCAACATAGGCGATAGGTTAGGCACCGCTTATACAATTGCCTATGCTCATTGTGTGACTTAGGCGATAGGTAAGGCGCACTTTTGTCAACATTGGCGATGGGTTAGACGTCGCCTATATCAACATAGGCGATAGGATAGGTGTTGCTTATACCATTGCCTATGCTGACTGCCTTACTTAGGCCATAGGTTAGGCGCCACCTATGTCAACAAAGAAGATGGGTCAGGCGCCGCCTATATCAACATAGGCGATAGGTTAGGTTCCGATTATACTATTTCATATGCTCACTGCCTCACTTAGGCTATAGGTTAGGCGCCGCTTGTGTCAACATAGGCGATGGCTTAGGCTCCTCCTAAATCAACATAGGCGATAGGTTAGGTGCCTCTTATACCATTGCCTTTGCTCACTGCCTCACTTTGGCGATAGGTTAGGCGCCGCCTATGGCAACATAGGCGATGGCTTAGGCGCCGCCTATATAAACATAGGCGATAGGTTTGGCGCCGCTTATACTATTTACTATGCTCCCTGCCTCACTTAGGCGATAGGTTAGGCCCCGCTAATGTCAGCATAGGCGATGGCTTAGGCGCCGCCTATATCAACATAGGTGATGGATTAGGAGAAAGGTTAGGTGCCACCTATGTCAACATAGGTGATGGATTAGGTGTCGCCTATATCAACATAGGCGATAGTTTAGGCACCGCTTATACCATTGCATATGCTCACTTCCTTACTTAGGCGATAGGTTAGGCGTCTCCTATGTCAACATAGGCGATGGCTTAGGCGCCGCCAATACCAACAGAGGCGATAGGTTAGGCGCCGCTTATATCAATATATGCGATAGGTTAGGCGCCGCTTATACCATTGCCTATGCTCACTGCCTCACTTAGGCAATAGGTTAGGCGCCGCCTATATCAACATAGGCGATAGGTTAGGAACCACTTATACCATTGTGTGTGCTCACTTCCTCACTTAGGAGATAGGTTAGGTGCTCCCTATGTCATCATAGACGATGGCTTAGGGGCCTCGTATATCAACATAGGCGATAGGTTAGGTGCCGTTTATACCATTGCCTATGCTTACTACCTCACTCAGGAGATAGCTTAGGCACCGCCAATATCAACATAGGCGATGGCTTAGCCGCCGCCTATATCAACATAGACGATAGACTAGGCTCCGCTTATATCATTGCCTATACTTACTGCCTCACTTCGGTAATAGGTTAGGCCCCGCCTATGTCAACATAGGTGATCGTTTAGGCGCCGCCTATATCAACATAGGCGATAGGTTAGGCACCGCTTATACCATTTCCTATGCTCACTGCCTCACTTAGGCGATAGGTTAGGCTCTGCCTATGTCAACATAATCGATAGGTTAGGCGCCGCCTATATCAACATAGGTGATAGGTTAGGCGCCGCATATACCATTGCCTATGCTCACTGACTAACTTAGGAGATAGGTTAGGCACCGCCTATGTCAACATAGGCGATGGCGTAGGTGCTGCCTATATCAACATTGGCGATAGTTTAGGCGCCTCTTATACCAATGCCTATGCTCACTACCTTACTTAGGAGATAGGTTAGACGCCTCCTATGTCAATATAGGCAAGGGCTTAGGCGCCGCCTATATCAACAGAGGCGATAGGTTAGGCCCCGCTTATAGCATTGCCTATGCTCATTGCCTCACTTGGGCGATAAGTTAGGCAACACCAGTGTCAACATAGGCGATGGCTTAGGATCCTACTTAAACAACATAGGCGATAGGTTAGGTGCCGCTTATACCATTGCCTATGCTCACTGCCTCACTTTGGCGATAGGTTAGGCGCCGCCTATGTCAACATAGGCGATGTCTTAGGCACCACCTATGTCAACAAAGGCGATGGCTAAGGTACCGCCTATATAAATATAGGTGATAGATTAGGCACCGCTTATACCATTGCCTATGCTCACTCCCTTACTTAGGCAATAGATTATGCGCCTCCTAGGTCAACATAAGCGATAGCTTAGGAGCCGCCTTTATCAACAGAGACAATAGGTTAGGCGCCGCTTATATCAATATATGCGATAGGTTAGGCGCCACTTATACCATTGCCTATGCTCACTGCCTCACTTAGGCAATAGGTTGGGCACCGCCTATATCAACTTAGGCGATAGGTTAGGAATTACTTATACCATTGCTTTTGCTCACATCCTTACTTAGGCGATATGTTAGGCGCCGCCTATATCAACATAGGCGATGTCTTAGGCGCCGCCTATATCAACATAGGCGATAGGTTAGGCGCCGCTTATACCATTGCCTATGGTTACTGCCTCACTTAGGCGATACGTTAGGTGTCGCCTATGTCAACATAGGCAATGGATTAGGCACCGCCTATACCAACATAGGCGATAGGTTGGCGCTTCTTTTACCATTGCCAATGCTCACTGCCTCACTTAGGCGCCGCCTATTTCAACATGGGCGATGGCTTATGAGCCACCTAGATCAACATAGGTGATCGTTTAGGCGCCGCCTATATCAACATAGGTGATAGGTTAGGCGCCGCATATTCCATTGCCTATGCTCACTACCTAACTTAGGAGATAGGTTAGGCGCCGCCTATGTCAACATAGGCGATGGCTTTGGTGCCACCTATATCAATATAGGCGATAGGTTAGGCGCTGATAATACCATTGCCTATGCTCACTGCCTCA